>CALSCE010000091.1:9585405-9597500 GCA_943593645.1 Bovichtus variegatus | reverse complement strand
AGACAGACAGACAGGCAGAGAGACAGGCAGACAGACAGGCAGAGAGACAGGCAGACAGGCAGACAGACAGAGAGACAGGCAGAGAGAGACAGAGAGACAGAGAGACAGAGAGACAGGCAGAGAGACAGGCAGCAGACAGAGACAGACAGACAGGCAGGCAGAGAGACAGGCAGAGAGACAGACAGACAGACAGACAGACAGACAGACAGACAGACAGACAGACAGACAGACAGACAGACAGACAGAGAGACAGACAGACAACAGACAGACAGACAGACAGACAGGCAGAGAGACAGGCAGAGAGACAGACAGCAGACAGAGAGACAGGCAGACAGACAGGCAGACAGACAGGCAGAGAAACAGACAGACAGACAGGCAGAGAGACAGGCAGAGAGACAGGCAGACAGAGAGACAGGCAGAGAGAGAGACGAAGAGACAGCAGACAGACAGACAGACAGACAGCAGACAGAGAGACAGACAGACAGACAGAGAGACAGACAGACAGACAGAGAGAGACAGAGAGAGAGACAGACAGAGAGAGAGACAGACAGAGAGACAGCAGACAGAGAGACAGACAGACAGACAGACGAAGAGACAGCAGACAGACAGACAGACAGACAGACAGACAGACAGACAGACAGAGAGAGACAGAGAGAGAGACAGAGAGACAGAGAGAGAGACAGAGAGACAGACAGACAACAGACAGACAGACAGACAACAGACAGACAGACAGACAGACAGACAGACAGACAGACAGACAGACAGACAGACGAAGAGACAGCAGACAGACAGACAGACAGACAGAGAGAGAGACAGAGAGACAGGCAGACAGACAGGCAGACAGACAGACAACAGACAGACAGACAGACAGACAGACAACAGACAGAGAGACAGACAGCAGACAGCAGACAACAGACAGACAGCAGACAGAGAGACAGACAGGCAGACAGACAGACGAAGAGACAGCAGACAGACAGACAGACAGACAAACAGACAGACAACAGACAGAGAGACAGAGAGACAGACGAAGAGACAGCAGACAGAGAGACAGACAGACAGACAGACAGACAGACAGACAGACAGACAGACAGACAGACAGACAGACAGACGAAGAGACAGCAGACAGACAGACAGACAGCAGACAGAGAGACAGACAGACAGACAGAGAGACAGACAGACAGCTGATCTCAGTGTTGTCCGTGTACACCGGCGTCTGAAGCTTGCACACCTCAAACAGCACGGCGAGCGCTGTGATTCTGCCTCCAGCCTTGATGGTTTCATCTAACGAGTCAAAGCGATGCTGCTCATAACAGTAGATCTGCATCTGTGGAGAAAACAGAAATATGTTGGGACCAGTTTGTTTTTATACTATTTTAAATTATATATTATAATATATATATTATATATTATAATATATATATTATATATTATAATATATAGAAATATTATTAAACAGCAGCCCTCTGTTCTTTCAGAATTAAATCATTTATCCTTAATGATGCTTTATGACTGCTTATCACATGTGTTTGCGCATAGAAACATCACACACAGAAATACACCAAAAACAGTTCCCTCATTGGTCTCAGTTGTTGTTTCACCCACAGGATTGCAGCTGACCAAGGACTCGAGGCAAAAACAGTTATTATAAGAAAACAATCCATGTTTTGAGATTTCACTGTCGGCATTGTTCACAAGGCAATAAACGTCCATTTCAGTGTTCAGTTCACAAGGCAATAATTGTGCCTTTCAATGTTCCCGGCCCCGAGGATAACAAGATCAACAGAGTGATATAATCCTTTGGTTATGGTAAACTCCCTGGTGACTGGTCGCATTCAGACAGCCTTAAGGACACATAAACAAATCTAAGCAGCAGGGCGAAGAAAAGGGGAGAACAAAATGTGCTATGATAGAGAAAAAGAAAAACATCCTTGTAAGTGACAGAGAGAGGAAGTGAGCAAAATGATGACAACTTGAGCTGCTTTCTCAAGGTGGTATTATAGAAGTATAGTTATTTTACAGTGAAGCATCTGTCAGGTGGGAAAACGCTGAATGGAATACCAGTATTAATGCCTAAAAAAAGTTAGTCTTCTGTCAAGTGGAAAAAACGCTATGAAAATCTGTACTGCTGGTAATTCTGGTAATTTTCTACTTGACAGCAGCTACATAACTATACAATTTAAATTATTGCTAGTCCATTTGATAGCTATTCCCCGCTGACAGAGGAGTCATCCTAATTTAAAGCACATTTGGTAATGTGTTGTGAGGTTTTTCCCCAGCTGTAAACACCTCATTGTAAAGCACAGCCTGTAAGAGCGCTCACACTGTCAGAGGAAACACTATAGTGCAGATGTGAGGATTTATAATCCAAGTTAATTTAAATTGTTATGTTATGGTGGCATATTCTCCCTCTGTACTGACCTCTTGCAGTCTCTCCACAAACTCTTATTGCTGCCCAACGCTTTGGGGAAATTAGAGAAGAACATGCATCCAAGGCAACTAAAAAGCCGAACGATTTCTGAGAGAAATTCCTTTATTTCCAACCAACAAATGGGCGCATTGATTGTATTTATAGACACATGAACTATAAAGTGCTGCACAATAAGTACAAACCCCCATGAGGTCTGGCCTCAATCCAGATTAATAATAATGGATCCCTTGTGCCAGTTAATAAAGACTGTTAAAAAAATAACTAACACATCAGTCAATTGAGGACTTGTTGCTATCGCTCTCTTGATAGGAAATTAAATGCCAAAACACAATAAATTACAAGGTATTTATTTAGACAATACGTAACATTACGTGATCATTCCAGTTATAGCTTTAGATAAAGTTACGTTAGCTAGTTAGCTAACCTGGTTAGCCTCTAGGTTAGCTAGCTCACATTAACTAAAACAAACCTACTTACCAACTCCGTCCTCCGACTTTAAAACCATGTCTGTGCTGTTAGTAAACGCTTGCTTAGACAACACCGCTTTAATAATTCACTTTAAAGTAAATGTAAAGGTCGAAAGGTGTCTGTATTTCCTCATTCAGTTACCGTTACACTGGCAGTTAATGACAACTGTGAAAAGACAGCCGGTCGGTGTTGGGGCAGGGTGACGTAGGCGCGGCTTCAACGGCAGCAGCCAATCAGAGAGCAGATAAGTGCAAACAACCCTCTCTATGTTTATCTATCTGTCTGTCTGTCTGTCTGTCTATCTGTCTATCTGTCCGTCTATCTATCTGTCTGTCTGTCTGTCTATCTGTCTATCTGTCCGTCTATCTATCTGTCTGTCTGTCTATCTATCTGTATGTCTGTCTCTCTGTCTATCTATCTGTCTATCTATCTGTCTGTCTGTCTGTCTATCTATCTATCTATCTATCTATCTATCTATCTATCTATCTATCTATCTATCTATCTATATGTATATGTATATGTCTGTCTGTCTTCATCTAGTATCTTATAATTGTGAAGTGGCAATCTGTCTTGTTATTTTGATTTAATATTTCATAATTTTGAATGCTTGCCATTCCTAACATTACTAACAGGTATTTTTATTCTGTAGTGGAAGCAATATCCTTCAGTGTGTAGAGAAAAAATTAGAAATGAAAAGAAGAAATGTGTTTGCACGTATTTTAATAGTGTGTGTGTGTGTGTGTGTGTGTGTGTGTGTGTGTGTGTATGTGCGTGTGTGTGTATGTGCACAGTGTGCATCTCTATCTGGGTGTATCTGCACGCTCACAGCATCATTTTTAATGTGTTTTGGACTGGGGATATGTGCAAATGTTCCACTTTATTCAAGTTTTAGCACTCCACCCTGTTGTGAACAAAGTGATGAAGAGCATTCATTCAAGCAGGAAGAGGATACACGACTCAACAAGTAACAAGTAAAAAATAAACTACTTTAAAGTAATATCCCCCCACCTGCTGAAAAAGAGAAACATGTTCATATAATGGGTGTGAAGACTGAGGAAGCAGGTTTGATATCAGAGGATGGGTGGCTTGTGTGTGAGGAAGGGAGAGGATGTAGGGAAGGATAGAGGAAAGAGTTGCAGCTGTGCGCTTGAATCAGTGCTTTATTCAGAGTTTGGGCACACCAAAAACAGGATATGCTGAGGAAGGGCAGCGAAGAACTGCTGCTGCAATTTAACAGTTTCCCCCCTTCTATTTCTTTGGAACTATTTCTGTGGTAGAAAGTAGTTCAAATGAAAACTGTTGACAGTGAGGTCCGTGGATTATCTAGATAGCAAAGACAATGTTTATGGAAAGAGAAGTTGCTGTTATTTGTCATGATCACAATTAAAATCTCATTTACCACTAATGTCTTGAGCTGGAGGCGCACAATTTTCAGACAGACTCTGCATCTCAAAACGTGGACAAATTAAACCAACACTATCTGTATTACTAGAGATGAGTGTGAAAATAAACTCTTTAATGCTTAAAACTGTCATTTTTTTTCTCTGTTAGATATGACACATATTTATGTGATTGTATGTGTATGGGAGAATGGAAAATAAATAAATAAAAGAGAAAAGAAAGAAAAAAAAGACAAAGAAATATTTCTTTTTACAAAAGAAATAAAAAATGACTATCAAAACAAAAACGTGTTTGTGATATTATTGTTATTTTAAAAGAAGCTACAGTACAGTCTATTGAATAAATCTGCTTTACAGTTAAAGGCTTTATCTGTGAATGCATCACTGTTGCAGAGGCCTCAAGGTCTGAAGAAAGGAAAATTGGAGAGGAAATGACAAGAAAACAGAAGGGGAAGTCCAGTTAGAAACAAAACTCATAAAAGTGGCGAGTGGAAACAACCTGTGTGAGCACCGCCGTGCGGCTTTCATTGTGTAATAATGTCTTTTGAATGAGCACATTGGTTACAGTATGAAAGCACCTGCACAGAGGGAGATCAGTGGGCAGAGATTATGTCACTGGAGAGGAGGATCCTGGATGATGGCTGTGCGTCATGTCCTCAAACCAAGCCCACCATCACACACACACACACACACACACACACAGACACACAGACACACACACACGCGCACACACAGTTTGTCTGACTCGTGTGTACATGAACACAGAAATGTCAGAAACAGCATGGCACACACACACACACACACACACACACACGGACACACGGACACACACACACTACAGTGCGCTCTGTGTCTCGATAACCACAGAAAATCACCACGGCAACTGAACACTGATAGCACTTTGTGCCAGTCTTGCTCTGCTTGTCTGTTATTTCTAGGCTATAAAGAGTCACACAAAAGCAACATTTAACCAGCAAAGACATGTGATAATAACAATGATGACAACTGATTTATAATGTTTAATCGTTTGCTAAATAAAATGTCAGAAAATAGTGAATAATGCCCTTCCCAGTTTCAAGTCCAAAGTAATGTCTAAATGTCTTGTTCTGTAAGTCCAAAATCCAAATATATTCAGTTTAATATGAGAAAAGCAGGAAATCTCCATGTTTTATAGGCTGAAAACAGCATTTTCTGCTATTTTTGCATGAAAAATGTAATTAGAGATGAAGCGATTATCAAATTAGTTGCCTATTATTTTTCTGTAAATCAACAAATAGATTAGTCGACTAATCGTTGCAGCTCTACTTTTAAACTTAGACAATTAAAGAAAAATGTAAGAGAAATCAGCTCAAACTGAAGGTTTACTCATCAATAATTATTCATAAACTCACGAACACTGAACAACACATTTCTATTTTAGTAGTATTAGTATTTCTACAAAAAAATACAGTACTTGTGTATTTTCCTTAAAAAAAACACTCACCTGTGGCTGCAGCAGGTCGCACTGTAGGACAGAGAAATGCCTGGAAACTGGAGGCACACAGCTCACTCACAGTCCCCATCACCACAGTGTGTATTCAGGAGTTTGTGACAAAAACAGCATTCAAGGCTAATGGTATCCTCTCAACATCTCTGTGCTTTGCTCCCCTCTTAAGTCGGCTTCATACTTCATAAAAGGCTCAAGCTCTGGCCTCAGACAGCGAGAAGCTCGTTTAAAAAGCCGGGTTTTTAGTGTTTTCCCTCCCGACTGCCACCAGACTCTGACAGACTCTCAGAAAAAAAAAACACACTCTCACTCTCTCTCCTCCCTCTTCACACACTTGACCTCACTCCTGAATTCAGCCTCACACTCTCTACACATAATACATTCTTCACATAAAAGGACACATATATTGTATATATATACACCCACCCACTGCTGTGTCACTTTGAACAGTTGTTGTTAATGTATTTTTGGAAGTGATGACAAATGTACACACACAAGCACACTTTCCTCCTGTTTCACACCCCCACACACACACACATCAGAGCCCAGATTAGTTTAGTCAGAGCTGAGCAAACACACATAGAATATATATATATAATAAGAAGTATTTATCAAATTTTATTTATTCAAAAAAAGTACTGTCATGTGCATGCAGTGTTTTATTGTCCAGATAATGATATGTATGCGCATCTTTCTATATTTTGTTTCAGTTTTAGAGGATTTCTTTTGTTTTGTTAAGATTTGTAATTGAAAAACAGCTTAATTTACACTCCACATTCAAGTAAAATCGAGAAAATGGCATAACTTATCGGACAAAAAACAACGACAAAAAAAATAAACACAAAAAAAATACACAAACTACATGCATATTAATATACACATCCAGAGTTAATGAGTTTTAGAGTATTTCTAACATATTTTATAATTTTTTTAATCTGCTAGTTACAAATCAATAATTACAAAAAGTAAAGAATATATGCAGAGTGTAGTACTCTAAATTATATCATTTGATTATGATTACATGTAAGCAGCATTTTCATGTTGCAGCTGGTCAAAGCAGAAATTCTTTTTAAAGATTTTCTTGAAAAGAAAAATCTAGAAACAGTTATGGCAGAAGTAACAGTACTAGTAGTTGTATAAGAGTATAAGAAACACGTATAAAGGTCTAAGCAGTAGCGATAAATGGTATCCTTTACTGTAGTGGAAGAGGTAGTTGATGGAGTATAACATCAGTACAAAGGTAGCAGTGATGGTAGCAGTATTAATACAAAAAGTAACTATTTAAGTAACAGTATTGTCAGTAGTCGTAACGGCTGAATTATAATGACTTTATTACAGAATGAAAAGGGGTTTCCTGTCATGCATATGTCTGTAAAACAACTTAACAAGGTGTGAAAAAGCCAGCAGCTGATACTTTACATGCATCCGCTATAGCTATTAATACAGTGCATCTGCCATTAAGGAGCAGTGCCACTATTTTAGGTGTGAGTGTGATATGTGATTTGCATTTCTGATACCCAATATACTTCCTAATTCTTAGATTTTCTCCATACTTGCACAACATTTCCTATAAGCATGACTCCATTTATCTTCTTCGCTCATTAAATCTATTTGAGTCTTTGATGATCTCCTTTCCTCTCGTTTCTCTGTAGAGCTGACCTCTTTCTGTTGACCTCTTGACAACCAGGAATATCTTGTCTGTTCAACTGTGCCAGTATTTTGTGGCTTTATAAGATTCAAGACTCACACAATACAGTATACAGTATACTGTATACTGCATGTATGTGGCAGGTGGCAGGTGGTACTGAAAAACAGAGAAAGAGTAGGTGGTGCGATGTAAGCAGCCCCAATTAACTTTTTATGTGATTTGCATATAACATAGAAACAGAGAGAGAGAGTTTCCACAGCATCAGGCTTCATCAGAGGAATTTGCTTTGGTGTATTGGTGCATAACATTAACATAGTAACAGAACATTTTATTTAAAAAATAAAAGAAATATTGCAAACATCCGGAAATATAAATATAGTATGGAAGAATCTTACAATAGAAATATAAGAAAATACTATAGAATTGTGTAAATATGTACAATATATCTGAATTAAAATTAAAGAGCTATGCAGTTCTTAGAAGTGGTAGTTTTGTGCAGAAATGTGCAAAATTGTCCAATGAATCTTTCAAAGCTTCACAGTGAAGAATAAAAAGGTTATACAATGTAGAGAGCCCCAAAGATGTGATGTAACCCACGTAGACATACGTATGTGAAGACGATAAGGGACAAGAGTCAGTGAGATAAGGAAATAAAATCCTTAGATTCAAACTTTCAGGACTTTCAGATGCTTGTTTGCATTATTTTCATCTTTTCACTACTTCAGTCTCCCAATGGTAAAAATAAAAGTGAAACATAGTACCACCTTTCTCAGATACACTCAACCTTATTTTCACTTCAGTCTCTTAAACTCCTCACTCAAATGCACCTAGTTACCATGACAACCACAAAAAAAGCCCAGCATGTGAAAAAGTGTAATCTGCTCCGCGTCGGTAAGAAACGTCATCTTTCACTTTCTTCTTGCTCATTAAAAGGCTCATAGGGGCGGATTTTTTGTTTCACATATTTAAAATAGGTAATAGGGGGGAAAATGTCTGCCATGAAGTCTGGTGAGAGGAATTTAGATATAAATACAAGATCAAAAACCATAGATGAACTGTGAAAGAATGCTAAACATGATCTGAATGTTATCAAGTTTAAGGTAACAGATTAGTCTCAACTGCTGCCTACATATCTACGTGTCTAAGGGACTCAAACAGATGAACTCTATTTAGCAGAAAACGTTTCAAAAACATCCTTCAAAATATGTTTCTAATATTGCATACGATCAAGAAGGCAATTATGACCGTTAGATTTATGACAATTTGGGTTAACGGCAAGATATATGGTAGATCCTTTAGCTTGAAATAGCTTAGCTCTGTGGACTATAGAGCTGAAAGATATAGTGAAACAATTCCAATATGCTCTGATTCCAGCCTCTCAAATGAGAGGATTTCCTGCTTTTTGTTGTCATATATCATAGTAAATTAAATGTTTCGGGGTATTTTGACTTTTGGTCGAACAAAACAAGATTGAAGATGTCACTTTTGGCTCTGTGAGGTTGTGAAGGCCATTTTTTGACAATTATTTTGACATTTCATAGACTTAACGATTATCAAGTAGTTGAACAAATGATCTGCAGATGAATCGATAATTAAAATACTTGGTAGTTACAGCCCTAATGGACTAGTTTGCATTGACGAACATTTGCAGAAGATGAGTGTTTCCGGCAGCACATTTTAAACATTCAACGGCATCAGGTGCTTTAAGAGAAACCTGACCTGAAAGTATCTAAAGAAATGAGCCAGGCAGGTCAAACATCCCAGAAGATTCAACAAAAGAGGCAAAGCCATCATCACTGAATATGTCTTTGAAACATCTGAGCAGTTTTAAAGTTTCAAACTGGTTATGAAACAGTCTAATTTAAAACTGATGCCTCTCTATAGCCTACATAAGCAAACGTGACCATCAGCGATAAGATTGACTATTTCGATAAAGTTATTCTTAACGTCTGTTTATTTAAAAAGACATTGTGAGACGTGGCTTTATGTCAATCAGTGGATTTACGTTGGTTTACGTTTACTGTGTTTCATCATCGTCATAATACAGTTATTAATCTTACAAAGCCAAATCGATACATTATGTCATCGCTATGCATCCTGCGAACAGCTGCGTTTGAAAATGATTAGTATTAAAAGGAAGTTGCGACTTTCTTTGACTCGCTTCTAAAATAAAAGCACTTGCTAGCCAGATCAAGATCTTTTACGACAGGAGGCAGCGGTGCTCATGGAAACACTACCGCTTCTGTCCACAGGGGGCGCACACATCTACACAAGAGGAAAGTTCCTTATAGCTGCTTTAAATTGCGCCCACATTCACAGGATGACACTTACGAAGCAGAACGAGAGATGTGTTGTTCAGCTGCATGGCAACACGTTAGATTGAAGTACATACTTCACATCGACTCTGATGGTGCATTTTTTTTCTTTTTCAGGTGATGTGAGTGAAAAGGATGCAAAGAAAGTTGAAGAATGTTAATCTGGAAACCTAACAAACCGTTTTTGGGCGATTCTTCCTCTGACAGCTGTCATGATTCACACTCCTCACAAGAATGACTGTGTTCCTCCTTTTATCCTCTGAAAGCAAACATGTGGGTGTTAACAGGATAATATGGATGATCCACGTGTTTCCACACACTCATTAGTAATGCATGAGGGATTTTTATTTTTCAGTTGCTTCTTAGGCGAATGATTATTTTTTTGCTATGTGTATTTACAGTGACGGAAAGTAAGTGTTCTCCACTACAATTCAGAAGGAAATATTCTACTTTTTCCACTACATTTATTTAGTATCTTTCTTTACTTGCCTATTTAATAATACAAAATATAATCAACAAATAAATGATCAAGTTTTATTATGGATAATGATGAAACTTTACTACCTTTACCGGCTGCAACATTAAAGTAATGTGATTGTGAATGCATCAAAACTGCAATTCAATAATATAATATGAATTATTCTGAAATTAGTACTTTTTGAACTTCAGTATATTTCGATGCGGTTGTTGCTGTATAAAACCCAGTGGGGACATAACTGAGCTACACTTGAGTTGTAGAAGTGGAGCAGGAAGAGGCTGCTATGTCCTCTGGTGGCCACCGGGTGGCATCACAACTACAAGGGACAATGTTTATGTGGAAATGTATGAAATATTTACACCTGGTACCTGCAGCTTTATATATCATTTATATGATTTGATTTCATCAGGTGAATCAGTTGAGTCCTGGTTTATTGCTGGAGTGTGAAATCATGTTTTTATACTTACAGAGAAATGGTGAATTATGTGTTTTTATAGGGAATATTTCAACCTTTAAAAAAAAAAAAAAAAGAGAGATTGGGGCCTTCTTGTAATGTTATAATCTAAAAACGTTCATCCGGTGGTGGAGAAGGTATTCAGCTGCGTCCTGCGTTCAAATTGTTACTGGAACAGTGTAGAATAGAATACAAATGTATGACTGAAATCTCCTTTGGTCTCACCAGATACAATAAAAACATCAACAAAAGTACATTAAGTATCAAAAGTAAAAGTTCTCATTAGGCATCACATACTATATCATCTGATTATTATTATTTTAACATTACTATTAATATTGTACCATACATTATATATGTTTATCCCTTAACAATATATACTTTTAGAAACAAATTTTCTATGTGAACTTTTAATCTGAAAAGTAACTAAAGCTGTCAAAAAAGTGTATTACGTAAAAAAAGTATAATGTAGCTTAAAATCGAAATCTAAGTAGCATAAAAGTGCAAGTACGTCAGTCTACTGCATGTTGCCTTGACATTGCTACAGTTTAGGAATATAAATATAAAAACTAAATATGTCTTTGAACCATTATGTTTCTTTAGAGGTTAATGAACATGCTTGTATATTTTACCACCAAGTTATCTTGATTTAAAGTTGTTAAATAGTCAGATTGATTTCACCTTTTTCATGTGTTTCCACCCAAAATGCAACATAATACTCACAATACATCAGATAAAACAATGAGTAAAAACTCAAATATTTATTAATGGGAGGGTCAAAATACTTTGTTTTCCCTCAGGTCAATAATATGTAGTAAAGGTTTCAGTCTTTCTTTGATTCATAATTAGTTTCTTCAAACGTATTCGTGCTTGTTTGGACAAGAACTTACAATAGTGATGTTTCTTCCTCTGCATCTCGGGTGTAACCACGATTGCAAATCAGAGGTTGCGACAATTCACCGTCCTCACGTAATCGAGGGTTTCAAACACAAAGGGAGAAGTCAAAAGCAACTGTCGATTTAAGAGAAGTGACAGTTACAGTCCACTTCACCTAAATATACTTATAATGAATGAACACCCTCCCTCAGACACAGTGACCTCTGCGTGTCGGAAGGAGTGAAATCCCCTCTGACACCGGATGAATATTACAATCCTGTTTGACATTATTGAGGAGAGAATGAACAGAGATGACTGAAGCGCCTGGTCTGGGCTCTGCCTGCACATTGCTCAAATATTTTCCTAGTTGAGTCGATTACCACATCTCTTTAAGAGTATTTGCCTGCCCTTCTCCCAGCACAGCCTCTGCACTCTAAAGTCCCTCACAAGCCGACAACCTCAGTGGGACATTAACAGCCGCCAAGTGAAGGCCAAGTTTGACTGCTTAACATACCTACTTTACAAATATTCGGAGGTTAAAC
>CALSCE010000091.1:9557472-9585005 GCA_943593645.1 Bovichtus variegatus | reverse complement strand
AAGCCATTTTTATGAAATGTTATTTCATCTAGCTTCTTTTCACAATAAAAGAGTTTATCTATCTTCTTATCTTCTTCATCCGCTTATCCGGGGTCAGGTCGCGACCCGAAAGAGTTTATTGAAGGTCATTGTTAGCCATGCCAGCTGTATTGGTCCACCACGTTGGTACATGTCACTTGGTACACACATTTATGATCCTCTCAAGATGAACTGTAAAAACTCTTGATCGTTACCTTTTCCTCTAGCGCCACAATCAGGTACATTGATTTATGACCAAATACCTGCAAAATGAGTGATATTCCCAGCGCCTATTATCAAATTAGATTAGTACTGTTATTTAATTCCAGCTGTTTTTACTTCAAAATGTCTTCTTTCACTTCACCACACTATTTCCCAGCGACCATTTAATTTCCTCACGTCCTATTTGTCAATCATGACAAACAGAGTAGTGCTTGGTCTGGGAATATGTTACATAACAAGTTGGGGTCTATAAACAATTTATTAATACTTTAATTATGCAAATAAAGATGAAATGATCATGATGAAAGTGGCATGAAATAAAACGGTTATTGTAAAAACAGACACTGCGAAGTTAATCTGCTGGAATTAAATAACAAGAAATGTTAACATCAGCATTGAGGACAAAGCAAAAGCTTATTTCATAATGTCTTACTGTATTTATTTACCCTTTTTTAAAAATATTTTTTATTTTATTTATTAATACTATGGGCCTCCATAGTTTTATCCTTTACCAATTCACCAAAATTCTATCAGCAAACACTCAAAAAGACTCACACAGGCGGAGTTTATTCTTTCAAACGTGTGGTTTTTATTTGATAATACTGAATATTTTGTCCTTCGCCCGGACTTACACAAAGCATCAAACACATGCACAGTCCTCTATTCACACAAGGTACCCATTTCTCATTTCTCTACACCTCTCCAAAAATGATTAATCTCTCTCACTCTCACGTTACTCCAGCGCAAGAGGACCTTCTCACCTCGACACTACAGCTAAAGACATCGTAGACAAAGACAGCGAAAACACACAAAAATCATGACAGGTATAATAATAACACTGAAAAAATACAAAGTAATGGAAAATGGAAAGAGTTTACTTTTAAATTATGCCTCTAATACTCCATCATATATATATTTTTTTGTTAGCTTGAGGTGTATAAAACAGCACTGTAAACTTCGATTGAGTAACTTGCTTTCTATGACAGCGATAAAGCTTTTATTAATAACTGGAAGGAGCGGGAAAGATGAGCCAAAGCTAACATTAAGCATGTAAAGACCTTATTACTCATGAAATGAACCGTCTGCGAGAATATATTGGCAAATCATTAAACTGCTGTTGGCATTTACAATCAACAGATAATACAAAGACACTGAAATAACATCCAACAAAGCTCTTTTTTGTTTCTCTTTCACACATAAAACCTGCAAAAAGATCCCTTATATCCGAACCTCTCACGCGCCACTTTTTTTGTTTTTCTTCCATTGCAAGTACTATTTTATCTGTTATGACAAAGATAGCAAGAATAAGTGAATATGGATCACCAAAAGCACTCAAAATAGGAGAAATCTGCACCTGAGGTGGATCTGTCGGTCGGGGCGAACTATAATAACTGTCACATCAGAGTGCTCAGGCTCTTGTCTTTACTGGATCCTCAAAAAAGTGCAAATCTAGTTCTAATGCAGTAAATAATAATCATCAAGTAACAACAAAACTAGTATATGCATAGGTACTGTACAGCTACAGGGGGGGGGGGGGGGGGTAACAAGGGAGAGGGGTGAAGACGAGATGAGGAAGAGAAATTTGGGATATTTCTGATTGGACTGCGGGGCGGTGAGCAGGTTTTTAAATTTAAAAAGCGCCCATCTTTACACAGCATAGACTGGTCCAGTGAGGCCTGTGACGATCACAGACTTAAAATCACCACAAGAAAAAGACTTTTCACCAAATGAAACCAGAAAAGATCAGCCGTGCTAGATGACTCATGTTCTTTTAAAAGAAAACCCTGTCGTGGGCGTCCCAGCAGAGAAGACCAGAGAGTAACTAATAGTGTTCGGACGGAGAGAGCGAGACAATCATTTAAAAAAAGGCAACTTGGAATTTGGCTTTGGAATAAAATAGAGAATGAGGTAATAAAAGTAAAAAACACAATGGGTAACGAATGATCGTCCGTAGATCGGGGATTGTTTGTTGGAGTCGGAGGGCAGAGCTGTTAAAGCGCTTTGCGGGGCAGGAAGTGCTCTGTCTCACCGAGAATTTATATCCTCCTGACGCCAGCCTCAGGAGGAAGTTACATCATCACTTGACCAGTCTATGTCTCGTGATGCCATTTTATTTGTTTTTACAGAACCGCTGTGTCTGAGAAGAACCTCCGAGCCTCTTCAGTTAAAGTTGAGCAATGCTGAGGTCGCTTTCTCTGACTGAAATGCTAACAGACAACAAACACAAAGAGAGGCTGAAGGTTGTTTTCAGACCAGCGGGTAATATCAGTCACATTAGCTTTGCCTTTTTTAAAAACAGAAATCACTTTGCCTGATGTTGTGATCTTAAATTTCAATGGAATCGTTTACATTTATTTTCCAGCCAGTGGGCAGTCAGGCGTGCCACGTGACTAAGGGTCGTCGGCGTCCAGGAACTCCTTCTTGGGCGACGCGATGCCGCGGTACCAGGAGCAGGAGCCGTCCACCCGCTTCACGCAGGCGTAGTGGTTGGCCTGGCGTCCGTGTACCTGCTTCTCGATCATCATGTCCGTCCACAGACACTCCTCAGGAGCAGAGATCTCGCAGGGCAAAGAGGGACAGCGCACAATCTGCAGAGACACACAGGACAATCACCCTATACTGTGTGCACAATCTGCTGAGTCATGTTAAATCAACTTATGAGTCGTACTTTATATATTCACAGTAGGGCTGGTTATTATTTGAAACCACTCATCTATATTATGTGTTATACTGTTTTATTAAAGTTTACACCATATAATATTTCTCTATAAATACAGATGCATTAAGTTATATATCCATTATACATCTGTTGTATATCTTATCTTATTGCTGCTGATTCACATTTAAAACATGTTAAGCAGGCTTCTATTGTGAAGCAGCCAGGAGACATGCAATATATTTGTGAATGCAAACAGTAAGTGTCATTTTTGGTACGTTGGATCATTATTTTTATTTATTGAAAGGTATCATTTTTGCTAGTATTTGCTGCACTTGGTGCTATCGCCAGTAACCACACTAAATCAAACCAGGAGTGAAATCTTTAAGGGAAAATTTTGCCACCTTTTATGTGGACGTCCAATCAGCGTTGATAGTAAATGTGGTGGATTAAAGCCGTACATTTCTTAGTGAGTGCGATATTGACAGGGAAAGCAGAGTTCTCTGCTCTCCAGCGGCGTCATTTGATGTTACAGTTATGTAGTTGGATGCAAAGAAGAACTACAAACTCCTCTGGCTTGTATTTCTCTGGGGAGCCAGGTTGCGGGATTTAGATGCCGCTCATAAACAGAACATCCTAAATCTGTTGTAAATTCCAGCAAACAGCAAATCCTCTCAAATAAGATGCTGAAAACCAACAAATAATAGTCTTTTTTTTAAATGAATGACTCAAGTTGATTTTCTGTCAACTATTTCAACTCAACTAATCCATATCTGTGTCCTAACTCATTGCATGTTTGTTGTTGTGGCTCACGTCTCGTCTCATTCGGTCTGTTATGTCTGACTTTAGGAGCGAGGACTCCGGGAGATAAACCAATGAATACACAGACAATCCTCCACTGCCTTACCTTGCATTCACAGCCCATCTGGTAGCGCTGGCTCAGGCCCTTCTTCTGGGTGTTGCTCAAAGAGTCCCAAAGCATGATGTAATCACACAGGGTCACATGCATGCGCCCGTCCGCCTCGGCCTTGCCTGAAAAAGAACGAGACAGCGATAAAAAAGCTCTCATTGGACAAAAGGTCACGAACTACGAGCGTCAGCCAACAGACTCACGGGTAAAACTGATCAAATCTGTGCCTGCAGGAATCAACACAGACCGCCTGTCCTCTGTGTGAAAAGACGGAGTTTACGTTTCACGCATGAGGGGCACCAGTCAAAACTAGAAGATATTTCAATTTGAGTTTACAGATCTGCTCACTTCACCGCTATCTGTCTGCAGAGCAACTCTCAACATGTTGAAGTCTTTACAGCACTGACTCACGTTTCACTGGAACTCTTCCAACTGTGTTAACCCTTCAAACTGGAGAGAGGATGAATGGTTTTAAAAGACGCTCCGCTCTGCAGAAAGTTAACTGTCCCACTTTCCCACTGCTGCAGTCTGCGAGAGAGAGAGAGAGAGAGAGAGAGGAAACGCTGGCTTCAGCAGTTCCTCCTCTTACAACTCTCTGTAATTAGGGCCCAGTGTTTGCGGGTGCATCTCTGTCTGCGATGGTGAAACCAGAGCACGCATGACATCATGATGCTCTGTGTCTCCTTTACTCGCTGTACTACGTCTCATTCTGCTGCTTTCAGTCACAATACTAACCAACAAAACATTAAAAAGGAATAGTTTGACATTTGGGGAAATATGCTTATTAACTCTCTGGTGGAGAGTTTGATGAGAAGATTGATATCAAACTTAAAAAGGTACAGCAGCAAAACGTATTTTAGCCACCTAAAGAAATCAATATCAGTTTAAGTGTATGCTAAATTTTGAATATTTTCACCGCTTGACCTTGCTGTCAGACAGCCCTTTCCCACGGGGAACTGAAGCCATTATCCATGCGCTCTTCAAAGCCACCAGACTCCTTTGACATAAACAGTAATTTTACCTCCCAGAACAAGGAAGTTGCTGGTCTAACGCTGCCTCAATCAATTACTTTGTTTGTGTTATTATGAGACTTTTGAGAATCCGAACTAACCCTTTAAAAACACGAGGGTTACACAATAAACAGCTTGAAACTGATAGGTGGCTAAAATACGTTTTGCTGCTGCCCCCGTCCAGCAGTACTAGGACTATGGAGAAGTACCTCATACAACCTCACTTCAAACAATCCGAACTATCCCTTTAAGGTTATTGGTCTAGAAAAAGAACAAAAGTGGCTTATAAAACTTATCAGCACTGGAGTTGAAGAAAGGCTTTGCAGCTGCAAGAGAAATGCAGCCGTTGTTGTTAAAGATTACGTCTGTGTAAGTAAATTGGAATAAAAGGTCTTGGCCAGTCACAACACATCCAGCCCACGAGAAGATGCTCCCTTCAGGCTGTTATGTTGTAGAGTGAAATGTTTTATTTTCATCTCATGGTCATCATCACCTCAAGCAGGGTGAAGAAGACGCACAGTACGTACAGATAGGACTCTCAGGAGCTCGAGCTGCAGCACGGCAGACAAGGTCACTCCCAGTCTCCACAGGGTTTAGTCAGCAGCATATCATTATCCATAATTACATAAACAGTTACTCCAAGACACAACATGGCCCGCTAAGTCTTTATCCAATGTCATGTTTGTCTGCCAGGCTGTCTACACCTGGAGGTTGATATCTGATTATGTCTGTCTTTTTATTCTTTCACTTTTTGTTTGTAGGTTGAATGTTATTGTTAATAGCCCATAAGAAGTTACCAGAGGCCAAAGTAACACACTTGAATTTGTTATTTTGACTAACAGTCTAAAACTATTTACAATGATATAAAAAAAGAGAGGAGCAAATAAACAAATACTTAGTATTTTTACTATATACAATACTTAAATAATGACTATTATTAAAATGTAATGCCAATCCGCAATAAAGTCAATAAATAGAGTGTATGCTTAAAGGAACAGTTGAACATTTTGTAAAATGCACTTATTGGCCTTCTTGCTGAGAGTTAGCAAGAACGCTTTTATTGTATGCTGAATTTGGAGCTACTGCCAGGACATGTTAGCTTAGCTTAGCATAAAGACTGGAAACAGGGGGAAACAGCTAGCCTGGCTCTGTCCATAGGTGACAAAATCCACCTACCATCATCTTTAAAGCTCACTTATTAACACGCCATATCTTGTTTGTTTAATCTGTACAACGCTGACATAAAACCTCATCAGTAGTACACACCTGAGATCAAGTACTCCTTCTTGCCGGTGACATCCAGGGTAACGCCACAGACAGCGGACACAGGAGCAGTGAAGATGGCGTTGATGTCCTGGTTAGGTCCCTTGAACATCTGGAACAAAAACCACAGCCAGCGGGTCAAAGGTCAGAGTAAAGGAGTCAAAGTCTGAGCATCAAAATACATGTGGTGGATACTCTGATCAGTGTATTCTTACCTTGATCTGTTTGACCTCATACTGGATCCTCTTGATGGGGTTCCCATAGACATCATTTCCGGAATCCACCTCTCTCTCGCCCACCACCTTCGCTCGAATCACTGTTGAGGAAACAGCAGAACACGGCGCCAGATTACACGACGTTACATGATCCCACCGTCAAAAGACAGAAAGTAGACAAAACCCATTTCCAATAAAAGTATGCAGAAAACTACTGTAAGCAACGAGACATATGAACAAGGAGTTCTTTGGAAACAACTCAAATCATGGACTGAGGCTTCTCACGTGAAAAGACTAGAGCCCGAACGATATTAGCTCATTGTAGATGTTGATGACCAACATAGATATTCAGTTTACAATTATAGAAAAACACAGAAAAGCAGCAAATTCTCACATTGGAGAAACTGTTAGCAGAGAATATTTGGCATTTTTGCGTGAATCATGATTTAAAACGACGACGACAGGGCAACAAAAGGGCAGATTGACAACCAAAACAACCTCCACAGCTGCCTGAAGTCTCGTGTGCACATACCACATTAACATCGACACAGCCCAGTCAATGAAAACCCAACTAAGGGTTCCCATTAGGTCCAAAACTGCATGAGGGCCAGACACATAAACTGACTTGGCCTGCAGCACGAAGCTTCCTGCTTCCAAACATGACCAGGAAACTGTCAAAGGAGCAGAATTAAGGAATAAGAGTACAACCTGAAAGCTGATATGCAGAGAGAAAGTGGGCCAGAGGCATGTTTCTCACCGTGTGTGTGTGTGTGTGTGTGTGTGTGTGTGTGTCCTCTGATCCTGCTTGTTTTATGTTTTTTTTTTTCTCTATTGCTCATATTTTCCATTCTGAATAAATGCTCTAAGCATAGCTGAAGCTTGATGTAGTCAGTGAGGCCATTAAAACACACACAGACACACACACACACACACACTTAATAACATCTCCTGCTCTTCTGCTCCTTTCCTCCCCTTCTTCCTCTTCCCTTTTTCAATCTCCTTCCTTGTCCAGGATGCACGCTTTTCTGCACATCCGACAACTACTATTCATCGTTCAATATATAAAAATGTCAGAAAAGTGAAAAATCATCACATTTTCCCAGAGTGGATGGTGACATCTTCAAAAATGGCTTGTTTTGTCCACAAACAAACAAACCAAAACTGAAAAATATTCATTTTACAATGACATGAAAAAGAGAAAAACAGTAAATCCTCAGACTTGAGAAGCTAGAACTAGCAAAGGCATGCGTTTGAAAACTACTATCAAAATTGTTGTTTATTAATTCTCTCTCAACTTCCTGTGACAATCTCATAAGGTGATAATATGTCAACGTTGTGTTTGAAGCTCGTCTCGCTGCCCAGGCACGGTTAAAAACACAAATCAATTAATGCAGGTTTTAGTAACAAAAGTTACAAGTTAATATTTTTAAAAAAGAGGTATTACATGTAAGATTTCTGCTTAAAAATGTCTAAATCTATATTATATATTTTGTTGAGTTGCGTACTTGTATAATACCAAATGTTTCCAACAAATTTTCAAACCCAGAGAAATGCTTAATTTTAATCAAAGTAACAAACCGTTTCATTTGGTTGCTTGTAATGGCGTCATACACCCTTCGTGCATGCGTCAGTGTTGTGGTCTGCCAGAAGCTGTCATAAAATTGACTCTTAATCCAGTTTTAAGCCACATTTTTACGATACACTTTTTAGACTTTCTTGTACATTTTTAACTATATATTTTTACTGGATGAAGGATTTTAGTCATCAGACGTCTGGATCTCAAGTTATCAGAGAAACGAGCTGAGCTAACGTTAGCAGCAGCCGAACAGCGTCAGCGAATCACTGATTTTTAATGTGAAACTGCTTTATTCAGTGTCAATGACGTCAACAACTCCCATGATCCCACGCTACTTCACGACATCACCAAACACTAGTCTTCTGTTATTGTTTTGATTGAGAGACTCCTGGCGGAAAATTACATATTGTGTGTTTAAGTTGATATCCAAATAACAGGTTTTGCCAGACAGATTACAGATTTGCAATTTGGATAAATGACTACAAATAAAAAAAAGAGAAGGAGATAAAAGATTTGATGATTAAGAGATTTGTTGATTTCTGAGATGAACAAATCCAGGATGCAATAGAGCCAGCTATACACACTGATAACTGTCTTTATAAAGCCATTCATCAGTGCATCAGAGAAACCGATCCTAGTTCCTCACAAGCAAACTGCATTTCATTTCCACTGATGTTTATGCAAATATGCAGCAGCAGCCAGAGTGTACACACACACACACACCTGGCTGGCACTCTCTCCTGCATTCCTCTGTTTTTCCGCTCTCATTTCCTGACCTCATTCGGAGCCACAAACTAATGAGCAAAGAATCAGCAGCAGGACACAATACTGGAGGGAAATTACCCCGTTGTTCACATGGTTTGCTATTATGGCAGCTTATCCGTCTACCTTGGTGTTGCAGACATGTTTACTTCTCAGTTTTACCCCCTGCAATAAAGCCAGAGTGGATCATCCTGTGCAGTCTGAACAGGGTGTTGCGGAGGCGGCAGACTGCACAGCGTGACACTAAACCAGCACGAATACCGGGAGGCCTGCAGGCAAGCGTCACCGCAGATTGATCCTAAAGTCATCTGATCAGCAGCAGTCAATCAGCAGCCAGGAGCCCCCTCCATGAACCACCGACTGACCCACATTACTCCCGCTCCCCTACCCTCCCGACCAGGACGATGTTTAATGACTTATACATACGTATCAGTTGCACTGCGCAATGTTTTCCATGCAAACCCCGTATGCGCGCACACACACACCACATCCTAAGTGCCCCCCCATTCAACCCCACCGCATGACTATCCATTTCTTTTTTCATACTCCAGTGACCACCAAATCTTCCCCGACTTTCCTGATGTGGTTTGTCGAGCTCCAGACGTACGTGGGCCTGCTGTTTATCATTTGACCAGACCAACCTCCCACATGACCTCTGACAACATCTGCGTGAAGACCTGTGCAGCAAAGATGAAAGCTCTGGTTTGCTTTGAGTCATTTCCAACTATTTTGATAATGGATTACTCGTTGGTCATTTTTCATACAAAAATGTCAGAAAATTCAGTTTTCAGCCCCTAAAATATGGAGATTTTATACCATATAAAACCGTATATCTGGGTAAAAAATGTGGGTTTTGGACTGACAAAACAAGACATTTAAAGAGTTTTTCCTTGTCTGCTGCAAATGTCTAACGAGGGTGTTGTATGTTGTACAGATTGTAATTGGGAATGAAAACACAATGCTGACATATCATCTTTTAAATTGATATGGAAAACTTGCTCATTTATAAACAGTTTTCAGGTAGCATGATGAATTTTAACCTTGTATTTACTCTCTTTAAACTCAGTTTTTAGTCTCTACCAACTCCTGAGGGAAATATCCGTCTCTTTAGCAGCTAAATGCTCCACTAAGTTCTTCAGCTGGTGTCTAACTGTGTCTGTCTGTTTGGTGCTGAGCAGGAAGTGTACAGTGGGTTTTGTGTTGCTTTTTCATTGACAACAGCTGCTTGCTGCTACTGGAGCCAATGTTGATTGAAAGCAGTGAGAATGAACCAAAATGTGGGCCAAAAAAAAACAAAATAAATGAGCTAAAATGTCAATTAGTGCAGCTAGAAATTCCAGTGAAGTTCACTTCAACTCTTTATTTATTATTTATAAACATTTATTAGGGATCTCTAAACACAATTTAAATACAAATAGTGTCTGATAAAATGTTATCCTATTTGTTTCTATTCCATTCTTAATTACATTTCATGAAGAAAACATGTGAATGTACTTATGCATGTATGCATGTATAAAATGGAGACGTGCAGAGTCAATGCGTTGTTGCATGTCCACTCCTGCAAACAGCAGGGTGACTCTGCTCTTCCACAACGCCCAGCCTCCGGACGGTCTGCTGGGCAGGGCTGCCAGGGAAGTTCCCCTTTGTGGGCAACCAATTTATGTGAAAAAAGGATGTTTGTCTCTGCACATGTGTGGGTGAGTGTGTGCAATTGTGTGGTATGTGCATGACACTGCTAAACTGTAATGGCTTGTGGTCTTAACCTAAAGCATCATTAAGCATTTAAAACAGAAGGTGACACACGCACGCTGCTGGCCCCTGCATGTACAGCATGTACAGCATGTGTGTGAACCAGCGCAATCCAATTTCACCAAAACAAACATCAAATTGTCAGACCACATAGCTGTTGACAAAGTCACTTTGTTGTTGCCTACTTGCACATTCTGGGCAACCAGACAACCAACTCTATTCTGATTCTTTGCTCTTTGCAAGCCTGCAAAAAAAAAAAAAAAAAAAAAAAAAAAGAAAGAAAAAAAAAAAAAAAAACTTTTGTCCTGCGGTTAAGATCCAGCAAAACCAAAGGTTCATCCTCAGATCCACCCTGAAACCGTTTCTGGACAAAGACATCTACCAGTGTGCCTTTAAAGTGCATCCTCCTTCCTGACAAAAGCTTATTGACTCATACCGCCTTTAAAAACAACATGAGCACACAAGACATAAATACACCTATCCTGTTAGACTGCCAGCTCAGCGAGAGATTGAGTCACACCTGAAAATAGAGATGTCATTTTGCAATGTGAAATTATAGGGATACACATCTTATCCACAAACACACAGCCATGCATGTGTGTGAATTAGGAGTCAAGAGAATGAAGAAAAGATGGAGCCAAAGTAGTGTGGTCGTGGAGTTTCTCATTCTCAAGGATACCGTACATATTTTAACTTGGACCGTGACTTTTATAGCTTTTCCCTCCTAAAACACACCCTGAACTGACAGCCAGATGTCATCTGTAGCCAGAGTGTGTGTGTGTAAGCGTCCACCATGCATGGTAGCAGGCCTGCAGTTGTGTGTGTGTGTGTGTGTGTGTCCCTGAGTTACACCGGAGCAAAAGTTGGGAAAACCCCAGCAGCATTCCTGTAATTCCTCCCAGCACCACCCCTCACAGGAAGAAACAGGGCAGGAATGGAAATTTAAAAAAAGAAGAAGAGGAAAGCTCGTGGTGTGACATATTTCTGTGGTTTAGATTCAAAACCCCCCCACCCAAAAAAACATTTCTCTTCAGTCTCCATCCCTTGTCCTCCTCTCTGCTCTTTCCCTCCTTGTCTCTTTATTCCCTCTCTTGTGCCACGTTGCCCTGCAAAAGCCAGGCGACGCTGCTTTGTCCCGGAGCAGCTGAGGGGTGAAGCCACTCTGCTCCGGACCTGAGACATTTTGTACAGTGATGGGCCCAGACTGTGTGTTACACTGACTTACACAAACACAGTGCTCTTACACCCTGAGATACAACAATTCTAGTCCTCTTATTGTGTATTATAGAGGACTGCACTGAGATATTACAATGAAATCAGGAGATAGTTACCATAAAGTTAATTATTATACCAACAGGTGCACTTTTAACTCCTTATCGTGATGTTAAAATGAATTTTACTTCAAAATGAGCATGCCTGCGTGTTTGCACCCCTTCATAACAAGCCCCCATAAAACCTAAAAAAACATTACTTATTTATTTTTTTTTTAATCCTGTGCTTCCTAAATGTCCACTTTGGTGTTTTAGAAGTGTATTGTTGTCAACATGACATGAAAAAACATGACAATGGGAACTGCGTGTGTGTGCAACCTGGATGCAATGCCAACTGTCTGGCCATGGCCTTGAGGAGGACATTCCACCTTCAGGTTTTCCAGCGGTTTCCAGCAGCTTCTATGAGCCCATTCAGCGCGCACCGGAGGCGGGCTGACCAGCTGCAACCCGCCGCTGTAGCTCCCGGTATGCGCAGGAGCCTGGTGCAACATGGGCTAGGTAAACAACAACAACAACAACAAAACAACAACAACAACAACAGTCCCCGGCGCTGTACTCACCTACGTCGGCGTTGCAGAACGCCTGTTGCGGATGCACCGGAGCGCAGCTGCACGCTTCCGCGAGCTCCTCCGCCCGCCACAGGACCAGCAGCGCGAGCGTGCAAAGGATGCCGTTAACAGAAAACGGCATTTTCATAAACACTGATGCGACGTTTTTTTTCCTCAGCCTCGTCGTTGCTGTGCTGCGCAGATGCGTTGCAGTGTAGTTCCAGCGGCAGGCAGCAGAGCCCCCCCTCCGCTTTCTCCTGTTTGACCCGACAGAAACCTGGTAAACAACAGCGGGCGGTCTGCTCGCTCAGCTCCGGTGTGACGGTGAGGTTTCACTGTGTGCTCGGTGGAACCAGGAGGTGTTTTGGCTGGTGTCTGCAGCTGTCTGTCTTTTAGGGAGTGTTTTCGTTTCCAGGATCAAGGCGGTTTTATAAAGCAGCCCGTGCGGCTCCTCCCCCCGGCGGTACCGCATGAACCGACAGGGGGCGCTGCGTCCTCCGGCTGGAACTACCGGAGCTGGTGTTGCTTCAAAAATGGTCTGATACTAAGATGTTTGATGTATATATCTCAAAATATACTGCAGTTTCCACGTATGAATGTTCTTTACCCAGATTATAACATTTATAAACAGTAAACAAACAAAACTGTATTTGTAATTGAACATTAAAGTGGAAATCTCATGAAATTTACTGCAAACAAATCAGTGTTAGTGGTAAGTACAGTTTTGAGGTACTTGTACTTCACCTGACTATTTTAATTTTATGCTAATTCATACTTCTACTCCACTTCATTCAAGCAGGTAATATTGAACTTTTAAAATAAAACTACTTTTACTTGACAATTGGAGTTACTAGTTAGTTAACAGATCATGTTTTATATATAAAGCTTATAAAATACAAACTATGAAAAATAAAAAACAGTGGTTCTTTGCATTTTGACAGTTCTAACAAAGAAGGATTTCCCCACTGAACTTCTCAGAGGGTTTAATTTGTAAATGATCAAATATTTCATAATAAAAGCACAGATTTGATTATTTGTGAAGTGGAACCTTTTTTTCCTGATTAATCCTTTTATGACGACTGAGATTTATCTAGTTACTCTTTTGCGGTAGGTTCTTAACAACTGGACTAGTTAACTGTATATAAAGGAGTCAAAACTAGCTCCATCTCGACCAGCTACAACAATATGCTACTTTAACATTGATGCATTAAGTAAATCTAATATTGTCATACATAATAATAATCAGATTACTTATTGTCAAGGATTACTTGATTACCTCTTAAATAAATGACAATTTTACAATTTAAACCTTTTCATGAAAACCAATGCTATTAACTCAAGAAATGCTGAAAAAGCAAAATGCATTTGATTTGCATTGAAAATGTTTTGAGATGTTTGAAAGCAAAAAAATTAATATTTGTGGAACTTGCATTTCTGTGCCTGCGCACATTATTTTTATTGTAAAGTGCAATATTTTAAATGTTTGATTTTGAAGCAATCCAAAAATATTCAGATTAGATTTAAAAAACAAATTGTAATCCAGTACATTACATTACTTATTACAACAATTGCCATGTAATTTGTATTCAGTAACCAACTACATTTCAAAGTAATCTGACCCAACCCTGTATATCAGCCACAGGGACCATTTTGGGACCATTTTACTGCATGAGTGCTTTACTTTTCATATTTTAAGTACATTTTGCTGATAATACGTCTGTACTTTGACTTTTAGGAGTTTAAATGCATAACTTCTACTTGAAATGGTGTAATTTTACATTGTGGTATGTATGTCCTTGTACTTGAGGATCTGAGTATTTCTTCCACCACTGTCTGTCTAGGTGCTGCTGAGATTACATTTTTAAAAAAAAAAAAAAAAAAAAAAAAAAAAAAAAAACACACACTACAGGACAATATATTTCAAGTTTGTGTGGGTTTTATTACAGTCCATACTGAGTATTGTGGCACAAGTCTAAATTCACACACACACACACAGACATGATCCAACTGGCAACAGTTTTAGATAAATCATGCAAACAAGTCGTACCTCTACCTCCATTCTGGCAGAAGGGGGCAGTATCCTCCACTTTTATCACAGACTTCTTTTCAGAGTTTAAACCCATGCATAGAAGTATTTTTCTGGTTTCACAGTAAAGCCAAAATTGGTTTAAAGAAAATAAAACCCAGCAGTTTTGTTGCTCCTGCCACATTGAAGAAGGCACAGATTGTAAGAAAGCTTGGCAGACAGAGGACAGACAAGACACTGTTAAAAAAGCATTGATACAAGAAGCAAACAACTACAGATGAGGCATGAAGGACAAACTAACAAGAGCTTTAATCTGACAAAGTAATGCGCTGTTCCTGAGAGGAGATCATTTGGTTTCTCAACAGGAGTACACGGTGCCCCTTGTATATGTTTAGCGTAAGAAAACAGAAATTATTTGAACCAAAGAAACAGAAACTGATAAAAAAAAAAAGTGACATGATTGTTCTTTAACATCCCACTGATTTGCACCGATTTGATGACGAAGGGAAACAAGCCTTTCGTAGATTTATTACATAAACACTTTATGAATTCTGTCTAGTGTGGCGAGTAGATAATGCTAATGCGCCCTCTCAGCCTCAGAGGCCTTTGTTGAAGTACACACGTTGTACAGCGTCTCCATATTGAGACACGATGGAGTCTCTCAGCTCGGGCTCCAGCTTCGACACGGCCATAGAGCTGATAGACACAGACAGAGAGAGATTTTAGGAAGAAGGTGGGGAAAGAAAAGAAACATGTTGTTTGATTTAACAAGCTAATGCGGTTACATGAGCAGAATGTTCTTGTGCTGGTTTGTTTGCTGATGGAGAACGCTTCAGATTTGAAAATTGTTGGAAACATCACAAATGAGAACAAAACACAATTGTGTTAATAAAGTAGCACAATCTACTGGTATAGTTAGGAAAACAAGACTTTCTAATTACACTTCCTCAACTTCTGGCACAGTCGAATACATTTTTTGTTAAACTTTTATAATAACATTTATTTGCCCATCTTGTTTCAAGGGCGTACATTTTGTCTTTGCACTATTCCCTGTGTGATTAGTTTGTGTAATAAGTAAGTATTAGTTATTTGCAACACAGTATGCCAAAGTATATTTTCTACAACCCCTCATAAAACTGTATTATTTTAGATTTGCAAACTAAATTCTTGCCCCTCATCAGCTAATTCTCTACATACGTGCTTCTGTCGATGGACTACTACATTTATAGTCTACATGTACATGTGTCAGCAGGTGAGAGAACAGAAACAGGTTTATTACCATCTCTGAGGGAACAGGGAGCAGGCAGCAGGCACCATGAAGACCAAACTTTAAAAAAAAAAAGAGGAAACAAGTTTAGTAGAAACATTCATCAGCACGTTAAAATTTGATTTACTTCATTGTTCACCTCGGTGGAAATGTGTCATAAATAAAGTAAATCTAATGTAAATTGCTGTGACCATGAATCCCGCTCTACTTACAACACTCCCACCATCATCACTTGAATTGGTCCGTGAAGATACGTGATTCTCTGTGAAAAGACAAAGAGTTTTGATTATGTAAAGGCTACGCAATAAATATCTATCTCTAAACTCTCTGCTACTCTAACTACTCGGTTATACCTAATGTGAGATGTCAATAATCGCCATGTAAAGCAGCTTTATGCCGTAGTTAATATTTATATTGCATATTTACTGTTGTTTACTATTGTTTTATGAGCGTCTGTAAATGTTTTACTGTTTTTGTCATGTTTTATAAAATCCATATGCCGTTTTTACTGTTGTTTGTTCACTAAAATACCAATAAACATACATATATTTACATTTATATTTAAATACATATTTTAAAAAGGTCTTACCTGCATGAACTTGTATTTTTCCACCCTCTGCATGATGATGGGGAGGATGACTGACAGCAGAGGAGGAAAAAGGTTAAAAGAGGAAGAGGATAACTTGAAGAACTCACTACAATATTTATAAGATGAAACTTCTTTGCATACTCATTCCTGGTGCAGCCATGGTGATCCGAGAGACGGCAACCTGAGTGATGCCTTTTGCTGCCGCTTTCTACAGGGCACATAAAACAAGATTTAAAAAGACAGTTTAGGATGAGTTTATTTTAAAAAATGTAATAAAATGTCTTAAAGTGCGTCCAGAGTGCCGACCTTAGAGTGGCCCAGTTTGTTGCCATTTTCATCTGTGACAGAAATGCCATTCAGAATTTCCCTGAAAAACAAAACGGAGACTAAACGAAGGTGACGTTAAACGAAAGCGCTGCAGGAAATATATACAACAACATTCAAACACGAATAAAAGGTGCTTTCAGACAGCGAGCGCTC
Organism: Bovichtus variegatus; assembly: GCA_943593645.1. Classification (NCBI taxonomy): domain Eukaryota; kingdom Metazoa; phylum Chordata; class Actinopteri; order Perciformes; family Bovichtidae; genus Bovichtus; species Bovichtus variegatus. The sequence continues at coordinate 9,568,443 of CALSCE010000091.1, read as the reverse complement.
GCCACCCATTGTTTTGACAATGAGGGGAAAATGATACAGGAGCTGATTTTACTGAATCCGAGTTGCCTGAATTATTCACTTTTTCACCATCAGAAAAGTTCAAAAGACGAGAAACGGTATAAGAGAAACATCAGCTTTAAAGTCTGATAATCCCGTCTGGGTAAACAAACAACCTTTATGATACGAGTAAGCTAAACTTGCTGTAATTATTGTGTCGTATCACTAAACATCTTTCCATTTTAAACTCCAGCCTGCTCCGTTTACCTGCCTGATGAGATGTACTACGAGATTGTACAAGTTGGGAAATGGCTCAATACGACACAATTAATAAAAGACAAAGTCTTGGTGGCACTAGATAAGTTGAGGAATCACCAGAGACATTAGGATTCATCCTCTGGGAACCATGAATGTCCGTACAACATTTCATGGTAATCTTTTCCGTGTTCAAAGTTAATGTATTGTCATTCTACACAGGGTTGCACAATGAAAAGGTTGTAGTCCGGACCAAAGTGGATACCAAACCGCCCGCCAATAACAAACCTATATTGACATCCAACTTAATTTTATTACTTTTTTTAGATTTGGTCTCCACAATCATGATTACAGCTCTCTACTTTAACAAAGATCTACTCCGCGTGAAACAAGAAGATCTTGTGTCCAGCCCGTGAACCAGAGCGCTGGGATTTGAGCTTCTCAGAATATCTGATCCAAGAAAGCCACTTTGATTTCAGCACACCTTGACATTACAATGTGCACAACACAACACAATAATGCGTCCACGTGTTGTTTTTTTTGTTGTTTTTTCTTTTTTAAAAAGGAGCTGACGCAGCAACACAGCAGGACTCACTGTTGCCTCATCATAGGAATGTTAACACAGTTGGCTGCTGCCACCGCTGCAAAAGGGACCCAGCGAGCCACGAGGGGAGGAGCTTTCTGCGGGACAAAGTAAAGACAAAAAAAAGTTAGGATTTTTACTTTATGATCGTCCGCTCTATTTTACTTCACATAAGTAGTGAAACACTCAGACGTGAAAACTCTGTCAAGAGATCTCCAAGATATATTCATACAAACAAAAAACCTTACTAGCCTGTTCCAGAGCTTTCAACCTCATCTGATGCTTATGCGTTTCATCTTTGTTGCGTTTCTTCTGCTGTACTCTGAGCCCGTACAGTATTTATCAAGCATCTCACAGCAGAAAATCACTCCTAAGAGGCTAAACTTCTTAAGAGTGGCGTACTTTTGGTCCTACTTTTAGGGAAACATTTCATCAACCTTACATAGGAAATCACCCCGATCTCACCTAAAAATTTAGGAGAGCTTGGCGTTCAAAGCCCGACCTAATACTTACGCCGCTTGCACAATCTAGGCCTGAAGCTTCTTCTCGCTAAGACTGGTGTAAATCTTACATGCAGTAAGGAGCAGGCGTAAAGTCAAAATTTAGCAAACATAAATAAGACCAGCTGGTGCAACCCGCTCCAGACGTTTCCTAGCCTGTTCGAAGTTGCCAGGAGATGGCGTTAAAGCGGAGATATTCCACAAGAGGAGAGATGTTTTGGGAGCGCTTGATGACAATAAGCTTCAAAAGAAGAAATAATTTTTTGCGACCAGCAACATCCCCTCGACTGATTCTACCAAATGAACTTTAACGGTCAACATTCACAATTCATTTGGTCAAGATAATGCATTGTTTTAAAAGTGCACTTCTCCCGTTGCTAACATCGGGTACATGTGTAATGTAATGTAAAGGCAACATGTTCGACTGATTCATTGTTTCAAGTTGCCCAGATGAGTGTGGTGACAAAACAAGCAGGAAGAAGAACAACATAAAGTCAACCTTGAGCAGGAGCAGTAAACACTTCCTGAACGTGTCGCACGTTTAACTGTCTGTGCGTGTTTGTACCTTTGTGTAGAGGTTGAGCCCGACTGCTGTCGCTAGCGCTGTGGTGGTTGCTGTGGCGTAGGCTACTCCAATCTGCCTGAGAGAGACAATAAAAGCCTTTTTTCACATATGGAACGCGACATTGCTGCTTCATTTGTCTGTTAAAGTGACGGCTTTCTGTCATTCAGACGGAGGTGACACAAATGTTTCTCTCTGCACCTGGTGCCAAAGGGAGCGGTGTTATTGCTGGAGAACAGCAGTTTTACACCTTATTTCGCTTTTTGAACCTTAAACTAATGAAGCTCGACCCACAGAGCACAAGCATTGAATGACGAGCCGGGATGTTGGGACTTTTAATAATTACATTCCTGCAGAAAATTAGAGGGAGTGCTGGTCTGATTATTATCGTGGTTGTGTGAGGGCTTTATTATTTACTCTTTTTCCCCCACCATGAGGAATAAAAAAATCATTTTCATGCACCGATATACGAGAAGAATCTCCTCAACAACTTAAAATTGGCTCACTTGTTTGTGGTTTATTAAACGGATTTTAGTACACAGCTTATATATATATACTTGAATACGCAATTCTGATGGGTCAATGGATCAACATTTTGTATCAAATCATTGATTCCTTTAGTAAGTAGCCATATAATAAGCAGGAAATGATGTCCTCACGCTACACACGCTTACTGTTTATTATCACTTACTTATTTCCTTTGTGGTGAATAATAGGTGCATCAAATCTCTCTCTGTGCTACTGTTGCCTTTACATTATTAATGTGACAGCGTTAAATTCAGACAGGATATGTTTCTGTGTCCATCAAGTAAGACGAGCGTTGTGGCTTTTACGTAAAAGTGACTCAGGAACTTATTCAGACGTGAGACATGTTACATCGCTTTCATATTAACGTAGCAAGTCTGAAAGAGGCTGGAGACACCACACCGCTAGATTTAGGTCAAAATCCAGGAAAGTTTACGGTAAATTCTTACTTGGGAGTGATGGGGGAGGCAGCGTTACGGTTAGTGTAGTTGACCAGAGCGTTGAAGGACTGATTCACCCACTGCCAGAACACCACAGCAGGAACTGTCCTAGAAAACAGACAGTTGTGAAACCTCTGAAGCTTTCCTCTGTGAAACTAGTGTAATGTGGTCAAATGCAGCTCGTCCCGTTTGCTCTTCTGTACCTGTAGAACTGCAGCATGAAGCCGGTGATGGCCATGCCTCCAGGGACCTGGAAGGACATGCGGCCGATGAGGTTCATGCGGTCTCCGGTGTCTGGGTGGAAGGCAGAGTCGTACAGCTTCTTGGCGTAGTGGAGCTGCTCCTCTGTGGTGCCGGGAGGGACGGATCCCGCCCTACAAAAGCAGGAAAAACACATATTTAACACACTAATACCTTTGCATACCATCAACTACATGCAGAGACTTCCTTGCATTTTTCATGTTGAAACTTGCAGATGTCAAATATCAAAAGGGAAAGTCCACCTAAAAATAGATCTCACATACTGTGTGCTTTATCTATACTTCTGTCCAATTACACTAAAGTAAAATGTATTTAATCTAATCTGTGTAGGAGTAAGAAGTCAGTCAATATATCTGCGTCAATTACAAAAAAGTGTTTCTCGAGAAGCTTCCGATACTGTTAATAATATATGCGTAAATGAAGATATTGATGTTAATGTCTAAAATTATGATAACATCCAAACATATATTATATTTTAGCTTGTATTTTCGCTAAAACGGCAGAATTAAAATGTGTAACATGACCGTCTTGTGCAACATTACCTTTCAATATCATGTGCAATGTCTTAATATTGTGTGCATTATTACTTTTCATTACTTTTTTTGCCAAAAATGTATCTCCTAGTTTACTTTTACTAAATGTATCTTACTTTTGTTATTCTATTAGGCACTGGTCTAAGTATTACCTCTTATACACTTTTCTTTTTCTTTTCTTTTTTACTTTATTGTTTTTAATACTTATGTTGTTGTAACTTTTGGAGCAATCTAATGCAGGATAAATAATGTTTTCTCTCATCTTACACTTCACATTCAGTTTTAGGGTCCATCTTCTTACCTGCAGCTTTCTACTAAAGTTTTTGCTTCATCCAAGCGCGAGTCAGGTAAGACCACCGTTCGCCAGTCTGTGATGTTGAAGAAGTGTTTCAGACGGCCCGTAAACGTAGACTGATCCCATCGCGGTGCGTCAATGTCAAATGAGCTCAAAGCCATTGTGGTCGTTAAAAAGCAGTCCCAACTTAATGCATTAAAAAGTGCAAGTCTGTGGGCAGCCTGCCTTTACTCTGCAGGACGTTACTCAGCAGCTGCAGTCAAAAACCTGCAGAAAAAGAGGAGAATCATAATATAATTATCTAAAAGTGCAGCGGAAAACAAAGGAATGATAAACAGAAAAGTACAAGAGACTGCAACTAGAGGAAAACATACGCTGCTTTGTGGTTGATAAATTAATCATATGCATGTCTCTTGTCCGTTTATCAAAACCTGGTTCATGTTTGTTGACAAAGCCAGATGGACCTCGTTTGAGCTGATGTAACATTAACAGATTTTTAGCTCAGTGGGTCAGTGAGGGCAGGCTATTTTACCTTTGAACTCACTTTCCCACAGGGTTTAACAAAGCTGTGTGGGTGCAGAGCTGCAATGATCAGTCCATTAAAATCTTTTTTTTATTTTTTTTTAAAAAAGCTAAACATTTGCTGGTTACAGCCTCTCAAATGTGGGGCCTTGCAGCTTTTCTTCGTCTTAGATAGTCGCCCATGAAATATCCTAAGGTCTAACCGTGTTAGGGGGTCAAAACAAGCATTTTGAAGAAATCACTCTGAAATTACATTAAGACTTTATTGACATTTTATAGACTAAGGGATTAATCAAGACAACAATCAGTTGATAAAACAATAATAAACTTCAGCTGCAGGTCTAAAGTACACGTGTTGGCGTTGAACCTCAGCAACCCTGTGAAAGTGGTCTTTGAAATACTGTATGTTCCACACTGAGTTGTAGTTGTTCAGCTCTCCCCTTCCAGCTGTTTGACTTGCTGCCAATGTGTGCCCTTGGGTTCAAACCCAACACAACCCTAAAACAAACACAAACTCTTGTTTCTTCCTAAAAAATTCTCAAGGGCCAAACTTCCACTAGAAATCATTGACCACCTCCTGGTAAATGGTTCCACAGGTCGTCATTTTGGATTTTTGCAGCTGCAGCATTCTGCTTCTTATTAAACAACCAGAGGAACCAGAACCTGCTGACTTCAGCTCAAACTATCCCACTGTGCATCTTCACCATTACATAAGTAATTATTTACCGTAGGTATTCGATGAAATCTCACAACAGAAACCTGCCTTATGTGGTTTAATTTGTTGGAAATAAAGGGCAAATGAGAAGAGGAGTATATCAGTGTTCTTTGAAGGCTCAGTCTGGCTGGAACTGGATTGTTACTGCAGCTGTCTGTTGAAAGTAGGATAAAGGTCTGCAGAACGTTATGGGGAAAACTGAATATGAGCCACAAGTCAACGTGAACCAACATACCAAGAGGAATTTATATACAAAGACTGGAACTCATAGAATGAGAACAGGTAACTACAGCTGAAGAACATATGAGGGCTGCAAATAAGTTCTTTCTATGACCAGTTCACCTGTGATTAATCGTTTACTCTATAAAATGTCTGTAAATAGTAAAAATTCCCAGAGCCCAAGACCAGACCTAATAATAGCTGGATATTTGGGTTCTGGAAATTGCAATGGACAGTTGTTCACTCATTTGTGACACGTTATAGAGCTACCGATTCAATAGGGGATGACTATGGAGATTAATAGATCATGAGAATACAAGTTAGTTGCAGCCCTGCATGTAAGGGAAGGTCGAGTTCGTGTTAGTGGTTAAGTTTGGTTCACCAGAATCTTGAGAAACTGGATCTGCAGGCCGGAGCACAGCCAGCAGGATCTGAATACATCTGGATAACTATCACAACGATCACAGCCGTGCGTGCATTAAAGATGTTACATTACACACACAGTTACAAGACATGAACTCGAAGTGTACAGAGTGGTTAGTGTTGCGTCTACCGACCGAACTACGATGAAGAAAAAGAGTTAAAGAGTGATGCAACTCATAACTCGCGTTACCAGCTGACTTGTGCAGCTGAACAGTTATAAACTAAAACACCTGCATCGAGACAAGAGCTGCAGTCTTTAGAGACAAAAACTGAAATACATACCTTTGGGAGATTTCTCCTCAACCGCACAACAGAGCAACCTGTCAGGTAATCAAATGTGCTCGTGTGGCATAGTAAAGACATGTGCACGTGGCATGTCGTCCTCCAATCACGGGTTGGGGCAGCTCCCGAGTTTACGGCCAACTAACTAACTTAACTGTTATGCTAACTAGCTAGGTAGCGTGTTAGCTCTTTGACAATGTGGGTTGTTCTGCGTCTCTTATAGAAATAAGACACATTTTCGTGCATTAACTAATTTTAAAGTATGTCGGAAATAAACGTCCTCAAAAATAATCATGTGGAGCAATTCTTGGTCTACATTTGAAACATTTAGCTGTGGGCAGGCGGCTAACTAAACTCGTGCTCCATATTTTTGGTGTCCTAGTTTTTTTACGTAACTGTGCGTGTCTGTGCGTTTGACGTCATCCCCCTTAGTAACCCTCGGCGGCGTCTCCAGGAGAGAAGGCAACAAGATGGTGAGTTTAATTTGTCGTAATAATTAGCTATTACTGATAAGATGAAGCAAAATCAATTTGAATATATTCACACCAAGTAGCGCTCGCTTGAATACATTTGACATTTAATGGCTGCCGTTTCCCGCAACTTGCGGAGAAAACCTTCAGATGCAAAAGCTGCCTTGTTGCTTCGTTCAGTTATCAGGGGAGATTAGCTTAGCACGTTAGCTACGTTTAGCTCATGTTTGCGTGCCGTTAACCAGCCCTACACTGAAACAACAAGCACGCAAGGCACAACAACACGAAGACAGTGATGTGGATAGTTACTCACAGCCAGCACCAGCTGTTGTCCTCGTGTGTTTGTAGCGTTCGGAGAATGTTTGCCCCTCAGTGGGGAGTAGAAATGCACTTGCACGGCCTGTAAATGGGGAGTCCGGGTAGATGGAAGGAAGAGATGCGTTTCTATAATGCCTTAAAACGAAAACTTACGCATTAACTTAAACTTACCTGCAAAAGCAAAATACTTATTTTATCCAGTATTTTACCACAGACGTCCTTCAGGTGAAGAACTCCTGAAACAAAGGTTTAACATTGATCACATTAGCTGTAATTTTCTGTGATGAAGAACTAGTATTACATTTTCTTCTTCTGCTGTTTTTATAGCAATACGTTCTGTTGTGATAGCTATAATTGGCTAGAATCAAACTTATTTTCTCTCGCCTATTTTACCAAAAATTATATTACATTTGAAATCATAGTGGATGATAAGAAAACTGAAATCTGTATTATGTATTTATTTTAGGTTAAAAATGTATCAATAAACGTAAATGTATTAAGACACACCATAAATAGTTATTAGAAAGGACCCTTTATCTTTATTTTATTTATTTATTAATTTAATTTAAATTCAGTTTACAGTGTGTGCTCCATTTTCTGAAGAGCATACTACTGATGATGTATCACTTGCCCATATATTGTTGTACATTTTCTACTTCAAAAACTTTTTTTTTTTAAAGGGTTCATCTCATTACAATGGTGGTTAGCTGCAACAGTGCTCCCCCTGTCCCCCTGGCAAAGTAATATCACACAGTTATTTTCACTGATTTATTTCAGGGATTGCTGTCAATCCTGCGTAAACTTAAGAGCACACCAGACCAGGAGGTTAGGATACTTCTGCTGGGTCTGGACAACGGCGGGAAGACCACTCTGCTCAAACAGCTGGCATCGGAGGACATCAGCCACATCACCCCCACACAGGTATGGAGGAAAGTTTCATACATGCTCCACCTGTTATTGGACTAAACGGACCTAATACAACAGGGATGTATGCATTTTTAGCATTAGGAATTACGTCTGCTTCCCCTGTCTAACCTTTTAGCTTTATGTTTTGTGTTTTCTCCAGGGATTCAACATTAAGAGCGTCCAGTCTCAGGGTTTTAAACTGAATGTTTGGGACATTGGAGGTCAGAGGAAAATTAGGCCGTACTGGAGAAACTACTTTGAAAACACAGATGTGCTGGTGAGTGGAGCTTCATACACCCGATACAGCAAAGAAGCTTTGTTTTTTTAGTTTTTTTATCGAAGTTTACATTACGATTTTGATCCATTCATCCTCAGTGAAGTCAGTTTATCACACTGAGGACCTGCTGCACATGCTAACAAGGAAAACTTCCATTTCATTTCAGATTTATGTCATTGACAGCGCTGACAGAAAGAGATTTGAGGAGACAGGTCAGGTATGTACAATATGTGTTGTTTCGTGTCAGTGTGCACTATGCATGGAGTACGGTATATACTGTAGGACTACACTATTGATTATTTTTATCATGTATTAATTTCTATACTATTTTCTCAATGAATCATTTGGTCTACAAAATACTTTAAAATGTCTTTTGTTTGGTTCGAATGACCCAAAAACATTCACTCATTTCATTTACTTTCACAGAAGGCTAAAAGAAAAAACTGACAATATTTAACTTTTGAGAAGCTGGAACCAGCTATTTTTTTGTGACAATTTTGCTTAAAAAATCACTTGCATCAACTAATTGTTTCAGTTTTAACAAACTGTTTTACTTGTTTTATCAGATCTTTTTTTAAGTCTTTTGAGTCGAGTCCAAGTCAAGACTTTCGGGTCTTTCATTGCTGACAATTAAACATGGACATTATTTGAATATATTCCCTTGAAGGCTGTGTTAATATTTTTTATATTGTTTTAATTATATAGCTGAGACCAAGTCCTTTCAACACAGAGTCCTTAAAATAAAAAATATCAAAGGTTTGTGGTTATGCCTGTCACTGTCTTTATGTGTTTTTTATGGTTCATTTTTCTGTTTGTATGTGTTGCAGGAGCTGGCTGAGTTGTTGGATGAAGAGAAGTTGAGTGGCGTTCCTGTACTGATCTTTGCAAACAAGCAGGACCTGCTGACGGCCGCCCCGGCCTCCGAGATTGCCGAGGGTCTCAATCTGCACACCATCCGGGATCGCATGTGGCAGATCCAGTCCTGCTCCGCCCTCACCGGGGAAGGGATTCAGGTGAGCGTACGAGTACATCTGTAGCGAATAGTTGGAAGCTTCATTCAAAACGTGGACATTTTTTATTAATACCGTTTAAACCCAGTATTTATACACAGTTGTAGATAATGATTATGCAACACAAATGTTATTGGTGATAGTCCAAAGTTCAACATTTATTGAAAAAAGATAGAACATATTTTTATCTAGCAAAATGTTATGCTTCAATCCAATTTTGTTAAAATACATCTTCACCGCAGTCAAGCTGTTTTCCCTCTCGCCTGCCGCGCACGAAGGGAGGCACGCACTGAGGAGTTATACTCATTGAAGAAAGTTGATTTAATTAAAAACAGGCTAACTCATTTAATCCGTTGAATTTAGGCTTTTGTTTGAGTTTTTATTAAAAAATGTTTAGGGTGAAAACATAAAATATGACAACAGACATTCAAATCTTCATTCGAAAACCTCAATAGAAGCTTCGAATGTAAAAAGACGTTCAGTACAGCTCCAGAGCTGAGCGTTTCCTTTTTTACATTCATTTTTGCGTGCCTTTATTTTCTTTTCACTGGGCTTCTTCTCATCTCTTCAATTCACTTTCAGGAGGGCATGAATTGGGTGTGCAAGAGCGTCAACTCCAAGAAAAAATAGCATCGCTTCTAGTCTTCTGCTACTCGAGAGGAACAGCAGCACATACACATACTCTGACACACATTGCACCCTCCTGAGCCTTAGTACGATGGGATATACCTGTGAATGTAAACGCACTACTAATCCAACACGGACCTGGAGTTTTTAATCCCCTGCATTCCCACATTGCTGATGTTTACTAATCTCAGCACATCTTCCTACGTCGGCCTCCACAAAGAGGAGGGTGGTTTGACTTCAAAGGGAACCCATGCCAGGAAATCGACCTCCTCCACCCAGACTACCTACGTCACCATCCACAGCCCTTTTACAACCTCAAACATTCCCATTAAACTGCTGTCTTTCATTGGAATTCCAGCTTGTTCTTTAAACTCTTTCACACACTGTCCTGGAACACCCCCCACCCCGCCCCCCTGCTCCCATCTCCGTCTCCATCTTTCTTTTCCTCCGTCTTGTTCTTACAGGTTAATATGTGTTTTGTTAGTTGTTTTTTTTATCATTCCACAATGGCTGTAAGCTTGATTCCTGCTATAGCTCTGTTTTGAAGTGAGGTATATTTTTGTAATTGTTTTATTTATGGTGAAGTAGACAAACGACAACCGGTGTGATGTGTGTGTGTGTGTGTGTGTGATTTTAAAGGATGTTGGAGAAATGATTCCAACTGTCCCCACTAAAGAATAATATTGTACATGTTAATATGTAAAAAAAAGAAAAGAAAAAAAGACGAGTTTAGAGAAACAACATTTTTGGATCAAGTGTAAATAGCTCGGCCCTGTGGTCATATGTTACGTTATGCACATGTTATAGAGTATATGTTACCCTGCTGTACTTTGTAGTCTATAATGTCTGCATATCTAATATATGCAGATTTTTAACAGAGGTATACATACTGTACGTCCCAATGCATTTCTTTGTGCTCATAGGGTTTGTGAGGGAATTCACTCTTTTTGGCGTTTCCTTTTGATATTCTTGAATGTAATCTGTCCAGAATTGAAGGTACTGTATGTGAATAAAAAGACAAGAAATCCTGAAATCATTGAGTTTTTAATTATTGAATTACTTTGTGCCGTAACATACTTTAGTGACTCAGACTCAGCAGGCTCGAGTGGTCACACACCAGCAGCAGGTGGAATCAGCTGTTCATGACAGCATTAAAGCTTTTTTTGGGAGACAGCAGCCGGGGGTAGAGACTACAGGGCATTGGATTAAATAGAGCATTGAATTCATTATTAAATTATTCTGGGGGGGGGG
>CALSCE010000091.1:9471416-9517472 GCA_943593645.1 Bovichtus variegatus | reverse complement strand
CCGCAGTCTCTCCCTCAGGTTTCTTCCATGTTTCCCCCTTTAATTGTGGGGTTTCTTTTAGGGAGTTTTTCCTTGTGCAGTGCAAGGCTCTAAAGGACTGAGGGTGTCGTATCCTGTACAGTCTGTAAAGCCCCCTGAGACAAATGTATAATTTGTAATATTGGGCTGTATAAATAAATCTGATTTTATTTTGTCTTTAAAAGTGACTTTCTTTTAATGCCTGAATTGCTTAATAAGTCAAATAAAAAAATAAAAAAATATTTACTATCATTAAAGGTTATAGTTAACCCAATATATGTAAACCAGTTACTGGATGGTACAACATCAAAAAACACACTTTAAACAAATGCTAATCAAATCATTAAAGCAACAATATTGTAACAATTGGTATTTTAGTGATTGAGCGTCCTACAGTTTCAGAGTGCAATTCACTCATACGCTGTCGTAAATATGGACAGCTGTAACGTTACATATGCATTTATTATGATTAAATTAAAATCTCTCAAATCTGTGTAAAATATGATCCCATTTCACCAAAATATACTTAACGTCGTCATGCCTTAGATTGTACGACCCACTTACCAGAGTTACATCGTCCATTCTCTCTATTACAAGTCAGTGTAGTGACGTGGTTGAGGAAACCTGCAGCTTGGCCAAGAGTCTTTAGGTTTTCCACAACACGTAATATTTTCAACAATCCAAATAACACACTGATCCACGTAGAGTTCTGTGTAATAATACGTTTACTGAAGCACAAAAAACACACTAAAGCACACTGCCTTAACATTTCAAAAGTATACCCAAAAAGCCAAGACTGTGTTTATTTGTAATCAGACGAAAAAACACTTTCCCTGACGCTAAATAAGGTGTTACTATCAGCCTTTCATTCATTATTTGAGGGAGACCTTCTTCATATTCTGAAAGCCAAGACTTTATTTAAAATGAAATAAATAAATAAATAAATGACATAAATCCATGTTTATCTAGAAATGAGCCTTTGCCACATCAGACTGATTTTGATAAAGAACGTCACATATTGTCTTGCAGGGTCAAAGGGGAAACACTTAATATATAATAATAATAATAATATAAATTGACCTACATTATTGGTGGCATTTCTGCCATTCTCACTGTATCAGACTTGCTTTGGCTTTTCTGTCCCTGTTTCTGACTCCATTCTTTGATATAGTTTAAGTATTTTGCTGTCGTGTAGTTTTTTCCACGTGTTCTTCTCCATGATATAGTCGTGGTTGGCGTAAAAAATTACTTTTTTTTTATACTTCTCAACGTAGTAGTTAGAGTATTTGTGGTAGTCGTCAGTCATGTATCCATATGCACTCACCTGAGAATGATAAATGGAGAACATGGATTATTTGGGACTATTAAAGAAATCACTGCACCTGGGCAAGAAATAGTCCCATACATAGTAAAGTTCAAACCGCACATTTACGTTTTTACACTCCAGTTCTAGAGATTACACAAACAAGATATAACATATCAATCTTCTAATCTGATGCCTACCATACCATAGCAAAGCCTGACACTCTCTTACGTCTAAAGACAATGTGACATCAGTCACACAACAGGATTGTGCAAGGATGGAAATCTTTCAGGATCAGCATTGAAGAGACTAAAACATGAACTCATTTGCGGATATTTGGTCACACTCTCTCAGGTTATACTGGTTTGGTCCAGGCTTTCGCAAAACCTGGTGCATGCCGTGTACCTGAGTAGGGATTCGTCTCCACACAGAAAGTATTGTGTCAGAGACATATCGGCTCATTTTCATTGTGTATGTTTCTATTGAGAAATGCAGAAGAAAAGTGACTCTTCTCCGCAACCACAGTACTCAACTTTCCCCCTACATTAGTCTCCAGGAACTTGTTTTGCCGTTATGACACACACACGCAGCTGGTAACAATACAATATTAAAAAGAAAAATCTTTATTGCTCAGATCCGGGTTGCTGACCAATACAGTTCACTCACAACTCCAAACAACAGCATCACTACTCACTCATTTTCGTTCCTACGTGGAGCCAGTAAACAAATCTGTTTTATTTGTTTTCTTCAAGATATGTTCCGTTACGATGCCATAGGGTGAAACGAGGTAGAATTATGTGTTGAGTGGAGTATCCCTTTTTAATTTTGTAATACCGTGATATAAAACTGTCACCGCGAAAAACAAAAGAAATATGATCATTTTGGGGTCACGTGGTCCACCCCCATATTAGCCAACTGGTGAACCGTACAATTCAGCTGAAGAGTGCTTGCTTCATTCATATAAATCTGACTGCAATGCTCCCTCTCTCCCTTTCGCTCAGAAATTCACGCGTGTGTCGATTTATATGAGAACCGAGACTTCACGTTCTTGCGCCTGCATGTATGAGGTTAATGTCTGTTTGGTGCTGGAGAGAGCTTGTTATTGGTTGTTGACCATGTATACGTCATTGAACTTAAGATAATATGAGAAAGACTGAGCGAGGACAACTTGGACTGAGTTTTATGACACCAAACGATGGAGATCACGGGAGTGGGCCGCAACTCTCAACTCGTGATTTAATGACGACACCAGAAATGTGTCTGCGACAGTGACATCTCTTGAAAGATAGTTTGGTGTAATTCCGGCATAACACATAACATAAATGAATTAAATAAACTTTTCCATGAATGTATTCTTTTAAGAATTGATAAACTACACATAATTCGAGTTAATGACTGTATAAAGTATTCTATACTCCATACTTCATGTTTATACAGGCTTGGCTCCCTACAGCATAGATGGCAAATGGACAAGTTGAAGTAATAATAACTTACAGTGTCACAGGTGTGCAGAGCCAGGAACAGAGTGAATGCCCCATTTGTCGGTCTGACAATCGCCCAGTGTGAAGAATTCAGACTAGGAGACTTTAAGAACCTGTGGGCGATGAACAGTGTCAAATAAACAAACTTTCAAAATCAATCTTTTATCTATAAGACAAGACAAAGTACATCCTCCAAAGTGACCATAAAAAAGTGTCAACTCTTGATTCTCAATTATTATGTGTTGGTTTTATTTTGTTTGTTTGGAATGTCAGCAAACATTTTACATAATTGTTAATGGCTAATGCCATTTTATGAAGCACTTTGGTCTGCATGAAAAGTGCTAAAAAAAAATAAAGTTATCATTGTTATTATAAATCATAAAAAGCAAAAAGTTTGGGTAGGATGGGGAGCGGAGGTTGACCTGTTTCGCACGTATCTGAGGAAATCCTGGTGCAGAACATAGAAGCGTGTCTCATTGTACTGTCCTGAATAGTACGTCCTTGGCCTGCAGGGTTGAAATACAAAAGAGATGGCTTTGTTAATTCTGGTCAGTACAAGGCAGTTAACACTGGAAATGTGTGATGCTAAATTGATGTTACATTTTGCTATGGGAGATTCAGGGAAAAAAAACATTTTCTTGACGACACCAGTATCGAAACAAATTAAGTTTATTCAATATTCTTGCAAGAAGGAGCAGAGTTCTCTTACATTCAGAAATGTTCAAAGTCACACGCAGGTTGTCAGTCTGCGATGCTGCTCAGGGGAGCGTTTGACCTCCTCCTGGTATTTGTACCCCGTCAATAACATGTTACGCTACCAATCAGGTGTGAGAAAAATATATGCAAAAAGAAAAATCAGTCTGGACTGGGTTAAGTTTTCTTGTCGCTGCAGATGCATTCATGAGTTCCTCTTACAAAAGTTATTTTGTCTTCATATGGTCTTGTTATTTACTTTGATTCTAAGGCCTCAAGGTGAGGGTTTACTCTCCGTCTGCACATTCTGGCCAAGTTCTGTATTTTTCCATCATTAACCCACTGCTGTTGTTGTTTGCAACAACACACAGTCGATGTAGGCCTTGTTAGTGCACTGAAATACATATTTTTTTGACAGAAATTGTAAAATATTCATTCACTCTAAGTTTGAAGAACATTGATTCCTAATAACAATATCTCAATAAAGCAAATAGATGAAAGGAGTCCACAACTGACTTGTGAGATGAAATATAATAGGCAACATAATAGTGCATACGTGTCAAACCCAAGGCCCGGCACCTCATGTTATGCGAGAGTTTGCAAAGAATACAATTTATCATATAATTCTATTGTTACAGCCAACCTGCCTGCCTGCCTGTCTGTCTGCCTGCCTGTCTGTCTGCCTGCCTGTCTGTCTGCCTGCCTGTCTGTCTGTCTGTCTGTCTGCCTGCCTGCCTCTCCAGTCACTCCTGCCCACTTCTGCCATCCCTGCCACATTGTGCTCCACCCTGCTCCACCCTGCTCCACCCCAGGCAATAAAAAAAGTTTTTTGTCTAAACGCAAACTGTTTGCATCCTGTGTCTGTGTCCTGCGCTTGGGTCCACCTACAACTAAAGCTGAGTCATAACATCTACGCTGCTTTACAGAAGTACGGTGTCCAGAAACGACATGTCCCACAATGCATTTCGATTTTGTAACCTGCGCACTGAAGCGTCTCAATATCATGCAGCCTTGTCAGCCAGCGACACTCTAGCCGAGTGGGGTCGTAAAAAAAAAAAAGAAGTGAATTCCAAAATGTACAAGAAAAGAAAAGTTGATGCAGAGGGGAAAGCGAATACATGTTTGTGTTTAATGAAGACAAGCCGGTATGTCTTTCTTCTGTCTTTTACGAGGCAGTAGCAGTGCCCAAGGAATGTAATTTACGGCGGCACTTTAAAGTTACAGCAAAAAATTATGCTGACGAAATTATTATATTGACGAAAGCACTGACAACACTGATACAGAGCAGCTAGGGACATCATTAATGCAGAGGAGAAGCCCATAAGTAAAATGAAATGACCCTGGGAAAAGTTGGTCGGGCTTACATAAATCCCTCGTGTTCCAACTGGATGAAGAAGTAAAGTTTCTATTGTTTGTTGGCTTTGGTCCTTAACATGCAGCGATGTGATTGCTGGACTGAATTCTGGATGTAAACGCAGCTGAGACAGAGCAGAGATCTGGCCTGAGCAGGCTGCCTGTCGCAGGTGACTATAACGTTATTGTACCGCGTCAAAATGAAGCACATAACGTTGATTGTTCAGTGATATGAAAGGCACAGCTGTCTAGACATGACACAAGGGGAATGAACCTACAAAATAAAACAGGAAGCAGGAAAACCAAGCTCATGACAGCCTGGTGATTTTGCTCTTTGCATCGAATTCAAAGCCTCCAATTTCTAAGAGAGTAAGTGGTGCCTCAAGACATTCTGCGTTCTTATTAGTTGAGCTCTGACGGATATAATTTGAGGGCAGTCAGATCAGGAGTAGGTTCAGCTGTGTAGAGATGAGAGTGAAAAGATCTAAAAGTATAATTTATTTCATCTGTGTCATGGGTAACATGTCCTTATGGAGTTTGGATTGAATTAATGGTGAACAATGATTCATTTTGTGAAGGCAGCTAGAAGTCTACTTAAACTTTCACTCTGATTGTAATATGTCACTCTAGTGCGGTGGATTATGAATTCAGCTTTAGCCTTGAGCAAATGATCTAATTCAAATTTCAGAGTTGAGTGAGTCTGGTCCCCTCCGAGAACCATCACCTTACCGTGGTGGAGGGGTTTGGGTGCTCCTATGAACCTGAGGGCTGTGTTGTCGGGAGCCTAGTGCTCCTGGTAGGGTCTCCCATGGCAAATTGGTCTCAGGCGAGGGGCCAGACAAAGAATGGTTCAAGATCCCCAATGCAAGATCAAAAAAGAGGAGGTGTGACCCTGCCCGGAGGAAGCCCGGGGCCCCCGTCTGGAGCCAGGCCTGGAAGGGGGGCCCGTCAACGAGCGCCTGGTGGCCGGGTTTGCCACGGAGCCCGGCCGGGCATAGCCCGAAGAAGCAACGTGGCACCCCCCCCCTCTCCATCATGTGGGCCTACCACCCGCAGGAAGAACCGTTGGGGTCGGGTACATTGCCAGACGGGTGGCAGTGAAGGTCGGGGACCTCGACGGACCAGACCTGGGCGGCAAAGGCTGGCTCTGGGGACGTGGAACGTCACCTCTCTGTGGGGGAAAGAGCCGGAGCTTGTGCGGGAGGCGGAGCGCTACCAGTTAGATCTGGTTGGGCTCTCCTCTACGCACAGTCTCGGTTCTGGAACCGTACTCCTGGATAGGGGTTGGACCTTATTCTTCTCTGGAGTTGCTCTTCTCTGGAGTTGCTCAGGGTGTGAGGCGCTAATACTACTTGTGATACTCACAAATCCCCGGCTGAGTGCCGTTACGTTGGAGTTCACCCCGGTAGACGAGAGGGTCGCCTCCCTACGCCTACGGGTTATGGGGGGGAAAACTCTGACTGTTGTCTGTGCATATGCACCGAACAGCAGTTCAGAGTATTCGGCCTTCTTGGAGACCCTGAATGGAGTCCTGTTGGGGGCTCCAGTAGGGGACTCCATAGTTCTACAGGGGAGACTTCAACGCGCACGTGGGCAGCGATGGAGACACCTGGAGAGGCGTGATTGGGAGGAACGGCCTCCCTGATCTCAACCCGAGTGGTTGTTTGTTATTGGACTTCTGTGCTAGACATGGGCTGTCCATAACAAACACCATGTTCGAACATAAGGATGCTCATAAGTGTACATGGTACCAGAGCACCTTAGGCCGAAGATCGATGATCGATTTTGTAATCGTATCATCTGATCTGAGGCCGCATGTTTTGGACACTCGGGTAAAGAGAGGGGCGGAGCTGTCAACTGATCACCATCTGGTGGTGAGTTGGGTCAGGGGGTGGGGGAAGAGTCTGGACAGACCTGGTAAGCCCAAACGGGTAGTGCGGGTGAACTGGGAACGTCTGGAGGAGGCCCATACCCAAGAGACCTTTAACTCACACCTCCGGCGGAGTTTCTCTGGCATCCCTGTGGAGGTTGGGGGCATTGAGCCTGAGTGGTCAATGTTCAAAGCTTCCATTGCTGAAGCTGCGGCGGGAGCCTGCGGCCTCAAGGTCTTAGGTGCCTCAAGGGGCGGTAACCCTCGAACACCGTGGTGGACCGCGGTGGTCAGGGAAGCCGTCCGACTGAAGAAGGAGTCCTTCCGAGATATGTTATCACGGGGGACTCCAGAGGCGGTTGCAAGGTACCGACAGGCCCGAAGGGCAGCGGCCTCGGCCGTGACAGAGGCAAAGCAGCGGGTGTGGGAGGAGTTCGGAGAAGCCATGGAGAAGGACTTTCGGTCGGC
Organism: Bovichtus variegatus; assembly: GCA_943593645.1. NCBI lineage: Eukaryota > Metazoa > Chordata > Actinopteri > Perciformes > Bovichtidae > Bovichtus > Bovichtus variegatus. The sequence continues at coordinate 9,510,286 of CALSCE010000091.1, read as the reverse complement.
ACCAAAGTGCTTCTGGCGTACTGTCCGGCACCTCAGGAGGGGGAAGCGGGGAACCATCCAAGCTGTTTACAGCAGGGATGGAACACTGTTGACCTCAACTGAGGAGGTACTCGGGCGGTGGAAGGAGCATTTTGAGGAACTCCTCAATCCGACTAATACGCCCTCTTTGATAGAGGCAGGGCTGGAAGATTATGGGGGATCATCAGCAATTTCCCTGGTGGAAGTCACTGAGGTAGTCAAACAACTCCACAGTGGCAAGGCCCCGGGGATTGATGAGATCCGTCCAGAAATGTTGAAGGCTTTGGGTGTGGAGGGGCTGTCGTGGCTGACACGTCTCTTCAACATTGCGTGGAAGTCGGGAACAGTGCCTAAGGAGTGGCAGACCGGGGTGGTGGTTCCCCTGTATAAAAAGGGGAACCAGAGAGTGTGTGCCAATTACAGGGGTATCACACTGCTCAGCCTCCCGGGTAAAGTCTACTCCAAGGTGCTGGAAAGGAGGGTTCGGCCGATAGTCGAACCTCAGATTGAAGAGGAACAATGCGGATTCCGTTCTGGCCGTGGAACAACGGACCAGCTCTTCACTCTCACAAGGATCCTGGAGGGGGCCTGGGAGTATGCCCATCCGGTTTACATGTGTTTTGTGGACCTGGAGAAAGCGTATGACCGGGTCCCCCGGGGGATACTGTGGGAGGTGCTGCGGGAGTATGGGGTGAGGGGGGCGCTTTTGAGGGCCATCCAATCCCTGTACGCCCAAAGCAAGAGTTGTGTCCGGGTTCTCGGCAGTAAGTCGGACTCGTTCCCAGTGGGTGTTGGCCTCCGCCAGGGCTGCGCTTTGTCACCAATCCTGTTTGTGGTATTCATGGACAGGATATCGAGGCGTAGTCGGGGGGAGGAGGGGTTGCAGTTTGGTGGGCTTGGGATCTCATCGCTGCTCTTTGCAGACGATGTGGTCCTGATGGCATCATCAGCCTGTGACCTTCAGCACTCACTGGATCGGTTCGCAGCCGAGTGTGAAGCGGTTGGAATGAGGATCAGCACCTCAAAATCTGAGGCCATGGTTCTCAGCAGGAAACCGGTGGATTGTCTACTCCGGGTAGGGAATGAGTCCTTACCCCAAGTGAAGGAGTTCAAGTACCTAGGGGTCTTGTTCACGAGTGCGGGGAAAATGGAGCGGGAGATGGGCCGGAGAATCGGAGCAGCGGGCGCGGTATTGCACTCGCTTTACCGCACCGTTGTGACGAAAAGAGAGCTGAGCCAGAAGGCAAAGCTCTCGATCTACCGGTCTATCTTCGTTCCTACTCTCACCTATGGTCATGAAGGTTGGGTCATGACCGAAAGGACGAGATTGCGGGTACAAGCGGCCGAAATGGGTTTTCTCAGAAGGGTGGCTGGCTTCTCCCTTAGAGATAGGGTGAGGAGTTCAGTCATCCGAGAGAAGCTCGGAGTAGAACCGCTGCTCCTTTGCGTAGAAAGGAGCCAGTTGAGGTGGTTCGGGCATCTGGTAAGGATGCCCCCTGGGCGCCTCTCTAGGGAGGCGTTCCAGGCACAGCCAGCTGGGAGGAGACCACGGGGAAGACCCAGGACGAGGTGGAGAGATTATATCTCCACACTGGCCTGGGAACGCCTCGGAGTCCCCCAGTCAGAGTTGGTCAACGTGGCCCGGGAAAAGGAAGTTTGGGGCCCCCTGCTGGAGCTGTTGCCCCCGCGACCCGACCCCGGATAAGCGGTTGAAGATGGATGGATGGATGGAGTGAGTCTGGTCAGAGAACTGACGCTTTTGTTTAGATTCTGGTGCCTGTATTTCACTTCCTAATTGTGTGATTCTATGTTTTCTGTATGCCTTAACTTCAGAAGCAAATGAAGAGGATTCACTACTTATAAAGCATTTAGTCGTTTCCTACAGTATTTGGGGTAAAGACGCTGTCTCTAAATCAATTCCTAGGAATACTTTAAGAACACAGAATTCTGGTGTATTGTTGTATGAAGCGCCGCCCATGTGTGGGTTTACAAGTGCTCTGAAAATTATATATTTAATTACTTTAAAAATAAATACTTGCATCAGATATTAGACTGTTTCCATAAACAGCGTGACCTGGCAACACATTTCCAGGACCAATCCAATATGTTCCAGCCCTGGATATACTATATATGTGTTTTTATGTTACCATCTACTAATAATATATAGTTGGTATTCACCTCGTGTTTTTATATGGGCCATCAGCGATCCTTTCTCCTTTCAGAAGACCCGTGAGCCAATTGTAATCCCTCATCCCCTCAGGAATCATCACGTATTTTATGCCCTGCCCAAAGGAAGAGGATGACAGATGAGTGTGTATGTTTGGGGTATAAATGACAAATGACAATATTACACATTACATTTGAGCTGAGTACCTCATCATGAGGGGCAGATCTATATCCGTAACTCTTGAAAACATATGATGAACTAATGATGGAGTGGGCCGTGTGAACGTACACCGATGTTCTGTTTCCTACGTCTTCCTCGTAACCTTTGATGACGGCGCCGTTCATCCTGTCGCACAAACAGATCCAAAGGTGAGAGAGGCTTTTATACATTTACTTTCATTAGGCTAAAACCTCATCTTCATGATGCCCACAAAGAATCTGAGCTTATTGTGGTCAAACATGACAGTCATGACACGTCAGTAACTGTCAGTTTACGTACATGCAATAGGTAGGCAAATAGTGACGGATAATAAAGTGACATATATCTCTGTAACACATTGGTGTAAATGCACAAACAATATTGTGGCAACTGCACAGAATTTCAAGGGTAGTGACACAAAACAAAAGTGCCATCTTGACACAGCTGAAGTAAAAGTGTATGAGTGTGAAGGACTGTGGGACAAAACTCTTCTTGTTCACACTTGCTTAAGACCTGTACTGCCTGCGAGACATGACAGCTCCCATTTATTTGGATTGGTGCAATGGTGCCGAGGATTTAATTGTAAACCACGATGCTTGATCGGTACATTGAACATCATTTGCCAAACTGGTTACGGGACACGAAAAGGCACAACCCCCATTACATTTTTCTGGCAGTGGGGTGCGGTTATGGCACTGCCTGCTGGTGAGGTGGGAATGTCTCAGCTGGTAGACAGTCACACAACATAAGCATGGTGGTAACATTACATTACAGGTCATTTAGCAGACGCTCTTCTCCAGAGCGACTTACAGTGAACTGACTACAGGGACAGTCCCGTTAAGTGCCTTGCTCAGGACCTCAATGGTGGCAGCCTGGTATCGAACTCAGTGTTCTATTTGAAAGCCTGACCACGAGACCGCTATACCACCACACTCATGTAACCTGGAGTCATAGACGAGGAAGATGTGGTGGGAAGCGGATGTTACCTGTGATAGCCTGAAGGCTAGAGAACATTTTAACTGAGTGAGTGCAGGACAAACTCACAGTCTTCAAAGTCTTTGTTTACCTCAAGCTTCACCTCTCATTTAATGCCGGTATTACATTACATTACAGTTCATTTAGCCGACAATAAGTGCAGACAATCATGAGGATACGACTTCAAACAGCGAGAATCTTGCAAATACATCAGCTTCAAATAGGTGAAATCATACAAGTGTAGAACAATAGCTTCAAATAAGCCAAACCAAAGTACGTTTTTATTTTTAGATTTTTTTCATCGACCGAGGTGCAGTCGAAACGGTATGCAGTGCCAGATGCCACAGTTGAACACGATTAACTACAGTGTTTAAAACGAAAGATTAAGCAGTAAAATAAAAACAAACTCTGCTTGCTCTGCATGGGAACAGACCTAGTGTGTGCGTAATGTGTCACTAGAAGCCTGTCAGTCCAACGGGGGGCAACACAGCACCCACGGTGGGAACTGCCTACATGCTGTGCAGCAGTCTGGCCGGCCCACGCAAGTAAAGTCTATGTGCATGAAAGAGTAGAGTCCTTTAAGCATCCTGGAGCGCCTCCTTTGTTGACCCACACTGAAAAAACTAAACGCTGCCACGTGACATTTTGACATTCAAGATTACATTGTCCAAGACTAAAGTAAATAATGGCTTAAAATCCTCTTTGCTTTCCATTATTTAAAATAGCCTATACATATGTAACCTAACACTAGCTGTGAGGCTCTGTGACAGACAGTTGACAGATGCGTAGACAACTAATAATGCCATAACTAATGGGGAATATTTAGCGGTCGTGATATTCGGTGGAAAGGAAAGATGTTAAGGAAAGACATTATGATAGACACAGGGATATATGATCTTATCAATGTCAAATTGTTTTAAAATGCTATTGCCCACCATATGGGGTCTAACAAACAAAGTCGACAGGTTTCTTTCTTACCGAAAAACGTAATCGTGAGCATCGATCTCTTCCCCCATTTTAGAGCCATTGAGTATTCCTCCCCCGGCCACCACAGCACAATGCACACACTTGTCGCTGCCTGGAAGGAGTAGTGGCTCTTTTGGCTTTGGGATAAGCTTCAATGAGGCCATCACATCTGGAAAAATAAAAATAAAAAAACACATAAAAAAGATAGTAGTACAAATTTGAGGTGCTTTCATGCCACTTTCTACTTCTGCAACACAACATTTCAGTGGGAAATATTGTACTTTTTACTCCACTGCATTTATTTGATAGCTTTAATTACACAGCAGATTCAGATTTTTGCACAGAAAACATGAAAGTACAGCTGAAACGATTAGCTGATAAATCTTCGACAAAAAAGTTAACTGGCAACTATTTTTGATAAAAGTAATGGTTCCAGCTTCTTAAATATGATAATCTAATAATTTTAATAGTTTTAAATGATGTTTAATAAGATGGAGGTTTAGACTGTTGGTTGGACAAAACAAACATTGTGAAGGTGTCACTTCGGGCTCTGGGTAATTGTGAAAGCAGAATTTTGACAAACCAATCAATTAATTAATGGAGAAACAAATCAGCAGATTAATCCATAATGAAAATAATCATTAGTTGTCGATTCATACAAAAAAGTTCAAAATCCGGTTTTACATGAAGGAGATAGTTATATTAATCTCATGATATAGTATGTAATGGTTTAACATTCACATGGCACACTTTTAAAAACGTGACTATACATACTCACTTTTCTTAAGTAACTATCAATTCAGGACTTATAATTGTGCAATTGTTGAAGTTTGCTCAATCGTGTTTGCACTCTTCTCAGCTGCTACGGGGGTGTTGTTTTTATGCATTTATTGGATAAAAACGTTTTCTTTTTGTCTTCCTCTTCTTCTTCTTTTGGTTTAATGGTGGGTTGCAACCAGTAGTTATACAGAGCATACCGCTACATACTGTACCGGAGTATGTACTGTGACATATTGTCCCTGGGTTACTTCATCATTAGGTAAATCAGTTATTCTTCCTCCTTTATCCTGTCCAACTCTTCCAAGCACTTCTATTGTTATGGGGTTACGCTCAGGGCTATTGGTGCAGTGATACTGTAGCAATGCAGCGGAAGGTTTACACAGTATTTTTAAGAAAAGGTTGGGAATAGGCGCTAAACGCTTTACAACAAGAACCGTTTCTGCAAGCAAAACTCACAAGCATATTGCTGACGGCTCGGCGGTTGCATGCAAATATTAGAAATGATTGTTCTATTAATAATGTATTAAATGACAATGTGAGAGGAGTCGCTCGTAGTGATGAACCAACACAGAATGATCAGCTGACTCTGCAGCTGCCCTCGGCTGCAAGTCCGGCCGCAATTTAAGAGTTTTAGTTTATTCTCATAGCGGCATTTTCATAGAATGAACTCTATAAACCCATTGCACATTACCTGCAGTGAGAGACTAGCTGGTGAACATAGTGGAACATTTAGCAGCTAAGTTAACATTATCACCTTGTGAAGTGTGAGAATAATCAATATGTAAACTGTTACAATGTGCCTTATTGTGTCCTTATTTAGATGTGATATGCAAAATGTTATTGAATTAAGTAACTTAGTGGCCAATCTACTGTGAAATAAGAAGCAATATTTGTAAACTGAAGCGGAAGAGTACACCACCTAAAAGGGTGACAGAAGATCTGTGACAGAAGATCTGTGAAGATCCCTTGAAAGATCGTCCGGAGCCGGCGGAGAACGGTGACTGATCATCTGGAAGTATTTTCTTCCACCTCTACCTCAACTAAAAGTTAAAAAGAGAGAGAGAGGCCCGTTCTGCCGAGGTTCCAGACTGTCTTCACTGGGATCCACAGGACCCGTTGTGTCCTACCTCAAATTGAATCTGGTGAAATACTGAAGTATTGATATTTGATGAGTTATTGGTTAAGGGGTATGTTATGTGTATGAATGTTGAGAGTGTGCATATGCTCTAAAGTCCGGGTGTTGTAGTGATGCGAGGTACCTGTCTAAACGGAAGAAAAGGAACATCCTCAGATAAATGTTCTTTTTACATTGGAAATTAAAACAATTATGTTGAGGAAAAACATCACCTAGATTCTGGCCGTTTTCTGGTTAATTAATTTTAACGTTTTAAACAAGACCTACCCCAAAAGATGAGAGGTAAAGGGAATAGGACCTATTATTGACCTCATGCTTGCAAATTGTGGCCGGAGCTGACTGAGATATGTGAATGAATGGTGTGAGAGTAAGGGGGGTCATTGAATAGCACTCAAGTAGGAAATAAGAAATAAAAAGACAATTAACATAAAAAAATGTAAAGAAATGGGAAATGGTATGTCTGATTCTATTTTTATCAATGTGTCTTAATTTTAATTTGTGGTTCGGTATGTTTGCTCTTTAATGGGCCTGCCTGTCTCAGGACAAATCAAATGGAAGAAATTATCTTGAGCATCATTTAAAGAGAGAACCGGAAAACAAGGGTGAATGTTTGACTGAGTAACGGTTAAATATTGAAGTCCTTTGACCTAAGATTAAACCAGTGTTTAATAATGATTTTACCATGGTTTTTCCAGAAACTAAATCTTGGACTCATGAGGACGACTGTGTTTAAATTTACTTTGTACAAAGGGAAGTAAGGGAATGACCAGAGAGGTCGATGCCCAATTGAGTTTTTCATGAGAACCAGGTACGCTGCAGAAAGTTGTAAACATTTTAAAATTAACAAGACTGGTTTTTCAGAAAGAGATTGACTGAGTTTGACATAACTCTCACGCTTATTAAAAAAAAAAAAAAAAAAAAAAAAACTTTATTGGGAATTAAAAAAATTTAAAAAAAAAAATGAAAACGAAAACTGAAGGTGTTGAAAGCAACATAACTGCAGAAAAGTCTTCTCTTTCTCTCTATCCCTCTCTGCATCAGGGGGATCCTGATCTCAATGCATGTCCTCCACCACCAGCATATGAACAACAAATATGTTTTATGACTTTCAACCTACAGATGGAGAAGTAAGACGTCTTCTGTTGAAGAAGACCAGGGTTAGGTCAAAGCAGATTCCAAAAACAACTTAATCCCAACGAGTGCTACGTCTGCCATCAAAAGGGACACTGGGCTTGAGATTGCCCCATGGCAAACAATGAAGATGCAAATTGACGCCAGAAGAAAGAGGAGGCATGCGGAGAGAGAGGGAGACACCCAGCTGCAGAGACAGATGAGATGCAGCAAAAGGGAAGTCACACACACACACACACACACAAACACATGCAAAGAAAAGCTGGCACTACTAAACACACCTACATTACAGAACATAACTGATGGAAAACATGCTTTTACTGTATAAAACAAATTATTGAGGTACTTAAAAAGATAATGAAAAAACTTATGTGCACAAATGGCACATGTATACTAAATTTGAAACAAAACCAAACAAAGCAATGCCAGAAACAATACTTGTAGTTTGTGGAAAGGCACTTACTTTTTTAGTTGATTAGGGAATAACATATTCCGTTATACAAGGGAAACATTTTAAGAATCAAGAGCCGAAAAATTAGTGGAAACTTTGTGTATTCTGTAGGAGCTTAAGGGCTTATTATGAAAGAAAATTGACCACACCCCTAGTGTGTGCACACACATATGAAGAGGAGACTGTTAAAACTAAACACAGTTTCCTCTTATCTTTTTGTCCTATAAATTTGCTGAGATGTGATTTGATGTTACAGCTGGGTATTAGCCTTATCCCAGCCTCCGAAGGCTTGAAGGTTGTTAGAAAACAATCTACAGAATAAACAATGTGTTCTGGCAATATTGATTTTACTAAATCTTTACATGTGTACCAGTGGAGAATTTTAGGTGACATATACATTTTTTTTTTTTTTAAATAATAATAAAATATAACTTTTGGACATATGGCAGATAGAAACGGATGATTATGTCAGAGCTTTAACTAATATCAACTACACAGGTCCAGACAGCAGAGGAAACAGCAGGGGAAACACCTGACAATCCTGTTGGATCCGGTGATTGGGTAAAGGTAAAAGTTCACAAACGAAAATGAACCTAGGTGGACTGGACCGTGGGAAGTTGTAGAACGCACTTCACACGCACTGCGGGTAAAAGGAAAAACAGGAGCTAATTGGCACCACCTCGTGTACCCGCCGAGGCACCTTCCCGCACAGTAAGGGAAGTTAGAACTGATTTGGCCACGCTGGAACAAAACAAAAATGATAAATTAGATTTAAGGACATAAAAACAGCGCCAGTTGCAGAAGAGGACGAGTGGGCCTTTGATACTTTAGAGTGTAACCACAGAGCACCAAGCCAGCCCTTTACTCTCGCCCAAGGTAAAAAATGTACGACTTATGTGCAAACGATAGAGGAAGAAGAACTGAGAAAACACCTGGCCATAATTATTTTCACAGTATTCGTCATAGCCACAGTAGGGGGGTTTTCCCTATTGTTGTATTTTAGACCATGGGCCAGATAGGTCACCAGTTAATTAAGAAGCCTGGACAATTACGGGGAAATCCAGGTTATCTCGCCTTGCTAGCCCTGATATCAACTAGGATAACTTTCCCACTAGTCTGGGAGTTACAACAACAAAAGACCATAGACAAGCTAAGACTAAAAACTAATGCTAAACTAACAAACTGCACTCAAGCAGGTTTTTAAATCAATATTCCTCTGGCCCATTATAAATAAAAATGTAGTTTGGATTAATTACATCTATTAGAACCAGCGGCGCTTTGTTAAATACACCAGAGATGCGGTAAAGGTTTGCACGAACAATTAGATAAAACCAGTTTTGATGGCCTGGCAGAACAGAATGGCTTCAGGCATGATACTGGTTGAAAAGGGGGGTGTATGCAAACTATTTGGAACCATGTGTTGTACTTTCATCCCTAATACCACTGCCCCTCATGGATCAGTAACCAGAGCCCTACAAGGACTAAACACTTTGAGCATTGAGTTAGCAGATAATAGTGGCGTTGAAGACCCTTTTCAGGTGCCCTTGATAGAATGTTGGGTAAATACAAGACATTGATAATGAGCGCGATGTTAGCCATAGCGGTTATGGCCGCCATCCTGATATTGTGTGGATGCTGCTGCATTCCATATATTTGCACCTTAGCCAACCATTTGATCACCACAGCCCTCTCCAAGCAGCAAAGTCAAGGTCAGTTCCTCTTAAAGGAGCAGGCCCAGTCATTGATTAAGATACAAGGTGACCCGTCCACTCACTCAGATCACCAAAAATGATTTTTGTTTGAATAAAGAAAATTTTGTTTATGATTTCCAAATGATTAAAGCTTTTATGTTTTCTATTTTTATACATGTTGCGTGCTATGTCTGTATTTTCACAGAGAACATATTGATATAAAATGTAGTTTACACACCTTGAAAGGTGTGTAAGAAGGGACTTGTGAGAATAATCAATATGTATACTGTTACAATGTGCCTTATTGTGTCCTTATTTAGATGTGATATGCAAGATGTTATTGAATTAAGTAATTTAGTGGCCAATCTACTGTGAAATAAGAAGCAATATTTCTAAACTGTGAAGCGGAAGAGTACACCACCTAAAAGGGTGACAGAAGATCTGATTGGAGCAGAGAAGTGCTGAGAGGCGTGGCCTAAGTGCCAACAAGGGGCCAATAGGACCTGGCCCCAGCCAACCAATGGGAGAAGACTACACCTGAAAGGTGGTGGGTATAAAATATGTTGTAAACTAGAGATCGTGGCCGTTCTGTGGATCTGTGAGACAGAGTCACTACTTAAATGTGGTCTGTGGACAGTGACATGGTCTTTAGCTGAGTACTTTTGTAATGCTACCATATCATCATGGAATAAATACAGTTAATATGAAGAGAAGTTTTCTGAAATTGATTTCTATGCGTCTCTATTTTAAATGAAAAGAACACAACAATACCCATGATTTAAGAAGTAAAGCACCTACCATCATACTTGAATTCCAAAAAACCAAAAGGACTATTAAAATGCGAAAGCCGGTTCCATTCGCTCATGTTGATACTGTCTTTGTGAAGAAACAGACGTATATTGGGAAGGAAATTCTTCTTGAAGCTTTCATCCTCAGAGTTTCGCAGAGACTGGGAACATGTCTGGGAATGTAGGATAACATTACATTATGCAATAAAATCGTTTAAAAAAATTAAAATAGAATTAATTGCAGGTTGCAGAAATGCAGATCACACTGGATACAAAACAGAACATGTGGCTTTGCAGATTACCCACTCCCAGAAAGTTATTACATGTATAATGTTTCTGTACTATCTTGTCTTAACATGCTTACTGTCTGCCTGGGTGGAGCGTCCTGGTTATAAATATCCTCAAAATCCCACTGAGGAAGCTTCTGGAAAGAGCTTTTGAAGAGGATGGGCATGGGAGTCTCAGCCACAGCGGCATGTGTAGCTCCGATTTGATCATTTTTTAACTTTGTTTTTGTGTGATCAGCAGCTTTTGTTGTATGTGTAAACACAATAGGTGAAGATGAGTTTTCTTTTTTATTTCCAAAGTCAAACAACATTTCTTCAGCACTGTGTCTTTTTCCTGAGAAAGTAGTCCATCTGCTGTGGAAATTTGACAAAAGAGCAATGCAACGCACACACGAACATACAAGAATTAGCAGGATACACTTTCAAGTGACTTCAATTAAAATGCTGTACCTGGAAATGTGCTGATGGACATTTACTTATAAGTCAAATTAAAAGGATTAGAAAACAAATTAATCAGAAAATATCACAGATAAGTTTCCTTGTTTCGCATTAATATCGTTCTAGGCTAAATACAGTTTACCTGCTTCTGATGAATGAATCTTCCCACGGTAAAATAAAAAGTACACTGCAAACTGACATCAGAAGCAGCACAGAAAATATCCTGGTGGTTTGGACCGCCATCCCTGACACTGTTCAATGAAGCACTAACATTCGTTTTTTCTCTCCTAGTGCCTTGAGGTAACACTTAGAAACAAAACATATTGGGCAGGGCTACAGAAAAGTTGACAGAGAAATGCAAATTCACTCCCTCGCTCGAGGGCCCACACAAACATGCGCACACACCCATGGCTTCATAATTGTGAAAGAAAAAAAGAAGTTAAGTAATTAATTAACATATATTTATTATAATACAAAACTAATAGAAACAATAGTCCTTTATAGATTTTTTAAATATTTTTTACTTAAGCTAGAAAATCCTGATCTGTGCTGCTGGAAGAGATTGAACTTCTTTGGTCAATGGTTGATGACACAACAATTCAAAGAAAACAAAGAACATCTTTTTTTTTAATACAAAGATAATAGTTGTTCACAGGACAGTACAGCTTGTGTTGAATATCGTGAACAAGTTCATTGAAGTATTTGGTGCACTGGAATAGTTCTTTAGTAGCGCTCACGAGTTAAAAAGGAGCGCCATCAGAGGGTCTTTACTTCATAGAGGAGTCTCAGATAGAGTAGAGTCTGAGCTGCTCCTCCATGTCTCCATCTGACACCTCCCCAAACGTCTCCTGGTTGTCTTTCAGAAGCTGGAAGATGGCTGCCAGCTGCTCTCGTTGCACCCTGGTAAGACAAATGTATCACGGAAAAGTATTGAGAGGTGAAAGAACCCCAAAAACATCCTTCACACTGCTGATCTTTTGTACATACTTGATCAAAGTTTATCACGTAAAATGCATAATGACAAACACCGTTACTGTAACACATACATACATACATACATACATACATGTTAAAAAAGCCAATATGTTTGTTAACCTGTTTATATTTTAGTTGCAGTAATTGTAGTAATTGTATTGTATGAGAGATATCGCAGGTCCTTCCTTCCTGCAGCAGTCAGACTATACAATCTCCACGGCCCCTGGTAGACCACCACACACTCAGTGCGGCTGTAACACCACTGTTCCTCCACTCATGTGCAATACACCCCGTACTATTTATTACTATTCTTACTGTTTTTACTTACTTACCTTACTGTGCAATACAATCACGTGCATTATATCTCTTTTTACTATGTATTATTGTTACCACTGGCTGCTAGAGTATTACTCTCACTGTTCACTTACTGTATTATGTTAACCTGCCACTTACTTACCACGGTTGTTGTGTTTTTTTGTACTTATACATTTGTATTTAACCTTTTATCTGCACTGTCCCTTTGCTGTTGTAGCGCTGTAAATTTCCCCGCTGTGGGACGACTAAAGGTTTTCTGATTCTAATCCCTCTCTTCTAATATTGATTTATATACTGTGTACTTTTACTCCAATTACTCCAGTCGGTTGAAATCACAATGCCATCTTATTATCTTCCCGTGGGGCTTGGATATCTGTGCGTGAGCTGTACGGTCTGTTTTGATAGTTTGTATGTTGGCTTGTGCCCAGGTGAGGGTGTGACATTTTTATTTTGACAAACTACCAAAACAGAGGCTGTCTGAGGACAGGCAGCTGTACTTCTGCCGCCTCTGTACTGTGGGCAGACTGGAGCTATAGTGTCTCACTATCACCTCTACATTACATTACAGCTCATTTAGCTGACGCTTTTGTCCAAAGCGACTTACAATACGTGCAGACAATCATGAGGATACGACTCCGAAAAGCAAGAATCTTGCAAGTACATGCTTCAAATAGGTGTCATCGTTTAAGAGCAGTACAATAGTTTCAAATGAGTGAAACCAATGTAATGCAACATACAGAAACCATGGAAAACAAATTCAACCATTAGCTTCAAAATGAGTCAAACTATTTAAGTGATACATACAGAAAAAAAATCATTTTAAACATTTTTATTGGCCAGGGTGCAGTCGAAACAAGTGGGGTTTTCAGTCTGCGACGGAAGGTGTGAAGATAGCTGACCTGATATCAACGAGGAGCTCGTTCCATCATGTTGGTGCCAGTTCCTCTTGTTCCTCTAGACTAGAGGAACAAGACTAATCTTACATTTTGACGACCTGTTTTTAAGAACTTATACTGGCCCTCATAAAACATGAAACAATAAAAAGTAAAGTAAAATGTAACTGAAATATATGATATCAAAAGTGTTTTAATTCAAATACTTAACATAACGTTAATATGCTTAGTATAAACTGAATGTAAACCGATCTAATAAATGTAATTTTACTATGGGCATGTGCAAGAGTAAAATGAAACGTGCCCTTTTATCATCAAATCTGAAGTTATTTAATTCATTTACAATAACAGAAAACATTGCATTAAATGACCCTTTACTTTGAATTTCTGTAATAAAATTAGACAAAAGAGTTCACATTGGAAATTATGTAGTAGCTAAATCTAGCTAGAAAGCATTTTTCTTTTTGTGAAACTAAAGTATTTTTGTACATGGTCCCTAACATAGCTACATTTAATAACTATACATCTCCAATTCTCCGCTCACACTCTGTTCCAGAGAGAAAAGTTTTGGAAGGGGCTTCCGTGTCAGCACGAGTCCTCCTTGTGGCAGAACAGAGGAGAGTCCTGTGAGGATTAACCAACACTCTTCTGTCAGAGGTGACGACTGGAGACACAATCAACACCTGCTGCGACACCTGAGATCACACGTCTAATGTGGAATATGTGGGGCGGCGGGAGGCGGGGCCAATGCAACAGCTGATGAGGCCAAAATCACTGCTCAGGTCAATAATGCAATAAAATCTTTGGAGTAGTTTTCATACAATGGCCAGAAAGTGACGCTCTTGAGATAATCAGGTAAGAATAATAATACTTTACCACATAATTGCTCCTTCAGGCTTACAGACAGTTACAGTCTGTGTTGGAGAGTATCCTGCAATGATACGAGCAGGGCATGCAGACACATTACGCAAAACATCGACGCAACAGACGCAACACAGTCTCGTGTCATTCATCCTTCATCTAATGCCTGGCAGAGACCCAATCTCGCCTTATTCAGTCTAGCCTTAACAGGAGGGCTGACACAGCAGCTAAATGTGGAGTGAAGCGCCAACAACACACGTGAAGACAGCGTAGGGGAGATTAGAGGGAGGAAGAAGAGGAGTCGACACTGGGCAGAGCAGTTATGTGGACAAGACAGCTTAAAGCAAATGTTCAAATCAATGAAAGCATTACATTTTCAGTAAAACTTTGGCAAAGAATCTCGTCTTGCCACAGGACTTTTGTTTTGTTTTGGAGTATTTTGGGAGAACAGAGGGGGATATCAAGCAGACAAAAGATATCCAACTCACAAATTTACTATATTGTGACATATTTGGGCACTTTTTCATAAAGGTACTCTTTATAAAGCTGCAATGAATGGTTGATACAACAGCGACAAGGAGTTTATGTTTCCGGGTTCGGTTTGTTTGTCACCAGGAATACGGGATAGCTGCTGGCCCCATTTCCATGAAACTTGGTGGAAGGGTGCAGCATGGGCCACGGAAGAACCCATTACAATTTGGAGCGGATCTGAGTCACGGCGCGGATAGGCTACTTGTTTTACTTTTCACCTTCGTTAACATTACAGCTTTTTTGATCCGTTATAAGCCATTAATAAGAACAACTTTTGGGTTGTCAGGTTGTGGTAAATTCTCCTCCGGCGGGACACTTTGTGCATAGCTGTTCACTTCATCAGGAAGGCCCCTCCAATGCACTGCTCAGCTATTAAAAGGGGGTTTCCCCAATGAATTGTTCTTATAAACTCTTTATAAAAGGGGAACCATTATCAGAAAACGGTACCCATACTTGTAGTTTTCACTGACCTCTGCTCCTCCTCCAGCTCCTCTGTGGACATCATCATCTGCAAGTGGTGGGACCGCGCCTTTCCAGGGACGTACTTCAAGGAATCGTTTGCATTTGATTCCTCTTTATCTGATCAAACAGAATAAAACTTTGATAAGAAATATACACCAAACCTTTATTTTTGAAAAATAAATAGTGGTATCAGAAACGTTTATATATTTTTTTATTTAAAAAAGTGCTCACCGTCTATCCCCGGGCTCTCTGTGGCTCCTTCGGTCTGGGGGTATGAGAAAGCACACTTTAGGAGTTCCTTATCAGAGAGCCCGATGAATGACCTACGACTCGCTCCCGACGAGGCCTCGGACGACGACTCTACCTCTAAGGTCATATTCCTACATCCAGAACTGGGGACGGACAGGCTAGATGCGGAGGAGTGCGCTACTGGTGTTGCCAGGGCTTTGGGGCGAGGGTTGGGATGTGCCTCTTCCTGTCAGAGAATTAAGAGGTCAGATGAGGGGCATCAAACCATCCTTTTCCTCTTAAAACTTGAGCAATTCATGTATTTATTCAAATCTGAAATATGTGTACGTCCTTGCAGGCAGGCCCAGATTAGAAACTGCTATACAGATAGTTAGTTCCGAAAAAATAACTCCTTCTGTTACCTGTATTCCTCACCTCTCCTGGATGCTGATCTGGCCTACACTTGGCGCAGGTGTCAGGGTTAGCGTTTCATACTTTGCTCCCTTGGGTGCTGATTTGACCTCTCTACAGGGACACATCCAGATTAAAAAAAATAGGCCAGTGAGGGTCCTGAAAGCTACCCGACATGTGTGGAGGAGGCTCATCCTGCCAGTTTTCTATTAGTCAAACTAAGAGTTTAAAATGAGAGTAAAGCCATGTTGCTTCTTTCTACTTATTGATACCAATTAAGGCTAAAACACAGTTAAAGATAGTTATGGTCAGTCTACGTTGTTGGAAATCTACCACTTTTAAACTACTTAAATACTATGCTTCAGTACAATTTTGAAGTATTTGTACTTTACTTAAGTATTTCCATTTTATGCTACTTCACACTTCTACTTTTTACAGTGAAATATTGTACTTTTTACTCCACTTCATTGATTTAACATAGAGCGGTCTGCAGCTAACTAGCCAATTCATTTTATTATTGAATAATCTGCTAATTATTTTCTTGATTGATCAAATAATCTTTGGTCAACAAAATGAAAGCATAGCCCAGTTTCCCAAAGTCGGCAAATATAATCGGTTTATAAAATATAATGCAATGTTGCATATTAAACTACCCTGCAGTCTATAAAACAAGATTAGCTTCACCTGGACCTGCTATGATGTTACAATGCTGCTTACATGTTAATGAATCAGTATTAATATACAATAGTAATATAATTAGGCAAAAGTACTTTTTTTTTTTCTAATAATACTTGTGATTGCAGGACTTTTATTGTGGTTTTGCTACTCTCAGTTCAGGGTCTGAATACTTCTTCCGTCACTGCTTAGGTGTAATTCTGAGGAAAAGGTACTTCACTTGAGTATTTTCATAATTCATCCAAATAGTGTACTTTTTACTCCACATTCAGGTTTTCAATTAAATTAGACCCCTTTCATTGTTTCCTATCTTGCCTATACTTGATTACATTGCACTGCAGTACATTCTAATTATAATGCATCTTAACTCTTGTTAAGGAGTATTTTTTTCAATTACAGCATTGCTAGTTTTACTTAAATAAAGGCTTTGGGTGCTTCTTCCACTTCTGCCTGGACATGCACACTGTATCCGAGTGGGATGGGGAAGTCAGTAAAACACAGAATTGTAACACAAAACAAACAACAGGAGCTCTCCCATGACAGCAGATTACAGGAGACTTACTGAAAGCACAGATTTCACTACATCCCAGTGATCATGTGAGCTCCCGCTGATCTCACACCAGTCGTCCGTCGCCTTCTTCTTCTTCTTCTTGTCCAGTAAATGGCCATTAAACTGCGGCCCGGGCTGCTCTAATCCTGCGGCTGCACTGTGTCCAAAATAACTTGCAAAGTCGGCTGTAGGCGAAGAGCCGCTAAATAGCGACGTCGCGACCACAATAGCGAGAAGCGTGAAGATAACAGCCGATAATACAAAAGTTAGATCCATGTTAGCGGAGCTCGGTGGGTGATGCTGTTGCGAGGCCCGTGTTGTGACTGTCTCTACCCCGCTTTCCGTTCACCTGTGTCGGCTGCATTCACTCACAGTCGGCCATCCCGCTGCTTGTAGTAATCCCCACCAGACATCAACGTTAACGAGCAGCATTTACGGGATATGCTACAATGTCCTTTCCGAGCGGGACGTCACATCCTCCCCCCTCCTCCCTCCTCCTCGTGTCCGCAGAGTGCCCCGGCTTTACACCCCCCCTCCTCCCCGCGGGGCGGATCAGTTGCAACGTGCTCGGCTCTCTACCTTTGCCGTTAATCCCGTCAGAGGTGAGTGCACCGGGAGAGTGAAATGGTTTGTGACAGCACCAGTGTGTACTGCAGGTGCAGGCTGATAGAATCAAGCCGGGGTTACTGAAGGTGCAGGAGGAAAGGTGTTCTCACCTGAGGTGGCACTTTACCATCAGCCTGCACGAGGGATTAATAAACACCTACAAACTGCATTTAATGTCCAATTCATCTGCAGTGGTGGTTGAAATTGATATTGCATACTCCTTGGTCAATATTTTACCACTCCTAATTGCTTTTTATTAAAAAAAAAACTTTTGTAATCATTTTTCAAATGTATTTTTTATTTTTTTATGTTCCCAGACAATAAGTCTAGTTTACATACACAAATAAAATAAGAAACAATACAAAGACATGAGACAGGTTATATATACTCTCACCTACAAATGATCCAATTAAATGTGTACGGCATGTGTTCACTTTGCTAAGTACAATATATGATGTTTTACATACGGTTCACGGTATCTTAACGGTCTTTGGGTCCATCGGTCCAAGGGATGTGGGTCATTTTTCTATTTATGATCCTTGGCCTTTGTAGTGCTTGTTTTTTCTTTGCTCTTACTTTTTTTTTTATTGTCATGCACCAAGATACCAAGGCAAATTCCTTGTTTTTGAAAACCTACTTGTAATAAACCTGAGTCTCACATAAATGCTAGCCTATACCAAATGAATGCATTAAACCCATGTACTGTAAACATTCAACCATATTAATGCACTGACCATCATTAAACTAACCCTACATCTTTATGATAGATAATGTTGTATTTGCATCTTCATTACAAAGAGCTTTACAGCCTTATCTTCAACTGTTATATTTTATGAGAATATTAACTGTATAATATAAACATACAGAATTAAATGATATTTATGTTTACCCTGGAACGCATGTGGAAAAGGTGAAGTCCTTTTTTCAGCACTAGTGTCTTCAGGTCTTCCTCAGTTGTAACAAGCTCCACTGATAACTTGCAACACTTTCATCTGCTGATAAAGATCATGTGGTGTGATTGAAAGCTCCAGAGCAGCTACTAAATGGACATTGAGGCGAGATTGTTTTCTGAGCAATCCAACTGATGGCTAATGCAATGACCCGTGTACCACTGTTAAGCATTACAAACTCTTGTGTAGAATAAAAACAAAACTTTCATTTGAATCATTTGCGCCGGCCAATGTGATAATATAGTTTATTTGAAAATCTATCAAAAACACATTTCTAATTATTACTGACTGGAATACCAACCAGGCCCTCCGATGCCCCAGGTTCAATATGGATTGTGATAATTTTGTGACTATACACCACTCAAATGAATATTCACAGGGGCTTTAAACATGTCCCACTTCACCTTATTTTGAGGCGCCATCTTGCAAGACACTGCTTCAAAATAACAGTAGTTTAATCCCAGCGAGACAAAAGACAAACAAACGTCTGCTTGGAATATTTAGTATCGGACTTAAATTTTTCCACAAAAAAATAAATTCAATTACACTGCAAGAAATTCTTAAAATGTCATCCACTCTTCTTATTGAAAAATCCAGTGTGAATATACAAATATTTAGAGAAAAAGCTTAAAGCTACATTACTTAACAAAACGTAGCCACAAGGGACCATTATGTGACAACTATAAAATATATAATATAGTGTGACAGTAAGTCATTAATGTCCATTTTATTGCATGTTTTTTTCTTTTATGCATTTTGTAAACGCATTATTGGGAGCCTGACAAAAAAAAGTTTCATTGACAAACACTGCTCCATTGTAATCGTTGTGCATATGACAAATTAAGACTTAAAACTTGACTTGGAACGACAGAGATGTTTATTAGCATTCACCTGAAGCAATTACAAGACATTTGAGAGATTCACAGAGTAATGAAATACACAAAAATCTTTCATTAAGCAGCCTGGACTGCCCATTAAACCCTTCACTAGGAGTCAAACTGGACTCAATTTCAAAAAAAGCGAGCAAAACCAGTTATTAACAGTGGATAAACCACAGAGGGAGGGAGGGGGGGGAGAGAAAAAGAAGAAGGAGAGAATCTGTGCAGCACATGGGAGGGGGGGTGGGGAGAGAGAGATCACAAGACAGGAGAGGATGGATGATCTGCCACACCTGTGAGCTTACAAACCGGCAAACAGCAGCGGAGGGTCGAGCCCCGGAACAGCGCCGGGCACTCAGCACCGCAACACGCCACACCATGTCACCACCGCACTGCACCGCATCTTAACAGCTAACCAGCATTACTCAACTGCTACACAACTGCGCCTAGTGCACAAAAGATACACAAGAAAGAGGGTTAGAGTCATAGGAAAGCAACTTTAACCAGACAGAAAATAGAGATTTGACAGAAAAGAAACATGTATGCTGCTGGATTAGCAAAATCACAAATTAAGTGGCACAGCGATACTTTAATGTTTTGCCTTTATGTCGCTGTACAGAAAGCTTTTTCTTTTTTTTCAAAAAAAAAAAAAAAAAAAAAAGAAAAAAAAGTGGTATAACAGATGTAAAAGCTCTGAACATCCAACATGACACCCTACAAATAAAACTCTTTCATATCCATTTGGAAAGAGTATCAAACTAGGGATTTAATTAAAGGAAATCTACATTAATTCAAAAACAAGTGTTATCAAAATGCAAAAATACCCAATTTAAATTAGCGAGAGAGAGAGAGTAAAACACCTTACAAATCCCTTTCAAAATGCTCAACTTTACAAGCAATGATCACATCAAAGTTACAGAATTTGTTTAGGTCAATTAAGTCAATTTTAAAAACACATTTTAGACCAAGCTCCAATAACCTTTCAGTCTGCTCTCAGTGGTAATAGTAGAGTCCACTTGCTCATGTGAGACTCTTCCTGATGTCCTCAGCAAAGGCTCAATCATCTGAGATCTGGAAGGAAAGACAGAACACAGTTAAAAAGTACAAAACAAAAAAGTATTTCTCAACTCCAGCAGCTGACCTGGATATTTAAATACAGTGCTGGACTGATCTTTCCCCCTGACACTAACATTTATCATACTGCATTTTTTCCCCTGGGCAATTTCATGTATTATACCTAACATTTCTAGTCATTTTCACATTTGTTTACTCACATTTCCTGGCCCTCCCCACCCCCCCAAAAAAAACTAGTTCTTACAAGACTCTTACACTCGGGCGAATTTGAAAAACAAACCTCGGGGTCCGTTCCCTTTGTGAGGCGGAGGAACCCACAGGAACAGGTGGGAACTGACTGCTCAGTGCATCTGCCTGTGATCCCCACGAACGTACCTCACCACACCACCTCATACACCAACTGACAGCCCGAACCACCGCCATGACGACCTGCTCCATAGCAACCACCGTTGCCTCGGTGACCTGCTCCTTAGCAACTGCCATCGCTTTCAGCAAACAGGCAGGTCACATGGGCGGGTCACACACTAACTGCTCTCACACTGCCACACCCCCATCTCCTCCTCCTCCTCCTTTCTTTGCAAACAGGACTCCGCAGCTTGGAGGAAAGAATTCCACATTTAGGTGAACGTTTTTGAGTGCAGCACCCCACGTCCCTCCCATACACCCCATTTTGAAATATCATACAGTGGGTCTAATCAACCCAAATCTCCTGTTGTCTGTGTGTGCATAGATTGGCTAAGCAAAGTAAAGCACACACAGAACTAGGACTGTACACTACATCAGTCCGAATCTTTTTAATTTTTTTTTTTTAAACATTCAGGATTCTGCAGACTTTGTTGCTTGTGTGCAAATGACTGTAATGTAGCACCAAGGCTGCAGAATACTAACCCAAGGGATGACAGATAGCCATTCTGATAAAACATTTAAAGCACATAATACAATTCCCCCTTCCCCCTGAATACCGTCATGTTGTCTCCAGGTCTGGATTAAGTCTCTGCTCCGTTGTCCTCTGGAGATTTTGGCCTACTCTTGGATTTGGAGCGGGACCTGGATTTGGACCCTCTGTTGGAAGGCGGGGTTCGACTCCTTGACTTGGAGGACCGAGACTTGGAGGGAGATTTTGTCTTGCTTCGTCTGGGGGTCCTGGACTTGGACTTGGATTTGGACTTGGATTTAGACTTGGACCTGGACCTTGACCTTGACCTGGAGTCAGAGTGAGACCTGGAGCGGCTGTAGTGGTGGCGGCTCCTTGATCGGGAACGGCTTCTGCTCCTGGAGCGGCTGCGGCTACGTCTGCGGCGGCGAGGGCTGGCTGAACGGCTGTAGATACAGAGAGAAGCACTTAAGACTAAACAGCAAAATAAAACAAAAATAACTGAGAAATCTAATTTAAAAAGTACATATTAAATGATCTTAATGAACAGCCACTTAAATAAACTGCTCAGACAGGTAGCAGCAATGTGAAGCTGAAACAAGTACTGTATTATATTAACACTTTAGTCTATGCAAAACAACAGACTTAAGGACTATTATGATGACTCACTTGTAAAGTTAAACTGAAAGTAGGGATGAGACAATATAGGATTTTATCACTGACTGGGAAAACAAAATCGTGAATATCCTCACATCCAGCACATAAAGCTTGATTTTAAATATACAACAATTATGTCAGAAAGATCAGACACACAATGTTGCCTTAAAAAAACCCCACAATATATCTATACTTTATTTATGGAGGGGGACCTTATGACTGCCATATCTGTGATGCAACAAAAATATTTGTCTGTTTTAAGCATATTTGGATGATCATCAGGATAATATTGTGAATGTTGGCCAGGATAATCATGACATGAAGTATTCTCATCGTCCCATGGCTACAAAATAGACCAAATGATTTATCGATTACTCCAAATAATCTGTAGATTACTAGATAATGAAAACTATCGTAGTTACAGACCTAGTGTACTATATTACCACAGCAAGTCTGTGAAAAAAAAAGGTAGAACTAAGAATAACTAATCATAATAACTCACGTGTACAGCTAAACTGAAAGTGTTGCTACAACTTGAATAATATTAAAAGGTTCGCATAATATGATATAGGAAAACAAGCAATAAATGATTCCGAACTAAGTTAATTTCGTTTTGCACCAAGTGCTCGTCTTCTATTTTGCAACACTAAGCCCCAGTTAAACATAATCACACCGGCATTTACCTCCTTCGCCCGCCGTACCCTCCTCCGTATCTGCGCGGCGGAGCACCTCTCCGGCTGTACATGGAGTCCGGAGGTCGGCCGTAGCGGGCCATCTGCACCCGAAGCTCCCGCCCGTCAAGCAGCGCGCCGTCCATAGCGTCCATGGCGTCCTCGGCGTCGCGCTTGTCGAGGAACCGCACGAAGGCAAACCCGCGGCTCTCCTTGGTGTACCTGTCACGGGGGATATACACATCTCCCACACGCCCATACTTCTCAAAAACTCTGCGCAGAGTCTCCGGCGAAGTTCGGTAAGTCAGGTTGTCCACTTTCAGGGAGGTCATCCCCTCGACGTCTGGCGGCGCCCTTCCGTAGCTCATGTTCTCCGTCTCCAAGCAACGCAGCAGGCCAGTTAAGTCGAAACCATAAAGGCCCCACCGCTAGGTAAACGCTTAATGTTAGTGTTAATCTCCAACTAGTGTATTTGGGTCAAATTCTCACCGAAGTTTATTTTTATCGTTTGGCACAGGCTATCGTCCCTGTCGCGCTGCTTTCACGTGAAATGGCGGCAATAAAGCTTCCTTTTCCCCTTTCTCTGCGCCTGTGTTGGCCTCCTCTGATTGGCTGCTCTACGGTTCATCTTCCGCCATTTTAACCACAACACTGCCCTCTGTCGCCGAGGAGTCGCATATACGAGTATTTAGGACCGTTGAACTGCCTTTGTTTCGTTAAAAATATCATACTAGCTATTTGTCATGAGCTAACGATTGTTGCTTTTTTGTTTATCGACGCCAGACATTGTTGCTGTGAATCCCGGGTCTTTGTCTCACAGTTTGATTTCTGTGACCCTACTTGTTGCGGGGTAAAATAGCTTTTTATATCCCAGCGACAATCGTTCTTGTTGTTAGGGCAACTTTATTCATGCGCTGACATTTCCACTCATGTCCAGAGGGTAATGTAGTTTTTGCTCGGTGTGTATCCCATGGAGCAGTCCTCTCTGCACTGCAGTCAGCGCTACTCGCACATTTGGCGTAGGAAGGTCACGTTACAAAGTGGGTCGGCACTAGCTGCTGCTGGAGAGAGGAGGACTGCGCAAAAACCACGGCCCGGATTTGTGCCTGCCTTACGTCATGGGGAGTCTCGGACCTCTTTGACAGGATCCAACAACGAGAAGCGCCGGGGATGATGTGTGATCAACATCCAGCGGGCCGGGAGATGTCGACGAGCACACGGCTGTTTTGAGCCACACACTCGCCCTTAAAGTAAAACCAGGCTCGGAGATTTTGTCGCTTTGAGTGTGTGATTGCGGCTCACCACGAGAGCGCCCCTTCGCTGCTGAAGGGACTACAACGGCTGTTTTCTGCCTCAAAAACGAGCTGTTGACCGGGGAGGGATAAGCGGCCGGAGAACTAATCCCCCAGGACGGTCACATTCACGGCGGGGCTTGGACCCGACAGAAATGGACAGGCAGGGCAGCACGAGCTGGATTAAATGATAGGGAATAAAGGAGACGCCGCAAACAAAGCGAACCTGAAGTGTTATGCCCTTTAATCCGTGTGGTCTTTATTTGACTGGAAATGGGAGCTTTAACAAGCAGACAAAACATAGGCGTGGAAGAAGTGGACATTCCGTCCAGTTCGGTGTACCGTTATCCACCGAAATCTGGTAAGTCACCGAGCAGGTCAGACGGAGGGCGGGTCACTGTTACATGCTTTAAAACTCAATGCAGATTGTTTGTTTTGTGCTTTTAAACGCATTGTGGCGAATGAAAAGTAAACCTCACCATAAGAACCATTACCATCTTACCTTTAGCTGCAGGCCTGCGGGGCTTTCGAGCCTTTAACCTGGAGGAGCTACCTGTGGAGAGAGGGGGGGGACCAATGACTGATTTTTCTGAGTTTACTTTCAACTTAATTCCCCCCTTAACACATTGAAATTGTACCTTACCTTGGCTTCATGTTCATTTAGTACATGTGGTCATGTATTGTAGTGTATTTCTGGCACTGCAGCATTGCTGAATTGTTCATGGAGCAACACAGGGACATACACAGTGTACCCGTGCATTGGTATTACATTAGTTACAAATTAACCATATGTTTCCATCTATTCATCTACTATCAGAGTGTCCGATGCATAACTGGGATTGGCTCTCATTTTGGTGCATCTATGAGCTGGACCTGTGTTGATGGCATCATGACTGCCTCGGTCTGTCTGTTTCCTTAAATAAGGAATGATGGATCCCAAGAGGATGAAAATGAAAAGACCACCATCATCATTAGCAGTAGAGACGTTTCATTAATGCAAGTTGTTGGTGTGTTCAGTTTTTTTGTTGTTGTTGAAAATAGGACTGCAACCAATGTTTTTTCTTTTTTTTTTAAATTTTTTTTTATATATAAATATACTTTAATTTGATATAAAATGTCACAATAGGGAAACATGTAATTTACAATTTCCCAGAGCTGAGGTTATCATCTTCAAAGTGCCCCAAAAGAGTTCAAAAGCCCAATGTATTATATTTATAATGATATCAAACAAACAACCTGGAGCTGGAATGTGCTGACATTTTTCCTTTTATAAATTAATTAAATGGTTAGATTTTCAAAATTGTTGATTCATTTTGTGTCGTTTGACTAAAAGACTAATTGACTACTGGGCATCTAATTCAGTACTAATCTAAAGGCATAGACACGATTGTAATAGATCTCTTTCCCAGTTATCAAATGTCATCATTATCGATTTCATCTTTCAGTTATTGTCTTGATTCATTTATTCATTGTTTAGTCAATAAAAAAAAATGTCCACCATAATTTTCCAGTAGAAATCTTCAAATTGTGTGTTTTGTCTGACCAACTTTTAAGATTTTCAAAATGGAAGATTCACAAAACCAGCAAAAAAAAAATCACATTTAAAAGCTTTTTTTTTGGCATTTTTGCTTAAAAAAGACTTGTCATTCGACCAATTGTTTCAGCTCTAATCAAAACCCAACTAGTACCCATCATATTCTTATCCTGTTTACTTATTCTTTGATCAGGGATTTTCTGACTAAAATCATAATTTGGCTTATTTAAAAATGTTCTTGTACCACTGTTTGCTTTAAGAAAACATAAACACTTAATGCATTTGAGATGTTTTCCTTACTTTTTAAAATGCTTTAAAGGTTCATGTTGATGCAACATTTCAGTTATTGGCACCTGTAACAAAACATTTCAAACTAAATCAAACCATACGCTCTTAAACCCAGCTCACCCTTCTCACAAACTGTCCTCTGCACCTCAAGCCGACCTCTTGTGTTTTGAATCTGTCTTGTTATTTTTCCTCTATGTGACATTTTCTGATTGCAGCACTGTGTTCAGCTTCCCCCCAGGGTTTAGCAGTAATCCAGTATTACCGTCACAAAATCGTATTTTGAAGGAATAATGTTATTGCTTTTCCTTTCTAGCGCGAGCAAAGACATAAAGTAAATGAAAACCTCTTACAAAATGAGACATGGAGCAGAATTGGGGAATAGAAGTAGAGTTATAGTCAGATGTGATGATTTGGGCTCATAATAATATCTCCGATCTATAGTGACATTATGTGCTAAAGAAAGAATGGAAGGGAAGAAAAACTGTTGACTTGTGGCTGCCATTAGCGCCTCTCTCACCATAATTTAGCTGAATTAGTCACAGGCTCTATGAATCTGTGATATAACAGTCCTGGTTGCAGTCTGGTGGTGGCCATGGCTGCTGGTTAAACCGATCTGTCAGCCCCAGTTCCTGTTTCTGGGATCTGGTGACAAATTCGTTCACCTCCCCCACCTGCTGTCAATAATAATAATAATAAGGTGATGAAGAGAGAGCGTCGTCATTGTGGCTTTTTTTAGTTCATGATTTGTCGAGTTATAGATTTTTTTTTTCTACAGTATGAATGGCTTCAATGTCAGAGCATCCAAACCCTTTCTCCTCTCCAGCATTAAAGGGACAGTTCACCCCAAAATCTCAAAAATATATTTTCCCTCTTACCTGTAGTACTATTCCTGAATATAGATTGTTTTGGCGTGAGTTGCAGAGTTTGGGAAATATCAGCGGCAGAGACGTCTGTCTTCTCTCCAATATAATGGAACTAGATGGCACTGGGCTTGTGGTGCTCAAAGCGGCAACAAAAATACATAAAAAAAAACTAATCAGCAATGTCTCTTTACAGAAATCATGACCCGGTTACTCAAGATAATCCACAGACCTTGTTGTGAGCGGTTTCACGTAGGAACTATTTTCTTTCTACCAAACTACACCCGCCAACTGGAAAGAGACATTGCTGTTTAGTTGTTTTAATGTATTTTTTTGGCACTGAGCACCACAAGCCGAGTGCCATCTAGTTCCATTATATTGGAGAGAAGGCCGACATCTCTACGGCCGATACCTCAAACACTCGGTAACTCACACCAATCTAGACTGATAAATAGCACTACAGGTGAGAGGGAAAATATGCATTTTTGATTTTGGAGGGTACCGTCCCTTTTAATGAGTGTAAAAGACGCCAGACTAGACGTCCTCCCAGCAGCAGATACACAACTTGCCTGTGCAGCATGTATTTAAAGACTCCGTACCACTATTACAGTCTTATAATATTAGCTCACCCTGTGATTAAAAGGTAGAACGTCTATTTAGTTTTGTTGTCAGCGACCCAAAGTCGTGGTAAACAGGTGGACAATCTGCAGCCAATAACAACCCAACTGTCAATACCACAGATTTTTTTCAGGGCTTCGTTTGGCTTCTTGAAATCAGAAAAGAAAAACAGCCGCTACCTTTTCCTGTCATTTGCAGTCTTTCCTGCTACTTGTTCTTGATCATTTGAGCATGTAAAGCTACAGCAGTTTGAGAGTATTTGGCTGCTGCAGTGACTGGAGGTGTCTGTGGATAACAGTGCCAGCCAAATGGTTGAAATATTTAAGGGAAATATTAATGTTTCATGCCAGTGAAGTGTCATATGGGTAGAATTTGCAACTGACAAAAGAATGACAGCGAAAAAGTCTCAGTTTTAAAATGGTAATTTTGTCTATTACTGGGCCCTAAAATCTTATTTTTTAGTGAAAGAAGGGGCAAGATAAGTACAACATTTATTCACCGTTCCCATGATTATTGAGCCATGTTGCCATTTTTGCTTTATTATTTGAATAGCTAAAAGAAAATCACCTTCTTTAAATATTTAGTCATATTCTTGACACCATAGTGCAGAGATTTGCATTATTTTGTCTTGTTTCACATTCATTTACTAAGAAAAAATAAATTGCATTAGTTCAAAGAAATAAGTGTTTAAAACTATTTATATAACTTGACAATGTTTCTTGCAATGCACACAAGGTTTTGAGTTTTCAAATAATTTGTTTTCTTATAAAAGAGAATTTGTGACCGAATATAAAAATAGTTATTTTTATTTTCGGTATGCATGAGAATTGAAGACACAGCCGTCTTTGTAATTAATGTGTTTTTCAGATGATGTATTTTGAGTTAAGTGTGTAAGTTTTAAAAGTGAGTATCTCTCTGTGTGCAGGGAGTTACTTCGCCAGCCATTTCATCATGGGGGGAGAGAAGTTTGACTCCACCCATCCGGAGGGTTACCTGTTTGGGGAAAACACAGACCTTAACTTCCTGGGGACCAGACCTGTGGCGGTAGGTGTTCTCACACTCTAACAGCTGCATTAAAGAGGACATATGATGAAAACCTCACTTTTTCAGTGCTTGTACACACGTGTGGAAATCAGGATTGCATACCAACCCACAAACTGTGAAATAACTCGGTCAGTCTTTTGTGGGTTTCCTCAGTCCAAAAAGATGGCATTCAACAAGCCAATCAGAGCAAACTGTGCTTTTTCAGTAGGGGTCTTAAAGAGACAGGCGCTAAATAGGAGCGTTTGAGACAGTGGGTGAGTACATGTATGTTCAGACGACAGTATGAGTAAAATAATGTGTTTTTTGAACATTAAAGCACGTTCTAGTAGCAACCCAAAATACAAGTATGAACCTGAAAATGTGCATGATATGTCCCCTTTAAATGTTAAATACTCAAACCATCTCACTCCACAAGTCTGACCCAGTGGCTGTTCTGGAGCATTCGATCACCCCACACAATCTTAAAAATAGTAAAAAATATCAAACAGCCCAGCGTGACGTCTTTTGAAATGTATTGTTTTTTTTCAACCAGCCGTCCAAAACCAAAAATTTTCATTTTTTGGCCTTTTGTCTTGACAGATGCCTTGATTGTCAAAATGTTTTGTGTCAATCGACTTATTGAGCAATCGTCCAAAAGGAGCAGCCGTCTCTTCGTCATTAAACAGCTGCTACATTTCAGCAGCCGTGACTCCTGCACTGGCAATTAACATGCTTTCAGACTGTCACTCTATGAAATTAATTTCAACGTCTCATCCCGTCAATCTAATTAAAAATGAAATGTCAATCTGATGGCTCCCTCGTTCAGAGAAGCTGATAAGTGACGGTTCCTCCGGAGGGTCCGTTCAACCTAATCATCAACCTGAAGGTTAAACTAATAAGATCTGTGGCTCAAAAAGAGCTCAAGTTCGGAGAGGAAAGAGAGAATTTGTCACAGACTGGAAGGCTTGGAGGGAGTTAAAGTGAAGATGATATGGAGAGCTCCATCACTGTGTGTGCTAATCTCAGTCGCACTGCTGTTTCAGTCTAGACTGGGGCTAAAATTAGGAGTGCTGTTTTTCACCCGATTATGTGGGTGTTTATAATCCTACTGTGGGCACAGGATGCAGCGGGTGATTTTTTTTTTTTTTTTTTTCATTATATAATGTTTTGGTGGTTTCTAAGCAGATGGTGCTGTGGCATCAGAAAACCAACCGCAGTTGTTGTGTTCTCCGTCTCCTCATGCACCGCTCTACAAATATGATCATGGACGAGCTATGTTTAGGGTTTTTCAGAAACTCCTGATTTGAAACGCATTGATATACAGAATGGATTTCAAGCCGTGCTAACGTCAATGACGGTCAAACAGTCCACCACTTTGGTCCGGACTGAAATATCTCAACAACTATTGAATGGATTGCCATGACATTGTATACATTAATGAAGCCCAGAGGATGAACTCTAATCGCTTTGGTGATCCTCTGACTTTGCCATGATGAGGTTGACATTTTTTGGTTTTGGTTAAATGTCTTGACATATATTTTATGGATTGCCATGGAATTTGTTACACACATCCATGTTCCCGTCAGGATGAATTGTAACAGCTTCGATGAATGCTTTATCAAAAGCATCTAGCGCTATCAAAACTCTAAATTTCTGCTCCGATGTACTTTTTGTTTAGTGCTAGTTAGGCTCCAACTCATATCTGGGTCTGTCAGCCAATGGGAAGACAGAAATGTCCCCAGGCATGAGGTGCATCCCTTCCTTTTCTGCCTCAAAAGTATAAAAACCAAATGGGCTACCACTTTTATGGTATTTTCCCTCCTTTTTGCTCAGAAAGGGAGTGCTATAACGTCTAACATGCTTAATGTAATGTTTTAGGTCATTTAAGATGGTATTCTTTTCACACATAACACTACAAGGAAGAGTGACGCTAACGCTACTTACAGTCTTAAAACGAAGAAACGTTATAATCTGGTTAAATACTTTTTTTTTTTTTTTTTAAAGACAGAAGAAGGTGGCTAATTCTAACACAGCGTCACAAAGCTGCTAACATGGCACGTAGACCCTTAGTACAAAGTTATCATTGAAATTTGACTACTCGCCTGTATTTGAAAAGGAAAACGGTCTAAGATTTTTATTTTAGTCTGAAATAAAGACTTTTGCTCTGATGTTTTCGTGATTTTTAATACGTCATAAGACCCACAGTGTTTCCTGTGAGTTTCCTTATGAATGCTTCTCTTCAGCATCCGTTACTCTGTGCGTGTTTGTTTGTGTAGTTTACAGGCGTGACTCCTGCTGAGCCCAGATGTGTACCAGAAGTACTGAAAATGGTGCCATTCACTGCCACAAAAACACACACACACACACACACACACACACACACACACACACAAATGAGGGCTTGTAGTGTGGAGGTATCTGACCACATCCTGCATGTTTCTCCTCAAACCACCTCGGCTCTCCTCTTTCTCAGTCAGCAACTTCTAGCTTCAAACGCAGAACAAAAGCGTGCTGAGAAGTGAACCACAGATTGGGTCAAGTTTAAAGGTTATGTGGTTTTTAATGTCGTTGTTTCAAGATTTGGTCGTTGACAAGAGAAAATAGTGCAGAAGAAGGTATTTCACATCCTTATCTGTGACTTGACGCTATCAAAAATTCTCCTGATGCGGAAAACTTCACTTCATCTGGTCTTTTAAATAACGATCGTCTGACCCTGGACTGTTCCACACTCCTGTGATCCCCTGCGTTTGCGGAAATGTGGCTAAACACTGTCTGAAGTGTCAGCCTCGTCCCTGGAAAGACACCATGTGAGCAGATTTTTTTTCGCTGTGGCTCAGCACTTGTCAGCGCGGATCTCGCTGGTGCTGACCAACCGAAACACTTGTGTTAAGGTTAAACCGGGAGCAGCCGCGGTCATTGAGTAACCCTGTATGTCCTGTGGCGAAGAGAGGAATGTCGGGGCGGTTTGAGGGGAAGATGAATACTGCTACTCTTCACTCTCATAACATGTATTTTAAATCTATAATTTGTTTTCTTTTTGTTTGCAGTTCCCGTACGCCGCCCCTCCACCTCAGGAACCAGTAAAGACGTTACGAAGCCTTATAAACATCCGTAAGGACACTCTGCGGCTCGTAAGGTACGCACATCTAGCCACCTGAACCTACACGCAACCCCTCATTACACCACTGTTGTCTAATATAATGCCCACTGAGCTATTTTTAGACGACAAGCCACAACATCTAATTTAAGGGATGGTGTCATACCGTGCATGTTTTTTTTTTTTTCATGTGTTTCAAGCTTACTTTCTTCAGCCATACTCATGAAAAAAAAAACACAACATTAAAACATCCAATTACAAAATATAGGCCCAAAATAAAAGCACAAAATGTCCCCTATCCATGACAACAGCACAAACACTCGCATACATGAAAAATAATGCTTTAGCAAACAAAATACCTTAGAAAATCTGAATGTAAATGATTGACTTTAGATATGTTGATTACGTGACAAACA
The DNA here is from genome assembly GCA_943593645.1 of Bovichtus variegatus. NCBI lineage: Eukaryota > Metazoa > Chordata > Actinopteri > Perciformes > Bovichtidae > Bovichtus > Bovichtus variegatus. The sequence continues at coordinate 9,478,522 of CALSCE010000091.1, read as the reverse complement.
GGCAGATCATTTCTGTGTGATTATTGAGGATTTCACGCCTGTTTTATTGTAGCACACTCAGGACTCATTTACTCAAACGTAGATGGAGTTTGCACCCTGCTCGGATTAATTCTTCTACTTGGAAAAACGTTCTCCCTCGTCCTTTTCGCCTCCCTCCCCCACCCGTAGGTGCAGCGAGGACCTGAAGCTGCCGGGTGACGAGGCGGCCGGGAAGAACAGGGCCTGCTACAACGTAGAGTTCACCTTCGACGCTGACACACAGGTGGCCATAACCATCTACTACCAGGCCGTCGAGGAGTTTCACAATGGAGTGCCAGTGTAAGGGGGAACATGTTTTTTTTTTTTTATAAATAATACAAAAAACACTGGGTGCATGTAAAAAATATTTGCTAAAATCCAATAACAATCACTTTGGTCGATATCTATATTTTTCTCATTTAACTGACGTATGCATCAAGTTTCAATAAGTACAATTTGCCTGTTATTCTGTATCTGTGTAGACTCGGATGTCTTCAAATCGCAGCTTTATTAATGCGCCTGCTGATTTTATTGCTGAACACTAAACTGTCTGCAATCAAGAGTCTGCAATCACTCGAGACCAGCACAAATGACTTCCTCTCAAATGTTGAATATGTGAAACGTTTATTTTGGCATACTATTATCAAATGTTTTGGCACAAGCAATTTGTCTACAGCAGGTGCCTCCTTAAACTGTCACACTGAACCAGAGATACTTTGTGGAAAAGGGGCATCGGTGTCAGGTAGCAGAATCTGTATCATTAGAGAAAAAAACTTGAATCATTGCATCTCTAGTAAATATCAAAAGAGGGACATCTGCTACCTTTAGTCATCAAAAACTAGAACTAGAAATACAGGCTAGTTATACCGAAGCAGAAAGCACATTTTGCCAAATGTTGGAGACAGCGTGGGTTTCGGGTAGCAAATCACTGGCATGTATTTGGGGAGTGTCCAGTGATAAGACCTTTCTGGGCAGAATTTCACAAAGCACTAAAAAGCATGCTTAACGCTGATCTGCCCTTGCAATTTTCCACATTATTTTTTAGGAAATGTAGATTTTCATTTCATTTAAAATAGCGCTCACAAGGTGCTGGTTACTTCCTGAACCGCCCACAATACAGGAGTGGATACAGTACATATTTGAAATGACATTTATGTTATGGAAAATATTATCTTTTCTCTTTGTCTTCAGAAAAATGCTTTCATTAAATTCCGGACGAAGTGGTTCAAATGAGTACTGTAAGATTTTGCGGAGGTATTGAATGGATGACCCTGTAATGTTGCTTTATTCTAGCAAACCTTGAATAAAACACTTTACACACTGTGCACACTTTACTTCTCCCAAAATGTACAAAGATCTTATAATTTGAAAAAAAAATGAAATCTGTGGTCTGAAAAAAAAAAAAACACAGGCTAATGTAGAAGAGAAAAACATTTCTATAAATATTCATGCAGAAGCAAATAAGTTATGCTAACACGGCCTTACATATCTTTGCATTATATATCAGTATTTGCATATGTTGCATAAAAAGCTGCCTGTGACTCTATTTCTGTTCAGACAAGATGCAGGATGCAAGCAGACGTTGCATATCCTCCACTTCAAAAAGGCTAACACAACCTTCAAATTGGCAAAGTGTATTCAACACTAATAACTGCCACATTTAAACATAAACTTATATACCCGTCATGTATGTTGTGTGTTGTTTATGTGTTTCCTGCAGTTACCTGCCCCAGGACAGCTCTCTGCAGTCTGAGACGGTGCACTTCAAGAGGGGAGTGTGCCAGCAGTTCTGTCTGCCCTCACACACCGTCAACCTCAGCGAGTGGGCTGACGAGGAGGTGAGCAGCTCTGCCGGCTGAATACTGAAACACAGGCCTGTATGAGGCTGAGCTGTGAAACCACATAAATGCACATACATAAGGGCCGAGAGAAATCGACTTTGTTTTCCTCCTCAGCTGCTCTTTGATATGGACAAAGAGGTTTTCCCCATGGTGGTGCAGGCGGTTGTAGACGAGGGGGAAGGTGAGTTCTGTGTGTTTATCACACTAATGGTCTGATGCGAAAGAAGGGCTGCAGAATTTTTAATTTTTAACTTGTTTGTATCTTGAATCCCTGCAGAACATTTGGGCCACTCTCACATACTGCTGGCTACATTTGAAAAGGTAAGAAAGACGCTCTTTATCAGAGAAAGTGTGGCAGGCGCGATATGTTTGCAGGAATTTGCTGTTCTACAGGCATTGCCAAGGCTCTCAGATGGAAAGCCAAAGCTATTCGACAGGATTCTTTTTCTCTTGGAAATTTGATTAAGTGTTTGGTCACTTTTCCAGCTAAAATGCCAAACATTATCAGCTTCTAAAATGTGGGTATTTTCTGCTTTTCTCTGTTTCTTATGACTGTACATTTCATCCCCACACAAGTACTGCTGTGTGGGGATGAAACTCTATCTTGTAAATCTTGATAACTGAATGCTCTCTTGAGTTTCAAACATTAAACAACAAATTAAATTAAACAAAAATGGTCTCACAGTTTACACTTTGGACCGCGAAAAGATAACATTTAATGATATCATGAACCCAGAGAATATCTAATCTTATATCAAAGTATTACACTAACTAACTTAACATGTTTTGTTTTTTTTTAAAGCTTTTATTTGTTTACATTTGGGCAAATTGACACTATTAAAAGTATGCAGAATTAGCTATTTGCAGTTACTGTTACATTACTTTATACTGGAGAAAACTTAAAAAACGTGACGATTCTCAGGCAAGTTCTGGAGTTACAAGAAAGAAAAAATTCCTGTACCAATTGTTTTTAAATGAATTTCACAAAGTAATAAACAACTGTTGCTTGCTTTGGCAGCACATGGACGGCAGCTACTGTGTGAAGCCTCTGAAGCAGAAACAAGTGGTGAATACTTTTCTTCTCTCTTTTCCTTCCTCCTTTTGTGTACCATGTTTTATGTATTTGAAAGACAAAGATACACTAAAGCTTTATTTCCCTGTTGAACATTACGCCTAAACCCATGAGACCTGCAGCCTTTATCCTTCACTGTGTTCCTTTTCCCAGGTGGATGGAGTGAGTTATCTACTGCAGGAGATCTATGGGATAGAGAACAAATACAACAGCCAAGAATCAAAGGTAAATATCAGACGGCACGATCCTCCTTTGAGTGCGTCACAAGTGAAATGGCTGCGTAGTAAAATAAATCTGTAGCTCAACTTAAAAATCTATATTCTGTTTTTTTTTTTTATCTCTAGGTTGCCGACGATGAGATCAGTGACAACAGTGCTGAGTGTGTGGTGTGTTTGTCGGATGTCCGAGACACACTCATCCTGCCGTGCAGACACCTGTGTCTCTGCAACGCCTGCGCAGACACTCTGCGCTACCAGGCCAACTGCTGCCCCATCTGCAGACTGCGTGAGTTCCCACCTGCGATGAAGAATTTCTTTCTGAAGTTTGAGGAGGAATCAAATCAAAAACAAGAAAGATGTGCATATGTTTTGTACCCTGAGTGCAATTTTTAGCCTCTAAACAGATCACCTCTGTTTTTAGGGTAACACTTTTCTATGACGCCCATTTCTATAATACATTATAAACCTACTTATAATGTGTTATAACCTGCTTATAGCACTGTATAGTTATAGTTATAAGCACACAGATATTCAGAATGCTTTATAACAATTATCATAACACAATTACAAAGCATTTTATAATGACTTATAAGCTCATGTATCATAATACTTCATAATTGCTGGTCACTCACTGACATTTTAGATATAATGATATTTTTTTTCACTTTAATTAAAGCAAACAATAACCACATATAGGCATATGCCTATATAATTTCATTGCTTCACTTAAAGCACCTAATGGCCAGTTAGAGTAACTTAAAATCACATTATAATGCATTACACAAAGATTTAAATGTATTAAAACTATGACAATTATGATACACTGAGTGAGCAGAAATGATGAAGTATTATGATACTTGACCTTATAAGTCACTATGAAATGCTTTATAATATGTTATAATTATTGTTATAAAGCATTATGAAGATGTATGAGTGCTCATAGCTCTAATTATACAGTGCTATAAGCAGATTATAACACATTGTACGTATGTTTATAATTCATTATGGACGTAATAGGCGTCATAGACAGTGCTACCGTTTGGAATTTATTTTCTTTTTTAGGATTTCCTATACAGACGCACAAAATATGTGAAATTTAAAACAATAGCTACTGCAGCAGAGGAAACTGCATCTGAAATGTAACATCTGGGCAAAGCGGGTGTTGTTTTAACGGACACACACAGAGGGAGACTATGGTAAACAGAGAGAGAGACAAACAAACTAAAACACACATTACAAAGTTACTTTGGCAGACGCTGTGATCCGAGAACATTAACGCAGCAGTTATTTTTTACCTTTCTTTTTCCTGCAGTTGGCTCCTGCTTATCGTTCCTGACGTTTTTTGATTTGTAGCAGCTCCAGGCTCCGACTCATTCAGTCACTGATTTGTTTCGTTGAGCTGATAAAATCAGGCTATTAAATATTTCCTCATATGACCTTCCACGATGAATACATGCCTGCACTTCCAAAAGTGGCCTCACTTCAACCAATATTCAGCAGACTCTCTTCTATTTTTAGACCTGTACAACATGCGTCAAAACAGCCGTCATCGGCTCTTATTCAACAGCACTTTCAGCTCATTTCTATCTGTAGTCTTAGAATACAGCCTGTTTTAGAGGTCCCCTGTGTTTTAAAATCATCACCTTTTTGGCAGTTTGTTTCACTAAGATGGATAATGTTCATCAATTTAATCTTGGCATATTTCTTTTTACTTTTTATTATAGTCACAATGTTTTGATCACTGAACATTAGCAGTTCACACAGTGATCTGAATTAAAATACTTTTACAGAATGATCCATATTCAGCTTTAAACAATGTAATTATAGAACACAAACATAGAACACGGGCGTTTTTTATTTGAGATAGGGAAAAAAAAGAAAGAAGGACATTTCGGGGAATATCCACTTCCACTTCTCCCAAATGTTTTCAAATGTAACTTCCTGAAGCCTCTTGGAAAAGATGATTCTTTTCATTTCAAAGATTTCATAAATGATATCTTACCTGTCCTAAAGCCCAAATAGATGTTTGTCCCTATTAAAATGAATAATTTTCTCATCTTGTGGTCTCAAAATGCACCTATGTTAATGTCATTGACGTTGCAATTATTATTTGATATACAAATTATTAAAATGAATTTTCTTGTCATCTTGTTTTGCTTTCAGCATTCAGAGCTCTGCTTCAGATCCGAGCCATGAGGAAGAAACTCAGTCCTCTGTCACCGACCAGCTTTAACCCCGTCATCACTTCACAGACCTCTGACTCGGAGGAACACTCGGTGAGAGGAGGCTGCCACAGAAAAACTGAATAAATATGAAATAATGATCATTCCCAGTGAACTCACCAGTGTCCCCTCCTGGTTTGCAGGCGTCGGAGCACATCCCTCCAGGCTACGAGGTGGTGTCTCTCCTGGAGGCGTTGAACGGCCCCCTCAACACCTCCTCTGTAAATCCTCCTCCTCTACACTCTGGTCCCAGCAACGTCTCCGGAACGCTGCCCCCGTACAGCAGTGAGCCTCACCCGGCCCCGGCCCGCTCCCTCTCCCCTCTCGACCACTCCAACTCCAGCCAGGGACTCAAACTCAAGAAGAGTGGGTCCAAGTGAGTAGAAGTGACAGAATGTGTAGACTGCAACTGAGCATACTGGCACTTTAAAAAAAAATGTTTTACCTAAAAATAGCCCAGCCTTTTTAAAAGGTCATTTCTTCTTGATTTTATGTCTTCACTGATCCAACATATGATGTGTTTTCTGATGCAAGGCGACACTGTTCACTATAGTTTACAGTCCTGTTATTACGTTTCCTTGCTGAGTATGCTTTACGTAAAAGAGTGTGAGAGAAAAAGCTAAATAGCTACTGATTAGGTGCTATAGTTTTTTTTGTATTGCTGATTTTTTTAAATCCAATTTTAAACATTAAAACAAAAATCTAAATAAACAGTAAATTCATTGGATTCTTATCTTAAATAGAAACACTATCCCTCATTATAAGCACATCCTACTAAGATCATATGTTTGTTTTTTATTGTCCTTTTCTGTGTTAGCACAGGTTCATCAAACCCACTCGCTTGAACTGAAACTCGTCCATTATGTTGTTTATTTTAGGTCCCTTTCCCAGAATTCCTCTGTGCTTCCTGAGGAGGAGGATGAGAAGTCTTGCAGTGAATCGGAGGCCTGTCGCCACAAACTCGCCGTGGACCAGCCGGAGGTGTGTGTGTGTGTGTGTGTCTGTCTGTCTGTCTGTCTGTCTGTCTGTCTGTCTGTCTGTGTACGGTGTGTGTGTGTGTGTGTGTACGGTGTGTGTGTGTACGTGTTTGTTTGTAGAACATGTGGTGTTGTGAGCTTCTCTCTTACCGCTGCTGTTGTTACAGAACGGAGTGACTCCAGACAGCGAGAACTTGACTCTTTCCTCGTCTGGAGCCATTGACCAGTCGTCCTGCACGGGAACCCCGCTCTCTTCCACCATCACCTCCCCTGAAGGTACACACACTCACACACACACATACATCTTTGTCTTTTTATACTTACCCTAAACCCCAAAAAAACAAGTCATAACATAATAATGCTGTGGTGTGTGGCATTGATTTATGCTACATACCTGTCCCTATACAAATATAAAAATAAAGCAAGTAACTTTTCAATCTGTCTTTTGAAGTAGTGAGGACCGGCCAAAATGTCCTCGCAATGCAGAAATGTCCTCACTACGATGGTTTGAAACTGAAATTGGTCCTCACAGAGACAGTAAAGCAAGTCCACACACGCACAGAACCAAACCTAAAGTAACAAACTCAAACATTCGGAGTCGTAGTGAAAACCGCGACGATGGATGTTGCAGAGTGAAATCATTTTTATTTCCTAAAGACTGAATTTATTTTCATTGTTTATTTTCTTCATGCTTCATATTGTATAAACTGTAGTAGATGCTCATAATGTATTTAATCCTCTTTCAGAGATCTTATTAC
>CALSCE010000091.1:9457753-9471016 GCA_943593645.1 Bovichtus variegatus | reverse complement strand
CACACACACACACACACACACACACACACACACACACACACTGGCTTGCTGCAGGCACGAGGCACTTGATGAAACATGTCGGTATCTGTTATCTGACCATGCTGGAAATGGCAGAAACATGCTAATCCAGACAGTTTATATGAATATTTCTGTTTCATTTTGTCAGCTTACCGAGTTAATGAGAAAATAAAAGCCAAAATCAGAAGATCTTTCGCGCCAGCGTGTCGTGCTTTAGTATCAGCAAACACTGTGTCAGGTGATGAGATTGAGAGTCCAGAGTGGCAGCTTTTATAAACAAAATGGCGGATCATTTTAAATGATACAAAAACATGAAATATATCCAAACATGTCTGCTTTATGTATTATTTCCATTTACTGAAACGTCGGTGTGACTAGTTTTGTTTCCAGAGAAAGTGAACATGATGGGCAGTCAAAGCTCAATTTTAGGTGCAGTGGGGTAAATCTTATGGTATAAAAATATTCTTAAATAAAAGTGGGCAATATGGATAAAAAAACCTCAATCATAAAACATGTTATTATAATCAAGGTGTCCTTATACAATACTTTATGTCATAGTACAATACAGTTTCTAAAAAATCAATTAAGAAGCTGTTGGATAAGATTGTCCGTCTTTTTATTAAATATCTTACAAATCAATTCATTATACTGATTTAAATATTACCCACGAGTGGTAAGCTCCCACAATATAAATGGTATGACAACATTTTTGATGTATACGTATATCAACATGTCGCCCAACCCTATATGGTTATAATAATACTTTATTTGTAGGGGACTTTTATTTTTTTATTGAGAAAGGTGTTATGCAGACTTTATTTGTTTAGTACTTTGCCACAACAAAGTCACAGAGTCATGCCACCTTTTGTAAAATATTGAAAAGGTTTTTAGACAGAAAAGACTCAAATCTTTCCTGCTATATTGATAGTAAACTAGAGAGTAAAATTAGCATCACTTGTTTTTCTTTTTTTCACCTGTTTTTTCACCTGTGCATTTTGTACATCTCATACTGTCTAATTAAATGTTGCAAAATGAGCCTTGCGAGTATCAGATCACACGGATTATTATTCGTTCAACTTTACATGCTCACCCTGCTCATGTGCGCGCCCTCAGATTGAGAACCACTCGAGTATAATATCTTATATTTCACAGAATTTATGAAGCCAAATGGAAAATATCAGCAGTCTTTTTGTCTGAAAATCATTTCTTATTTTCTTAATGCCGTTCCAGCATGGCCAACCTCACCCCTCCACCTCTTGACACCCTCCCCTCCTCCCTCCCTCACCCTGCCTGCCCCACTCCCCCCCTGCTGTGCCTGGCTGCTCTTGTTTGACCTTTGCCCTCGCTTGCAGGTGGGCGGAGCAGGTGTCCAGAGTTGGCCAATAACAATCAGGGCGTCGCCCTCTGTGACACGCCCTCTTTGGGGTTGGATAATGAGCAGGCTCCCGACAGCCGATTCGCCGGTGAGTGGCAACCTCTCGAACATGGACCGATGAGAGCCGAGGACTGGGCATGAGAGTGAGGGGGAGTGAGGAAGATGAGGGCGGGGTAATAACAGAGAAAGAGTGCATGAGTCAGAAGCATTAAGGCTGTCTGACATTAGCTTGCTTTGCTAACATGCTAATGCATTTTAAAGCTAGAAAGAAAGAAGAAAAACAGCAGTTAGTGACCAGAGAGGAGGTCTTGTAGCATGAAGATCTGGAGCCTTCCTTCTTCTCTTCATCCCTACCCTTTTGGTGTTGTGGTGCTTCATTGCTTTTTCAGTACCGGTTAGCTGTGCACTCTCTCCCTCCTTTAGCCAAAGCCCTGGTGTGTGTTTGTGTGTGTGTGTGAGTGCATCGTATCGTGCGTCTGAAGGACTCTCTGCATGCTGTGTTTTCTGTTTGTGTGTGAGAGGGTAAAGAGTCTGGTCCATCTCAGAGTTTGAAGTTCATGTTCAGTGTCTGCCAGCTCCGAGCCGCTTTGCCAAACATCTGCAACTCATCCTCACTGCCCTCCATCTTGCCTCCCGTCCTCTCCTTATCCTCCTCCCTGCTTCATCACACTCGCCGGGTTACTGTGATCAGAGCTAAAGGTGCCAGTTTTATTTAATTCATTTTTATTTTTGTTTGATTAACAGTTTTGGGTTCAAATTTGCTTCACAGCCTTTAGTTCTGCATCCTTCTCGTAGCCCTCAGCCTCTAAAACCCTTATTTCTCTTCACCCCATTGAACCTAACATCCCCCCTTTTGGTCTTTTATGGTGGATGGTGTGACATGTTCTCTCTTTCTGTGTCGTAAAAGTGTTTTGTTATCTCTCTGTTTCTCTTCTCCCCCCGTCATTCTTCACATCTTCTGCTGTATTTCCCTGGACATTTTCCTTCCTCTCTCCTTCCTCTCTCCTTTCTCTCCTCTCTTTTGTCTCTCTTCCTTCTTTCGCCTCCTTTCGGATGGACAGATGAGGAGTCGTGCCCAGTGCACATTGAGGACTAGGTATGGAGTTATGGCTAGATGCTAGATCAGGGTCATATATTGTAGTTTGCATGCACCGTAGCGATCACCCTCTTTTGTGTATTACTCATTGTATCTGTTCATCATGATTCAGAACAATACTGTGTAATTCAGTAATCAAATATTGTTCAACATGTGATGCCGTTTTGCTCTTTCTATGCAGCATTTATCTTTTCACAGCTCAGAATCTACCGTACATTATATTTTCTCCTACTTTCAAGTTGCACAGTAATAGTTGAGTTGAGGTAGCTTTCATTGCTGATGTTATTCATTATTCATATCCTCAGTGGCCGAGACATAAAACTATTAATAATTAAGTTTATTCCCTGGCTGATGTTTACCGTTATTCAGTGCAAGCCTTCCAGTTGCTTCTAACTGAAATGCCATTTTTGCATGAAAAATGACTTTAACATTGAATCTGTTATCTAAGTAGCCGGTGACTATTTTTCTGTCTATCGACTAATCGATTATTCGGCTAATCGCTGCAGCTCTACCGCTGTCTTGCAGCTGTGTCTTGGTGTCGGGACATTCATTTACAACTGTGTCCTCAAAGGTTTGGGGAAAGTTCCCTCTGGGTGACAGTTTTGCAACATAACTCTCCTCTGTCTCACCGTCTTCTTCTCTCCTTCAGGTCTGATGTACCTCGGGGGCTACAGGCCTGTTTTGGAGCCCCCCGCCCACCACACCTCCACCAGCAACATCAACATGGAGGAGCTGGGGCTTGAGAACAGGGACGGTCAGAGTCCTAAACATCCCCGCCGCGGACCACTCATTGTGTAACACACTCTAACAAACACACACAGAAACACACAGACTTCTCCGTCCAGAGTCAGCTTACCCTGCCATAGTGCTGCATCGCTGGATACTGTCCTGCAGGGATCCCCCCCCCCCTCCTCTCCATCCATCCGTCTTGATTGTCGTTGCTGGCGCTGAAACTGCTCGAGTAGAAAGAGGAGCGAAGAGGAACAGAAGGGCATCACGTGTCTGTCGTCTGTGCACTTTTCTCTCGCAGGAGTTTTGTTCTTTTGTTCTTGTTGTGGGATCGTTCAGCCTACTGCTATGTTATTATTTATTACCTGTAGGTCTAACCAATGAGAGCTTTGTATTGTGACACTATCTCTAGAAAAATACATGCTGCTCCTCTCCTTTTCTTCCCTCTCATAACCATACATACATAACCAGCCAAACAGTCAGGGGCTACTGTGATCGGCAATCTGATTTATTACTAATGTACTTCTTCTTCTCTCTTATAAACTGTATGTTGAACAAGTGTTCGGACACTATTTAAAAGTCAGCTCACACCGGCCTACCTTACCTTGGCGAACTAAAACGTGCTGACTCCTCTCTTCGGATCAGGGAGCTCACGTCTCGACTTCGCATGCAGCTTTCGACCTCTGCTGACGTTTTTCCTCTTACTCCCGCCATGATTTCCAAACAACCTCGGACTTGTAAGGCGGCGGACGAGCCAAGAAATGGCGACCAAAATGAAGAGAAATGGACTGAAAACAAACAAAAGAAGACGCGTCACACAGAATGTAGGACGATGAACGTGGAACTCTTAGAAGGGGAATGTACGTGACATTCAAATCGTCATCTAAACTGGAATTAAACATGAACTTTGAAGACTAAGCTGGTTTTACAAACACAAACGCACCCACCATGCCATACTCTCTTTCTGCAGCTTCATCTTAGCATGTCAGTATTACCGTAGTGCAACAGGAATCTAACAAGTACCACCAAGCAATAAAGACGCCGGAGCTGCACCTCCTGCTCTTCTCCTGCAGGAGGACGCTCACGTGCAGTTCAAACTAAAACTGTTCAATTCAAATCCAGACATTTCAATGTGTTTAATTTTTGATTTTATTTTATTTTAATGTTGCCATTGTAAAGGGATTTATTGTGAGAAAAACATCATACGGGGAATAAAAAAAAAAAAACACACTGTGGTTAGCTGGCATTTTGTTCATCCTCATATTATTATCGTCCCAACGAGCCCTTTTCTCCTCGTTTTGTGAAGCTTTTAGTTGTTTTTGGTTTTGTATAACTTTACTGTATAGCTCACCTGTTGTTGATGTTCTCCGTTCCCGTGTTAATTTGTTGCAAAACACTGTGTCGTTTATTAGAATGTGGATGAAAATATGTGAACAATTTGTAAAGGTTTACACACTCGCTTAACGAATAACTGAAAAGGGACAATATCAACATTTAATGCACTGTTATCTGTTTCCTAGACGACACACTTTGCGGTGCATGAGGCGATAGTAGAGTAAGCATGTTAGTCTAGGTCAGCCTGCACCCTCCTGTAGAAAACTGGATGATGGATCACTGCACACGCATAAAGCCGGACCATATCCTTCTGCAGTGTATATCGGTTGCTGTCTCCCTTTTCCCTTGAACCCGAACTGTTCACGGTCAAGAGGACTGCATTACTATATCCAAGGAAACAGTCATGTGATCACAGTCCGAATGTGAAAATGAAGCCGTTCTCTGGCACCAGTCGCAGTATGATATCAAAGGAATCGGTCCCGAATCCGCAAGATCCCCACTTTTCTAGAACTATGGGTGAAAATGTCAAAGAAAACATCAAATAAAGTTTTTGCAACTAAAACGGTCACTGAGTGGTTTTGTGTTTATTTTAAACGGGGAAAGATTAATCAGTGCAGAGTTATGTGCCTGAACATGAAACGCGGTTCTGAGATGTTTCCTAACATGGTCACTTTCACTAGAAACCTTCCTCGCTGCTTTATATAATCATTTTTCAATCTCTGCTCTGCAGCATTTTCCCACCAAAGAGCTCAATTTGTATTTTTGTCACCAGTGGAAATAACTTATCAGGGCTTGAAATCACCTTTTCCGCAGAAGAAAATTACATTATTTGTCTGCTAAGCATCATTTGTGTTTGAAAATGTTTTTTTTTCTTGTTTCTTTCCTTTATATGCATTATATTCACTGTTTTCCAAGACATAAATATCTTGTATACAAGCAGCCAAATGTGGCAAGCCCCTTCTCTCCATTTGCATTAGTTTCGTCCCACTTTCATGTCAAGTTATAACTTGTTATTTAAGAAAAGATCAACAAAATTGGCAACAATTTAAATAAAATAAATAAAACCAAGGAATAAACCAAAAAAAAGAAAGAAAACCAAACAACAAATACTGAAGAATACTTATTTAAAGCTGCACTAATCAATATATTTATGTTGAAAATAGATCAATTCACTGTGTTTAGTGTGAAAAGGTCAAACCACAGAGAACTATCACACAATGTTGTTTCCATTTAAATTCTGTTTGGCTTCAGCCTCATCAGTCTGGTTTTGGGCTGCGCTGTTGATAGACACCCAGTTAGACTCAGTTTTGTTTCTCTATTACCATACAGCCATTTTTCAGTTCAGGGCAATAAGTAGGTTTGCTTACAATATACAAATATCAATACATTTTGTACTTGTATATTGTAAGCAAACCTACTACTGTTCTTAATCAAAACATTGGCTAAACATTCACTGGGATTTGAATTTCTCTGTTAATCAAACAAATAGAGAAAATAATCATTAGTTGTTCATAACTTCAGTGTAAGCACAAAAACCTTTTTTTCAGAAATAAAACTGCATCAGCGAAGTCACTTATTGTCCAAAAAGATGGCTGCCCGCAGTGAGTGGGTTCAAATGGCGTCAGTGTTCATAATGTCATTACCACGTCCTTTTGGTTATCAAGTTCCGCTCTAATTGAATTTGACTTTCTCCTTTGACGTCGGCTGCTCTGCACGTGTTACAGTAAACATCTGCTTTGTAACTGTGGACACTCGCATGTGCAGACACGACCCTTTAGTCACCGGTGTCAAATAGGTTTCTGTAAATTCACATTATGTCTCCTTTCAGATGGATGAAGCCTTTCCCTTGGTTTTTATTATTTGTTACCTTCGATCTCACCTGCCTCGAGAGTCAAACCAAGGCCTGATCATACTATACAGCATGTCCCCCCTCCTCTGTTAACCAATTACGTACACATCAATCCCTGCTCTCCACTGTGGCTGGGGTTTGTCATTTCAGGCAGAGGTCGGTCACTCACAGCCCAGCTCTCGTCTGCTCAAACCAAAGGCTCTGGTCTTACAGTAGGAACACACACACACACACACGCACACACAGGGCTTCAGATATGATGCACGTTGCTTTTCTCCTGCTGATCTTCTTCACAGGTAAGCCTTTGTGCGGTATTTGCATGTTTGAGGTGTGTTTATGTGCTTGAACCTCGGAAAAGTGTCCAAGTGTTTTTGTCTGCTCATTTGACGGCAAAGTGTCAGTGGTAATTTGTTGCTATAGTATTTTCCTGCATTCTCGCACTGTTTGTATCTGATTTGTAAACTGTGGGGATGTGGAGGCTGTACGTGTTGTAAGAGCTATTTCACATCAGGTTTTTAACCGCAAAACTTGAACCAAAAAAGGTCAAACTTTAGTCGAAGTCAAAGCCATGACTTCTGTGGTCCGCTTGCTTGTTTGTCTTTCACCGCTCTTGACAGAAAAGAGTTAAACAGATTACTGTAAATGGAGCAGATATCCAGAAGCCCTCCTCTTATCAAAGGATCTACATTTCAAAAATGTAAAGACAAGATTAGTGTAATTGCTCTCTGTCTGCCAGCAAAGAATATACCGGAAGGAATGTTTTTTTATTATGCAAAATAAAGAAGTCAAGCAATTTTAGGCATAAAATATCAGGTCTTTAGAATCTATTGGGCTTTCTTACAGGCTCAACATGGGAGTAAAAAAGAAATCAACAACAATAAACTACAGAATTACTTACAGTAGGTTACACAAAAGACCGTATATATATATATATATATATCAGTCAAATTCCTCTTTGTTTATTGTGTGTTGTGTCTCTGTTTTGGCAAATGAATTACACTCAAAATGTGAGTGTAGGTTGGTGTAAAGAGGGTCTGTAACCATAACTTTACAAAAGACTATATTTATTATTAGTTGGGTTATTGATACGTTGTTATCATATGTGTATTATTAACAGGAAATAAATATTTCATTTTTAAAAATATCATTATCATTAAAACCGGTATATACCCAATCCAGACATTGTAAACAAACAAAATAATAAAAACAAATACTATAAATTAAATACAAATATATAGAAAACAATACAAACCAAAAGCAAAGCAAACTAAGAAAACACATATTTTTTTGTTTTAAGACAAAACTCCTCTCTGATAACTGTTGTAATATAGACGGCTCGTCCTCTAAGAAAGTGTGCAGTTACCAGGATGTAGTGGACTACCTGAACCTGACCACAGATAACGGTGTGTATAAACTGACTCGGCCCGTTCTGGACTACAGTCACCTCACCGTGGTGAAGCTGGACCTCATCCTTTATGCCATCCTGGCTGTGGTAGGTGTTTGATTCATCTGCTGAACGTTGCCATGCATTTGATCTGTTCTGACGTATGTGTATGTGTTTATTCCCAGATCGAGAAAACACAAACTTTTATTCCTTTCATCTGGGCAACAATGGTGAGTTTTGATTATTCAAATGCGAAATGTCTCTTCTCGTCACCAGTGAGCCCTCAGCTAGCACTCCTGTCTCTTATCTTTGTGGTTAATCACCTTTAATTTACTGCAGACGTGGAACAATGAGCGCATCTCATGGGACCCCGCTCAGTTTTGTGGAATCACTCATATTTCAGTTCCTGGAGAAATGCTCTGGAAACCAGACCTCTTCATCTATGAGATGTGAGCCTGCAGCACACACAGATTCAAAGTGTAGCTTATGAAAAGAGAAAAGAAAGAAAGAAAAATACTCAAAAACTGATTTTAAAGTTAAGAGTTAGATGGGAAAGTGTATCCACTCTCATACTAGAGTGTGGCATCAATCTTCTTATCTGACTCTCGGCAAGAAAGCAAATAAGCGCATAAAAAAAATCTAAAAAAACAAAAAAATTAAAAAAAATAATTAAAGAGAACTTAAAGGGAACTGAATTGGATGAGGAAACTAAATCAAGTAGTTTAAATTACCTTAGCAAATGTAAAACAGATACATATAATTGTAATGAATGCAGTGTATTAAATCAAAAGGAAATAAAAGGTTTCATAGAGAAAGGGAGGTATTTCTTTCTAGCTGTTATCTGCTGATGCTACACACCTACCTCTGTTTGTTTAGAAGGAAAAGGAATTCACTGTGTGCTCACTTTTATTAAAGTACACACAACCGTTGTTATACTATTGTTAAGAGCAATAATAGGCAAACACATTATCCTGAGGAGGAGCTCCATCATCTATTCACTCCGTTGATTAATGTGAGGTAGTGCATGGTTCAAATGTTCTGCAAACATGAACCATGAAAAGATCGAATGCGTGTTTGTGTCTCAGGATACAGAAGGACGACTCCCCTCTGAATCCGTACATATGCGTGTCGTACGATGGGATGATCACCTCTGAAGAGGACATGAGGGTGGTCAGCACCTGCAGGATGGACGTCCACAAGTTCCCCTTCGACACGCAGAGATGCAACATCACCATTGGATCTGCGGTTTACACTGGTGAGGGAGGAGAGTGTGTGTCTGGGCTGAAGTCTGCAGGGTTTTTACCTCCTTTCACTCAAACTTCCTCCCTCTCTCCTCAGTTAGTGAGCTGCGTCTCTCTCCCTTCTCCAACTCGTCTCGAGCCACCCAGTTTACCCAAGAGATGATAAAGTCTCAGGGCGAGTGGGAGTTCCTCCAACTGTCCGTCACCACCACCAACTTCAGCTACTGGAATAGAAAATGGGAACAGCTCATATACACTGTACGTTTATATAAATATATATATATATATATATATATATATATATATATATGTTAGGAAACAAGTGAAGTCAATGATGGAAGGAAGTTATTGACTGGAAGGTAGTCTGATGTAGTATTAGTGTGAAAATGTCATAATTTTTCTAATGACTAATTTGTGCTCACGAATTAAGTAAGTCAAGAGCAAACTAATTGTTCATGCGCACAAGTAAAGAAGATTTTTTTTTTTATGCCCCAGCACGAGCGAAAGCAGTGGCCGGAGGCATTATGTTTCCAGCTTGTCCGTCCATTCTCGTGAAGGCGATATCCCAGGAACGCCTTGAGAGAATTTCATTACATTTGGCACAAACGTTCACTTGAACTCAAGAATGAAATCAATGAAACCAGTTTTAAAATGTAATACTGACACCTGGAGTAATTGTCTAACTCCAGAAATGTCATCATTTCTGTCCATCAGCCTGACCTTTGAACCTGTTTTTCTAGTTCACCATGAAGAGGAGGCCTCTCCTTCATGTCATCAACTTCCTGCTGCCCATCCTGTTCTTCCTGACTCTGGACATTGCCTCCTTCTTCATCGCGGACCATCGAGGAGAGAAGCTGGGCTTCAAAGTCACCGTGCTGCTGGCCATCTCCGTCCTGCTGCTCATCCTCAATGACATCCTGCCCTCCATGTCCAACAAGACTCCACTCATAGGTACTGACTCACACTCTAATTGCATATTGTTCACTGGATTATAATTCATACCGTCGGGAACACCACTTTTTATTGCCTGTTTCCTCCTCTCAGCAACCTACTGCATTGTGATTTTTGCTCTGATGCTGCTCAGCCTGCTGGAGACGATCTTGGTTACGTATCTGATGGAGAAAGACTCTACTTCCTACGAGAAGCTCAGGTTGGAGGACAAACAGGAGAGCGTTAAAGTCGATAACTGTAACACAGGTGAGACCCAGATCACAGACCCATTGGATGCTCCATCAATTGAAAATCTTTGGAGGAATTTCTACAAGTGATTTCTCAATCAGTTATTTCCAGTTTATGAATCCAAATCTGATGAATGGGCCTGGTTTTCAACATTGAAACCCTTTTTTTTCTCCTTTAATATTCATAAAACTGTAATAAAATAGAACAACACTTATATTTGAAACTATGTTTTCAGTGCTTTTTATGTGCAGGATAATTGTGAATCATATTTCCTGTGCAGTCACTCTTGCTGTGACAAACCTGCTGTGTTTTTTCAGAAGACAGAAGAAAAACCTGCTGTTCATGCATCTGCAAAGCGCCTGATGGTGAGAAACAGCATGAACTGATGCCGGTGGCTGAAGAGGTACAGCATTATACGTTCCGATAAAGCATTATTAACGCAGGTGGACAGTAGTTTCTCCTGTGTGTATTCATGCAGGATCTTTACGTCATTACACACTAAAATCTATTGTCTTAAAAAGGTCATTAAAAGCATGTTTTAAAAGTTAAAGGTTTTAAAGTAAGGGCAACCACTTTTCCCATGATTCCTCTTCCTTTAATTGTAATTTAATTGTAGCTCTATGCAGTGTTATAGCACTGTAAAACTGCCCTCCACTCATTTTTTATTCAAACTATAATTTGAATAAACTATTTATTTTTCTTACTAACTAATAATAATACTACGCTTTATAGAATTGATGCTGGAATATCAATTCTATTAAACCAAGAAAGCGAACGACTGGGTTTCCATCCACCTGTTTTTATGCGCATTTTCAATTTGCGCTGACTGAGGTGGAAAAGTTGTTGCATTGATAAAAACAAAAGGCAATTGAAATTTTCCTCAAATGGATACCTAAAACTAATTAAATGCCATATCTCCATCATGTTTCCACATGGCTTTCCATCATTAGACTCTTTCAATTACGACATCTCGTTATGTGCTCTTCTTCTGCAATGGTTTAATGGCACCGCGCTGGAGAATTAGCTCCCATTGTTTATCTCAATGAACCATCTCCTAATATTCCTAATATTTGCATGACAGTAGTGGAAGGAGAAGTGCATTCATTCCCATTTTCTTTTGCCAGTCTTCTGGAAATTTTGTAAAAACAATTGCGCAATGTGGGTGGAAACCTGACTAGCGAAAGCATAGATTATATATATATATATATATATATATATATATATGACAAGGGTTTGGTAGATCAGTAGGAAATACAGATTATTATTCATGTTGTTACACCAAATACCAACGTATTGGCTGCAGATTAATTTCCACTCAGTGGAGATGGAAGCATGAGTCAACGTTGATGTGATAACTCAACATGTTTACTTGCTTTTAACAACTTAAGATGGCAGATTCAACCTGTTAAGAAAAGATAACTTGGCCTGTAAAGAAGTAAACAGCCTGCGTGATAACATCCCCCTGGCTTGTGATACATTATCAGTCCCAACAGGAGAATAGAGCGACTCTAACATGACTCTGTGACTACTGGTGTGTGCAGGCCAACAGCAGCATTCAGTCACGAGAGCCTCGTGTGTTACTGCTGATCCTGCAGGAGCTGAAGGAGCTGCAGAAAACTCTGAACCTACAGCTCAGCTGCAGGCACGAAGTGGGGAAGTCCGGACACTGGGCCGCAAAAATCAACAGAGCCTTCTTCATTTTCTACGTCACCACTGTGTCACTGTTTCTATCCCTCATCTTCATCGAATGGCACAGTTAATAATGGAAAATAATACCTTGTAATACCTTAGGTTTCTGTATCGTGACTTAGTGTGAACACGTGTTGTGTTGTGCTTATAAAAGCGCACATTCTGTATTTACAGTGTCTCCTTGCACTTCTATTTTATGTGGTTTACATTAGAGATCTTTTTTCCACAGTTGAAAGTGAAATTACTTGATCCTGTAGACATGTGGTACATTTGATGAAAGCTTTTTTTTTTTTTTTGCAATGAAGAAAGCTTGACTGCAGAGTCAATCATTGATTGTATAACAATGTGTAGTGAATAATGCATGTTCATTCACAGCCACAGATACCAGGATAAAGTAAAAGCTAAATGTTTGAATTTCAAAAAAGAGAAAAGGAAAACAATGGCTGCTTTAAACCTACTGGAATCTTTGACAATGCAATGTCAATTTATTGGCTAAAATTAAGGAATAATAGAATAATGGAAATATTTTATAATGGAGAGAAATAAGTCTTCATTGTAGGTTAACCCACAGATACATCTGTCATAATCTGTTAAGTGCTTCCTGTTTTATTTTCTTAATCACCTCTCCTCTCGTTTCAGTTCACTTCCTGTCTTTATGTGTTTTCCCGCCAGTCTTGATTGTGTGCCCCGCCCTGGTTAGTTTCACCTGTCCCTGTTAGCCCTGCAGACTTCTGCCCAGCTGTTCCCACTTCCCCATTAGTCAGTCGTTCCATATACCGTCCACTTCCTTTGCCGCTTCATCTTCGTTGCATCATTTGTTCGGAGTTTTGCTGCTGTTGCCGCCTGTCTTTTGGACGCCATGTCTGTAAGCTATTTCTAATAAATCATTGAATTGTCTGTGCTGCCTCCTCCTCTGTATCTGCGGTCCTTCTCCTGCACTACAAATCGTAAAACAACACCAATAGTTGCCTTGACGTAAAAAGAAAAAGGTTGATATAATTATATAAATGAAAGTGCAGCTGTGTCCAGCGATCCGCCTCGATGTGGCCACGACCACCTCCCAAAAACATGTGCGCGACATGAGTGGGGACAAATGTAATCCAATCAGAACAATCGATTGTAGATTAAATAGGAAATGTTACTGCCTCCAATTCAATCCTTCACTGACGTCGTGTTTTTTTACACCGTAATATTTCACATTATCTCTCCACACAGACCAATGGATCTTTCCCTCCCGTCCTGTTTTGTCTACTTTTACCTCGCAGCTCATCTGTCACTCAGACTTTAAACCAATGATGTCCGTCCTCACCAGCCTGATATCCTTTATGTCACACACACACACACACACACACACACACACACACACAC
>CALSCE010000091.1:9400239-9457353 GCA_943593645.1 Bovichtus variegatus | reverse complement strand
CACACACACACACACACACACACACACACACACACACACACACACACCAGAAAGGAGGATCTGGTGTTCAGTTACAAGGAGACAAAAACATGTGCACAATCATCTCTCAGGCTGCCTATGAAAAGTTCCCTCAGGATTTTACTTCCGCCACATCGAATCACAGTGGATGTTATTTATTTATTTTTTTTGTTATGCTTGGCAATGTTGGTCCGTCTGTCCATCACTTTGGTCCAGATTGAAATTTCTCAACAGCTACAGACTCTTTTCACAGCAGACATTTCTGCTTGTCAAGCAGGACAAAAAAAAAGTGTAAATAATCAAATTGTCTAAGTGAGCCATGTGAGTGAGTGAGCACAATCCCAGAGCCCTGGATCTGGCTCACCTAAATGGAATCCATCAGTTATACATGTTTTTAATTTCACTTTTCCTGCTTTGGCATGTGAAAAGGTCCGCTGTGAAATGGGCCTCTTGGATAGATTGCCAGAGAGACATTCATGTTCCTCAGAGGATGAATCCTAATAACTTTGATGAATTATTGATGAATTAAAAATGTAATTATGAATTGCATTTTTTTGGCTGCTCCACAGGTATTACTGGCTTAAATGTATTTTTCGTCTGGATGTTTGTACAAAATGTTTATTAGCTGTACTTACTTTTACCATCAAACATAATTAAAGCTTCTCCGCCTCTTTAACCCTGTAACGGTAGGACCGGTAAGGCTGTGGCCCGAGTCTTATTAAAGACCTCCTTAAGCTCCAGATAACAAGCTGGTACCTTGTCCATCTCCGGAAAGTCCCTCCCCGGGCTCTCCCTCTCGAATGAGGTGATCCCCAGATCACACCTCTGGCTGGCCGGAAAACACGTGGTGGAACACGTCTGGTGCGAACCCAGTATCTCTCCGCCGGTCCAGTCAATGTGGGGGTTGTGCTGGACAAGCCATGGGAATCCCAGAATTAGTGGGTGTGAAGAAGAGTTAAACACGTGGAAGCTTATCCTCTCCGAATGTCCATCTGCCATGACTAGCTATACAGGGTGAGTGATGTGGGAGACTTGACAAAGTAGTCGATCATCCAGGGCCATCGCCTCCAATACCTCGGGTAGCGGATGTAAGTCCAAACCCATGCTCCTCGCCAATCCTTCATACATGAAGCGCTCGCCCGCTCCGGAGTCAATCAGAGCAGGATGACGAAGGGATCTTCCTGCTGAGATGAGTCTGGCTGGTGTCAACATGTGTGAGAATAATCAATATGTAAACTGTTACAATGTGCCTTATTGTGTCCTTATTTAGATGTAATATGTGATATGTAAGATGTTATTGAATTAAGTAACTTAGTGGCCAATCTACTGTGAAATAAGAAGCAATATTTGTAAACTGTGAAGCGGAAGAGTACACCACCTAAAAGGGTGACAGAGGATCTGATTGGAGCAGAGAAGCGCTGAGAGGCGTGGCCTAAGTGCCAACAAGGGGCCAATAGCACCTGGCCCCAGCCAACCAATGGGAGAAGACTATACCTGAAAGGTGGTGGGTATAAAATGTGTTGTAAACTAGAGATCGTGGCCGTTCTGTGGATCTGTGAGACAGAGTCACTACTTAAATGTGGTCTGTGGACACTGACATGGTCTTTAGCTGAGTACTTTTGTAATGCATACCATATCATCATGGAATAAATACAGTTAATATGAAGAGAAGTTTTCTGAAATTGATGTCTATTTTTGTTGTTCTCTATTTCAAATTAAAAGAACACAACACATGCGAGAGGGTCTTCTCTTGGAGAGAGTTCGGCTCACCAGTGCCCTCTTTACTGGTGAGCCTGGTCTTTTAGTAAACATCTAGCCACGAAGTGTCCTAACTCAGAGCAATAGATGCAGCGGCCTTCCCTCATCCGGCGTTGCCTCTGTCGGAGATAGCCTGGTGCGTCCCACCTGCATCTGTTCCTCTGGTTTGGTCACCGCATAGAAGGAGCTCTGTCACCGGGGTCTCACTGAACCCTGGATTGAACCTTGATTGAGAACGGGCCGTCTGTCATCTCCACGGGTTGCTGTTGCTGACAGTCTCTGTTCCCGTTCTTGACCCGGAGCCGTCTGATCGAAAATCCTCCTTAATATCTCGGTGAAGGTCCTCAAAGATTGGCAAGAGTGCCTCTCTGGCCCATTCCGCCGTTGCCCATGCTTCAGCCCGTCCGGACAAGTACGAGATTACGCACGCTACCTTGGACCGTCGGGAAACAGGCGGCCTGAAGCTGAAAATGCAGGTCACACTGCGTTAAGAACGCTCCAAATCCACGGAAAAATGTTCAAGACGGGAGAGGTGAATCATAGGGTGCGTAGAACTCGGGCTGACCACTGGGGCGGCTGCTGCTAATAACCCCGTAGTGTAGAAATCGAAGGAAGTGCCGCTTGGAGGTGTGTACCCAGCTGTTGGAGCTGTCTAGTCAGCTGCTCCACTTGACGACTGGTGGTATTCTGGAACATCGTCTGACCGTCCGTCAGGGATCAAACTCCTATGCACACAGCTGACAGCTGCTCCTCCAGAGCGTGGAGGCGAGTGCCCTGTGCGCCGATCGCTGAACGAACAGTCTCCGAGTCGGCTGAGTTCATGTTAATGGCCAGTTCGTACTGTAACGGTACAACCAGTACACACAGGGAGAGAGACTCAATAGCACGACTCAGAGACAGCACGATGAAGAGGAAGAAAGACTTTACTGAATCTTGGTGGCAAAGTCGATACACGGGTAAACAGCGAGACATACAGAACATGTAGGGAGAGTCCAAAGGCAGAGTCGGGTCACAGAACCGGGGTCGATACACGGGTAGGTCCTCAGCGTAGCGGAACAGGCAGGGATCAGGCGAAGACTGAGTCAGGTCACGGAAACAAGATCGAGGAAACCGGGGAAGCAGGAACTCGGGGAACTGGAAACAGGATCAACGCTGGAACTCTCGACGTGAATGAACGAAGACGAACTGGCAACAAGGGACAAACAACACACAGACTAT
Source organism: Bovichtus variegatus (assembly GCA_943593645.1). Taxonomy (NCBI): domain Eukaryota; kingdom Metazoa; phylum Chordata; class Actinopteri; order Perciformes; family Bovichtidae; genus Bovichtus; species Bovichtus variegatus. The sequence goes on along the minus strand of CALSCE010000091.1, from coordinate 9,454,359 downwards.
ATACACAGGAAGTGGGAGGGGACAACGAGACACTAACAAACAGAGTGGAGACACTAATGAACAGAGTGGAGACACTAATGAACAGAGTGGAGACAGCTGGGGACCGGAAGTAGGAACAACAGACACGAGAGGGGACATGCAGTTAACACAATAAAACAGGAAACACAGACATAACATAAAACATCTAGCGAATGGGGCGGGACCTGATAAACCGCTACTAAAAGACCGCTGAGGAATGCTGTGATGTGGGAGTGACCACAGACTAATGAGATTATAATAAAATAAAAAACGACATTAATTATTTGTTTTGCCCGGCCCTCTTCCAGGATGAGGCAGACTTTTCAGACAATACTTAGAGGAGGACATTAACGGTGCAGACGCTCACTCACTTTGGATTCTCACAGGTGTTGCCGTCATGATGCTCACTAGTTTCTTCTTTCTGCTCTTCCTCACCGGTAAGTCTGGACAACGTTCGGCATGATGCGTTCAGGTGCATCCTGAGAAATCTCCTGCAGGTTAAAAGGCTAAACTTATTTCCTGACAGTCCTGTGGTTTTGTTAATTTAAAGAAAATGCTTTGTCTTTTTCAACTTTCGGAGTTGAAAGCTGAGCTGCCTTTAGTTTATTTTCTAATCTGTGGCTGCTTGGCGTTTATTGTGAACGAATGAAGGAGCAGCTGACACGTGATTTCCTGGGTTTCCAGAGTAATACCAACAAGTATAAACATTAAAAGAAACAAGACAGTGCGGGAGTGTGGGAGAACCTTTTCTTACATAATTAAGTTTTTTATAACCCAGATTTGAGCTGAAATTTGTGCCTTGATTTGAACAACATGCATTTGGGTGACAAATAGCGGATTTGTCTCAGATGGAGAGCCCCATTTAAACTGAAATTACCGCAGTAATGCTTACATTTGAAAATCATTAGTGGGCTGGTGAGATAAAACCCCTCCCAGTTCTGCCAACGCCCATCTCATAATTGTGTTTGTGGCCTTTCAGCGACCACAAACACTGGCTATTACTGCAGATATTTGTGAGCTGATGTTTTCATGTTTTGATAATACATTCAGAAGCAATGGGTACCTAATGTAATTTCAAACACATACAGTACATCTGATGTCCAGACAAACATAAGAAGTTTGTATCTAGAAGAAAAGTTAACAAGAGCACGTTTCCTCATTTCTTATCAAGAGTCGTTGTCTGAGAGTGTCTTGATGTTTCTGCTGTAGATGGTGTGTTTCCTGAGCGTAACTGCAGTTATCAGGATGTTTTAAACCACCTGAAGCTGACCAAACACAATGAGCTGTACTCAATGACCCGGCCTGTTAAAGACTACAAACGGTCCACGCGGGTTCACTTGGAAGTGCTGCTCTACGCCATTCTGGATGTGGTAAGTGGTTAAAGCTTCGTTGGTCAAATTTTCCAACAATAATTATTAGATTTATTTGTCGGAATAGGCCACATCCATTTTGGCAGACAGCAGAAACCACAAACTGTGTAAAATATATGTAGATATCAAAACAAATTACACGTTAAAACAAATGTATAAAAACACACCAATAACAAAATAAAAGTACTTAAAGATCAACATACAAATTAAAATAGGAAAACTGATAAAACAGAATTAAAAACTAGAAACTCAGGCTCAATATGTTAAACTGCAAAAAAAGCTTCTATAGATGTAATAATAAAAAAAAGCCTTTCTGCAAGATGTATGTCATTCTCAAAGATGTGTGAAGCGAGACATAAAGTAACGAATAGCCCACTATGGAACGATTTCAACTGGAAATTAAAAATGAGGTATTTTAGAACAAATTTTATTGTATCAAAATATGAAGGAAGTAAAAACTATTTTTTTTGCTCTGAGTGCCATTTGCCCATCAGCATCTGTCTGTCAATATGTTTATTGTAAATGCAGATCCAGTTTCATTGTTGTGCCTTAAACAAGTTGCTCTGATGTCCTTAAAGGACAAAAATGTCTGCGTCATAAAAACTGCCATTAAAATATCATATTATTATTTTCCACTTTAACTGAGTTAACGCTTTTAACCAACTACAGTCCTGATCATCACTACCGTATATTCATATATTCATATATTATATTAGAATTGTAATCCTTTAAATGCCAGTTTGTTTACATGATGCCACTGTTGCTGTTTTTAATGAAAATGGGGGTCAATGATTAGCAACAATGACTTTTGATGCGTTTTAATTTTTTGAGCAGGATACCTGGAAAATGGCTCTAGATTGAAAGCCTGATATAAAAGAATGAATGATTTTCTGCTGTAATGGCTGTGCATCAAACATTCAGGTTATAATGGGTTCCAATGGGGACATTTGTGTCCTTTTAAGGGCTTCACAGGTTATTAAAGACTTATCATAGAAGCTGAGGTTGAACTTCTAAAATAAAAAAATAAAAAATGGCACCCTTGTCAAAATGTATGCCATATTAGCATTAACACGGTTAAATTGATCTAAATTTTAAATAGCCAGACATGTCCCTATGGGGCATAGGGGTTAAAACGTTCTAACCTAATAATTCGGAGCTATGTGTTCGCTGAGAGGTTTCTACTTTAGATGTGACATCTTGTTCCTGAAGTGTTGCTCGGACGGCAAAGATTTTCACACACATTTCTTTGTTTACAGGTTGAGAAAGACCAGAAATTCATCGCTTATGTTTGGACTGTCATGGTGAGTTCTGTGATGAAGACTGAACTTCTGTTTTGAATAGTTTTTCCTTTTTAAATATATATAAGTAAATATATAATACTTTTTTTTTTTTTTCAAGTCTTCCTCGCTTTCCCTTTATCTTCCTGTTTTTGTTTTCCAGAGGTGGCACAATGAATACATATCCTGGCATCCAAATCAGTTCTGTGGAATTGATAATGTGTCTCTTCCTGCTGAAGTTTTGTGGAAGCCAGATATCACGATCGAAGAAATGTAAGTATACACGCACACACACACTGCAGTGCAGTGCATATATTGATTTGTTCAAATGACAAATAATTGGTAAAAATAGAGCCCTGTTATTGGGTCGATATCAGTGCTTCTATTATTTATCGTCCTGAAGCACTTGCCACCATGTGTGTTTTTTGTCCGTGTGTTCTCCGACAGGACAGAGAAGGACAAAGCCCCTCCGAGTCCTTATCTCACCATCAATCATAAAGGTGATGTTGAAGTCCAGGACGACCAGGTGCTGGTCAGCACCTGCAGGATGCACGTTTACAACTTCCCCTTCGACATACAGAAGTGCAACCTCTCCTTCAAGTCTGTCATACACACCGGTGAGAGGGTGATGAGTTGTCTTTACAAGAGTTTGCTGTGACATGAGTGCAAATATGGGGGACCAATGTCGGGGGTTTTACGCTGTAACTTTTACTGCACCATAATGCAGCCAGCATCTTCCTACAGCAGACTGCATTGTCCAATCAAACACATACAGCTGCACATTCTTCTACACTCTGTAAAAGCCAAACATCAACCTACCACCCTTCACAAAAAGAGCCACAGGCTTTGAACCATGAACAAAGCGACGCTCACATTGCAGGATTTGCAATATCGGCAAATGAACTCAAACGGGTAATGCTACTTTTGAAAACGTGTACGGTTTTCATGTGTATAAGTGTTTTTGCATTAAATACCTACAGTCTGGTCCGCCACAGTTCCATAATGAACAGAAAATATTTTTACACTTCTCAACGGGTGGGGTCTGTGCAGTATACGTGGGGAGGAGCCTCCCAAGCGCTGGCTGGCCCTTCTCGCCGTTCCCTCTCTGCCTGCACTGAGCAGCACGACTGTTACCGGGCAGACTGTCCTCACTGTGAGGTGGAAACCAACCCGACCCGTCTCGAGACACGGACCCCGTCTCTTTTACCACGCTTTTTGGGTGTGGCTTTTTTTGCCGTGTCTTCACCATTCATATCTATACAACCAATGAGTTTATTTGTGTTTACTTGAGCACACAATTGTTCATATATGTAGCCTCTTCATTTTGCTCTCAAAGTTCACCAGATTGATTTCATTTCATTTTAAAATGTTCACACTTTTAATTCCTTTATTTTTTCCAGTCTTAGAAAATTGTGCATAACATGCCCCCTACTAGCTTATGAATTGAACTTACACCGGCTTACTGTCTCCACCACACACCACCAGAACCGAGCACTTATCATCTGTTCCTTCTTTGTTCTCTCACCTAACACGACCTCACAGTACTTTTTTCTCCTACCTCAGTAAAGGACATTCGGCTCCAGCCAAGCGACAACTCTTCAGAGGCCACAGAGTGGTCTCGAGAGGTGATGCGGACCCAGTACGAATGGCTGTTCCTCAGCATAACAGTTACTGCCAACAACGGCAGCGATTTGGTCAGCCAAGACATTATCATTTACACTGTACGTATACAGATGTGCACAGGTAGACAGTAACTGTGGCACCATGCACTTTATTTACACTACAGATTTATTTAGTCTTAGACTTATTTTTGTCGGCCTGTCCGTCCAGCTTTCCCTTTTTCCCCTCTTTCTCCCATACTGTTCTGTCCGTCAAATACTTTTTGTAGCAAAGAAAAGAGTAGAAGAAAATGTAGACCTTTTAATGCTGCTGCAGTGTTTGTCGATGTACAGTATATGTGCATTAACTTGGCTTCTATCCCTATTTTTATGTTCTTTCTGTGCTGTAAGGTCCTATACAAGTGACGTTTATTACTATAATAATATTTATAATCATTATTTTAACGCAGTGAGCAGTTGAGCACATTGGTGCAGATAACCTTGTTGTTGCAGGCTGTGTACGACAGAGTATTCCAGGAGTAGGCACATCAACCATCTGACACAAACATCATTTCACAGATCACCATGAAGAGGCGTTCTGCCCTCTACATCGTCAACTTCTTGGTGCCCGTCCTGTTCTTCCTGTGTCTGGACCTGGCCTCCTTCCTGATCTCAGACAGGGGGGGCGAGAAGCTCAGCTTCAAGGTCACAGTGCTGCTCGCTGTCACCGTGTTACAACTTATTCTGAATGAAATTCTGCCTTCCTCTTCAGACAGGATCCCTCTCATAGGTAAAGAAGCTCTGAGTCATTACTTTATTGGACTGTCAATGTGTGGTGATTTGTCCACATTAATGTCTCCCTTCAGCGGTCTACTGCACTGGGATTTTTGCTCTGATGCTACTGAGCCTCCTGGAGACAATTTTGGTGATGCATCTGATGGAAAAAGACTTCCAAGCATCCCAAGAAACCGAGGCAGATGAAGGCCGGAGTAAGGACTGTAACAAACAGCACATGGCCAACTTCAACAACTGTCACAGAGGTGAGACCAAGATCCAGTCGCACCAGCTATTTGAAAGTTCAACATTTGCCTAGTTAAAAAGAAGTGTCCAGTTACTAGTCCTTATGTAGAGGTTAGTTGTTACAAAATATTCGACTAAACTAATGGACAAAATGAGACTGTGTATATGTGACATGTTTACGGTAGGTGGGAGATGCTAATATTGAAGACGTTTGATCGACAACCTGTTGTAATGATGTAAACCAGGTAGAACTTAAATTCCTTAAACGACAATGTCATTTTATGCCACTAGGGGTCTCTCACTCAAAACAATAACAAAAGGTGTTGTTTGGTTGCGTCCAATACCAATGACGACAATGTTCAGGGAGAAGCTGACTTTGATTGTTAATTTTTCAGGAGGTTTTTACTTGGAGCCGAACAACAACCAGTAAAAACAAAACAATATTTGGCGTCACAAAACTTTGCAGGTGTGCAGTTGAGATTTGAAATGAAGGTCCAGTTGAATATGGGTGTGGTCCCATCACGAGGGGGCTAAGGGGCCATTGCCCCTTGACCCCACACACACACTTTATACCCCTGGCCTGATTAGGTGTCTCGGCTGGTGAGATCCCACTGCAAGATGGTCTCTAGTTACGAGGCCTTTTAGTTATTTTTTCTAATTTGTACATGCTTGTTAAGTGTAATATTTTAAATTTGGGGAAAATTGTCGTTTCAGAAGAGCAAGAATGGAGACAATGTGCGTGTATCTATGATGTGCCTACGTGTAAAACTCCATCTGAACTGCTGCCTGTGACCAAAGAGGTTAGACATGTGCTGCACTTTGGTACAAAATGCCAAATCTCAAAAATATCAGCTGATAACGTTACAATCCATAATTGTTTAACCCAGTCTACACAATCATTTTTGCAGGGCAAGGGCAGCAAACTGATTGAGGAGTATCATGCCTTGGATAAGCTCTCAGATGAGCTGAGGGAGATGGAGAAAACATTGTCCCTGCACCTCAGCAACAAAAAGGCAGAGGAGAAGCCCGGCTATTGGACCACAGTGGCGAAAAGAGTCAACAGAGTTTTCTTTTTTTTCTATATAACAATGGTCAGTCTGTTCCTAATTATTATCTTTATTAAATGGAACACCGCATAGATCATTGCTACATAATGAAAACACAGTTGTGTGTCTATATCTAACTCCTGTTTGCATGTTTTACGTTTGGACTGGTCTGGTTGTATTGTAAAATTCAAGGTACACTAATATGACATCTACTATTTCCATGTCCTTAGCGTGTAATATGCACATTCTTTATGTATCAGAGGTTGTCTAGATTCTTGCAGGAAATGTAAAGATCACTTTATGTTTTCTTCTGAGGCAATACAGTACAATGTAGTTGATGCTGTTTGCTTCAGCCTGCATTATGTCATGATGTATTTGATGGAACAGTTATGTGATCTGTTGTATGTACAACATATTAGACTCTTAGTATCACATAAATAAATAATACAAAATAACACAAACAATGAATGCTCCTGTTTTGCTGATTGTGTCTGCTTAGTAGCTGTCAAACATACATGTTTTACTGTTTGTTTTGATTTCTTGTCTTTATGCTTGCGTTGTATTTATGTTCTGTATAAGAATGTTGATTTCACACTTTTTTTATTGTATAATAGATTGCTGATTATGGCTTTTCAGGGCACCATTGTGAAAGACAACTTTGCTGTACATTTGTTTCCCCTGATTAAATAAAGGTGATCTATCCATAAACAATAAAATCTCCTTTTTCTCCTTATACAAACACCTGTTCTTGTTTTTGTCAGTTGTGGGGGACAACATATTTGCATGGGCACAGTTTCTGGTGGGCTTTCCAGTAAATGTTATTTTCTTCAAATCTTTCATCTTTTCTCTGTTCATTTAGTGTAATTGGTGTGTATGTGATTCATGTAATTCACTTTGTTCCAAGTTGCATCATATGCCTATTTAACACAAAAAGTTTCTAGTTTTCTAAGACTAAATAAATTCTGGTATTGTTAAATTATTCAGGAGTCTCCTTCCACTTTGCAACTGTATCAAAAGCAGCGATTTTGAGGAACACAAAGAAATGACTGTGCCCTGGAAGGGAGGGGATACAAGTAGTAAGTCACACCTGAGATTAGTTGTGTATTTATTGTAAATGTACATTGTAGTTTGTTTCCATTCAGACGGAGCTCTGACATTGAACTACTTAACTTGGGCAACAAACAGACACAGCGGAAGCAAAAATTAAACAGTTTTGTTTTGACAGCTAAATGGATTTTCCCACAGGCGCCTAAGTGTTGAGGGTGTTGGCAATTCCTGTTTCTGTCATTTGACTAATGAGTTTACAACCAAAAAAACTAAAAGGGTTGGTCATTAACCCTCTATGGTACACATTATGATGCCAGTTGGAAAATAAATTTTTTTTGACATAGATTAGACCAAATAAACATAATCTAAAGAAATTTTCAAGAAAACATCTTTGGGGGGTATTTCTTGGGGTGCGTTGCCTTGAGGCAACACTGTACCATAATGGTAAGTAGTGAAAAAAGAGTTATTGTTTCAAATTTGAACAACATTTGTTTAAAAACAAATGGAAAATACTAAATAGCCTCAACTGGTTAAAATGCATCCCTCTTAAAATATGAAAATAGTTATTTTTTAGTATTTTAAAAAGATTACATGTCTGAATGTTGCCTGCAGGCAACATTGTACCATTGTGGAACAGCCCATTGGAATGAATGTGTCGAAGAGTCGAAGCATATTTCATCTAACTTTACATTAAACTAAACAATCTCACTGCTTATGGAAATTCATGAAGCAGTTCTTCTCTGCAGCAGCATAGGTAAGTGACACACTTTGAACACTGCACTTTCACTACGCCCTCACAGCCAGGGTATTTGCACCGGCCCCTTTTCTCCACCCGCACAGGCCACTGGTCAGTGTTGTCCTGACACACAGGTGTTGATGGCACTGATGAAGCAGGACCTCTGCGCTTCTTCTCAGCCAGGTTTGTGATGTCAGAAGAAGACGCACCTTGTGAAGCTGCTCACAAAACCACAATGTCCTGGTGTCATGGGGAATCCATCATGGTACGGTGTTGCCTCAAATCAACATTTGCATTTGAACAAGTTTCCATTACTTAATTAGCAAATAAAGTACATTAAACTATTAGAAATGAAGCTTTACTCATCTATTGTTGTGAATCAATTTTTCTCCAGAGTGAAAAGGGGCAGGAAAGGAGGTTTTCAGACAATTTTTGTGGAGAGAAATGGCTGAGGTGATCCCTGTGGGGCATGGCCTCCAGAGAGTCACGTGACAAATTAAAAAACTGGTATTGGTTCCTTATGGTCCTGCCTCTTTTTCAAAGTGTTGCATTATAACTGGGAATGTATTGTGTGAATGTAAAAGGCCAAAAATGGGTATGGGTATGTCTAGAGGCAACATCATACCATAGATGGAAACATTTGCCCATCCCCCTTCCAGTAGGGATATTAACTCTACTCCTGCACCACACATTTCCAGACAACACAGAGAGGGCAGGGATGCTCATTAACTTTGCAGACCTCTTACAGCCATGATGTTTGCAGATTTCCTCTTTCTGCTCCTCCTCATAGGTAAGCTGGAACAATTCTGTATGATGTATGCAGGTGGGACATTTCTGTTGCCACCCCTATACAATTGAGGTGAATAGAGTTATGTTTCTGATACAGCATTAAACAAAAGATAATAATATTACAAGCAATGTGTATTTCCCACAACTGTTCACAGTGTGGTATGTGGATAATTCAGAGTAACAGGTATGTTGTTCCTGGAAAGAGACGTTGCTCTTTACATTTTTTAATTGTCATTTTACATTGAGCTCCACAAACAAAATTCCATTTACCGTCATTGTTTTAGGGTTAAGTCAAACATCTCGAAGATGGGTATCTCAAAACCAGTTAAAACCAAAACTACAAAAGTATCTGCAGATGCACTTGTGTGGGAAAGTAGTATGCGTGTGTGCAAGGAAAGAATATTGAATCTAAAGAGTTGTATACTCTTTTCTGTCAGGTGGAAGTACATCCAGTTACTCGGAGCAGCCGGAGCTTCTGGATGATCGACATACATCCAATGAGAGCTTTGAGGAAAGTATGTAAACCTTCAAAAGGTGCACAGAGATGTTATGTGTAAATATGTATTCCTATTTAAGGAATCTTAAAACCAGTGAGGAAGTGAGAAAATATGCTTTCAGTAAACTGTACTTTTTTTTTCTGTCAGGTGGCAGTACCTCCACTTACATAGAAACAGAACATTACTTAGAGTCTTATGATAATCAACAACACATCAATCAGGACTATAACAAAGGTATGTAAAGGAAAAGTTATTATTATTACAGTTATTATTTGATACTCTAATTCTCTTCTAATTCTAAGTCTTTAGGTGTAAGACACTTGTCTGTTAACTGCTTTGGATATTTTCTAAGATATGTTACTGGCGTAAACAGCAAACAGAAAAGTATTTAAACAAATTATATATGGTCTGTTGTGAATGCATGACGTTGGCTGACGTTCGATGCATTTGGACAATGTGTAGCTATTAAAATTGCTAAACGACTGCAAAAATACTCAATTTTAAAACTCATTAGTGGACTGATGATGTAAAATCCTGCAGTCCTGCCAACACCCATCTCATAAAGACCTTTCAGTGACCGCAATCACTGGATATTACTGCAAATATGTCAATCGTGTTTTGACTGAGAGGTGCGCAAAAGGATGAGAATTGGGAATAGTTTTTGTCGATTAGACCCCATTGTGATATCATGTATTTTAGGGGGGTGGTGAAGCCGTAAGTAGAATAGTAAACCCCCTGTGGAGTCTAGACACCGGTGGTGGTGAGATGAAGATCTGCATGTGATGAGGAGTGAACCTGGGCACTGGGTATAATGACTAAAGGTAAACAGGGTGGAGGAGCCGCAACAATTTTGCCTAAAAATGGTGGTGGTAGTCTAGTGTTCTCGTAGTCAGGCTTTCAAATATATAACCAGAAGGTTGCTGCTAACATTGTTCACTGTAAGTCCCTCTGGCCAAGAGCATCTGTAATGTAATGTAATGTAAAATGACAGCGACCACATGATTGTCTGCCACAGTTGGTTTAACTAAAACAGTGAACGCCCATAATCAGCTGATTATTATGAATTATGAATGATTGAATGAAGCGTAAAGATCTTCCTGATTGAACTTATGCTGACCTGGTGTTTTTCAAGGATGGATAATGAATTCAAAAGCATTGGATACCTACCCACATAGACTAATGTTTGTAATTTCCTCGAAATTTTACATAATTAAGAGTGTGCAAAAGCAAAAGCATGTCATTTCTTTACTATTTTTTCTTTAAAGAATAAACTCTCTGATGGAGAACGTGTCTTGATATTCTCCCAGTAGAAGGGATGGACTCTAAGGTTACCTGCAGTTATCAGGATATTTTAAACTACCTGAACCTGACCAAAAACAAGGAGCTGTTCACAATGGCCCGACCTGTTAAAGACTACAAAGTGCCGACAGGGGTGCACCTACAAATGGTGATCTATGGCATTCTAGATGTGGTAAGTTTTAAATTGAGCATTTTTCCTTTTAGTGATAATCATTATTTCATCTGCCAAAGAGGGTATGTCTTCTTTTGTTAGCAATAGGTATCAGTGACATCACATTTGAATGTAGGATGAGTTGGTTTAATAAGCACAAAACACTCCTAAAAACTTGTTTTGCATACATTTCTGAATAGCATGCAACTCTTTTGTACTGATACTTTTGAAAGTTCGATTTGTACCGGGTCAGCACTGGTACGTACTGCTTCCAGAATATAGCCATGTTCTAGCACTTTAATGTCAGACACACTACTTGTGTAGGTTACCACTGACTCAAGCCATATTGATGGAAGCAATCCAAGTCTCATTCATGCAGTCGTATGATCACTACTTCCCAAACACTGACAGATAAATGTTTTCCTCTAGGGGCCGCTCAGTAATACAAATCTGTATAGTCAGCTGAACTTGACACTTTCCGTACATGGCAAACTGCGGCATGACATGCTAGTGTGACCTGTAGCCTACTCTAGTGGCCTGAATGGTGAGCAATAGCAAATACTGGAAAACAAAGGTGTGGCGTCACTCAGAAGAAAAAATGCAGCTTTATAGTCTCATCCGGTTAATGCAGCGCTATCCTAAATTAGGTTTAAACAGGTGCATGTCATTTCCTTTTTTCCAACTTGTCTGGCTAAAGTATAATTTAAAGCCGGTCAGCATGTTATGTTCTATTAAAACTGCCATAGTGCTTTGTTTTCTGCGTGGTCAGTAAATGTGATAATGTTAATTGTGCTGCTGGAAAGATCCTGACACATTTCTTCTGCTTATAGAGAGAGGTTGAGCAGACTTTCGTTCCTTACGTTTGGGTTTATATGGTGAGTTCTCTTTGTGAACAACAGCAGTTTTTGACCATCCTCACATCATTAGTGGGCGGCTGTGGCTCAGGAGGTGGAGGTCATCCACTAGTCGGAGGATCGGTGGTTTGATCCTCGGCCTCTACGGTCTGCATGTCGAAGTGTCCTTGAGCAAGATACTGAACCCCAAATTGCTCCCAATGGCCAGCGGTGTGTGAGTGTGTGTGAATGGTTATCTCTGATGAGCATGTGGCACCTTGTACTGTCGCCTCTGACTCTGTATGTGTGTGAATGGGTGAATGCTGATGTGTTGTAAAGCGCTTTGAGTGATCCCAAAGATTGGAAAAGCGCTATATAAATGCAGTTCATTTACCATTAGTGGAAACTCAAATTATTTTCTTTAAATGTAATCTTTTCATTCTTTCTTTCTCTTCCTCCCCTTCCTGTGTAGAAATGGATAAATGAACACATTGGGTGGTATCCACCTAAATTTTGTGGACTTCAACGGATAGTAATTCCTACTGAAGTGTTGTGGAAGCCAGATCTAACTATTGAAGAGATGTAAGTTTGAATGTATGTGCATGCTCCCGTACTCAAATCCACACACTTACAACAGTAAGTGGCGATAGAGCATGTTACTGTTTAGAAATGACACAAAAACTAAAGCATTTTGATGCCAAAACATTTATGCAACAAGTATTAAACATGTATAAGTACAAAATTGCATTTTTACAATAACATTTATTGCACATATGTATTGTATTTTTACAATATAATGACATCTGAAAGGTATTCAAAGATACCTTCTAACATTTTGAAAAGATATGTCTGGCTAAAATTTGGATAAATGTAATATTGCACCCATAAAACATATAGCATCTTGCTGAATATTTGATAACACTTCATAATATGGACCATACATTACAGTGTAATTATTATGTACATTGAGAATTAATAAAAACACTTACTGGGTACACACACTGGGGAGGTTAGGGAACGAGGCTGTTAAAACTTTTCGGGGGACTTAAATTATGCTGCAAGTATTTTCAAACTACTGAGTACTTACTAAAAAAACTTTTTTTAAATGACATGGCACTGAAATATTGTTGCTATATAACAAGACAGGAAACGAGGGGAAAACAAGGTAACAGTGCTGATAAATAATGAAGCAGACTCTCCTTAACTGACTTGAGCCGGGTTAATCATATTTGAGAGGTCGAGAGATGTGATATTGTCATAGCCTGTGGGTATTGTTTTACATGTTTAAAGACTAAGACTAAGACTAACATAGTACATTGTATCATAGATTATGTGGATTTATGTTATGGTTTAATAGTAGTACACAATGTGCATTGCAGCTTGTGGCATAATGTGTGTGTTTGTTGTCATACAGGACAGAGAAGGACAAGGCCCCCCCGAGTCCCTATCTCACCGTTTCATGGAGCGGTGAGGTTGAAATTAGGAATGACATTATGATGATCAGCACGTGCAAGATGCAAGTTTACAAATTTCCCTTCGATATTCAGAGCTGCAACCTCTCTTTCAAGTCTGCTGTATACTCTGGTGAGCCTGTAACCTGTTGTGTTTAAAGGTTTCCAGACATTCATCTACTATCTGTATGTTTTGTGTTTAAATGCATAATATGTGTGCGGCATTAACTTTAACAGTTAATTATCCTATGAGCACACAGCAGCACATGCATTCCTTCTTTGTTGACCTGATAAGAAACCTCAAAGTTGTATTTTTACTTACACCTCAGATAAGGAGCTAATGCTTGAAGCCATCCTCGACACTTCAAAGATCACTGAGTGGTCTCGCGACATGATGCGAACCCAGTACGAGTGGCTGTTCATCAGCATGACAGTCACCGACAAAACCGTCAACACTTTTAAATACAACCAAAGTATGATCGTTTACACTGTAAGTATTGATTCTATTTATCTTACTGCTAAAACTACTGTTTCTTTCAGCAGAAATGGAAACTTTCTGCAGTTCCACAGTTTTAATTTTACTTTAATCTGCAATATAAAAAGCAGAACATGAAAGTGAAAATGACAGTGTGTGGCGGCTTTTTTTCTTTTTTGGCCACTTGGGGGAAGCTGAAACAAGATGTGAAAACAATTGCTTATTAACACATCCAGCAGTTACGGAGCAACTTTATAATTCATTTGGAGTCGTGTTTTCTAAACACCTTGCAAATGTAGGTCCAATATTCACTTATTTTAGCTCTGTTTTTGGTCTCTACCGACTCCTGAGGGAAATATCTGTCTCTTTGGCTGCTAAATGCTTCACTAAGTTCACCTGCTAGATGCAAACTAGTCTGCTGTTTTGGTGTTGGGCAGGTAGTGTTTTTAGAGCCATTTTTGTGAAAACTGCTGCCTGCTGCAGCTGAAAATAACACTCTGAGAGCAGTGCAAGGCAGAAAATGTTTTTAACAGATGTTGATTCTAACAAATAAGACTGGCAGGGAAACATGCTGCCAGGCTAAGATAATAACCTCCCAAAGTAACGCGAGGTGGTGACAGGACAAACTACCAGGATGGGGATTATTTAACACGGTGACAGTGGCCACCGCCCAGCTGCCTTTAGTTCCCTGATGACCTCCAGCTTTACCCAACGAGGTACCGGCACGCTGAAAGACGACACATTCACAGCACAGCAACAACGAAACACACACAAGCCCTGGCAAAGGTCCTGGGGCCGTCACAAGCAACACATAACAACAATCAAGCTGCAGGTTCAGCGGATAATTCTCTTTACATTGTCTCTTTGTTTTTACTTTATAATTGGATACTTTGTTATGTGACATATTGATGGTTGCCACTACCGGAAAATCATTTGAAGGCTTTGTTCACCGCTGCAGACTTGAGCAGTACGGCTGCAAGTAACGATTTTCATTATCGATTTATCTGCCAATTATTTTCTAGATTAATCGATAAATTGTTTGGTCTACAAAATGTCTGAAAATAGTGAAAAGTTTCTCAAAGTGTTAAATGTATTGTTTTGTCAATCCAAAACACAAATATAATCATTTTAATATGATATAAAACGGAGAAAAACAGGAAATCTCCATATTTCAAAGGCCATTTTTGCATGCAAAATGACTTTAACGATTAATCAATTATCAAAATAGAATCGATTTTTTCCCGATTTTTGCAGCTCTAGTGAGCAGATGACCTTTTGTTGCATCCTGGGTACTACATAGTTTCCTTTAAGAAAGGTATATGAGTATGATCAACCACCTGACCCTTTAAAAAACTTCATAGATCAAGATGAGGAGGCGTTCTGCCCTCTACATCGCCAACTTCTTGGTGCCCATCCTGTTCTTCCTGTGTCTGGACCTGGCCTCCTTCCTGATCTCAGACAGGGGGGGCGAGAAGCTCAGCTTCAAGGTCACTGTGCTGCTCGCTGTCACCGTGATGCAGCTTATTCTCAATGAGATTCTGCCTTCCTCTTCAGACAGGATCCCCCTTATTGGTAAAGAAGCTTTATTGTACTGTTCTTCATGTGAGTGGGAACAGCACATATACTGAGTCAATGTGTGATTATTTGTCCACATTAATGGTGCTGCCTTCTCCCCGCAGCGGTCTACTGCATTGGGATGTTTGGTTTGATAATGCTCAGCCTCCTGGAGACGATTTTGGTGATGTATCTGATCGAGAAAGACGCCGCATCCGAAGACAACGAGGCAGATGAAGGCCGAAGCCTGAGTGAGATATGTGCAGAGAAACAGGGCAACTATGATGGAGGTGAGATTGAACATAAATTCTAGAAACCTGTGGATCTCCACTCAATCTATTGTTGTTCAGTTCACTACTGCTACTATTTTACTACTATGATTTGAATACTCACAGACACATTTATGACTAATAATAGCTACATCATTTTGAATATGCTACCGTCATTGTGTCAAACATTTCCTTTCAGAGGCGAAGAAATGGACTCACTGTTCATGTGTCTGTGATGTGTCTGCAGATGAACCTCCATCTGACCTGCTGTCAGTGGACAAAGAGGTTAGAATTGGGTCACACTTTAAATAAAAATAAAAAAGAAACAAAAAATACAAAAGTATAAAAATTGTTGACATCGTTGGGTTATTCAGAGTGACAGAGATTCTGTTTCAGGGAAGAGATGTTGAATTTTTTATTATTTAAAATACCATTTTAAGTGAGAACATGTGATTGTTTGTCATTTGGATGAACCAAAACTTTTATTGTCATCACAAAAGAATGTCAAATGTAGCAGTTTGCAATTTTATATGGTCCATAATCTTGTTAATTACCACTCCACTATACCCCTCCCACAGGAAAAAAGCAGCCACCTGACGGAGGAGTCCAATGTCTTGGTGAAGCTCTCAAGTGAGCTGGGTGAGGCGGTGAACACACTGTCTCTGCTCCTCAAGAGCAGGAAGGAAGAAAAGGTCAACTACTGGACCGGAGTGGCTAAAACAATTGAAAAAGTTTTCTTTATTGTCTATGTCACAGTAGCCAGTCTGTTTTTAGTTGTTATCTTTTCAATATGGATCAATGCAAAAGACGAGTAGTTGTAAAGTTTAAAGATCCCCTCCAGTCAAAAATGTGTTTTTCTTATCCCCTAAAATGTCTGTTCACATTCCTCTTCTCAAGGGAGGAGATGTCTGTGCACTTCTGTGATTCAAGTATCGTTCTGATACTTCTGCTAGTCGTCGATTTTGGTGCTCAACAGACGCCGAAACTATTGCTGCAGATTGCGGGCGGAGCGCCAGATCCAGAAGAAAGAGTAGATGTGATTCCAGTTTTTTTTTAGAAAAGCCTTTTTAGAGTTGTTTTACTTTTTATGTGCAAAAACCATGATAAACTTAATATTAAAAAGTGTTACTTACACACTTTAAAACGTGTCTGGAGGCAGACTTTAAAAAACAGGATTAGGACAATGCTCCAATTAACGTGATCATTAACACATCTGTAGTCTGTCTCACGCATGTAGTTCAGTACCAACAAATAAAAAAAGACATGTTGTACCCGTTGTAAGTTGTAGTTCTAGTATTATTATTTTTGTTACAAGGAATACATTGAAAACTGTAAGTGAAGCTTCTTAAAGAATCATCTTCTTTTGTGGAAATGCAATGTAGTCAATGCCAACTGTTTAAGTGTTTGGTTTGCTCGTCCATTATACTAAATAAATGTAAATGTGGTGTGAGCAGTCTCATGTTGTCTTGTGTTTCTTTATCCACGTCGTATCTGAATCTGCATTTAAGCTACATTATGTATTCACATGATGGAATAAGTTCTTACACACTACACTTTCCTCCGCTCCCGTCACTGGTTACCAGTTGCCGCTCGAATCTGCCTCAACACTCTGGTGCCGACCTACCGTGCTGTGAATGGATCAGCCCGTCCTACATCCAGGGCAAGGCAAAAAAAAAGTTCTTTGTACAACTATGTTGCACTTAAAGTGGTTGGTTTATTTGAAACTATTGTAGTGCACTTGTGTGATTACACCCATTTGAAGCTAATGTACTTGCAAGATTCTTGGTGTTCCGAGTTTGTATCCTCATGATTGTTTTGCACTTATTGTAAGTCGCTTTGGACAAAAAATAATAACGCACTGAATTGACTCGATCCTCGAGTTTGGCATATTAGCCTTCGATATCTCGTTTTTTTTCCTCAATGAAAACACTGTGGTAATGACCTGTCAATCACAAGGTAACCGCCCTAAAGCATACACTGCTTTATCCTCTAAATGGGACCATTGTTACAAATGATCATGCTGTTTTGAAGAAGACCTGGCCATTCAGAGCCGGCGGTGCCGCTTTGTGCTAAACCTTAATGGGCTCATTACTGCCCCCAACGTTGACAAGGGGCAACAATAAACCCATTCCACGCTCAAAAACAAACTTGACAAGGGACACAAAAGGTGAAACGCTGCCTTATTGTAAGTGTCAACAGAATTTTTGGAGTTTTACAAGAGTCAACATTTCAGGGATTAAGATTTACGGGTAAATTGGTTTGATAGGAAATGAAGGAGAGAGCTGCGACAAAGGCACTTACTTGTGGATTAGACAGACTTTCTTTCGCGTTAACCCCAAGGTCACAGCCCCCTGCCCTTGAGATTTCCGTAAACAAATCCTTTTTGACAATGGAAGCAAGCAGGAAAGTGTAACGGTACGACCAGTACACACAGAGAGAGAGAGAGAGACTCAATAGCAAGACTCAAACAGAATGATGATAATATACTTTACTGGGTAAAGTAGATACACTGGTACACAGCAGGACATACAGAACATGCAGGGAAAGCCCAAGGGCAGAGTCGGGTCACAGAAACAAGGTCGATGCACCGGTAGGTCCTCAGCGTAGCAGAACAACAGGCAGGGATCAGGAGTCAGGTCACGGAAACAGGATCGAGGGATCAAGAACAACGCTGGAACTCTCAACATGAATGAACAAAGACAAACTGGCAACCAGGGACAGACAACACACAGACTATATACACCAGGAAGTGGGCGGGGACAACGAGACACAGGTGGAGACACTAACGAACAGAGTGGAGACAGCTGGGGACCGGAAGTAGAAACAGACACGAGAGGGGACATGCAGTTAACACAATAAAAAATAAAGTACAAACACAACACAAAACATCTAACGAACGGGACGGGACCTGATAGAAAGGGCATTTGGTTTGACAGCGAAATAATCTGCCCACAGTCTGGTAAATATCAGTGATTGGTTATTGGTCTTTAAGTCTGCCCAGCCCCCTTCCAGTATGAAGATAAATGTGGGATGATATTTCTTGAACACCACATTTGCTGTAAACACTTCTCAGCGACTTTGTATTCTCACTGGTCCTGCACTCATGACGCTGGCTGGCTTCCTCCTTCTTTTCCTCCTCAAAGGTACGTTTTCTCTCGTCCTCACGGCGTCCCTGTTGGATAATCCACAGACCTCACTGAACATCTTTCAATGGATTTCATTTCTACCAAGGAAGTTATCTCAATTACAACTGTTCAAAGGGAAGTCTGTGGCTAATTAACAGTAACGTGCACACAGATTCTCAAAAGATGTGTGACTTGCTGAATGTTATTAATGTTATGCTTCATGCTGCGAGTGCCACACAATAAATCCCATCCACCTCCATTGAATTGAAATAGAAGCCGAAAAATATCATAACAGAAATCTCAAAGCCTGGACAAATGAACTAAAAACTGCCTGCATGGCTAGAGTTAAGTATATGTTTTGTTGTTGTTGTTGTTGAGCAGACTGATAATAAAGGTTACTATAGTTTATTATTTCATTTAAGACACATGACACATGATTGCAAAATTCTCTGAGAACTGTTGCCAACAGTGCTTTAAATTGCTGCATCTAAATCAGGTTTTCAGACAGTTCTAAGTGCTGCTGGCCATAATTGTATTATCATGCATTTGGTGGTGTATATGGATCTCAAATGGAGAGACTCTGTAAAAAAAAAAAAAAACATTTAGTGGTCGATTAGGTGAGCTAGTACTCCTGCCAACATCCATCTGTGACCACAAGTACCGGATATTATTGCAGATACTTGAGCTGTTGTTTTACGGACTCGTACTAAAAGACTGATCTAAAATGAATAAACTTCATCATTTTGCTAGAGGCTAACTAGGCAAACATACAGTTAGGGCTCTGAAGTTCATCATTTAAAGCGTGGAAATCGGTCTCTGTATTTCTTTCTGTTTAAGATCGTCTCTCTCTGAGTGAATGTGTCTCGATGTTCTTAGCTGTGGACGGGGAGTCTTCGGAGACAGCGTGCAGTTATCAGGATGTTTTGAAGTACCTGAACTTGTCCAAGAACAATGAGCTCTACTCCATGACCAGGCCCGTTAAAAACCACAAAAACCCCACACAGGTGTCCCTGGAGGTTCTGCTGTATGCCATTCTAGACGTGGTAAGGAAGTTTCACATAAGTGCTGCTCTTTCATTCATATGAAAGTTGAGTAACACTTTATATGAATGTCATGTCTATAATGCCAACTCCCTGCTTCACTCTCTGTGGCACATTCACACCTGTCCTGGGTGATTGCCCAATCCTACCTAAGTCTTGTACCCTTGGCTGCAGTGCATGGTTACATGGCGCCATTGTCAGTTTAATCGGACTTCACGAACAGAGACTCCTCGGCTCTGATTGGTTGTTTTCCTTCGGGCACGCTGGAATATTGAAATGCCATCAGGAGAACAGGAGGAGCAACGTGATCTTTTTTCACATATTATCTGTATCATGCACTAATGGCAGGCTATAGTGACAGTTTTTAGAAAATATGAATACAAATATGAGTTATTTTGAATGAAGTTACCAACTGCAGCTTTAAAAGCTCACAAAGTCACGCTGTAGTGTTTTATTGATGTTTAAAAGACATTAATCCATTCGGAGATCTATAATATTTATTGATACTTTCTCTCTGTGTCTTATAACTGGCTAAAGTTATGGTAGTTATAGTTACAACGTACTCTGTAACCCAGGAGTCAGATTCTTTGTTCAGAAACTGTTGTCATATCGGCATTGAGGTATGAAGCATTACGAATGCTGAACTTTGAATACATTATGTCCACCACTTATAATCCTTTATAAACCTTGTTATAAGTTGTCACGTGTGATAGTTCTTGTAATGCTTTACAGACATGACCTTCATAAAAAGGTGTTATCCAAATGTGTTTGAAGCTTTATCACAGTTTCGGTTGTGTTGGTCGTGCTGCCATGTTCTCTGGCTCGAGGAATTTTCACACATATTGTTTTGCTTGTTTTTAGAGCGAGATTGACCAGACATTTGTTCCTTACGTTTGGATTTTCACGGTGAGTTTTCTCTTAGAAAAACAACACTTGGTTTAATCCTCATCTCTCACTCTGTTGGGGAAACTCGTTTGTTCTTAACCGGACTGCTTCTCCTCACGTTCTCTATTTCTCTGTAGAGCTGGCAGAATGAACACATTTACTGGGACACAAATGACTTTTGTGATATTGAGACTGTTTCTCTTCCAATTGATGTTTTGTGGAAGCCAGATCTAATGATTGAAGAAATGTAAGTGTAAATGTACGTTCATGCACTCATTCACAAATCCATATTGATACAATAATTTGTGTAATAGGGAAACATGTTACTGTTTATAAATGTTTAGAAATGACACAACAGCTAAAGTGTTTGGATACCAAGACACTACTTGAGACATATGCAACAGTATTTAAAGGTATAATATGTATCTTTTCCAGATTAAATTGTCTTAATATGACTACACCCAAATGTTTCCAGCAATTTTCAAACCTTTAGAAATCCGTCATTTTAATCAAGGTCTGTTTCATTTGGTCGCCTGTATCCTCTTTGCGCATGTGTCAGCGTTCTGGTTGTCTGCCAAAAGCTGTGAACATTTGTTTATTTATATCCAGTTTTTAGCCACATTTTTACAATACACTTTTTATATCTTCATCGTTTTTAACTATTTGTTTTAACGAGATGAAGGATTTTAAGTCATCGGAGGTCTGGATCTGAAGTTATCAGAGAAACAAGCTAAGCTAACGTTAGCGGCAGCCAAACAGTGTTATAGAATCACTGATTTTTAACATGTAACTGCTTTCGTCAGTATAATCTGGTAATAACCTCCTGAACGATTAACAATAAAGGAACCCTAACTGGGAGAAGCTGACTGCAATAGTGGTGAAAAAATCTCCCATAAGCCGACGTTACCAAACTCCTTCTGTTATTGTTTAGATTGAGAGACTCACGGCAGAAAATGATATGGGTGCGTTTTAGCGTGTTGATTATAATCACATAGTGAATTGCTATTGCTGTGTATAATGTGTGTCTGTATATTTGCTTATATACCTCTGTGCGTTATTATACAGGACAGAAAAGGACAAATCCCCTCCAAGTCCTCATCTCATCCTCTACCATACCGGTGTAGTTCGTGTTCAGGACGACCAGGTGCTGGTTAGCACCTGCAGGATGCACATTTACAAATTCCCCTTCGACATTCAGAGCTGCAACCTCTCGTTCAAGTCTGTCGTACACTCTGGTGAGCCTGTAACTCCTTCTTGTTCTGAGATCTTCGGTCATGTGTTTTGTAATCACTTTTACGGTTCATTGTTACATGAACGCTCACCACCAGATAATAATGTTAACCTGCAAGAAACCTCAGATTGTTTTTTTATTTCCCACATCAGTCAAGGAAATACAACTTGTCCGCCATCACAACTCATCGCAGGCCACAGAGTGGTCCCGCGAGATGATGCGGACCCAATACGAGTGGCTGTTCATCAGCATGACAGTCACCAATAAAACTGTCAACATGTTTGAATTCCATCAAGATATGATGATTTACACGGTAAGTATTAACGCGTTACTCTACATGTCTCAGTAGGAAAAGCGCAGGTGTAAATAATATAATCAATGTGGCTGAATTTGGTTTAGCTTCTTTGGTTTCAGGGTCCTGTTGTTGTGCATGCTGGCCTACTGTCGTGACGTACTGGGACAATTGAATGGAACAGGGCATCCCAGGTAGTGTGAGGCGTTTACAGACATAATCTTAATGTTTCTGACTGGATCGGAGTCCGCACAGTTTAGAAATCCTGTAGTGTGAAAGGAACAGCGATGTTATATCGAGTTGAGCGAGAAGCGTCACACGTTTGCACTAGCCCCGTTTGAAACTAACAGTGAAATGTTATTTCCAGCTTGTGCTGCAAACTGTATAAGCCATGCTCATGCTGTGTTCTCAGCTATGACATTATACTCAGTTTCTCTGACTTTGTTTTTTGGTGCGAAACACAACACACACAAGAGCAACCAGCTGACGACGACCGTCCGCCACTATGTTCTCTACATTTCAGGAGGAAATATTGTATTTTCTATTCCACTAGATTTAACCGACAGCTTACTATTTAGTTTGCATGTTGCATGTTTGCAAATGAAAAGGAAAATCTCATTGCAAATATCTAATTTCCTTCTTTTCTGCCTAGATCCTTTAATTCTTGTTTATCATTGTTCATATTCACTTCTGTTTATTATCTATTCCTTTTAATCTTTTCCTTCTTTATGTACTTCTTTTTTTCCTTATTCCTTTTACATGAGCAGACCGGTGCAGATTACCTGCTGTGTACTACATGGTTGCTGCAGTTTAGCCTTTCTCAGATGTGTGAGTCCATCAACCACCATTTAAACATCATTTCACAGATCACCATGAAGAGGCGTCCTCTCCTCTACATCGTCAACTTCATAGTTCCCATCCTGTTCTTCCTGTGTCTGGACCTGGCCTCCTTCCTGATCTCAGACAGGGGGGGCGAGAAGCTCGGCTTCAAGGTCACTGTGCTGCTCGCTGTCACCGTGATGCAGCTTATTCTCAATGATATTCTGCCTTCCTCTTCAGACAGGATCCCTCTCATAGGTAAAGAAGCTTGTTCCTACTTGTATGAGTAGGAACAGCAGAACATGTACTGCGTGGTCACTTGTTTGCATTAACGCTGCTGCCTTTCTCCCTTCAGCGGTCTACTGCATTGGGATTTTTGCTCTGATGCTGCTCAGCCTCCTGGAGACCATTTTGGTGATGCATCTGATGGAGAAAGACTTTGCGTCCCAGGACGAGTGCAGAGGTACACAAGCTACTTATAACTTTACTGTTATTGTGATGTCCACCTTTATTACTTCCTGAATACTCTGAGAGAGGCACACATATAACTTATAATACATACTGGTTATTATGTCCTTCCAGAGGAGAAGAAATGGACTACGTGCATCTGTTGTGTGTCTGCCGATGAAACACCAATTGAACTGCTGAAGGTTGGGATAACGTTGAACCTTATAGGGCTGGTTCATATTTTCTCAAGGTCGTGGTATTAACTTTTGGTTTTACTCGTCAAGGTATTGACATTTCCGTCTCAAAATATTAATATATATGCTATTTTAAGCCACGTTTATCTATTACTAAACATAACAAAGTAGTTTTGTTGCGTTTTGGTTTCAATTTACAATGTTCACCACGTGTTTAAAACGGCAACCGTAATCTGGAAGAAAATCAATTTCCCTCGAAACGTAATTGAGAATGCAGTTTAGTTGTATCGGAATGTCATTTTGTAGGAGACGGGGTTAAACACATTCACCAACTTGTAAACCTATACAACAGAAAACACTAGCAGATACAAAAAAAAACGTTGCAGGCTGAATCGAAAGCTGAGTTACAACACAGAAGACATTTCCAGAGTGAAACGACTCTTTAATTACTCTGAATATACTGTGCACAAAAGCTGCTAAAGCAACAAGCTCAGAATCAGAATCAGAAATCCTTTATTAGTCCCACAGCGGGGAAACGTACATGGTCACAGCAGAAAGGTAAAAAGAAAGCAATCAAATAAGTGGACAATAAAAATGAAGTGGAGAATTAAATAAAGGCTAAATAAATAAGCTGCTGCTAAATGTAGCAGCTGGCAGTGTTATTTGGTTAGTTATAATGCTAATTAACCACCGACTTCAAAACCATCTCTGCAGGGTAGCAGCAGCCAACTGACGGAGGAGTCCCTTTCCTCAGATGAGCTGAGGGAGGTGGTGAAAATGCTGGCTGTGCTCCTCAAAAGCAGGAAGGAAGAAGGAAAGCCCGGCTACTGGACCAGAGTGACTAAAACAATCAACAAAATGTTCTTCATTTTCTATATCACAGCTGCCAGTCTGTTTTTGGTCTGTATGTTTTTGCATTGGAATGATGCACAAGAATAATGGCGCTACATAATGACACTTATGATGATTGAGATATCGTTAAGACTTATCATACGAAATTGCAACCTACAGCAGGAAACCTTTCTCTGTATTTTATTTATATACATTTAAAATGTAATCGGCACAATGTTAGGGTTAAATGAACCCACCACATACAAAACATTTTTTAACAAATAAAGCATGTGTATAAAGGGTCTGCAGTATAACGGGGTTAATGCATGCTGTGTAATTGATCTTGTTCAACTGCCCATTGAACAAAGTAGGAGGCCGCAAAGGATACATGCTAATATCATAATATAATATATATATATATAAGAACTGTCATGTCATCTGGTTCTGAAAACATGCATCAGTATTTGTAATGCAGAAATAAAAACAATTTCCTTCTTCCTTCTATCGACTTATTTCCACACTAAAAAGCAGTTAATTACATATACTGTATATTGGATAAATATAAACAACACACACACACACACACACACAGTGTCCACTTTATTAGGTACTAGATAAGACTTGTACAATGTAATTTAATTCAATACAAAACTTCAGCCATAAATTCTACTTTAAGATATTTTTAATGCTGTATGTCCCTATAATGAGGTTATAGTTAGTGGGGTGTTTCCCTTATTTCACAGAAATGATTATAACTGCAGAACTTGCCTGTGAATATATTCATGTTTTACATTTCAATCAGAAACTGCAAATAGGTAATTCGGCATACTTTCAATGGTGCCAGTGGGCCAAAATGTAAACAAATATGGCCTAAAAAAACGGGGCTCAAGTTGTAACCTATAACATAACTGACTGGAACCATAAAGTCATACTTCCTGTTTACATCCCCCAAAACTAATGCTATGATTATCCACAAAAAATAATTAAGACAAAGAAAAATAGTAGGAGTGTCAAAATATATTAATAAAAAGCTTTGTGATGTGACACTTTATTTTAATATTTGGGATTGTTTTTAGGCGCTCACAACACCCTCTTTTATTATTTACCAAATTCTGTTCTCATTTTTGTTTTTTATCTTGACTGAGCTACTGATAAATATTTCCACGTACCCCCTTGAAACCACAGAAGGATACCCTGGAGTACATCCGGTTGGGAATCTCTGCCTTACCCGACAGAGATTTTTTTAAAAGCAGCGGGTTGGTCCCGCAGTTTGTCCAGCCCTCTTCCAGTATGAAGATAAATGTGGGATGATATTTCTCGAACAACACATTTGCTGTACACACTTTTCACTGACTTCCGATTCTCACTGGTCCTGCAATCATGATGCTCGCTGGCTTCCTCCTTCTGCTCCTCCTCAAAGGTAAATTTTCTGGCTAATCCACAGACCACACTGTAAACAGTGATAATTTTATGATAAATTATGATCATTTTGTTAGATGTAGTTTGTGGTGCTGTTGAATAGTATCGGGCTATAATGGGAGGTGTTTATAATATTTGGCCTACTCTCACTAATATAAATATGGTGGACAAAATATTAGAAATACTTTTCAGTATAATGCAATAGAACTCAATGGCACACCACACTAAAGGTAGTACTGTCACTGTACAGTAAGTAGCGTATTTTGTAGATGTTGTAATACACTGGGTTAAATTCAGCTCGGTGTACCTAAACAATGTAAACAATGTTTTGTAGTTGAATAGATCTGGTCCACATGCCGCCCAACGCCCATCTCATAATGGTCTTTGCGTGACCACAACCATATTTGTGAGCTGGATTAATATTTAATGATTCAGAAAATGTTAAAGGGTCTGTGAAGCTGCACCTGCGCCCAGCACAGCTTTGAGCTAAACGCTAACGTAATCATACTAACATGAATTTCATTAGTTTTGCAGGTATTTAATCATAAAACGAAATATTGGACAAATTCAAATGTTGACCTGATGCTGGTGCTCGAGGAAGAACTAAGAGATCACCAAAGTGGCTACAATTCATCTTTTGGACATGCAGTTCATGGCAATTCATCCAACAGTTGTTGTCTGAGTCAAAATAGTGGATCAACTGACATAACTGTGCAACTAACATGACTTAAAATATTAAAAATAATATGATGAAATTAGAAGCAGTGGATACACACAATGATTTTGTTTAATGATGAGTAACTGAAAAAAACAACTTAAACATAGCTGCTGTGAAATTCTTATTCAAAGGAAAGATTCAGAGCATCACACTTCCTAATTTCTTTCCTTTTAAGAGTAAACCATCTAATGACGAATGTGTCTTGATGTCTTAAATGTAGATGGGAAGTCCTCCAATGGTAGCTGCAGGCACCGGGATGTTTTACAGTACCTGAATTTAACTGAAAATAATGAGATGTACGCCATGACCCGGCCTGGTCGTGCTGACTCACCCACAAAAATATTCGTGGATGTGCTACTCTATGCCATTCTAAATGTGGTAAGTGTTTAAACACAATGCTCTTAATGATGTTTACCAGATACCTGATGTTTGTTAGTGGTTACATTCAGTTTTGTGAGGAGACCTATGTCGCCAGGGCCCCTTGGAAGATACACCCCAATAACAAACCCTGGGTGTCCAAGTTCCTTAAAGTCACCTTTAATAGGAGGAAGATGGCTTATCAGACGGGATGTGTTTTGGAGAATGTGCAGGCCAACAACCACTCGGGTTGAGATCAGGGAGGCCGTTCCTCCCAATCACGCCTCTCCAGGTGTCTCCATCGCTGCCCACGTGCGCGTTGAAGTCTCCCAGTAGAACTATGGAGTCCCCTACTGGAGCCCCCAACAGGACTCCATTCAGGGTCTCCAAGAAGGCCGAATACTCTGAACTGCTGTTTGGTGCATATGCACAGACAACAGTCAGAGTTTTCCCCCCCATAACCCGTAGGCGTAGGGAGGCGACCCTCTCGTCTACCGGGGTAAACTCCAACGTAACGGCACTCAGCCGGGGATTTGTGAGTATCCCCACACCCGCCCGGCGCCTCACACCCTGAGCAACTCCAGAGAAGAATAAGGTCCAACCCCTATCCAGGAGTACGGTTCCAGAACAGAGACTGTGCGTAGAGGAGAGCCCAACCAGATCTAACTGGTAGCGCTCCGCCTCCCGCACAAGCTCCGGCTCTTTCCCCCACAGAGAGGTGACGTTCCACGTCCCCAGAGCCAGCCTTTGCCGCCCAGGTCTGGTCCGTCGAGGTCCCCGACCTTCACTGTCACCCGTCTGGCAATGTACCCGACCCCAACGGTTCTTCCTGCGGGTGGTAGGCCCACAGGATGGAGAGGGGGGGGGGTGCCACGTTGCTTTTTCGGGCTATGCCCGGCCGGGCTCCGTGGCAAACCCGGCCACCAGGCGCTCGCTGATGGGCCCCCCTTCTAGGCCTGGCTCCAGACGGGGGCCCCGGGCTTCCTCCGGGCAGGGTCACACCTCCTCTTTTTTGTTCTTCCATTGAGGCTTTTATGAACCATTCTTTGTCTGGCCCCTCGCCTGAGACCAATTTGCCATGGGAGACCCTACCAGGAGCACTAGACTCCCGACAACACAGCCCTCAGGTTCATAGGAGCACCCAAACCCCTCCACCATGGTAAGGTGATGGTTCTCGGAGGGAACTTGCACTTTACTGTCTTTGGTATTTAATGATTTTGCACTGTTCATATTTGTACTAAGCCCTAACCTTGTCTCAATGTCTGCCTTAGTTGTGTGCATGCCTCTCATATTATGCCACTCTGTCACTCCCTCCAGCCACATTCCCACTCCTCCAAACCCATTCTGCGTTATTCTTTACCTGTCCACCAGATGCCTTTGTGCTCTCTGAATGCTTTCTAATTTAGATTTGACGTGTGTTAACTGAAGTTCTGTTTGTTTAATCACAGTATCTCGGACTCTGTGTGAAACTGTGTCATATGAGCTCTGATGTTTGTGATCTCAGTTTCATGACAGTTGCCAGGTTGTCTGGCTGGGAACATTTTCACACATGTTTCTTTGCTTATAGAACGAGAAGGACCAGCAATTTGTTTCTTATGTTTGGATTGATTTGGTAAGTTCTCTCTGAGGAAGAAAGCACTTTTTGATTGAACTAATTCCTCCCTCTCACTCTGTTGGGAAACTGAAAGTGTTTGTTTTCCTCTGTAGTGGTGGCAGAGTGATGACGTGTTTTGGAATCCTGATGACTTCTGTGGCATTCAGCGGATTTATCTTCCTAATCAATTATTATGGAAGCTAGATCTAACTATTGAAGAGATGTAAGTTTGAATGTATGTGCATGCACAAGGTAAAATTACTGTTACTAGAGCTATGTATATTCGGCTTCGGTTATCCGTCAGAAAGGGCTGTCTGACGGCAAGGTAAAGTGGTCAAAATATTCAGAATATAACTGATATTGATTGTTTTTAGGTGGTCCTTTTTTGAGATGGCTAAAATAAATGTTGCTGCTGTCCCTGTCCACAACAGAACAATACTTGGCTACTGTGGCTACAAGTGGCAGGAGCTGAAAAATGGTCAATGCTAAAGCGTAGTGTAACAGTAGAGTTACAGACATCGCAGAGTAATTTGAATTGAGCCATTTTGTTGCTTATTAATTTAAGTTTTTATCTGTAAAGGAAGATTGTGTTTTTTCTTCTTTTATAAACTTCTGGTCCCACTTTAAAAAGTATTTACAGTGTAATTCATATAAAAGTCCTTCCTAATTGCAAATGTGTTGCTCCATTTTTTGTCTGTATGTGTTCCTTAATCTGCCAGTAGCTGCCCAGTATTAATAATAATATATAATGAATTAATAGATTAATTAATAGATTAATTAGAGAGTCATTTCCAGGCTGTATTTGAAGTGTTACCAAATATTTAACCAGCGTGAGCTTCATTGTACACATATGTAAACAAGCAGATATGTGACATTATCATACATGTGTGGATGCTGTTTTCTCTATTGAAAGAAACAGTGGGAGAAATTAGGATTTTGTCCGTTATGATATGTAACAAAGGTCCCCAGCCAGTATTAGCCAGAGATTTCACAGTTATATGATACAGTTCAACACAAACTTGCAGTATGTTTTACACAAAGCTATGTTGCATAGACACATAATAAGATTTTCTTTTTAAAGCATAAATGTTTGTTCTCATCCAGGACAGAGAAGGATAAGGGTCGTCCGAGTCCACATCTCCTCGTTAATAGTAACGGTTCCATCATACTTAGGAATGACATGGTGGTGGTCAGCACCTGCAAGATGCAAGTTTACCAATTTCCCTTTGACGTTCAGAGCTGCACCCTGTCTCTCAAGTCCAACATATACTTTGGTGAGCCCGAAAGCTGTTTGTGTGTTCTCATGTGTGTTTGAGTTTGAAAGCATGTGTGTGCTTTAATGACTTGCACAGTTTACTGTCACCTGAACACACAGACTATACATTCTTTCTTTGGTAACCTGCAAGGAAACCTCACCTTTCATCTGTATCTCCCACCTCAGACAATGATATAGAGCTTGTTCAGCAAGCTAACTCCTCATGGAACATAGATTGGTCTCGCAAGATGATGCGGACCCAGTCTGAGTGGCTGTTCCTGAACCTGACAATCGACAACAAAATTGTCGACAATTTTGGTTTCAACCAAAGCATGTTGGTTTACACTGTAAGTATTTCTGGATACAGACACGCAGAGGTGGAAAGTCAACGTTCTACTTTCTATTTCCACCTCTGTGTGTCTCAATTAAGTACTTTACTGAAGTGTTTCCATTTTGTGAGTCTTTATTATATATACTGTTGTTTTTACATTGGAGAATATTAAACATGGATACTCCGGAGTATATTTTACTTTGTTATTCCACTTGATGTGTATTACAAACCTGTAGTGGTTCGGTTAGCCTTCGACAAACGTAAACATTAACCACCTGACCCTTGAACACCATTTCACAGATCAAGATGAGGAGGCGTTCTGCCCTCTACATCGTCAACTTCTTGGTGCCCATCCTGTTCTTCCTGTGTCTGGACCTGGCCTCCTTCCTGATCTCAGACAGGGGGGGCGAGAAGCTCAGCTTCAAGGTCACTGTGCTGCTCGCTATCACCGTGATGCAGCTTATTCTCAATGAGATTCTGCCTTCCTCTTCAGACAGGATCCCTCTTATTGGTAAAGTAGCTCAGGGTCATTACTTTGTTACTTGTGGTTATTTGTTCACATTAATGGTGCTGCCTTCTCCCTTCAGCGGTCTACTGCATTGGAATTTTTGGTTTAATGATGCTCAGCCTCCTGGAGACGATTTTGGTGATGTATCTGGTAGAAAAAGACAATGAGGCAGATAAAGACCAAAGCCTGAGTGAAGACTATCAGGACAAACAGGGAAAAGCTGGCTGCTACAACTGTTTTAATGGTGAGATTCACTACATGGGAAGTATAGGGAAGTTTGTGTATATATATATATATATATATATATATTCATTCATAGTCTCAAAACAAAATCCATCTTTGTGTTATTTTGAATATGCACTGACTATGGTTTGTGTCCAATGCAACTTTTCAGAGGTTAAGAAATTGACCCACATTCCATCCCCTCGTGAAACGCCATCTGAACTGCTGTCAGTAGCCAAAGAGGTTGGTATTAAACATTTAATTAAAATAATAATAATAATAATGTGTTTGATAAGGACTGCTTTGACATGGTTTTCTGTGGATTATTGAGTGATGAGGTTATGTTTCTCAAAAAAGATTTTACTGGTGAAATTTCATTTTTAATCCACTGGTTGTTGTTTTTTAACCGTCACAAACAAAACTCCATTCACTCTCTTTTAGTCACCAGACACATGTGGCACAGGTGTTTGTGGGAAAGTAATGGTAGCCTGAAATTCCTGCTTTATGACTGCTTCACAACTTAAAGTTCATTTTT
Organism: Bovichtus variegatus; assembly: GCA_943593645.1. Taxonomy (NCBI): domain Eukaryota; kingdom Metazoa; phylum Chordata; class Actinopteri; order Perciformes; family Bovichtidae; genus Bovichtus; species Bovichtus variegatus. The sequence goes on along the minus strand of CALSCE010000091.1, from coordinate 9,423,126 downwards.
ATTGAAATACGCTTTACATCCCGACAGACATGACGCTGGACGTACAACTTGTCGGGCATTATCGATGACTTGTATTTGGTAGATAACGTTAAAAAGACATCGGCATGCCGAGATACCTTTCTGACACAAAAATGTGAATCTCAAATGTAGCCGCTGTATTGGTATAATCACATTATTTTTTATAGTTTATCACAGTTTATTTAACTACTTTCTCAGAGCAACAGCAGCCAACTGATGGAGGGGTCCAATGCCTCCGAAAATCTCTCAGAGGATCTGAATGAGGCGGTGAAAACCTTGGTTCTGCTCCTCAGCAGCAGGAAGGAAGAAGAGAAGCATGGCTGCTGGACCAGACTGGCTAAAACAATCAACAAAGTTTTCTTCATTTTCTATATCCTAGGTGCCAGTGTGTTTTTTCTCTTTATGTATTTCAGTTGGAATAGTGCAGAACATAATAGTGCAAATTATTCTGATAACTGACAAAGAAGTCATGCTGCCGCTCAATTTGTGCAGAACTGAAGATGCGGCGGTAACAAAGTCTCTGCCGTCACAGCTTTGGGGTCACTAACCACAAATCTTACACTTACTCCCACCTGGCCGATACCGAATCCTAACAATCGGTTTCTTTTTCTGCTGCTTTAGCAAAGCTGATGACAAAGGTCGAGGAAGATTTAAAATATGAAAATAATGAAGCATGCAAGCAAATTCATAGCAAACATGTTCTCATAGCTATGTGTTATTCCTGCAAGAATCGTATCTAAGCTCTATTGACAAAAGTGCCTTCCTTTTAGCCAAGGCGCTAACATGACTAAAAATATTAATTTCTAAATCGATGCAGCAGAGTCTGAGACAGAGGTGGCACCTCATAAGAATCAGGTCCTATGTCTTTTGCTAACCACTTTTCCTTGACCTCGATGAAAAACATCATGGGGTTAAGGAAAGATGTGAAAGAGAATTAATCAGGACTGAAGAAAAGACAACCGCGGTGCTCAGAGAATCCGACTGCACTTTACACTAGGCTACGTAATTATGATGCGGCGGCGGACGTTATTGACGTGGGTCTGCAGTGGTGAAACTTCAAATTTCCAAAGATTTTCTTGAGTTCTTATCGGGTCGTTTTATGCGGGCTATATTAACATGGATCGCGGTGAAAATTATTACTTCATTAGCAAGGTTGGAATTTAAATAAGAAAAGGAAAGTGAAACGAAATGGTTGTCACATTGAACATGGTTGCTCACCCTCACCCTCCTGTCCAGTTGTATTAATCGACATGAATGCCAATTAGTGTGATTGTATAAAAATAATTGAATAAATGATAATTGATATATACAGTGTATATATATATATCCAAACCTGATATACTGTATATATTGACTAATACTGTAAATGCATAAGTTGTCAGGCCTACAAATCTGCTACTGTAGCCTACATATCACCATTCAAACATGTTGAATTAAAAAAGATATCTAAAGAAACACCAAACAACTCACTAAACATCTCAAAATGTTGTCTTCATTTGATCATAAAAGTAATTAGCGTTTATAATTCTCCTATGGGTTTAAAATATTGTAGCAATATAAGCAAAAGCAAAAAAGACTATTCGACCGGAGCCCAAGTCATTGTGACCAATACGATCCCAAGTCTGAGTGTCGAGCCCTAAACAAGTCATAATGCGCTCTTCATCAATTTCGACCCGCATGATTTGCATATTGTAATTCTTTTTTTGAACCCAAACTAATATACTGATCTTTGACTTTCACGTGTAAAACTGGTCCAGTGTCCCTTTAACAAATTGAAAACACATCTATAATATTCTGGATATATAAAATGTGTTTTTCTATATAGGTTCAGTGTTATCTTGTTGTCTTTCCGTGGTGTTCCACATTGCATAGTGGATTGCATCTGCATTACTCTGGCTGCTTCAGGCATCCTAATGTCCTGATATCTGCTTTCTATACTGGCTCGGAAGAGCTGTATCACACTCTCTGTAATGGAAAAATAAACGACAACAACAAAACCTATTTTCTATGTTTTTCTTTGCATGTGCGTGTGTGTGTGTGTGTGTGTGTGTGGGTGTGTATGTATTTACACCCCTTAATATTTATTCCACATTCTATTTATTCCATAATTTATTCTGTACTTTACTGCTTTCTGAACTTGCGGTTAGATGCTGAACTGCATTTTGTTGTCTCAGTTGTCTCAGTGAAGCAAAGCTGAATCTAATAAGGTGGAAAGAAAAAGAGACTGAAAACGCATCAGATATTAAAAGATAAAAATAGAACTTTATAAAAACTGTTAAGCAGCAGTGCAAAATGGGAAAGAGTGCAAACATACAGTATATATTGCAAATACACAATACAAATATGGTGTGTATATGTATATGCATGCATATTGTTTTGTGTTCGGTTTTTAAACGAATTAATTCCTATTTATATGATTATTGTTACACAGTATATGTTTCTCTTCCATGTCCTGCGCGTGGTCCGCCGATGCTGCACGTGGCGCTGTTCGCTTCAACGTCTCCGCGCTCGCGTTCAATCAGTGACGTGGATTTTCATTGAGGCAGTCAGTGCTGCCACAAAACACAGACCTACCAACGTCTCAGAGCTTTTCCACTAACTTTCTTCACATTTAGAAGTTGGGAACACTCATTTTTATTTCCTCCGTTTGTCACACCGCAATACAGTTTTGCCACCGCCTTGATAACAGGTGAGCACATCGTGTAAAAGCGTCAACGTTGGAGGGGGTTTCCTGCTCTCTGCAGCACAAACTGTTACATTGGCTCCAATATTCCCTCTTGTCAGTGCTTATTTTTCACACTAACGCTACAGTGTGTTTTCTCACAGACTCCAGAATGAGTAAAAACAGCAAAGTGTTGAACCTGAAGGATAAGATCAATGGTAATGAAGTGGACCTGAGCCTGGGTAACCTCACCGAGGTGCCAGTCAGAGAGCTGGTGAGTTCTCTGTGTGTGTGTGTGTGAGTGTGAAAATGTTGTAAAATGAAACATGAATTGCATTATATGAATGTGCTGTAATTTGAAACATAAGGCTGTGGTTGCATGTGTCTTGGCTTTGAAATGCTTATTAAATGTACATTTACTGGTAAAGGTAAACTGCACTGTCTTTATCCCAACAGGCTTTATTCACCAAAGCAACTGTTGTGGACTTGTCTTGCAACAACATAACTTCCCTTCCTGTAAGTACAAACACAATCATGCTGCACTGAAATGCACCACTTCACCCCTTAAGTCTATTGTCCACAACCTTTTTGGCTCGTGACCCCTTAAAATGAAGTAATGTCTACAATGTGACAGTAAATCCTCTTCTTTATTATCCCTTTTATTTATTCCGTAACCCCTCATATGTGTCTTGTGACACTATGGACCCTAGGTTGGGAACTACTGCCTTAAATGTACTTAATGTTTTAAAAAAAATGTAAAATGTCATTGAAGTTTCTACAGCTACAAGTAAGACTTTGTAATTTTTTATTTTAAAAGGATAAATGAATGTGCTAAATTATGATAAAATGCTTAAATTATTTGACAATTAAAGGTATGCAACTACTACTTCTCGGTTGATGGCAAAGCTTAATGTAACTGTAAACTAAAACAAAATAAAGGATTTTGAGATAAAGGCTGTTTTAAATAAAAACAAAGGCATTTTTTTCTCTTCCTGGCTTTGTCATTATGTTAAATATAAAGCAGTTAAAAATCCACAGGTTGTTAAATATGGTCCCAATTATTGAATGTGTTCTCTTCCCTTATTTAGAACACTAAATGTAGCCTAAATAAAGTAAAGATTTATGTGAATCTAAAGTTAATTTGTCCAACCTTGGAGAGGGATCCTTCTGCTATGTTAAAGGATCCTTTTGTGGAGTTTCTTCATCTGAATTAGGATAGATGGGGTTGTATGTTTTAAACTCCTGAGTCAAATGTGTGATGTGGGATTAAACCTATAAATATAAAAGTGACTTGACTGCACTATTTTTAGGAAATATGATCTCCGACATCTTACCCATGCAAACTCTGGGATTGCTAGGTGACACTGACATCCTGCATTTACATGGTTTTTAACCTTCTTCAGAGCACTTAGCCTGTGAACCCTGAACTTTACCTGCAGACTTCCCAACGTTGTCACTAACAAAGTACAAATATTAAGACTTGAGTTCTTATTTCTTTGGCTCTGTTTCCTTCTTGTAGCCAGAGTTCTGCAACCTAACCCACCTGGTGAAGGTGGATCTGAGTAAAAACCAGCTGACCTGTCTGCCAGATGACCTGGGGAACCTGGCCAGCCTTCAGCATCTGGACTTGTACAACAACAAGCTGACTGTCCTGCCTGTCAGCTTCTCTCAGCTCAGGGTGGGTGACAGACACGAGCGCTGTTGCTCATGTTACATTTGTATGTACAGATTGCGCCAACACGAAGCTACAACATCAGTGTGTGTAATATCAAGGCTGTCGCTATTACGTGTGTGTGTGTGTACTTGAGGTTGAAAATGACTAGATGGTCCTTGTAACACACATTTTGGCGCAGTATTGTCTTTTATAAAATTCTGTTCATGTTAAAGTCCACCTGTTGTTGTTTTCACACTGTTCTTTATCTGTTGTCTTGTATCTGTTTTTCATTGGAAACCATGAGATTATGTGAAAATGTACTTTATTTTGGCCAGTTTGTTAGAGAAAAGGGAAACAGAGCGGAAGAACTGATGATCTTGTTTCATTAAAGGCATAGATTGACATTTCTTTACGCTTATTGACTTTCTTCCCGAGAGTTGGATGAGAACATTGATGCCGCTCTCAAATCTGTATGTTAAATATTAAGGTAGCACCAGCAACCGATTAGCTTAGCTTAGCATAAAGACCAGGAGCAAGCAGCTAACCTGGCTCCTACCAGCACCTGTGAAGCTCACTGATTTATCACGTTCTCATTTATCCGCCAACAAAAACACACCGTTCATGTGCGAGTTTGTTTGTTCCGACTTGTTCTCAGAGTCTGAAGTGGTTGGATCTGAAGGATAACCCACTGGAGGCCGGCCTGGCCAAGGCAGCGGGAGACTGTCTGGATGAGAAGCAGTGCAAACAGTGTGCCTCCAAGGTGAGGGACGGAGAGATGAACGATTGAGAAGAGATCAATGAAGCAGTCTTCAGTATCTAAATCTAAAGAACGTTGTCTTCCAGGTCCTGCAGCACATGAGAGATCTTCAGGATGAGGTCGACCGTGCACGAGAGAAACGCCTTTTGAGGGAAAAGGGTTGGTATCGGAGCATCTTTTTATTAAAGCCGGAAAATAATTTCAGCAGATCAACTGCGTTTTGATCAATAGGGCTACATATCAAACCGTAATACCTTTTTACTTACTTTTATGCTCACAACTAGCATTAAAAGTCTGGTCAGATTTGTAGTTTTGCTGTCTTACTCTAAGTAGATAAGGTTAGAAGGCTGAGATAGTAATTATTGTGCTTTTGTAGTTCCATAGCAGTTTTATCTGCTGAGGAGTAAGTGCATTTTAGTGATGGCAGAAAACCAGAATTAAAGTTTCTTCTTTTCTTCTAAACGCAACGCTCCATCAGAGCTGGAGAGGAAGAGGGAGGTGAAGCAGAGGGAGCGGGAGGCCAAAGAGAAGGAGGCTCGTAAACGGGAGAAGGCGGAGGAGAAGGAGAAGAGGAGGAAAGAGTACAACGCTCAGAAGGCGGCCGTGGCTGCACGGGAACAACAGAAGAAGAAGAGTGAGGAGAAGAAGAAAAAGAACGGACAGGCAGCAGGTGAGACGTCACGTACACAAGAGAGAAACTGGTATGACCTGCAACTCAGGTCCCAAGGCAAGAATCAAACCCGGGACATTGAGGTTATATGCCATGCACTGAGAGCTCTGATACCAAGGCGCTCCAAAAACAATATTACATATATGCCCTAAGAAATGTCATAATAAAGTATGTCAGAAAAAAATCATAGTATAGTATAGTATAGTATGGCATAAAAAGGTGTGGTTGTATGTATTATTTGTCAAAATATATACATATATTCTCAATCCGTTTGTCCAACAGTCTACACTGTAATAGGGAAGTTAAACATGTTTGATTTAAGATATTTTTAAAAGTAAACCATGATGGACAGTACGGACGTTTGAAGACCACAAAACGGCGTTTCTGTATTTAAAGGAAAATCTTGCTAGAACAGAAAGGAAGATGATGTTCCGACTGTTGCGTAGGATATGAATGAATTGGTTTTTGGAAAGAAAATATGAAAAGTACCAGGATGTGCTGAAAGAAAATGTAATAAATTGACATGCATACAAGTCTGTAGATTGCAAGGATGATTCAACATCCCTCAAAAAAGCAACACATTCATGAGCTTGTTGAGAAAACAAACCGTAATCATTTTGTAATTTCTTGCATTGACGATGTTGGCGTTTTGGCAGCTGTCTCAGATATCAGTTGTTGAACTGTCCTTGATTAGTGAAGTTGATTCTCTGGTTGTGCAAAACACAGGATTTGTTCTCTTAAGAGTTTGTTTTCAGTGTTTTAGGAGTTGTTCTAACATCGCTCTCGCTACATCTCAGCAGATAAAAAAGCTGCTGTGAAATCGGCGCCTAAACCTCGACGTTCTCTCATGGGCCTGATGTTCAAGCTCCTCCTCCTGCTGCTACTGGGATTGGCCGGAGTCGCCGCCGCCTGCCGACTGACCGACCTGCAGAAGGAAGCAGTGTGTGTGCCGGTCAACATCGCCGTGGATGACAGCCTATCCTGGGCCAAAGAGCAGGAGGGCGTGGTCAGACAACTGGTGCAGAATCTGTCGTCCGCAGCGAAGGAGTTTCTTGAATCCACGCAGGCGTCTAAGAACTAAACTCTCCTCTTCCACCACCTTCCAGAGCTGCAGGTTTTTCACTCCCACCTGTGAATCCTGGGATATTTTTTCTTTTTAATATACTGAAATCAAGAATTTCATAGGCAACCCTGCATCCCCTCACCCTGCTGGGAGGTGAAACGTCTGTTCAGATAGACAAAAGGGGGATTGACAGATGTGTTAAAAATCATCCTAAATTCCTATGGAATTGTTGTCGCTCTTGTACCCTTCTTTGTAATACAGCCTGTTTTTAAAACGTCTTAAATGTCTTCCCGCCCAGGTTTTCGTTAGGGTGCATTATATGGAGCGTGGGGTGCCTTTGAGAGATGTTCAGAGAAACGTCAGGTGGCCCCGTCTGTGCTGCACTGAAGTGCTGAGTCACGTATTAACTGCCAGTCAGAGTTGTGCATAAGCCGGTGTTACATGTGGCAGATCTGAGCATGTGCAGTGAAGGGTGTGTGAATGTCACTCGTCTTTACAGTCTTAAATCAGTCAAACCAGCTAATACACATTGGGCCTCATGCAGGAAGCAATAAACAAACAACTTTCCTCTTATTTTTGTTCTTATCCACGATTTGTTCTTATTTTGTTGAGTCCACAAATTGTTTTTAATTAAATTTGAGGTACATAAAAATTCCACGAATCTCATCAAATTTAGATTATGTTTATAATGATTGGATTAATACATTTGTGGGCTGAATTCATCCCAGTTAAGAGTTTAAAAACCCTTGGAAGATGATGTTGCGTGCGTTCAGCTGGTGATTGGCTGACACGATGTCACATGAACTGTAATGATGCTCTTTGAAGCTTTTTGAGTTTCCTGTAACGCCAGTACTGACAAATGCAGCCTTTCTTTTTGGTGTCATCTTTCCAAGTCTTGGACATGTGCCAGAGTATTTGCACACGGCACAACACCTGCCCTCGTTACCTATGCTAATAATAAACAATCGATCACACGCCTCCAATTTATGATCACGGATTCATCATTCAGCACACCTGGGTGAGAGCAGATTTGGATGGTTAAGAACGTTTGGTGCATCTGGAGTTGACTTATTTTTTCTCTTAACAGCAAAACTAAGAGAAATGTAAGAGAATAATGCTGCATGAGGTCCAATGTGTGGCAGGCAAACTAGAGCCCTGATGCACGAGTTGATTCATCATCGTGGTCTCATGGGAGTTAATATCGGCTAACTTACAGCAGTACAGAAATGGCAAAGATGTTTGAGGTCATTTATAAGCAGTGTTGTCATTAGGGCTGCAACTAACGATTCTTTTCATTATCAATTAATCTGCAGATTATTTCCTAGATTAATCGTTTGGTCTATGAAATGTCCGAAAAATATCCTTCCTAGTTTCTAAAAGTGCAAAGTGATTTCATTAAATGTTTAGTTTTCAGTCTAAAATCCCAAGATATTCAGTTTAATATGATATAAAACAGGGATTGAAAATTGCATTTCCTTCCATTTTTGCATGAAATGACTCGTCGATCTAATCTAATCGTTTAGTCGACTAGTCGTTGCAGCTCTAGTTATTACATAGTTTGTCCAGCAGAGAGCAAAATGTCCCGCTCACTGTAATGATTCATTGATTTACAAATGTAGTTATTTATCATCTTAATGAATTGACCAATCGTTTCAGCTCTTAATTTATGTTTTAAAAAAACAATATCGGCCGAGGAATTGTCAGATTCTTAAATATTTATCTTTATCGGCCTCAATCGGGTTTCAGTCGGGCTCTAGTGTACACTCTTCCCAGCGCACAAACCGCATTAAAAAGGACCATACCAACAATTTAGCTTGTTTTGCTACAAACGCTGTCTATATCACAGATATCCATTTTTAGAAATCAGGCTGTTTTAGTATTTTGCCCACTTTCCATTCAATCCATCACACTATACATCACGACTGCAACAATTTATGTCAAAGTAAAATCACTGTAACGAGACATTTTAACTCAAATCTGCACTTAATACCCTTTACCACACAGAAATATCGGAACTTCAACACATATATTCAGACCTGATGTTCACTGTGATGGATGGATTACACACGTGCCAAGTTTCCAGACTCTGCTCATTGGATTGTTAACAGCACAGACAGGAAACCAGTAGCTGCATGGAAGGTAGGAAAAGCTCAAAAACAGCAGGAAACGTTCCAAAAAAAGGGTTATCTTTAGTATAAAATGATACATGTTTTGTTAAGGGGATATCGCTTGTAAAAACCGATGTGTGGTTACAGTTCATTCTAGCTCAGAATCCCTCATCTGGTATAATTAGGACCAAGAACAACGAGTGGTCCAAAGTCTGAAATGCCTTTTGTTCTTGTAATCTTTAAACTAAAGAAAATAAAAAGGCAACTGGCAGATTATTTTTGCGATTCATTGAGTTTAGCTGGTGACTTTTGAAATGCAACTTGTTTTCATACGTCGGGGAATCTTCTTTCAAAAGGCTGCCTTCGCTGCTGCTGTGGTTCTTGTACAGCTTTGTCCTTGCTCTCAAACATTGTCAGCGTTAATAAATGGCTATGCACTGCAAAACATACGCGTCTGTTTTTGTAACGGAAGAAGAATTGTGAATACATCTCGAGGTAGGAATCTACGACTAAAATCATATCGCGTGATCATCAGTTGTCACAAAACTGTGGATGTTAACATTTCTGCGATTAAAAAAAGGATGAAGGTCATGTGATGTGACTGAGAGCTCTAGACCAAAACTGTTTTCTCAGCTGTTGTTTCAAAGAACTTTGATCCTCAATTATGATTTATAATCAGATGATATGGCTTAATTATAAAAGGTTAAGGCTTTTTAAACAAGGGATTCTGCAAAGGAAAATCAGCTGAATATAAGAGCTAAACTCCAAGTTAATCTATTTGCATGACGGATGATGTCCATTTCCCATTCATCCCTTTAACTGCATATTTAACATCCACTGTCAATACCGCAGACATTACATTACATGTGAATGAGCTCATATGACGACTAATATGACAGGGCAGTCTGAAAGCCATTAGCCTGATGAAACTTTCCTCTAATAGGTAAACATGTCCAGTGGAGCAGAGGGAAGTGAAGACATTCAGGCCTCCAAAGGAAGTCGTGAACAAATCTGTGGAAAACTGCTGTTTGCACTGATTCACGTGTTAAAGAAATCTGTTTCCCAAAGTGACGAAAAGCAAAAATCATTTAGTCAGAGGTTCTTTAACCAAAAACAAAAAAAGGTGAAGGTATTTTTATACGTTTATGTCAATCTAGCAAATCCCATATTTTGATTTCCTTTTATAATAATGGTAGTTTAACAAAACAAGAGTCTACAGTTCTGGTCTCTGTGAGGCTGTACTTGGTGCTTTGAGCTAAATGCTAACGTCAGCATACTAAAATGTACACAATAACAATGCTAACATGTTTGGCATGTAATGTTTACCATGTTAGTTTAGTATGTTAGCATGCTAAGATTTGCAACAAGCACTAAACACAAACCACAGCTGAGGCTGATGGGAACGTCATTGGTTTTGCAGGAAGTTGATCCTAAACCAAAGTATTGGACTAATAACATGTTTGACCTGATGCTGGTGCGAGAGGAAATGTTTACCCTCGTCTTCCCCCCAAACACATGCAAAGGAGGTTTTTCCAGCCCTGGGTATTGTCTGCAGTCTCCCTCTCAGGCTTAAGCATCATCAACCTCTCGATGTCAAAAAACATTTAAAGTACTTGACTAGAAGTGGAGGAAAAAGCACACCGAGGTTTGAAAGTTAGAATTATACGCTTCCATTTCACATTAGGGGTCCTGCGGTTCAATATAAAAGCTGTTCAACATAAAAGCTGCTCAATTTAAAAGCTGCTCAATAAAGCTCCTACAGTTGGCATTTGAGTTTAACCACCAGCCTTCCGGTTTTGAACGAGAAAATTATGAGAAATGCAGCGGACTAATGTGGCAGTTAGGAGTAACACGAGACAAATATATTTGTTGTAATGTAGGAAAGACATGTTTTACAGCGATTAGGTCATTACTGCTTGTGCACCAGAAAATGGAAATGCTACTCTTTTCCACATGATTTATTCTGCACTTACAGTTTAAAGAATAATTGTTTTTTGTGCAAAAAAATAACAAAAAACATTCTTTAAATTACATGGCTACTGTTCTTGAACCCATTTGATTAACGTCAGGATCGTGGTCGCTTCTGAAAGGTAATTGTTTGGAGATTACTACCAAAAAAGTCAAAATGAGTCCGATTAGTTTTTAAATGTAAAGAGGCTCAAACTTGCCTTTTGATTCCTGTATATATTTTCTTTTATTTACAATTCTGTTATATACAAAAATCATGAGGTGTTGCGTTTATCGATTGATTAGGATTTAATTGGATGCTAACCCAAATAGAATAAACGATTTCCAGTAAAGAAAAAACGGATATTAAAAACCACCAGAAGTTTCTATCCTTCATATTTAATTTCTCTCGGTCAGCTAAAAATGCTCGAGAGAAAAGTAGCAGTAGTTGTCTGGATATGAAAACGAACTGAACTGCAGGCCATTAACACTGATGAGGTTCGTGGGCTTTTAGTGTGGTAGTGTGTAAGAGGAAGTGTGGTTGCTTTTTAAATGAAACTAAATAGTTTGACAACTTTTGAATTATTATTATTATTATTATTATTATGTTTTTTTTAAAAACAATCATTTACTTTCTTGCCAAGAGTTACATGAGAAGATCGATACAACCCTGTACGGTAAATATGAAGCTACAGACAGCAGCTTGTTAGCTTAGCTTAGCATAAAGACTGGAAATGGGGCAGAAACAGCCAGCTCTGTTCGGAGGCAACATCCACCTACCTGCACCTCTAAAGCGCACTTCTTAACACGCTGCATCTTTTGTTTAATCTGTGCAGTGGTGGAAGACGCATTGAGAAGAAGTTGCAACACAGAAATGGAAAAATTCTCCATTACGAAGTTTTACAGTCCGATGTTTTGCTCAAGTTAAAGTATTAAGTCGTGAGTATTATCAGTAAAATGTAGAGACATATTCAAAAAAAGTAGAGATTGATTAAAGAGAAGAGCAGAGTTTAATGTCTCCAGATCAGAGAGGAATGAGCTACAGAAAAAGGAAAGGTACAAGGAGAACAACAGGAAAAGAATGACAAAAGAGAAAGTACGTATTTCCGGGATCCTGAACACTTTGCATTTATGAGATACAAGATTTAAAATATGAGACATTCATCTCATGTTGAAAGTAAAAATCGGAATCTGCAATATTCACCATATGACCAAAAGTATATGTACATGGGTTGTTTTTTGAGGTCTGGGTTAGGCCCCTTAGTTTCAATTAAGGGATTATGTTACTGCATACAATCATATTTAGACAGTAGTGTGTTTCCAAATGTGTGGCAACAGTCTGGGGAAGATCTTTCAACATGACAATACCCCTGTACATAAAGCCAGGTCCATAAAGAAATTATTTTCTGAGTTTGGTGTCGACATACTTGTTCGGATCCCTGACCTCAACCCCATCAATCACCTTTGACCTCTGATATACTAGTGGGCTGAATGGGAACAAGTCTTGTGTAAATCTTTCCCAAAAGGTGTGGAGGCTGTTATAGCAGCAGATTAATAGCCATGTTTTTGGAATGACAAGTTTAACCATCACATGCTGGTGTATTCACATACTTTTGGCCATACAGTGCAACTAGTAACTCCAGGTGTCAGATAAATATAATGTAAAAAAAAAAAAAAAAGCACAATGTTTCCCTCTGAAATGTAGTAGTTGAAAATAAAGTAGAATATATCCCAAAATTAAATTACTTACATAAACAACCAGTCCCTCCAAACTGTACTTGTGCAAATGTACTTCCCACCTCTGCAGATGTGTGTAAAATTCTAAAAAGTTTAAAGCACACACCAGATTTCAGAATGATCTCCTTCACAGCTGTTGTGTGGGACGTGCGAGTGCAGTTCAGCACTTCACTGTGAGCCCAGCTCCTGTCTGTTGCTGCAGGTCTGTCTGTAGTCTCGCTCCTTCATGTCAGCCGTGTCGTCCAGCAGCCTCGCCCGGACCGACTCGTCCACCGCCATCTCGAGGGTCACCTCTTTGAACACCTTGGACACGGAGACCTGCGGCAGACACGGGGACGGTGGTTGGGTTCACTTACAGAACGTTCCTATTGTGGAACACAATCACACAATGATCATGTGATATTATTACCTTCTGGAAGTGGAGTTTCTTGAACATGGCGATGCTGACCTGGTTGTCCAGCCCAATTTTCACTTCAAACTTTTTGACCCCAAGTTTGGTGACCCCTGTTGGAAGACCACACACTGATCACCACCATTCACAGACTATCATTCACATATTGTAACCGGAGTTAACTTCACAGTAGTCTGAAGTGAAAAATACTTGAAAGTTTTATGAATGTATGCATTGGAGCAACAGAAAAAATAACTTTTTCTTAAACTATGTCAAATAATCTTTTAGCCAATTTCAGCATCTTTAAATTTTTCCAAAATCTTAACTTTTTGTTTGCTGAAAATTCAGACCCCAAGTCAGAAATGTTCCAATTCTATGCAGTTTTTTTTTTTTTTTTGCTTTCTGTCTCCCTGCTGTAAGTAACAACATGTTTACAAGCCTTCTGACAGATTGTATAAGCTGCTTACCGTAGCTCATCATCATGCGCGTCACCTCTTTCCCGATGCCCTTACCTCTGTGACTGGGCTCTGTTCAAAACAAGAAACTTCATAAGTATCAGGGAATTAAAAATACAACAACTGTAGTGTTTGAAAAGAAAGATGAATGTAGGAAATGGTAAACATGTAAAAACCATGATTGTGGAAGTTTGATAAGCCTTTGCTTTTGGTTAACACGCCGGGCATCACCTGCTATCATGACCTCCAGCTCAGCCAGGGAAAGGTCTGTGGGGTCTGTCAGAAAGATGTTGACATCTCCCACCATGCACTGCTCCTCTCCTACGCTGCTGTCCACCCACTGCTGCTTGTCCAAGATGATGAACGTGCACTCTGGTAAGACAGAATAAAACATTTTTATTTTCTTAAAAAACAGCTTTTCTTTGAGTAAAGGTTGAACTATTTTACATGAGCATGACCTCAGGATGGTTCGATATCTTATTTTCAGTTATTTATCAAAGCTATGTGCAAAAGGATGTCCGTTAATACACGTCGGCTGATCTGTAGCCATAAAGATGAATCTGTGCAGCATTTATCACGGCTGAAAGGGTTATTTTCTGAGTGCACACAGCAGGAAGATGAGCCCTCACTGTCATCATCTTCCCTCCAGCTCTGCTGCATGTCGTACTCCTGTTCCAGGCTCAGCGGCTCTGAGGCGGTCAGCTGCTGCAGCTCAGGAGACTTCATCCACTGATGATACCTGAAACATATAAAACACAGGTAAAAAAGGTACAGAGTTGGTTTATGATTCACAGAAATATAAAAGAAAATACAATATCTCTACTCAAATGGGGACTAAGATTTAAAGCCCAAACACACATTCAAACCATGTTTTTCATTAAATATATTTAATGCGTGTGAAATCAGAAGAAAAAAGGTTATTTCACTTTTATTTTATATCTGACTTGATTAAATACTTTACAACAATAGACTTCAACTGCTGTTTAGATCTAACTAATAGTCAGACAGTTAGCCTGCAGGCAGGGTGGCTAACTTTTTAGTGTAGTCTTTATTTATAAAAAGAAAACCACCTGACTTGTATTACACTAATCCAGGAGGTGGAAGAAGCACTTTTACTTATTAAAAATAGAAATACGTAAAAATACTCTGTTACAAGTAAAAGCCCTGCATTGAAAATCCTACCAATGTAAAAGTGCATGAGTAATAGCATCACTGGATTATAATTAGTGATGCATTAATGTCACATCATTAATGTTGCACCTGGTAAAAGTGGAGCTCATTTTAATTACTTTGTATACGGCTGGGTAGCTATACTAATATATCGTAATGTTTTAGTTGATTATGTTTTATATTAATAATCTAAATTTAAAAATATTTTATTTTATTTTAAATGTGTATTATATTTAGTTTTTATTGTAATGTGCTACTCTACGTGGCGCTACAAATTGCCCCGAGGGGACAAATAAAGTGTTTTTCAATTCCATTTCAATTGAATAAAACATTTAGTCAATTTTTCACAATAGATATCACCTTCATCCTCTTGTGTAAAATGTACCATCTGCGATTGATATTTAGGATTCAACTCTGAAGAGAAATACTGCCATATGTTAACATGAAGGTAAAACAAAAACACTGTGCTACCAAGAAGGCAGGCCCAGAAAAACACAATAAAAGAAATGAGCAGAAAAGGATAACAACTGAGAAACTGAATGAATTATTAAAGATAATAGACAAAGACAGCAGATGTTGGTATTACCTGGGCACGTGCTCTGCATTGTAAGGAACCAACACGACTTTTTGTCCCTCCAGTAAAGTGTTCTCATTTATCTTCATGATGTTAAAACCAGGTATAAACCTCCGATATGACCGATAAAATAACGTTTAACTCAGTTTCACATCCATGATGTCAGCTCATCATTTACTTCCGGTTTAAGACTCAAACTGCGGCTGCGCATACTGATTTAAAGACGGAGGGCGCCACCTGCTGGACAACACGAAGAAGTACCGAGTTCACTTTTTTATATTTTCTTCTGAATTCTTTGAAGAAAAAGAAACAATCTATATTTAAATTCAGGTTTAGATGTAGATAAAGATAGAATATATAAAGAATACACTTTTAAAAGGATTGTTCAAAATGAAAACATTTTGCTGTATGCATTTGTTTTCTTATGACCAAATTCTTAAAGAATTGGACTTGTGTTTTCCACAAAGGCAATCCCAGTTTCCTCCCCAATCTACTATCATATTTATTAATAATAATAATAATAATAATGATAATAATAATAATAATAATAATAATAATAATAATAATATGTTTTAAACATATTTTCATTGACGCTTAGTACACATAAAGATAACTTCTCATTTAGTTGTTGTTCAGTTTCTAAATTATGAACCAAAGGATGATAACCAACACTCAGCTTGTACTGTAAGTGAAAATAGTAACAATAAGGTTGAAAAAGAAAGAGAAAAAGCCCAGATAATCTCTCCCTGACACTTTACTCCACCTACATTACCTGTAAATCTTTTTGTCATATTTTTTCATTTAAAGTTTCAAGATACTACAGTTGCAAAATTCTACTAAATTGAGAGAGCTTGTCTAAAAAAATTATCTTCTGTAGATGAAGGGTATTAATTAAGAAGTACATTTACAATAATGTTTGGGACATTAGTTTGCTTCCCACATGTGTGTATACTGTATATATATATATATATGTGTGTGTGTGTTTGTCTGTGATTAGGGAATAAGAAAGAGCTGTAGAAAGGTTCACCTATGATTCAGGGGAGGGTGATTATAGAGGATCTGGTTCCAGATTAGAGGTAATGACTCAAAAAATGAACACATGCAAAACTATGGCTTAAAGTTGCTTCAGATGAATGTGTATCTGATGTTTCTGACCTCTCAAGATACAGTTTTGTTTTTTTGTGTGCTACAAGTATTCAGAATTAGACTTTAAGAAATCATTCAAGTGTCCCTGGAACAATGGAAAGAGACAGCAGAGGAAATCTACATAATGGAAACACTTAAACATTGTCGGAAATTGTAATAAGAGCAGATGGAAGAAAATAAAAATCATTCAAATGACAAATGATTGTTATTGTTGTTGGTTGATTGTTATTGAGCCTGGACGGATTTTGCAAATATGGATTTTATTATGTCAAACTTTGTGAATATACATCATGTGCGCGTGATTTGTGTGTTAAGCGGCCCTGCCCAGTCCGTGCCACAGTTGGACCGGCTCCTGTGGTGTGTTGACCATGTCCATCCAGTGCTGCAGCTGCGGGCCCCTGGCGTACATGAAGGGACCCAACACCAAAACTCCCAGCAGGGCCGGAGGCTCTGTGAGCAGAATACAGACGGAGCAGAGCCGAGGTAAATACACAGCCGATCTAATACTGAAGTTGATGTAGCGGGACATGAGAAAACGTGCACATTAAGTTAACCCTTTCACCTGAGCGGACGTTGTTTGGCTGCTGCAGCTCAAATCTCAGACAGGCCTCGTCCAGGTGCTGCGAGCGCAGTTTAAAGGTCATCCTGTGGTCGAAACAGGGGTCGTTTTCACTTTTCGCCACACAGCTGCGCTTCAGCTTAACCACCTGAGTGTGCATCTGTAAGCTCACCTGGACACACACACCTGGGAAACCCACAGATGCTGTATTACTAAAACTGGCAAAGTTACTCCACCAACTGAGTTTAGACTTTTAAGTAGAGTTGACTCATATTTTCATTCCTGTGAAGACGTCAGCTAAATGCGTGTGGAAGCGTGCAATTCATTATAATTAGAAACCTTCTCGAAATAATGACATAGCATGACAAATAATGAATGTGTATCTCAAAATAATGAGACATTTTCTTGAAACACTGATTTAGTATCCCAAAGTAATGAGTTAGTATCTCAAATAATGAGAAACTTTCTTGAAACACTGATTTAGTATCCCACAATAATGAGTTAGTATCTCAAAATAACGACTTAGTATCTTAAATAATGAGAAGCTTTCTTGAAATAAGGAGTTAGTATCTCAAAATATTGACTTAAAAACTCAAAATAATTACTTAGTATCTCAAAAATAATGAGAAACTAAAGATAATGACTTCAAATGTCAAAATAATGAGTAAGTCTCTCAAAATATTGAGAGACTTACTCATTATTTTGAGAAAGTTTGTCATAATAATGACATAAATTATCTTTTTTTTTCATCACAGGCCTAAGTTTTCATCTTATTTTTTTCTATTAGTGTCAGAATTGGGCTTCCACAGTATAGAACGGTGCGAAGCTCGGACATGCACACACTGAAACTCCTCATACCTGCGTCTGTGAGCAGCTGCAAGCCTCGAGCCCTCAGAACCGACACAGAGAGGCGCTGCAGGGACGGACTGTAGCTCAGAGATATCTGCACATCACCCAGCTCTGAACACTGACACATTACAATGATTATCAGCTTTCGTGAACAATTGTGCACATGCAGACGTCCAATGTGTTTCTGTGTGTACCTAGCAGCGGTGGAAGAAGTATTCAGATCCTTTACTTCAGTAAAAGTAGCAACGCCACAGAGTGAACGACTCCACTACAAGCACAAGTCCTGCATTCAAAACCCTGCTTAAGTAAAAGTACGCAAGTGTTATCAGCACAATGCACTCAGCTTTGTGACGATACATCTTCCAGCTTAATGGTGCGACGTGTAGTTCAGAGCCACCTGCTCCATATAAATAGGCAGTATTTCTCCTCTAAACTGGGTCCATACAATTTAAATTCATCAATAATCAAAACCACCAGTTGTTAAAAAAAACAACTATAGTATGTTAACCTGTGTATATTTTAGTTGAGGTAGTTTTCCACATTTATTATATTTTAAGTTTTACCATATTCTAATGTATTCTTTATATTTATATCTTTTTCTTCTAGTGTTGATATATTTACTGTGTATTTTGGGGAGTCAGCTGAATCAGTCAGCACTGTTACCTCCTCACATTCTGTTGATAATGTTTGTTCATTGTTTTAATGTTTTAAGTTTAAATTCTGGCATATCTTACACATTGAACCTTTAAGCTTAAGAATAATTTTCTCAACCTATAAAGGAAGACTTTATCCTTCAGCTGGAGATAAATGTTTTTCAGTTGATAGGTATGAAAAATTGTAATCTGAAAAGTAACTAAAGCTGCCAAACAAATGTAGTGGAGTAGAAGTATAAAGTTGCATGCATGTGTAATACTCAAGTACAAGTACCTCAGGTTTGTACTGAAGTACAGCACTTGAGTAAATGTAATTAGTTACATTCTGGTACCTGTGTGTCGTCCTCCGTCTCCAGGTCCCTCCAGAGCACCCTGCCGGCCTGACCGAGCTCCCCCTCCAGAGGGAACAGCACCCTGCCCACCGCGTGACGTTTGCCGTCCTGCTCCACACTAAGCACACACACACTCAGGGTGCTCTGAGGAACACACACACCTGACACCTGTGGAGGGAAACATTCAAGAAGTGTGTGAGATACAAATTGAGATAAAAAAAAACTACGAAATAATCCTGCTGCAGAAACATTTTTTTAGATTGGAAGCTTTTTCCAAAGCTGTTTTACCAAATGCACAACTCTTTTTTTAAATTGCAATTTTTGTTGTTAACTATTTCTGACATCAACATTCTCCAAACATGTTCCTTTTAAAAAAAAAAAGAAAAGAAAAGAGAAATATAATAATATAGTTGAAATGCGCTTCTGTCAAAAACCTTTGATTTGGAAAAAAAAAGTATCACTCTTAGAAAGCTCTTAGAAACAGATACTTCCTTTTTTCTGATTTTATTTAATTTTATTCTATTCTCAAATATAATTCTATACATATTGAAGTTTTTTTTAACTCTAATATTTAAAATGAACTGGGGATTTTGTATGTTTACATTTGACCTTTTGTATGTCGTTTGGGTTGTTTTCATTTATACAAACCATTACAAGTTTCTTCCACATCCTCAGATGTACTTTATATTTCTTCCGTGTGATTTGTATTTATGTGTGTGAAACAAACAAACAAAAACTTTTGTGTCCTCGCCTGGAAAACGAAGCAGTCGTTGAACTCCGGGTCTGGCCCTGTGCCCCGGGCCTTGGCCTGGCGGGGCTTCCGGTCGTCAGGGAGAAGCCGGATCTCCACCAGCGTTACGTTGCCGTGGAAAAGGGGAGGGAGGTTGCCGAGGCGGAGCAAGGAGACCATGAGCTGCTCGCTGCTGTGTCGGTACTCCACAGAGAAGCAGAGACGGGTGGCCATGCCGGGAGGAGGTGCCACCACCTCGTTCAGAGGAGGAACAGAGTAGAGGCCGGCCAGCACAGTCCCCACCGGGTACCACCCTGATGGAGACAGGTTGAGGCCGGATGTAAACACGTGTGAGGGAGCATGTTTGATCCAAATGGTGATTATAGGGATAGTTCAGATTTTATGAAGTGCAGCTGCACGAGGTACTTATCCATAGCAATGATAGTATGTTACCTACAATAGATGGCATTCTTCCAACAACCCGAACTATCCCTTTAAACGTGGTGATATGTATGTGACAGAGAGATCACAGAGGAGAGATGTAGCGCAACATCTTCAACAACAATATAGAAGTCTAATGCTATCAATGGATCACATCAGTTAGTACCAGTGTTATCCCTGAACGTAGGTTTCAAATGACTTTATTTCACTCTAAACCCTCAAAGGGACTATATCCAGAGTCAAAATGCTGTCAAATAAAAGTAGTAATGACCTACTCCTTACTGAGAGTGACCCACGATGGGCCAGTATGTCCCTCCTGGCCTCCATCTTCATCTCCTGCTCTTCTACTTTCTCCTTCTCCTCATTTTTCGGGTCACCATGATTTTGTGATGTGAAGTGAGGAGGCAGGGTGAAAGGGATCTCACTGGGCATTTAACACACACACACACACACACACACACGCACACACACACACACACACCAATGTTATTAATTGTGGCTTTTGCAGCATTTTAAATATCAACTAAAATCAACAGAACAGGTCCCATATACTATGATGCTTCCAAGAAATGGATGCTGTTTTACAGTGAGATACTTTTTCTTAGAAGCGGTGGATGAAGGGTTTAAGATGCTGACCATGTATTCACAATGTCCCCAGTTTGAGTCCAGCTGGGGACACTTGTCGCATGTCAAACGCCCTTTCTCTCCTCTCACTTACTGTACAATATGTAATAAAAAAGGCAAAAGTGATAAAAGGAAAAATATAGCTTAGAACTCTTCAACGTGAAACTCAATCTATGACTATGTTCATGTTTTCTTACTAACCTGGCCCAGGAGCCCTGAGACACCAGGATCACCGGAGCAGAGCATGCTGGTACTGAAGGCGCTGTAGAGAGCAGCTCCTCGTACTGACTCCGACCCTTCTTCTTCTTCTCCTTCCTCCTCCACAGATAGTACACCGTAAGACCCAGCAGCAGCAGGAGACCCACAGACAGACCAAGAGCCAACAGTAACACCCGGTCTAAATAACCACAGTGACAAAGATAGTAAGGCCAAAAGTATATTCTAATGTATGGCTCTAATGCAGTTAACAGCTTACCTGCCATGATTATTTCTCAGTTCTGAAGCTGAAGCTCTTTTTTTTAGCATTAATTATTAATGTGAGTCTCTTGTAGTTGAGGGTTGAGCAACAAAGTGTGTGTGAAGTGTGTGTGAAGTGTGTACTGTATGTGAGCAAAGAAAGTATCAAACAGCTGGATGATTCTCACCATGTCAGGCTGTTATCTGGCGGGTACACTCGCACCGCTTTCAAGGACCATACCACTCATGTGTGATTGACACATTACAGCCAATCATTTGCAAACTATGCTGTTGTGTTTTGGATTCTTAAGTAGAAATCCTTAAGATTTCAGTCCTGGTTGATTTGGTTGACAACACCATGTTTACTGTTGGTATCAACAAATACTCCCAGAACACTGAGGGCAGCAAAACTATTGTGAGTGTGAAGCTCACTGACGAACACATTGCGTTTCCTGTGACTACTACCACAATAAAAGTCCACTTGTGTTTAGCCAGTTAAATGTTTTTAATGTGAAATGTTCGGTTTGCATTCGCAGTAACTTGTACAACCAGTTTAAAATACTGTAAATATATAGATATTGCAATACTTTAATCAGTGGACCATAGGTTCAATTACTATTGTGTTACCTCATTTCACAATATTTAGTATCTTAACATAAATTTATTTTGATAAAAATCTTCTTCTGGCAACATCGGTTGGTGCAACACTTTGGTCCAAACTGAATGATCTGAAGAACTATTGGAAGAAGTGCAATGAAATTTGGTACAGACATCCACGCCACCCAGAGGATGAATCCTGCTGACTTTGTTGATCCGTTGACTTTTCTTCTTCTCGCACCACCATGAGGTTAATATTAATGGTGATAAGTGAACTGTCTGGATGGGTTGCAATGTAACTTAATGCAGTACACATGTTAATAATATACATGTAATATGACTGCTCTGACCACTGACCTTAACGAAATGCACGCACAGACACACACACACACACACACACACACACACACACAATCTGTTCAGAGATTGGACAGCAGCTAATGCGATGACAGCTAATCCTCAGAGCTAAAGGTAGAGTAATGGCCCTCTTTCTTTTTTTTGCACACACATGCACATGCACAAAGAAAAATCCTCAACTTCACAAGGGGTCCAGTTGTGAGAGAAGAGACAGGGGAGAGGATCAAACTGAACAGTTTGTTTGTTTGAGACTCAGAGGGCAGCTGGGAACAGGAAAGGTTTTCTTAGAAGTGAGGGAGGAAGAGTGGGAGGAATGATGGGGGGAAGGAGAGACGCCATTTAGCACTACCTGCTCTGTGGAAAGGCAGAAGGCAAAACAGGACACAAGGTAAGACCTTATTTTTCTTCTTTTATCTGACATCGCGCTGTACTTTTGTACACACGGACAGTCATAGATGTGGGTTAACTGGCTGTTTCTTCTTCCAGTGCAGGCACATTATAAGGTAGTAGTCTGTTGAGGCGGAAACACTGCGATGTCAATTTTGGACAGAGGTCGGGGGATTTGACAGTTAGTTTTAAAATCAATATGGATGAATATGTCTTTGTGCAACTAAATCAGACAGAGAAGCATTGATTTTCAGTAAGTGAGGGACTGCAGAACTGGTATAATTGTCTTTGTAAAAACACACATACATAGAAGAATAAAACATGCTTTTGGAAGACAAAATAAAGAAGTTAATTTTAATTTATTATAATCTCTACCATCCATTCTCGCTGTCCCTGTCTTTCTTTGTCTCTCCTGCTCTTTTAATCTGTCTCGATCAAACTACATTTTGTCTCAACAATCAAATAATCTGGATTGTGTAATCCCATTAGGCTAATCTGGGAGTGTCTCTGTGTGTGTGTGTGTGTGTGTGTGTGTGTGTGTGTGTGTGTG
>CALSCE010000091.1:9300823-9400229 GCA_943593645.1 Bovichtus variegatus | reverse complement strand
TGTGTGTGTGTGTGTGTGTGTGTGTGTGTGTGTGTGTGTGTGCTTACTGAGTTGAGGGTGTGTATATAAAGAAAAAATAAATAATTCCAATATTTTGGGAAATACATTTATTAGCTTTTTTTACAGAGAGTAAAAACATGTCTGTAGGCTAAATAAGTTATTTTAGCTGAGCATACGAACTGGAAACAGCGCCTCTAATGCTCACTTATTAACATGTTGTATTTTATTTGTTGTAATCCATTCAGAACCCGAAGTGTAAAACTACATTTTGCATTTTACAAAATTTTACAAATTTTACAGGGGATTAAATGTAAACTCTGGAGTCAACATTACAGTGACAACAAGATAACAGGCTTCCCTATCTTCGTCCAACTCCCTGAATGTATTTCTGAAAACCCCAGCTCCCTTGACCCAATTCAATCTGCAACAAACGCCAAGCCACATGGGTAGTATATTGAAAAGACCTTTTTCCTATTTCAAGACGGACATTGGGGACAAATAGCGGGTTTTTGTTATTGCAGGTTTAAGGAGAAAGAGCAATTAAAAACTCAAAGATGTGTCTTTCTTTGCAGACTGGTGCTGTTGCCATGGCTAGGCCCGGGCGCCCTGTGTCTGAGAACTTCCAGCCAGTCTGGTCTTCAGTCAGTCAGTCGGCCTCCTACTCCAGTGGAGCAAAGCTTCTGGTGTCGGAGGAAGGGGATGATCAGACGGCCATTTTATCCCTATCTAAGAGCTCCATGGATGTGGTAATGGCGACAGTTCCGCCGCACAAGCGTGACCCGGCCTGGACCAGCATGGAACTGAGACGCAGCTCCAGCACCAACACACACTCTGAGCAGAACTCAGTGACGATGCAGAAGATGCACCCTCGCATGTGGCAGCACATCAATTCCTCCAATGTGGACATGCACACCAGCCCTCCCGCCCTCAGCGAGCGCTGGATTGCCAACATGCATCGCTGGAGTGCGTGCAGCACCAGCACACACAGCCGCAGCAGCACTCCAGACACAATTGTGTGGAAAGGTGGAACCTCACGCCCCTCGAGTCTAAACCAGGAAACCCCTTGCTCTCCCTTTGCCAAAACGACCTCTGCACCAACCACGCCCTCTCCTTTCATCTTGCAGACACCAACGTTACCAAGTGAAGATCTTTTAACTTCTTCTTGTTCAACACTAACGCTGAGCCCACATCAGCAGGTGGACTTACTTGCTTCCTCGCCCACGTCATCTCTACCGCGGTCACCCCTGCATGCTCACATCGGCTCACCCTTGCCGTCCAACTCCCCCAATCTCCTCCAGCCCACCAGCACAGAGGATGAGGGCTTCCTGGAGAACAACTCACTTTCTTTTACATTCCCATCCCCGATCCCGTCATCTGTTAGTTTAGCAGAAGGAGGTGCGTCATCAGATCCTGGATGTCTTGACGATGACGTGATAGAAGAGCTGCACAGTCCTGGAGGCTCACAGGTATCGGAGGGTGATGGAGTAACGAGCCCAGTGCAAATGTTAAGCTACCGATCACCTAATTCTCCTGCAGACAGACAGGAATCAGGAAGAGGAGCCTCAGTTTTCCATCTTGAGCTACCGTGGCAGCAGGGGCAAAGTACAATTGGCCGAAGTTGGAAGTCGCCGCTGGTTTCTTCCTTAAGCGACTCGTTATTGGGCGAGTGCTGCAGGTGCAACTTGAACAGCAGAGAGAGTATTACAAAGGCTCAGGAGTTCAGGGAGGAAGGTACAATGACGTCACAGCGGGAACTGGTAGACGCAGCGGTGCAGACGATCTCTCCCTACGGCTCCTTGTGGGGCCTCAAAAGGGACACCTCCAACATGGGCTCACACTCCTTCTTGGGCTCGCCGCCTGGATCAAGACTGAACCTGAAGTCCTCAGTGGGGTCCAACTCTAACCTGGTGTCCCCGTCCTCCAGCATGTTCCCAGCGAGCAGCAGAGAGGGGGAGGAGGAGGAGGAGGAGGAGGAGGAGGAGGAGGAGGGGCGAGGAGACGACCTGACGTGGGACGTTAACTCTGCTTCTTCCTCGCAAGATCTGGAGAGGAGGAGGTCGTGTCTAAAGATGAAGATCCTCCAGGGGGGGGGGGGGGGGGGGGTTGGGGGGGGGGGGAAGCGGGAAGGGGGGGGGGGGGGGGGGGGAGGGACGAGTTTGGACGGAGGGGCAGCATGAAGCAGGTGCAGTGGGACGAGGACGGGATGACATGGGACGTTCACGGAGCATCGGTGGACCCAAAAGAACTAAGCACAGCCATACGGAAACATCTGGAGCTCCAGAGCATCCCCCAATTTCCGAGACTTACCTTGAAGAAGAAGAAGAAGAAAGCACCAAAGCCTCCTCTCTTATCAAACATGGTGAAGGCGATGGCCCCAGAACTTCAACCACCTGTGATGATTATTACCTCGGCTTGTACAGGGGAGGGTGAGCGTGATGAGACACCAGAGGTAGACGGA
Source organism: Bovichtus variegatus (assembly GCA_943593645.1). Taxonomy (NCBI): domain Eukaryota; kingdom Metazoa; phylum Chordata; class Actinopteri; order Perciformes; family Bovichtidae; genus Bovichtus; species Bovichtus variegatus. The sequence goes on along the minus strand of CALSCE010000091.1, from coordinate 9,397,771 downwards.
GGGAGGATGGAGGTGGAGGAGGTGGAGGTGGAGGAGGAAGGGGGAGGAAAAATGGAGGAAGCAGTAGAAGCTGCTCGTAGATTAAGCAGAGCTGAGGCAGCTTATGCAAAAGAAGATGATGAGGTTTACGGAGAGGAAGGCAGCAGACATCCTAAATCACCCTCCGATGGGAGTGGACAAAGCCGCAAGAAGAGGTCACTGAGAAGGCCTGCGTGGTGTGGAGGCTCCAAAAAGGAAGATGACTGATCCTCTAGATCAAATCAAATTATTGAATATTAATTATCCATAGCTGATCAAGTCCTCAGTTTGCACAAAAGCACTACTAATAAACTCTGAATGAAGTTCAGAGAGACTTTGGGCAACCCTGTCTCCTACAATATAACATTCCCACACAACTTAACTGCATTCCTAATTACATTTTGAGGGAAACATATTTTCTCCCAGGTTACGGTCGCAGCTTTAACCACGTGGTTAATGTTTTAAATTGTAAGAAAACTTAACAAAAACAACAACGTAAGAAAACTACTAGGTTATGTTTAGGCAATAAAACTACTTTGTTAGGTTTAAAGATGGTTTGGTTTGAAATAATTATGCTTGTTACGTCATTTAAGATACGGACATGAATTTTAAAAACTCCATGTTGACTTTTCATTTCCCACGGGACACAAACACTTTCCTGTGTGAAAGTCCTGCATTTGTCAGACCCACTCATCACCCATCGACCATGTCCTCCTCCTCACATGGCCTTCAGCAGAGTAATTACAAACGTATCTGTAGAACAGGCTGCATTGGGAGCAGCGCTCACATTCATGTGGTTTAATCCTGCTGTCATTTGGTAAAATGGTGTAGATGCAATGTTAGAAAATATTTCCTCCACTCATGAAGATCAACTGTTTAGCAAGGGCGTCATTTTCACTTCACTTTAATTGTTTCTATTTGATTTTCTTACTAAAATCTCGCTCAGTATGGTCCTCTTACTGTCTAGTCCCATAAATACGAGAGCGGAGTCAATGAACATTGTTAATGTTTTTATCTGGGTTCAATTATTACCATGTGCTACTGTACATAAAGGCTGCCCTAACTGGGTTCGATTTTTAGGGCGGTATGCAGCCTGAAAGGAATAATACCTGCTGAAAAAAGTAGTTCCACCTCCGCTGCATGTTTTCGGATACAATTTATTAATTTTATTTTATTTACAGGTAATATTCTCCTAAAACATGCTGGAATAAAACATTAATCAAGAAAAAGACAGTAAAGGATTTACTATTCAAGTAGATGTATCTCTGTTGACTAAAGTTAAAGCTGAGCTAAAATGCATTTTAGTTTTTAGATAGAAGTTGAAAATTATTATTAGTATTATTACCATAACTACCGTTTTTAAGTACTTTACTTGAGCCTCACCGATACTGGATTTTTGAAGCCAATACTGACAACGATTATGTACTTTTACTATAGTAACAAACCTGTATACTTCTGTCACCACTTCTCTTTGTGCGCTTTTTGTTTTTGCACACTTTTGTAACAAGTTTCTACAGTCTTTGTTTGTGATAAATCTTTAAGCCTGAGACGACTTATTCTTCTAAGATATAAGAAGAAAACAGCCAAGATCTCCGACTCTTTGCAGCTGACAAATGAGGGAAGTGCTGTGGAAGCCCATGTCAGATTTACTCTCAAATATTTACTACGATAATTAAACAGGAGGTGACTCAGCTGAAATATGTTTGTTGTTTGATAATAAACACTAACTCAAAAACACAGAAAACTCTGCCTCCCTTTCTTCCCACACTTTCTCAGCTCATTAACTGTGGAAAACATACACACAGTTGAGTTGTATGTAAACTTGGTGAACCACAGCGGTGAGGTTTGACTATTCAGGCACTGCCATTCAGATGAGCGGGCACATTCTCTCTCATTCACCACAGAAAAAAAGCTCAACTCACCAGTGGCTTCCACTGCAGTTGTCATATTTTCACAGATGTGTGTAGAGCGGGCATTAGAGTCTCTGTTGCTGTCACTTTGAATGATCCACAACATACAATTTCTTCTGCAGTGAGTGGTTCCACTGACAGCTGGCAAAATCTGCCAACTGTGAATATGCTACAAAATGGTAGAAGAGAGTAATAAAAGTGTTTGTTATTCGTATGAACCGGCTATAACCCCACCTGTACTGGATCTTTTAGGCTGATACCAATATCAATATTTAAGAGTTAGAAAATGTGATACGGATGTATTGGCTAAACATAATCCAAAAATGTCTTTGATTGGGGTCCCTTGAATTATTTTTCTTTTTAATATTGTGACTTTGATATCTATTGAATGACAATACATCATACAGGGGAAAAACAAGATTAAGAGCCAAGCTAGAGGCTTTGTGACGCTTAATGCTTTTAGCTAACTGCTAATTAGCGTACGTCAGCATGCTAACCTGCTCACAGTAATTATGCTAACATGTTGATGTTAAGCAGTTATAGTGTTCACCAGCTTAGTTTAGCGTGTTAGCATGCATTAGGACTAAACACAAGGTACACCTAAAGCTGACAAAGGTTTTGTTAGTTACAGATATTTGGTCATTGACATTTTGACCTCATTGTGGCGCTACATTATTTACAATTTACAAGTTATTTCAGTTCATCCTGAGGGGGGCATGAATGTCTTTAACACATTTCATGGCAATTCATCCAATAGTGTGAGATATTTCTTTCCTTTTCATACTCTTTATTTGCTGAATTGTGATCCCTTACAGTAGCAACATCTCAAAAAATAACCTACTATTACAAAAATACATTTAAAAAGGTAAGAAAATTATAAAAATAATAACAATAACAGCAGTAGTCATACATTTGATTAAGAAATGTAAGATACAGAAGGAAAAAAAAGAAAAACTTAAGTAAATTAAATTAGGTTCGGTTCAGGGGATATCTTAAAGTATATAGTTTGAGATCAACCAAGATTAACATCATAGAGCCAAGTTGCTAGCTATTCTTAAAAAATGCTCTCTGATGAAGGACATTTTTCTGTACTGCAATTACTTTTTATTTATCGCCAACATACAGTATAATATCTGTCATAAGCTAATATCAGCCTAATCGATTTATTGTTCCAACTCTCGGACTGACCTTTCATTTCTGCTCTTTCCTCTCTCGTTCGGCTCCTCTTACGCTCAGTTTAAATACCCATATAGTAGGTAAACACACCGGTAACAACATCTTTTTTACTGAGTCATGTTTACACAGGATGAACTATAGTGTAGATCTGGGCTATCAGAGATAAAGGTCATGTTCAGGTCACTATGTCACTGCTGTACGTCATGTGACATGATGTGATGTTTGTTTGTGTACAGTGCTGCATTGCCTTTGTGCTGCGTGCATGTTGGCGTACTGTGAGCATACTATATGTATGTGAAAGTGCTGATGGGACTCCCCAAAATCCCCTTTTTCTCAGCGGCAGTGGAAACTCACAGTTCGAGGAGAACAATCCAGCGCTCGGCCTTTGTTGTGACACAGCTCATTGTCTCTATGTGTGTGTGTGTACTGTATGTGTACCTGTGCATGTACATCTGCGTGCGATTGCTGCCTGGTATAAATAGCGTTGGATGTGTGCCGGCCGGTGATTCTGTGATAGACATGGCTGTCCCTGGACCTCCTCTGCTCTTCTTTCTCTCTCTGCTGCTGCCGCTGCTGTTGAGCAAGGCATCTCTGCCTGCAGCTGCATACACACTCACCTCTGGACGACTGCCACAGCACAAGCTCCTCCGCCTGGGTCAGTGCAAACACACACAGAAACACACACTTCCAATGCTCCTGTTACAACATGCGATAAGGTTGTTTTATTTTAATATCTCCTCACTGTTAACTTTATCTTGTTTTTTCCCCCTCTCAGACTGGCCTAGAGATTGTGGTATGGCTCACTTCAAGCCCAACGTAGCTGAGAGGATAGTGTCTGGGAACGAGGCCAGACCTCACTCCTGGCCCTGGCAGGTCTCTCTGCAGGTAAATCTGCATTTGTATTGTCGTGTTTCAGTATTGGGAGGTCTTCAATTCAATGCATGAAAATTTCAGCTAGGCTAACTGTCAGTGAATTTTCTGTCAATCGCTTATGGATTAATTGCCTAATTATTTGAGCATATTACCATTTAAATAACTATACTTCAACTCTTAATTAATTACTCCTAATTTTGAGCCTTATCCTGGTTTTGATTGACGGTTCGGGATGAAACATTTACATGGAACATGAAAAACCTGGTCATTCATCTCTCTGTATACATGATCATAACAGTATCCAGGTTTCTGATCATCTTTGTGCTGTTGTGTCTGGATTTCTCACCGCGTTCCGCACCAACAAAAAAAAAAGTTTCATATTTCTCTGATAATTAGTTAGTATAGGACTGGTAGTATAGAAGTACTAAGAGGAGAAATTGCTACATCCTGTATTAGATCATGCATTAAAGAATCATGAGTCATACATTAGTTAAGCGTTACTTTAAGTATATGGTTTGTACTCTTATTATAAAGTGTTACCAGATATTCTCAACTGACTGAGGAGGCTGTCTGGCTGTCTCTCGTAGGTTCGTCCCAGGGGAAGTAAACATTACATTCACGTCTGTGGAGGAACTCTCATTCACAAGAGCTGGGTCCTTACTGCTGCTCACTGCTTCCAAAAGTAAGAAATGATAAATACAGAAGAAGAAACACAGAGTAGAAAATTAGTTTAATGTGTAAAAAAAAAAGAAACCCACTGAGAACCACGAAGGCCTTGCTTTAACTATTTATTTGGCCTCTCAGGGGTAAAGCTGAGGATGCTGGGAGCTGGAGGATCGTCCTGGGGAAGCACCAGCTGAAGCGCTCAGAGACGGCAGAGAGGATTTTCCCCGTGAAGAGGATCTACCGGCACGAGAACTTCCGTTACCCGGCTCACAGCGAGCTGGACTACGACATCGCCCTGGTGAAGGCTGCCAAAGATATCGTCCCAACAAACTTCATCCGCTACGCCTGCCTGCCGCGCAAGCAGACCAGCCTCAATCCGGGACACTACTGCTGGGTCACAGGCTGGGGAGACACCCGGGGTGAGTGGAAGAGAAGGGATGTTAAAGGAATACTTCAGGCCCAAATGACCGTTTGTATATCAATTACTCACCCCGTGTTCATTTGGATTCGTGAAGAAAAACTTTTCTTCCATGACTCCACGGAGAACGAAGAACATAAAAAGAAATCTTGATGAATTGAAGTAAATGGAGGCCGTGTTTAGCTCTCACTGTTCAACTATTGTCAACCTGCTGGCGGCGCTATAGGAAAAGTCACAAGAACAATAGGATTCATCCTCTGGGGATCCTGCACGTGTGCACAAAATGTTGTGGAGATATTTTAGTTCTCAGTGATGGACCAACAGTACCATGAACCTAGCGTGGCTAAAAAGTCAAGAGATGTGATTTTTGATTTGTGATAAGACTTGTTAGTTTTAGGTGATTGCAATTTTAAATGGTGTGGTCTATTTGTGTTGACATCAAATTGTACCAGCAAAATCATTTTGTGTTTTTAATGTCTTAACGAACCTGTGATAATGCTGAAAGGTCTATAAACGAAGTTGATTGAAAAAAATAATTCTTGAACTCATTTCAGGCGGGAAGGAGAATGTGTCTCTGGCAGAAGCCCTGAATCAAGCCCGCCTGCCCATCATTGACTTCAAGACCTGCAAGCAGAAGAAATTCTGGGGCGATCGTGTCCGAGACTCCATGATCTGTGCCGGGTTCAGGGACACCGAGGGCCCGCCTGCTGCATGCCAGGTAGGACTGATATTTACAGATCATGTTGGAGCTAAAAATAAGAATCATTTTCTTAAAGTCCTTCCCACCATCTCTCTCTCTCTCCCAGGGTGACTCTGGTGGTCCTCTGCTGTGCCAGCAGGGGCAGGACCAGTGGGAGGTGCACGGTGTGGTGAGCTTCGGCCCCATTGGCTGCACCGTGGAGAACAAACCCAGCGTTTTCACGCGCACCGCCGCCTACATCCCCTGGATCGAGGCAACACGCATCAGGGACTTCTTCCTGCACTAAGCAGGCGGCCTGACTCAGCGCTGACGGCAAACATAAGCTCTGTTTCATGTCTGACGTCCACAGACAACTACAACACGTTTTTAAGTCCCACATTCATCAACCGCTATACAATGTAAATACAGGTTCTGAATGTGAAATTATTGTTTTCTAAAACAAACACACACACACACACACACACACACACACACACACACACAGACAGACAGACACGCACACATTTTACAGTCTATACTATGCCATGCTCTGCTTTTAAACAGCAGAACGTTGTGACAGAGCACTGCATAGTGTACACTTCTACATCCACTCTACATTTGCTCAATAAAACTGGCTTAAAAAAAAAATCTTTGTCAACATTTCCCATTTTTTATATAGTTTTTAATATAGGGGATTTGATGGAGACACATAAACAGCTTTACAGTGATTTCTTCTTGCACAGTAAAACAGGAACCACTGCAGATACAATTCAATAAATACAAGTAGAACTGACCTCAAGTCAGTTCTGTGTTTGTACATCGTGAGTGAAAATCTCTTTGCTCTTCTAATACAGAAGAGTCTTTCAGTCCAGAATCAAAACATGAATCCACTGCCGTTTACCCGGTGAACCACACACACCAGATGTCATCTTTTGGCTCATGTAACCCACATATAATGGGTTCATTGATTTCAAAACTAGCATCAAAGAAGACTCATACGTCTCCGACAAACAAAGATATAACAAATGACACACCTCTATAAAATTTCTCATTACTGATCAGATCAGTGACAGGAATACCTCCGAGGATAAAGATAAATGAAGTTTGGTGTTACAGGACGGCCTACAGCTGGATTCCCAGCGGAATTTAGTCCAATCTTCTTTTTTCAAACACATTCCCCAGAATGCTCCTGGAAAGGAAAGTGGACCAGCGAACTTGGACAAACCCACATGTCTCTGAAAAGCACACTGCATTTGACCAGAGTCTAATTCCTCTTAGCGCTGTGGTTAAAGGCTGTGTCCTGGAGAGATATTTGGCCCTAATGTAGAAGCAGATGTTTGTGGGAGAGGGTTAGTAAAGCCTGGAGGACGAGGACGAGGAGCGGGTGAGGTGGTCCCAGTTGCTGTAGAGAGCGTAGGCACCAGACAAAGCTAAACCAGCCAGACCTCCTCGGGCTACACCCTTTAAGCCACCTGCAAACACACAGAAGTAACAGAATAAATGCTAATGGTGTGTATGAACATAACATGACCATGCATCACAACCATCCGTCAAACAGCAACTTCAGGAAATTATTCCTTTTCCCCCACTAAAATTAGCTAATTTTGAACATGGGAAAACCTGCAGAAAATAGGCGATAGACATATTTCCCGTTGGCAGTAGACGATTATGCCTTTGTTTGTTTTCCTGGTGTGAAACGTTCAACGTAACAAATGCAGCGGAAAGCAGGGTTAGTAAACAGTAAAGAGCAGTTACAGCGGTTACTTCTTTTTTACTTATTCAGTCTCTTTCATCCTCTCAAACCTGTGGTGGTGAGTGTTGAAACAGTGGAAAGACTAACAAAGACGTGGTTTTTTTTCTTGGTCTTTTTGACTTTAATAGATAAATAGGACCAATATACTGGAAGATGGGCAAACAAAAACAGTGATTTGAAGATTAACTCACGGTTCTTGCAAAGTGGTAATGGGATTCAATTTAATAAATTAACCACAAAATAAAAACATATAACCCCCAGTTTAATAAATAATGACAATTATCATTTGTTGAAGCCTAATAGTCGTCAAAATGTTGTATGCCGTGATCGTACTGTAAGATTAAAGTCATTGCTCATTTAGATGAGAACTAGTGAAACCACAATATTTCAACAGGAAGATTTTATAGGGAGAGACAATAAATGTTAAAATCCAGTTATTTTCATCTCAACAAAACACATCTGCAAATCCGAAAAGACACTTACTGCCTGATTTAAAGAGCATCCCAGTTAGAGTCCCAGCAGCCACTGTGTTGATGTCATCTTCTGCTCCTCTGGCCTTCTCTATCGCCACACCAAACACACTATACAACAAGGCTGCAATGGCAAAGAAAAATGCAAAAATAAATGTCTAAAGGGGGCAAAACAATAGCTAATAGAACATCTGCCTTACACAAGAGTTAAGGCATTACAATAGGGAAACATATGCAAAAAATGTTAGCGCCCAACACCAACACAAAATCCATAAGAGCACGCCAATGGTATACGCAGTGTTTCTTCAAGGATTTGTCTCCGAGCAGCGGGGGGGAAGGGTTTTGTTGTAAGCGGTCGGAGTGAATATTTTAATAGGCAATATAAAAATATGAGCTGTTGCACTTTGAGAGCAAAATTAAGATGATAAGACTATGAAGAACATTGCGCTCTTGTAAATGTGGCAGGTTCTGTTTGAGTTCAGCTCTGCTGAGTCATCATGTAATTGCGACTTCCTGACAAAATACTGAAGCAGTGCCGGAAATAAAAACACTGATAGGCTTCGATAAGTAATGCTTTCTTACATGTTGCAATGGGATTTTGATCCATGAGATTAGCTAATATTATTTTTAAAGTTACATTATAATGGTCTTACCAACAGAGCCCAGAGTGTTGGCCCATGAAGCCCCCTGTCTGGTCACCATGTTAATAATCCTTGGGAGAGAAAGCAAACCTTTAGAGGACAGCTCGAGTGATCCAGGTGTAATAACAGGAATAATACTACTGTCTCCATACTCACTGCACATTACGAGGTTTGGACCATCCCATGTCTCTAGTCTCCTTCAGGCTCACCCTGAGACCATTTACAGCTCCAAATGCTGCTCCTGAAGTCAAAGCAAGTTATTTTTAGTTATTCGCTTGATTACATGGTTTGCACAGTAGTTGCACTTGTTTTAATGTGAACATTTTTACTTGTTTCTTCCCTTTTTTTTGTAAAGCACTTTGAACAACACCCCCTTTGTAAAATGTGCTATTTAAAGAACTTTTATTTTTATGATTGAGTAAATACTCATAGGAGTTGTTTTTTCTACAAAACCAAAGAGATACTTATAAAGTAAATGGGCCATATATATATATATATATATATATATATATATATAAAACATGTTACAGTTGTTCATCGTGTCTTACCAGTCATGCAGGATCCTCCTATGGTGAAGAAAGCCAGTTCAAACCTCCCTCTGGTTTTATTGGCGCCTGTGGGCAGAATAAACTCATCTGTGTCCTGAAAAACAACATCAACCACATCTGTTAGTCAGAAAAATATGCAAAAACACATTAATTTATTAAACTAGTTACTCTACTCTGAAATCCACTTAAATTGTGCTGTTATTTACACATGTCTCTAACCTACTTAACCAGTGTTCAGACTGATGTAACATATGTGTTGGGACCATTTAGTAGTTACAATTAGGTTAGTTCGTTTTAAATTATGTCTTTGATTAGTAGGTGTTTTGTAGATTGTAAAAGTTACTGTATAATATACTTTTTCAAATCAAGACGTGTTAGTAATATTTTAAATACCATCTGCTTAGTGTCTGAGCCCCAATTCTCAAACTACAGATACCTTATCGGGGTGTCCATTTAACATATCTCAATTATGGCTTATGGTTGTACTTGTATTTTGACAGTTTGTGAATGAACCGAACCTGAACTGAATTTAACACCCAACATATAATGCTATAAACATATACGCTATAATGCTTTAGCTTACCTGAACCAGGTAACGAGGGTCGACATTGAGGTAAGGGGACAGAGGACTCATTCCAGTCACTGAAACGACATTACAACGGAAGTATTAGCTCACTATTTACATTTTTATATTGAGAAAGTTGCATTAAAAAGACATTTAACGGGCATGAAGCTGGCTAACAGTGCAGCTTTTACCGGTTTAGCTAGCTAAAGCAATGTGAACGCTTACAGGGAACACCGGCGAGCTCTGTGTTGGAATATTCAGGTGCGCCTCCTCCAAAGAGACCCCCGATACCTCCTTTCATTCCTCCCGACCCTTGTGAGTTGTCCATGGCTGTAAAATTAGAAGATCCGAGGGGTCACCTGGTGAAAACTGGAGCTGCTAGCCGTTAGCTAATGCTAGCTAGCAATGTCGTAATAGTCAAAATCCAAAACAAACTGATGAAAGACGAGCTGCTGGATCCACCGACACTAGGAAACGATGTCGTGTTAATGTGTATGATGAATCCTCAGTGGGTTTTATAAGTGAAAACACAGGATTTGCGTAACAGACTACTCAGCTAGTCTTCCCGTTAAACCCCTGACCTCCAGAAGCACGCTGTTGTCTTCTTCTGTGGTGTTATATGGCGGTTGGCAAACATCTTAGAGGTGCATTACCGCCCCATACTGGACTGGAGTGGTGAGACAAGAGAGTATGCAGGAAATAAGAAAACAACAACAAAAACCTCTAGAATATTTTAGCTAAATCAGTTTATTATAAAAACATTCAAATGTAATTACATCAGTAAAATAAGAGCAAAACTTAGCCTTGTGAAGGGAAAAATACTTTTATTATAAAATAATTACTTTGTATCTCAAAACAATCAGTTAATACCTCTAAATAATGAGAAACCTTCTCAGATTAATGACTTAGTACCTTAAAATAGTATTATATATTACTTTGAAAAAGTTTCTCATCATTTTGAGAACGTTCTCATTATTTTGATACAATACTCATTATTTTGAGGAAGTTTCTCATAATTTTGAGATACTAACTCATGATGTCAAGAAAGTGTATGTCAAATTATTTTGAAATGGGCCATTTCAAAATAATGTTATGAGTACTTGACTACTATTGGTACTTTAAGTATATGTTGATGCCAATACTTTAGTACTTTTACTTCGATAAACATTTGAATGCAGGCCTTTTACCTGTAACAGTATTTCTACACTGTGGTATTGATACTTTTACTTAAATAAAAAATCTGAATACTTCTTCCACCTCTGAATAAAGACACACAAATCCCCCTAAAAAATACTTTAAAACAGAGAAACACTGATAATACTCACATTTAAGAAGCTTGTAGGAGGAAATGTTAAGTAGTTTCTGCATTCATTTTCCTTTGTCCAACTCATTGTATCAGCTCTCAGTTTGCTGCTGCTCACCTGTTGCAATCCATCGTAAATCCTGTCAGAAAACAAACGTTGGAGTTCCTCATAAGCTCCAGAGGGAGGCAGCAGAGAGCTGGTAGTACACCAGCTAAACCTGTTGATTCTGGTACTCCCCAGTCCTCTCTCTAATTAGACCTGATTTAATTGCCTGATTTAGTGAAATTTGTTCTCAGTCAAAACAGACACAAGTTGGATTTTTTTTGGACTGTTTGCATCACTTGAAGTAAAGAGTTAGAGCTAAATAAATATGACACCTGTCAGACCTTTAAATGCATGATTCCCCACCTTTCAAACCCACAGCATTCTCACCCATGATGCAACAGGGAGACAAGACCACACACACATGCACACGTACGTGCACATTTGTGCGGCACGGCCCTGGGCCATCTGCTGCCGGTCAAAGGGACAGAGGCACTGAAGGAATTCAGTGTGCTGAATTTCACGAATAACAGAGCATCTTATTTGGATTCTGCCATTGTATGTGTGTATTCAGACGGGGCCAAGTGGAGCGATGAAGTTTGCCATTGTCGCCCAGTGTGGGTGTTTTCAGACTCTCTGGCATGATCTGTGAGTTAGTGTTCTCTGTGTTACTGCCCAGTGTGCCCACTGTCTTTTCCCACAATGCTCCATTCAGCCCTGGGCCTCTCTCTCTCTCTCTCTCTCTCTCTCTCTCTCTCTCTCTCTCTCTCAGCTCACACACTCTCAGACTAAGCTGCCACCCATTTTGTGCCTCTGGCTAATAATCATCATCATCATTATCATCATCATCGTCGGGGTACAAACCAAATTTTCAGTTGTGGGATAAAATAGCTGTGATGTCATCTTGTCGGCCTTCTTTTTCATCCTTCATTTCCTCTCTTCCTCTCTCTTTCTCTCTCTCTCTCTCTCTCCCTCACTCACTTTCTCTTTCTTTCTGTCTCTGAGCTCCCAAACACAAAAGACAGAGAGGCCACGACAGGACCCCAGTGTATGCTGGTTGTCAAGGAGACAAGGAGACAGTGTTGGGTCTTTAAACTGCCTCAGAGGGGTGTGTGGAGTTAGGGGGAGTTGGCCTTATTTACATGGGAAGAGGACAAGAGAGAGAGAGACACAGAGAGAGAGAGGGAGAGAGAGAGAGAGAGAGACAGAGAGAGAGAGAGAGAGAGAGAGAGAGAGACAGAGAAGGGTTTAAAAATACAAATTTTAAAGCAGCTTATAGGACTCCTGTTCTTCAGCTAAAAATCATTCCGCCATCAAATATTTACCAAGCAGAGGGAGAATCTGGAGCGGTTCATTATGTGGAGAATGCTGTGCATACATAGTAATGTAAATCAACCTGTCTTTTCCCCTCACTTTCTCTCTTTATCTCCCACACACACAATCACACTTTGATTGTAAGCGCTGGGAGCTCTGGGCCCCAGTGTTGGCAACGGCGAAGAGCTGACTGCAGAATACATTAGCAGATGCTTGAAGAGTGTTTCATACCAGACTTTTACAAAAAAAAAAAAAAAAAACAGCACAAAACTTGATTGAAAACAGGAAAAACAGGAGACAAGAGTACACACCCATCCATCCAAACACACATGCACCCCCACCCATTTATATCCACACAGTGTCTTCTTGTACTTTCTCTCTCTCGCTATCTCTCACTCTGCTTCTTCCTGTCCAGAGGATTGTCAGCAGTGGTCACATTATGTCCTTTCTCTCTCTCTCTCTCTCTCTCTCTCTCTCTCTCTCTCTGTGATCAGGCGGCCACTGAGCATGCAGGCTCAACTCCAAGCCTGAAGTTCAATATCACCCCTCAACTCCACAATGAAGGCAGGAAGGGCAGGGAGAGGACGAATGAGCCACCCACTGCTGCATTCACCACAGAAAACCCCTTTTTTTTTTTTACTCCTGGCGTGTGAAACCTTAAATGTGCAGTTTAAAGGGAACTTCAAGTGTCAAAGGCTCAAATGACCCTTTCTTTCTTTCTTTCTTTCTTTTTTAAAGATAACCCTCTTTATGTTTTGATTTTTAATAAGTGCCCCCTTACAGAGAGACAAAAAAAGAGCCTGATTAAAACAAATGTAGCTACCACGACACGTTAGCGGTGTGTTTTCAGAGACTTCAGGGACAGACTGTGATCCTGTGTAATATTTACTCTGCAGATGTTTGAGGGCGAGCTTGCACAATCAATTTCCCTTTAATTCCCCAGCCATCTAGTCCTACAAAAACTGAACCCCCCCCCCCTTCTTCCCTTCTTTTCTGTTATACATGTGCATGCCTCAGAGAAACCATGGTGAGCTGGGTGTGTTTTGTTCTCTCTTATTACACACATCGATGTGTGTAATGTCTACTTAAATGGCAGGAGGAGAACAAGAGAACGAGCACAGAAAAGGAGAAGTGGGAAAAACATGTTGTGGCCTTTTCCCTGCATTTTGTCTCAAGTATCTGCCAGGGTTTTTCTTTCCCCCCGCCCCGGTATCTAAGGAGTGTTTGGTGATTAGTATGCAGAAAGGAAGCTGATTTGCATAATTAAGTGCTACAGAGAAAAAGCAACAACGTTTGTTAGTTTTACAACTATGAGTTTAATAGTGTACAAAGAGTTATTCCTGCTCACTGTAAAAGTTAAAAGTTCAACACATATCTTCATTTTTTTTAGACACACATGTAATTTTTTTTATTATAAAGGAATCCAAAGCCGAGACAGATACCATTAAAGTGGTTAATAATCACAGAAGTGGTAACAGTTAGTAACCTACACTTGGCACTGAAGAGTAGATTAATGTTGTACTACACTGTTAATTGTCACACTCATAGTATACAAAAGGCACAGAGGGCAAGCAATGTTGATCTCAAAGGCTCAAGTTAAAACAGAGGACATCAGAGACTCCAGTATATCAGGACATTGGTTACTAATAATGACACATGAAGGATAGTTCAATTCATCAAATTACTCTCCGTAATAAGGCATAATGTTTTTTTTATCTGAAAAGGTCATTTAATGTTATTTTCACGTACAAAATAGAATATAAAAATACATTTGTTACAAATGTTATGATATTTTCTTCTTTTTTTCTTTTTTGTTATGTCAAGGCATCAGTTGGCTTGTGTGTGTGTGTGTGTGTGCGTGTGTGTGTGTGTCTGTGCGTAACTGTACCACACCTTCGGAAAAAGCGGATACACATGCAGAAATATGGACGACTTCATCTCAAACAAAACAATCAAAAACACAAAACAAAACAAAAAGATCAACTGTAACACTGTTCTCTCGAGGTACACGAACCTCACACATAAACATCAGACATCGTAGCTGCTGCTTCAATACTGCATTGCACTTCCGATTCAAATTAGCCACTTTCTTTTTTTTTTTTGGCACTAAAATCTGAATTGAGAAGAGTTATGGATGTGGGCAATAAAATGTAGATGATGATAATTATTCTGCATAAACCCAAAGGACATCATTTCAAGCCGGGCACAGACCCACGATGTAGTAATAAAAGATTTAGGTGTAACATTGTTCCATTGCTCTCAAATAAATAAAGGCACTGTTGTTCGAGCTCGTACAATACTGTAGTGTGAAAAAGGCAAAGGCATCGCTGTGTAAGTCCTCTCCATTTAGACAAAAGACGTGCAACTTTCCCTCTGTGTGTATCTGCACTGCAGTACAGACATGGCATTTATACTGCATATGTTGACTCAGTATTGGGATGATTTACTTATTAAGAAAAAACACAAAAGATACTTTGGCATTTGTTCTTTTTCCTCACTGAGCACCTGTTTCTTTTGACGGTGAACAAGGTTCTGTGCTGGCATTTTACTTCACTGACCGATGGCCTTTTTTGTTTTTCTTTTGCCCGTTCAGACGTGTCAAAGAGAAATGGAAGTCTCTCCTCTTTAAAGGAAATGATGCACAAATACAATCTTGAAGAGAAAGTGACATTCTAAACACATCATTGACGCGACAATTCAAGGGAAAGCGTGTTAATATATTAACATTTTAACGTCAATTAGGATGCGTAAATCAATGAATGTACATTGGCCCAGAAAAGAAGCAATCGCTTTAACGAGTGTGTGGAAAAGTTAAAGCACCGTTTGTGCTGAAAGTGTTTTAAATAGTAAGGCTTGAGCGAAAAGTTTTGCTTGTTGTTAAAACGCAGCCCTCCATTTACTTCGATTCATCGAGACTTGTCTCCGTTTTGTCCCCTTTGTTCACCGCGGAGGCATGTGAGAGAAACA
Organism: Bovichtus variegatus; assembly: GCA_943593645.1. Classification (NCBI taxonomy): domain Eukaryota; kingdom Metazoa; phylum Chordata; class Actinopteri; order Perciformes; family Bovichtidae; genus Bovichtus; species Bovichtus variegatus. The sequence continues at coordinate 9,382,427 of CALSCE010000091.1, read as the reverse complement.
AAACGTTTTCTTCCCAAATTCAAGGCACCACGGGGTGAGTGATCGAGATATACAAATAATCATATTGTGGCCATTCCTTTAAGTAAGAGGTGCCCAATGAGGAAAAGATGCTTCCAAATATCAACATATCTCTTTTAGTTTGAGTGTTTACGAAGGGTTTCTGTGCTGGATAAGTAGCATTATTATCAGTATAGTTACCATGTTATTAATAGAGTCATTATTATTGCATCACATGGACTGTGGGCAGGGCAGCTTGGCACGGCCAGGGATCGGTTCAGGAGCCCGTCCCCAGTAAAGTCTACTTGCTATGCATGGCAACAGCTGTAACAGGTTGGGATCTCGACTGGTTATAAAACATTCTCAGACTGGCTTTGGACTTTGGGAAGGAAGGCACGTTTGGTAAAGTTTAGGTTAGGACTTGGTGATGGGCGGGGTCCTGAGGTTTATTCCCATGATCGCTGTCGTCCGGTTGGCTGGTTAGACAGAAGCAGCCGGGTTGTTCCCAATGTGCTGGTCTGGTTGGCTGAGCTGGGGGAGTGACGGGGCCGTGGGCCAATGAGCACGCCAGCAGGCGGAGATGGGTGGGTCATCAGTGGGCGGAAAGGTCAGAAGGTCAAGGGGTCATGGGTTAGTTGCCGTGGCAGCTAGAGTTAGACAGACACAGACGGACAGACGTGGAAAGGAAACAAAAAGGGCACATAAAAGGGGACATAAAAAGAAAAAAAGATAGAAGAGAGATTAGTGTCAGCTAGTGGCGTCAGGATGACAACAAGGCAGATCTACGGCAGTCACACAGCATGAGGGGGCGCTACAGAGAGAGAGCTGCGCAACACCTTCATGAGCCCTGCATGACCATTCAGAAGGGCTCACATCAACCACCGGGTGGTGACACGAGGAATGGCTGGTTAGCGATGCTCACGTGTGCTCATGAAGGTGTTAGCAGGGTTAAGTTTTAGGAGATGCCCCTCCTGTCGTGTGACCGCTGCTATAGTGATACTACTCATGCTAGCTGGTCTAGCACAGACAGACAGTGAAACCATGGACAGAGAGGGAGACAGCATGGTTTCATGTGGGTGAGAGAGTGACCTTTATGTCCAAAGAAAAGTGTCTGGGCCTCAGAAATACTTTCGCTTACTGACAAGTGGAGCTATTGTTTAGCAGCAGGCATAAGATCTGGATGATTAAAAGTTGTGATTAACTGATTATGGTTTGATCAATTTGCTATGAAGTATTAGAGGAGCACGTAATGACTACAGTAAGCAAAGAGGCACCATAAGAGATAGCGATGAGAGGTTAAGAGATGGTGATTTTAGAAACAATTTAACAATAGACAGACTAGCTACAAGAATTTAGAGGCTTTGGTTTTCTTTAGAGATTTTTTTTCAATAGTCATCTTTATTGCCTTTTAGTGTTTTTTGTCCATCATGTACAACAAGAGCACCACCGCTCACACACACACACACATATATCGTAGCTAGCTAGTCCATTTTCTATTGCATAAAACAGTCATGAGGGCCCGTGAATCGAGAAGGTCACCTCGTCTTAAATAGACAGAGCAAAACACTGTCTTCATTGCCACCTTTCGTGGTGACTAAAACAGTAGTAGCTACACACCTTGAATAAAAGTTTGAAGTTTACATGGAGACACTTCATCTATAAAAAGCATATCGTAAAAACAAAAATAAAAATTTACAAACTAAAAAAAACTAAAAAAAAAAAAAAAAAAAAAAAGAAAAAAGAAAAAATACTACAAGTATTTCCAAAGCGATCTTGTTCCATAAGCTTCATATAAGCACTTAAATCCTTAAAATCCCTATATACAAATTTATTTTGCAGCTAAATACATGGTAACAGCACCACTCTGGCTAGGAAATATATGAAAGATGTAAACAGCCCCAATGATAAAGTCCAGTGGGCGACTGATAAGACCACAAACAACAGTATTTCATACAAAAGAGCTTGTAACACAGACTTCAGTAGTTATCACACGCTGTGTTTTAGTAGTAAAGACCAAAGATCATATTGAATTGAATGACCTTCAGAAAAAAAGACAATCACTGTTACTTTAAGTGTCATATAGTCATTGGGCACAACACAGGATTTAATTAATAATAATTAAAAAAACATTTGTGGAAGTCTACTGGAATGAAGTTGGGTATAAATAAAACTTCCCACAGTTAATTGTAGGGTTTAAAAAGTACTGAAGAGATAAAAACAACAAAAAAAAAAAGTTTCTGAGAGGACTTCAAATCCAGAGTCACAAGGACTGAGTCACATGAATGGAGCGATCCATTCTAATTGAGAGGGTCCCGGCCTGCAAGCCGTCCAGTTTATCTACCAGGCGAGCAAAGATAACCGCCGCAGCTGTCACCCCTCACATAGTTCCTCCCAAATCTACTCACTTTTTTCACTTTCACTGCAACAAATACGCTTCACATTTCACACTGAAGCTGCTTCAGCGTGTCACCTTTGCGCCTGATATTTCTTTTCTTTTTTTTTTAGGCATGCCGTATTACAGACACATGTAAACTGAAATTGGTCCATTGGTCCGCATGCACGCACACACACACACATACACATAAAGTGGCTGGTGAGCTAACTAACCTCTGTCTGGGGTCACTACCCTTTGGTAAGGATGGATTCTCTTGTCGTGGCGTCGTACCTTAGTGGTCATGGCACCTGCTAACAGCCATTGACATCGCCAAAACAGAACACAGAAGGTTACTCATCAGAAAGACATCAAACAGTCCACCCATGGCACCAACATCAGTGAAACCAGGAATTTACAAAGTGTTCAAGGCAGAGGGTGATAATAAGTCAAAAACATCTCGCTTCTCTAAGAGACAGAATTCTTGTTGTTTTGTGGTCTTCTGATCTCTAAAGAAAATATTAATCCAAACCACTAATTTCTCACTAAGCTTTACTAGTAGATTCAACATCAGCTGTAAGCAAAGTCACTCTATAGCTCTGTGATTAAAATAAGCTTATATTAAATCACAAACAGCAGCACTATAATATCTATGGGTTCACTAAAATGTGTTAAAATTACAAGCGGAAGCTGAACTATTAAAAAAAGTTAAATAGCTGTCAAACCACAACACTAGTCTGCTAATACAAAGAGGAAATTAACAGGAATGGACACTTGACTACAGAATGACTGTCTGTCATCCTAAAGTATGAGCAAACTTTGAGTGTTTGCTCTGTGGGACAAGTATGTGGGGGGGGGGGGGGTTCTGCAAGCCAGTCCGTGTGTGTGCTAGGAAGGGTTGCTATCGCTTAGCCTTTGGTTGGGAAAGCCATACCTGCAAAAACACAGGAAGAAGGGACTGTTAGCCCAACAATTAGCTTCAGCATTCATTTATATATGTATTTCGGATGTATTACAAGAGCTGGATATGAAAGCCAATTTGTGCCAGTGGCAAACCGTGGTACTGCAACGGAAACAAGAAACGTGTTTCCCGACGCGACAATAAAAGAAAATATCACGTTTTTGGTTGAGTTCGGGAAGTTAAAACGCGTAAAACTTCGGGGTTCGCTTGAGTTTGGTTACTTTTTAAAAGAACTTTGTGAAGAAATGTCTCAGTTTTTGATCTCTGACAGAAACTATCCTCTGTATAGTACAGAGACATTCTGCTGTTGCTCTAACCTAAATAAAAGGGCAATTAACTTACCACAAATCCATTTTAAATTTGTAAATAGTTTTACATTTGAAAGATTAATGAATTAAAAAAGTTAACATAAAACCCATGTTCAAAGTGAACTGCGTTAATTTGAAAATGCACTTCATTTATGCCATCCGTCTACATTACATTTCTCAAGCCGGGGGTGGAGATGCTCTTGTTGTAATTCATCCCCGTTCTATTCCAGGGAAATAAAGACATTTTCATTCTAAAAAAAAAAACTGAAGCGATTTAAAGTCATTCAGCATCTTTGAATGATTAAAAATTCAATCATACAAATTTGGGAAAGTCAACAAAATGAATTTTGGTTGATACCTATGTTCGGCCGATAAATCGATGTCATAGGTTTAATATTTGTATTTTGTTTTCTTAGAATTTAGAAATGCTATTTATTTGTGCGTGATGGTCTACGGGACAAGCGGGCGGGTACAAAATGATTAATGACAAGTTTTTGTGACGTATACGATCGGTAAGCAACTTCCCTTGGAGTCCAGTATCCAGTTCTCATAATACACCCATTGACTCTGAATAAAATAATGAACGTTTGATGTCTAAGTACCTAATACTCCAGTTGAGTCAATCGGGTATTCCAATATGGATGGCGTGAGTGTGTAGGGATAGTCATAGGGCGTGTAGATGATTCCAGATTCGGGCCCTTGCTGCACCAGCGCCGGGTGCGGATTGGCTCCCTGCATGAGGGCGGAGCTCTGGATCTGACGAATCAGAGGCAACATGGTCGGCGTGGTGACGGGGGTGGGGTTGCGAAGGGAGGGAGGCAGGACCGGCGTCGGGCCTGTGATGATACGAGGCGCCTGAGGTGTCCCTAGAGGGAAGCCGGCGGTGGCTGTGCGGCACACGAACATGCAATAATGCAAGTATGCGCACACCCACACGCGCACACACACACAATAGACAGGGAAGAAGAGGAGAGGACAAACAGTCTATTTAACAGGAGAAACAGAGGCATTGTTCATATGTACAGTGGACTCCTGTACCAAGACCCACCAACCCTCCTCCACATGTTAACTATGATGTCATCCTTACGCATCTTGACATTGGCGTCTCTGTACGTCCCATTGAGAATGGCCAGCTCCATCAACTGCATTTTCTTCAGGTTGTCCTCCCCCTCAGCCTACACCAGAGCAGAGCAGCACAATCAGCTTACTCAGCGAGGACAGTCATTCAGCCATTTGACAAGGGAATGAATTAACTATTGTGGGAGTCAGAAAGTCAGCAAATGTTACAGTATGCTGAAACTAATTATGATGCAAGAGGAAACAAGTCTTGTGTTCTTTTTATGACAATAACACAACATGCACAAAATATTCCGGGTTTTGCCCTTGTTCCAAAAAACACATTCAGATATTATATGCAGAATATTCAGATATTCCTACCAAGCTGTTTACATGTAGGGCGCCAACTAATGATTATTTTCATTAACAAGTCTTGTTTCATCAGAAAAAAACCAAGATATATTCACCTTAATATGACAGAAAACAGAGAGAATTTGGAAATCTCCACATTTGTTAGGCTGAAAACAGCATTTTCTGCCATTTTTGCGAGAAAAAGTGACTAGAAAAAGCTCTATTTACACGTCCAACAAAAATGAATATTCCACTAACTTTCCCGGTTACATGCAGCCATGCATATCTCCAATTATTTCAAAGTTGTCCACCTGTGGCGGACTTGTTCAACCGTGCGAACACAGCCTCCCTCTTTCATTCCTTCAACCCCCTTCTTGAAAAGGTTTACATTGTGATATTTGTGCATATCCAAAAACCTGTTTGAAATACACATTCTTCCTTAATGTTTGTAAGTAGGTTTGTTTCTCCTTCTAACCAGAACGTAGGCTTTTCTTTTGGGCATGTACGTATCTCTACCCCGGCCTTGCAAAATGTTTGTTAGTTGTTTTCTGTACAACGCGCAGAGGTGTCATATTCGGAATAATAGTGGAATATTAGCGTGCATGTAAACATAGTCATGGTCTGAAATGAAGCTGACCAGACTTTGTACGCAGCCACTCCACCACACGGGACATATTTAAATCCTAGCTCCAGTTACAGCTCGGTGAAAAGCTTGACTGATTTACAGTCGGAAAGCAAGGTCGGCTGTGTTAAACTAACACATATCATTAACCCTTCTCACACACACACACACACACACACACACACACACACACACTCTCACGAAAAGGGATTAACAGGTGTTCAGCTACTTATTGCCTATAGACACTTCTTACATCCTTTAACTTCTAGGGTTGGCCGACACCGTGCTGTGATTGGAGCGGAAGTGACGGCTGATTGCTGCAATAGAAATCCTCCTGCTGGTCTTTTCACTCTGTTTCTATTGTTGTAAATAATGCAGAGGAAAAAAAAAAAACGGAAGGAGCCTTGTGATTTTTGCAATATGAGCTTTTGTCCTTGTGCATCAACGGGATAATTTAGCGAGTCCCTGTGTCTATATGTGCAACGCGTTTTTCATTTGTAGTCACGTTCATGTATGCATGTGCGCCCATGGGGGGGTGGGAGGGGGGGTGTAGGTGGGTAGGAGAATGTGAGAAATGTTGAGGAGTGCAATCAAAATGTCCTCTTGTGTGAACGTAAAAAAAAAAACAGGGAGAAAAAGGAATACTGTAGCCAGTAGTTGGGAATGAAGTGAGTTGTGAACGAGTGAAAGGAGTGATGGAGTGGGGAGAACAAGTGAACAGACTCTCCATTCATTCCCGCAGCCTTTCAAACAACCCGGGGTTACCATGGAAACCCCTTTATGCGTGTTCCCTAATTACCCTAACCCCTTACACATACTCTCTCATACACACAGAGACACAAAAAAAGGACACAAACACACACAGTTTTTGGACTGACAATCCCCTTCCCCCTTCCATGCATACCAACACAGTGAACTCTCATCCAGTCACACGCAGCTTTTCCATCGGTGCAGACCATAATATTTGACGCTGAAGGGGTTCGGACTGATACTCACAGCTGGCACGAGAAGTTTCTTGACCTCGTTGATGGCCCGCTGGAGTTTGATCTTGGCCCGGTTGTGTGTGTCCTCCACTGTGATCAGGACGTGGAGATCCTCGCTGAGGTGCTCCCAGTTGGGCTTCCCTCGGTTCATCTCCTCCTGAAACACAAAAACTTTTTTTTTAAAGCTCTGTTTGTATGCACCACACAAGCTCGCCCCATTACTGGCACAGAGGGAACAGGATTTCACTTTTTCTTCTAGTTTGGCTGGGTTTTTGGATCGGCTTCAAACTACACACAATGCTCAAGGTCGTGTAATGCAGCTTTGGAAGCGTTATCAAACTCATGAAATAAACATGTTGCTCTTCAGCGATTACACAAGTTTAATGTCGCATTTTATTGAAGGAGGATCTCCCCAAATCACACCATTCTTTGCTTTTTTTCTTATCTATTCCTTTTTTTTCTCACTGATATTTTATATATATATTTGATCAAAACTGGTGCGAATAGATAGTCAACAAACTGATATTCTGATGTTGATTCAATAACAATAACAGCAGTTTTGACTGAATACTCGTTTAGTAAGTAAAAAATAAGAAATAATGACCCTGTTGTTGCATTTATTTGTTGGTTTTGTTCCCTTTTGTTCATTGAACAAAACAGGTGTACATGGTTACTATTGCAATTGTCTGTTTTGGAAAACTTTGTGTTCCAAATACAAAGAAAATCCGATCTATTATATATTATATTAGTATAGTATTTTGTTTCGTTTTTTTTAAAGTTCATCCAAAAAAATAAAGCAATTTGAAGAAAGTCGGTTTGGGCTCTGGGAACTTGTGAGAGGCATTAGTTATTATTCCAGCTCCAGGGACTCTACATGGAGGTGGTTCAGTCGGTTATTCGTTTCACCACTTTGATCTGGAGTGAAGCATCTCAACATGTATTGGATGGAATACCAAGAAGGTTGTTCAGACATTCCTCTGAATTATTGTTATAACACACTTTGCCTACTACTTTCTTTATGAAATACCAGCAAAACTAATGGCATCCACCTCAGCTGTACTTCGTGTTTAGTGCTAATTATGTAAAGTATGCCACTGTCCCTTTGTCTATGTTAAGGTAGCATGTTAACTCGCTATTTGCTCAAAGCACTGCTGCGCTCAAAGGGAAAGTTTGCCATTTTAGTAAATATGTTTATTTGCTTTCTTGCTTAGAGTTAAATGAGATAATCGATGCCACTCTCATATGCAGTATATCTGTTAAATTTGAAGCTACAGCCAGGAGACGGTTAGCTTAGCTTAGCAAAGACTGGAAACTGCCACCTAATAGCACCTCCAAAGCTCACCCATTAGAAAAATTCATCTTAAAAGTTTAAAAGTGTACAAATAACAAATTGTTGTTTTAATGTGTGGTTAAGATGCCAGTATGCCACTTTAGAAGCGGTTGTCGGATGGTCTGAAAGCTTCGGAAACCCACCCCCCCCCCCACCTTTTCAAAGTCAAATTAGGGGGTTAAACGTTCTGAAACTGACAATCCAACTTTCCCACAGAACTTCATGTTGGGATTGGTCAGCTGTGCAGAGGTGTGAACGTAAAATGGGTTTACTGTAAACGTAAACCCTCTCGTCACTTTTCATGTGAACAACTGAGTGCACAACTACGAAATCTTCCAGTCTGTCTAGAAATGTGCAGAGTTAGCCCCGTATTTAAACGATACCTCTCTTTGACGGCCGGCTTTTTACTTCGCTTTCGAGTGTGGCCGCTCCAAACTACATTTAAACACTATTCATTTCCATCGTGGTTAGACAACACAACACCTTCTGCTTGAGCATAACCCGAATGTTTATGTGCTGGAACTATTTCTTGGCTGGGCGCAGTGACTTCAAAGCCAGACCAGCTGTTTCCCCTTGTTTCCAATCTTTATGCTAAGCTAACCATCTCCTCCCATCTGCAGGTTCATATTCAACAGACAGATATGAGAGTAGTATCAATCTTCTCATTTAACTCTCAGCAAGAAAGCAAATACACATATTTCCAAAAATTGTCACCTTTAAGTAGAGCTTTACGTTTTATAGCCTGAACTATCAGTTATATAAAAAACCTCTAATGAGAATAACTGTTGGTTGCAGCCCCAGTTCTAACTAAAATGATAAAAGTCTCCAGTGTCAGTATTGCGTGCTGGGACATTGTATCCTCCATGTTTTGTCAAGTGAGATGTATCATTTTGAAAAACACCAAAAGTCAACATCTTTCTCTCTTCTCCCCCGTTGCCTCCCACTGTGTCTCTGTTTTCCTTCCTCTCTGTCTCTGTGTGTGTCTCTCTCTCTGAGGGGCGTGCGGGGTAGGGAATGTTCTGGAGAGAGAGAGAGAGACCGAGAGAGGGGAGGGGGAGGAATGCTGGACTTGCTCCACCTGCCGTTTGGAAAGCTTGAGCCGACTCCGTCCAACAGCAAACACCAGGGGAGAGGAAGGGGGAACAGATGGACCGAACACCAGGACAGAAAAACTGACTACCAAAAACTCATTCTGAGAGAAAAGGTTGAGACGGATAGATAGATAGACAGACAGACAGACAGACAGACAGACAGACAGACAGACAGACAGACAGACAGACTGGATGTCAGAGCTCTCAAACTCAATTCATTTCTCAATCATTAGTATTGAAGACTATTCATGCTTTTTGTATAATGGTTCTTTCTGCGTCTGGTTCAACTGTTTCTTGCATCTGTTAGATATTTATTTTCCAAAGCAAATCACAATTATTTGACATTTCTGAATGTACCTTTCTCTGTTGGATTCCTCTATAGGAAGTCCTCTGAAATACATCTGAACACCGTGCTCTCATCTTTATTGTTTTGTTATTGCTCAGCGGTATTACATCAATTGTAACTTTGACAGTAATGAAATTGCACATAATGCGCAGCGTGACGGATTACTTGTCTTAACTAAACATTTCTGCAAGTTGACTTTTAAGGCTGTGCTAAATTGAATGGGAACTAATGGCTGCCAAGATGTTGGGCAAAGTAAAAAATCTGTTTAAAGGAACAGTTCGACATTTTGTAAAATACGCTTATTCATTCTTGCAGAGAGTTAGATGAACAGTGACACCACTCTCATATCTGTATGATAAATATGAACCTACAGCCAGAGTTAACTTAGTTTTGTATAAAGACTGAAACAAGAGGAAACAGCTGCCAGTCTAACTAGCAGAATCTCTAAATCTCATCTTCACACTAATGAACACGTTATATCTCATTTGTTTATACCGGCACAACAACTGCTGTGTAGATATGACACATTACAGTTTTACTGGGTTATGTGTTGTGTTATATGTGTTGTGTATATGTTATGTGTGGGATTTTTTCTAAACCTGGGTGCAGTGACCTCCTGGTAGGGCTGCAACGGTTGTACTCATTAATGATTAATCTAAAAAAATAATTTTCTAGAATAAACTTTTGGTCTATAAAATGTCAGAGAATAGTGAACAATATGTATCCCAGTTAGTCAAAGTCCAAGGTGACGTCTTTGACGGTCTTGTTTGTCAGTCCAAAACTTAAAGATATTCAGTTTAATATGATATAAAACAGAGAAAATCGGGACATTTCCATAATTGAGAGGCTGAGAACAGTATTTTCTGCCATGTACAAACTTTTCGATTATCAAATTTGTTGGAGATAATTTTTCCGTCTATTAACTAACTGATTAGTTGACTAATCGTTGCAGCTCTACCACTTGGAGTCTCTGGTTAAGAGAAGACTTTTTTTTACATTTGTTTGCCCCCGTCTTTATGCTATGCTAAGCTAATTGCCACCTGGCAGTAAGTTGATACTTAGCATACAGACAGTAGAGTGGTCTCCAACTTTTCTTCCAACTTTCGACTAGAAAGCGAGAATTTTGAAACTTTTCCTTTAAATAAATGTGACGCGATCACGCAACAACATTACAGAGCCACGCAAATGAAGCCGACAATGAAAGCATGTATCTTGTGTGTTTTTGTGAGTGTGTTTCTCAGTGTGTATACCTTCTTCTTGTCTCTCATGGAGCCCTTTCCTCGCACCATAATCTTGCAGCCGGTCTCTGCCTCCAGTTGTTTGGCCGTCAGTCCACGTGGGCCCAGGATCCTTCCTACAAAGTTAAACTTCACAAAAGAGCAAAGAAATCTCATTGATAATAAAAGAAAGAGGTCCGAAGGAAGACGGACACATTTCCCATCAAAGTGCCTATTTACTATGTGTGTGTATTTGCATGTGCTGCGGGTGAGTGTTTGTGCATCTGTGATGTGTTACTAAGAGAGACAAAAATAGATCATTATATGGGTGCTGGCTGGTGCTGGTGGCATAACAGGACAGCGCCGTTCTCTTAACCTTATCTGTCACTAAGACTGAGTGATTAACTAGACAGCTGCCCCTCTGTGTGTGTGTGTGTGTTTCTTTGCCATTATCCCTTTGTCTCTAACATTTGTCTCTCATACCATTTGTCTAGCTTCTTCCTACTTTACCTCCACTAAAGTTAAACCTAATGTTCATTTCACATTTGCTCTGTGATGACCCTCGACTCGCAAACACAAATCCAGAAAGAGGAACTGCTCTCTAAATTTAACCTTGATCTCAGCCGTTTTGCAGTGTGTGTGTGTCCTGTTAGTCTCCTGTCATGTGAGTGAGGACAGCCTGTCATTGTATTCGGTGATTGCCGAGCTGATGTGTGGAGAATATCATGTGAGCCATTTCAATCTGGATCAACGCAACTCATATTGAAGCGCTTAACTGTGCTTGGCGGGAGCAGGGAATCTGGTCTCTTCACTGCGGTGCACTTGTCTTTATATTTTAGGGAAAGACTTAATCCACCTTTTTAAGGTTTTAAAAATATTTATGGAGTAAACTAATGGCTGAAAATGGTGTCGCAGTGAGGGAATATTGGCATTTTGAGAGAACACATCTGAATCTTACTGTGAATTATTCGTTTTTTTTCATCTTTTTGGAAACACTGACCAGGGTTCATTATTGATCTATTTTAAATCTGGATTACATCATCGGGTGTGAGCAGAGATGATCTCATAATGAAATCAGCTTTTAGATGAAATGTAAAGCTGTAATCAAAAGTCACACTGACTCTCTGGCAGACCTTTCTGTCACTAAGAGGAGATAAAGTGACCTGATAAAGTAAACAGAAACTCTTCCTAAAGGTCAAAGGTCACGCATTCGTCCACTCACGTCGGGGTACTCTTTGACAGGCACGTAGAGCTTCTCCTGCAACTGAGCCACGGGACCGATAGCTTCGGGAAGCTCCTCCATGTCCCGCCCGTTGAACATGCCGCCGTTCACTGTGTCGTTGTACATGTCCTTGCGTACTCTGCCGATTTCTGAGAGACAGAAAGAGGGAGTAAAGTTGAGCATATTTAACAGAGTGAGGACGTCCATAAAAGTGTGAATGAGCAACCACAAGTGTCACATTTCTTCACACCATCCGTTACTCAGGACGATGACTCACTGTCACCAGAATTACAGGAGCTCTGAGAGTGACTGACAGACAAAAAGACAGACGGTCAGACAGACAGACAGGGAGGCTGTTAGAAGCATTCTGCACCCCAATGTAGAATCTAACCACTGAATGCTTGGCAATCAGGCCTCCTCTATTACAGACAATTTCTCTCTTTCTATTTCCATCTCCAACAGTGTTCAACACACACACACACACACACACACACACACACACACGCACACACACACACACAGACACAGACACAAGTCAGTGGGGGTCACAATGACCTACTCGACCCAACAGTGTTTATGAAGTTCTCGTACAGGATAGTTATACAACAACCGTAAAGATAAGCCATTGAAATTCTTACAAAGCAATAGGACTTGAAACTAGCAACTATTTTCAAACCATTTTCACGATTAATCGATCAATATTCTTGTCTAAAACATGCAACAAAAAAAAAGAGATGCACAATAGGTTTTTTTATTCAGCCGATACCGATAAAGCGATAAATATCTGCTTCTGATGGTCGATACCGATACGGTGATCGATACTTTTATATTTTTGTACTTTAAAAAGAAGCTCATAACCTGTAGTTTATGCACACCTGAAGGTAAGAGAGGCTAAGATGAACATCAAAAGACTTGTATCGCAAATAGCAATCATGTCAAATAGGCGACGACATGTTTGATCTCTAGTCAGCATGATGCGCTTCTTCTTCTTCTCTATGTTTATTGGCAGATAGCGATCCAACTTTAAAGGTGCAAAGAGCCACCTTCTGTATCTGAGTGTGTTCATGCTGTGCTTGTTAAGTCTGGGAAAGCAATTTGGCTTTTTATTATGATCGACCAATAAATACATTTTTCATTATTGGAATAATACATAATAATATAAATTTTGCATGACCAGATCATTTATCGGCCCGATATATATGGTGCGTCCCTAAAAAAAATAAGGCCATCACATTTCCCCAGAGTCCTTGTTGACGTCTTTAAATGTCACTTTTAGTCCGACAGTCTAAAAATCAAATATCAATCAGTTAAAAAAGATTAAAAAAACACAAAATAAGCATACTGGAGAAGGTGCAACCACAGCATTTGTTTGCACTTCTGCTTAAAAATGACTTAAACAGTCAAATTATTGCCTTGGGTTTGGTGCAGAAGCACCATCATAAATAAATGAGACTATGTTTGTCTGGCTGTCTGCTTGTTTAGTGTTGTCTCAATGACCGATGCTAGCCTCTGATGCCTTTGTAATGACACGCTGGCACAATAATAACTGACTACTGCACTACACAAACACATACGCAACACATACCAACAGACCCCCGGCTTGAACTCACACACACACACACACACACGGCAGAATATTTGCCTCGAGGCACAAATATCATCTGACCTAAGCAGGCTGACAGGCATGTCTCCCTGCTCTGATAAGTCTGACCATAATAACTACAGTAGGATGCTATAATTACAGCCACAGCTACAGGGACAATGATGATCCTCTAATAACCCATTCTGACCTGCTACAGACCAAAAGTGACAATTAAAAAGCAACACACATACACAAACAAATCTGCACACGCAAGCAGGGCTTTTGTCACACTTCAGTTCAAGCAGGGAGAAAAAATGAGAAGTGAAAGAAGAACAAGAGAGTGGAAGAAGTAGAGAGAGAGAGAGAGAAAGGGGGAGCTGTAGCAGGCCTTATCTTAACACTTCAACCTGTCATTGGTTTATATATAGATTGGACTCCAACGCACTGTGTTTCCAGATATGCCACAAACATGCACCACAATATGTGGTGACAATATGTGTGACTGGCAGGCTTTCTTATTACCGTGCACAAACTTTTTTGGTACTGTGCCCTTGTCCACATTACTCATGCAGAAGATACAGCCAGGCTGAAAATGAGCACGGTACAATGCCTTTCATTCTAACCGAGGGTGTCACATTATCAAGGGTGAGGGATGAATGTGCCTGGCTGTCAGTCTTCAACATGAACACGACTGGAGATGTTAACTTGACCTATTTGTCAGGCTGTAGAGGTCGTCTGGTATGAGAACAACCTTGCTGCGTCATGAGACTTGTCACAGAGCACACAAGTCAGGATCTCGGTGATCCTGATGTGCAACAACAGTAACAACAACAGGCCTTGACATTCAAAAATGGGGATGTTTAACAAATTAGATGCCACTTTTAAAGATTTATTTTAAAGGATCTGTCGCGATGCTGTGAGGCCCAATCTTTTATTGTTATTTCAAAACTGCAACAAAAAAAAAAAAGAGTCGGATATCAACAAGTGAAGGGCACAGATTAGTTCTACAGACAGCATGTAAAGTAGCTTCAAATCAAATATTTTACACAGTGACATGCTCTCGTTCCTGCACAGGGATGGGCTGCAGCATTCACATAAGCCTGCGCATTAGGTCACTGGGAAAGACTAACAACTGTCTGTTTGTTCCCATCACCAACTGCCTGTCTATGTGTGTGTGTGTGTGTGTGTGTGTGTCTGTGTGTGTGTGTGTGCGTGTGCTCATCTGCTGCTCTCCACAAATTAAAAATGTGCCTCAATGTACACATCTTTATCACACTTTTCATTTTTTGAATTTGCAACCACATCTCTATGGAGGAATTCCGTGAAAAGCAACAGATGCAATGTAAGAGTGTAATCATTTATCGTGAGCATCTCTCAGGGTTTGATGGGGTGACATTTGTTTCCCAGGAGGCCGGAGAGGAATTCAAGCAGTTAATGACTCTTCAATACAGTGAGTCAATAATGCTCACTTTTATGATGGACACTGACCATTAAACTAACCAACACAAAGTTCATTTTCTCTGTAGTGTTGACGAGTGGTTAAGAGTCTCTAATGAAGTGGGCTAAAAATAAAACAAAAAAACCCAAAAGAAGCCGAGTTACCTTCATCCAGCAGCCGCTCCAGATGCGAGAAGATGCCGCTGAAGTTGGGCAGGGAGCTCATCACCTTCCTGTCGTTCATCAGCTGCATTAAGTAGTCCGGGTTGGACTTGGGTCTCTCCTTCACCTCTGTCTCCCCGACCATGGTTTTAGCTCTACAATAAAGTGACCTATAGGCTAGTTGAGAAACTTGTGGGGAAAAATTCACAAAAACACACACACACACGCCCCGACAAGCGATGCAAAGACCCCAGGGGTTTCCACCGGCCGCGACCCGCTGACCGCCTCTCTGATAGCGGATCAAACTCAAATCTCAGCTCCGGTTAAATCGACTGTCCTTCGGTTAACGTTTCGTCTGTGTGCCCTCTCTTCTTCCCCCCTGTGCCGACTCTCTCCAGAGTTTGAAAAAAGTTCCTTTTTTTTCGTGGGGGGAGTTTGGCTCTTTTTTTTTTGACACTTCAGGCGACACTCTGAACAGACTCCACGCACTTCTTTCAAATAAAAACCTACTATCGTGTGGTGTCCTCCGCCCCGGTTGCTCCGCTGGTGTCCGCCCGGTGTGTCGGTATTCTGCAGCGGGGATCGACTCCCTATCATATGATTACAGTATAGCAGCAGCACGAGTGGGCTGTCAGGAGCGCGCGGCGCGTCACCGCTTTCACCGGGGAGGAGGCTCGTGCTCGTCCCCTCAGAGCCCCTGCCTCTCGCTCTCGCTCTCGGAAGCACAAGCACGCACGCACACACCCGCACACACCCTGCGCCCACAGAATAACAATATAACAGCTCTAGGTATGCACACCTGTTACTGTCCATCACTTGTCTTTTGAAGTGTGTGTGTGTGTGTGTGTGTGTGTGTGTGTGCGTGTGTGTGCGTGTGTGTGTGTGTGTGTGTGTGTCCAGGTGCCCTCAAGAACTCTACTGAAGATACATTTTGAGCAGTGGTGGTAGTTAAAAGTAGCAATACCACAGTGTAGAAATACTTTGCTACAAGTAAACAATGTACAAGCACCATACTGTTGCGGCAGCTCGAGGTGGAGCTAGTTTTAATGCAGTTAGTCCAACCTAGGGGTCGGGGCCCCTCCAAAAGGGTCACAAGATTAATCTGACTAATTAATTAATTTGACTAATGAGAGAGAAAAGAAGAAAACATACAAAACAGAACGCTCTGCTTTACAAGTCGGTATTCATTTTCTCTTATAGCTTTTTCTCTAATCTGTGCTTTCATTCTGAAATATTGGACGACCTCTTTGGGCCTCGGACAGTCTGAGAAGTTTAGAGGGGAAACGTGTCTTTGACCCACACTGTTTCTTTGTATGCAGTTACAAGGCCAAAAAGGTTGGGAACCACTTGTTTAATTTTTATATTTTACAAGCTTATCAAATGTTTAAATCTAAAGTGACTGGTAACAATAGCTGAAAAGTACATTAAAAAGTTCAATATTTTTTCCTGAAATGTTGTGGAGTAGAAGTAGGCTATAAAGTAGCATCTAATGGAAGAACAAGCAAAATTGTACTTAAGCACAGATCTTAAGTAAATGTGCTTTCCACCACTGAAATTTCTTTTTTTCTTTTTTTTTTTTTATTATCCATGATTACAAAGATTTAAAACAGAGAGAAGCAGCAAATCCTCACATTTAAAAAGTTACGTTTTTCTACATTATTTATTGGCTATCCAAATAGTTGCCGATTCATTTTGTTTGTTAGTTAGTTATTTATTAGTTTATTGACTAATCAATTAATCAACTAATTGTTTCAGTTGATTAAACTAACAGCATATGGAGCAGTTAAAATCAGCTCAAACATGAAGTACTGCTTACATGTATAAATAATCATCACTTTAGGTACTTTTTGCTGATACTACTACTGTGCTTTTACTTTCAATGTAAAATGCAAGACTTGTGATGAAGTATTTTTACTGTGTGGTTACTTCTGTAAATGATCTGAATGCTTCTTCCACCACTGCCTTTTACACAACACGAAACCCCTCCTCTCTCCTGTTCACACACCCTCCACTTTCAGGACTTTTGTCAAGGATCCTGAAATAATAAGCAGGTGTGATGTGTGCGTTGGTTCTCCCTGGGTGGCTGGAAGAGAAATGTTATTGCTGAAGGAGGAACAGATAGGTGCTAGTGGCTAAACTTAACGTGCTGTAAATCACACACATGTGCACACACATGTGCGCACACACACACACACACAGTCGAGACAACATGTGTGCCCATGCATGCCTTGACTTAAGCCTTTTGTCCGGCGCTGCTGGCCTCCCACCTGGTTTCTCTCCTCCGTCCACTGTTATACACAGAGTGAGATTTTGCCTTGTAAAACTAAACTTATGATTGAGGTTAGGTGGGATGCAATGTGTGTGTGTGTGTGTGTGTGTGTGTGTGTGTGTGTGTGTGTGTGAGAGCATCAGGAATTGTAACGGGGAAGCAGCAGCAGCGTTGGTAATGGCTGATCAGCTGGTATGGCGAGTATTCAGGGCGGGGGCAGTGCATTGTCCTCTCATAGCTCCAACAATGCCCCTCTGAGCAGGCCACACATCTACCAGTCACGGGCCTCTCTCTCACTCTCTGCCTCTGCTTTTCTTTCTGTCTGCCATATTTATTCAGCCCATAGTGAAGTGTAGAGTGAGATGTGATAGTACCGTCCCCGACCTTTGGCTCAAACGTCAAGGTCAACCCGTAACCCCAGTTAATATGAGAGCACGTGTCACAATAAAGACACATTAAATCATTAATAAATTCCTCAAATGTTGCATATACGTCACTCACCTTGAAACTTTGTCTTTAATTGCTCTTGTGTAGTTTCTACTCTTTTAGTTGTTCATAGCTCTAATTTTAATATTCTTACTTCTCTATTAATCTGGACTTATTTCTGACCTTGTGCTGCTGCAACACCTGCATTTCCCTTCTGGTGACCAATAAATGCTTCGTCTTATCTTGTATTCATAACTGCAGCTCCTTTATGCATAATTAATAGCTAACATTAGTCTCGTTCTGGATACATAGCAATCAGCGATATGATCTAATGTGCTCCATTCATGCATCTGTTATTCCATAAATCAATTTTGAAACAGTTGTTTTATTAATCGGTGGACTGACACAAAATGAATTGTGAACTCATTTGATAATCATTTATCAAGTTGTTTATTAGACAAATTATCAAACAATCGCTGGCTTCTGAGATATGAATTTGCTGCTTTTATTTGTTTTAAATGATTGCAAATGATATATTTTGGTGATGTTCATCTTAGAGCTGAAACAATTATTTCATGAATCTATTAGTATATCGACTGCAAATTAATTTATCTATTTTGATATTCAATTAATAATTTATCATGCAAAAATGCCAAACACTCTCTGGTTCCAGCTTCTCTAATTTGAGTATTTGTTGGTTTTCTTTGTCTTAAATCATAATGAATTGATTATGTTTTTGTCTTGGACTCTTTGAAGGACAAAACAAGTCATTTTAAAACAGTTTTGGAGCTGTAATGATTAGTCGATTGACAAAAAAATTAATGGGCAAACATTTTGATTATCATTTAATACACTTATCAAGCCAAAATGTTCTGTTTTATATTATTTTACACTGAATATTTTAAGGTTTTGGAGACTAGGTCAGACAATAGAAGATGTTACTTTCAATTCTAGTGAACTGAAAATAACTTTTTTTTACTTATCTGACATTTTATAGATCAATTAATTGAGGTAATAATTGGCAGCCTAATTAATACTGAAGATAATTGTTAGCTATAGCTGTGGTCATTTTTCACCACTTTCTCACATCTTATAGAATTGTTATATAAAAAAAAAAAATCAACAGATTAATAAATGATGAAAATAGCTTTTAATCTTGTTGATATAATTTTCCGGCCAACAAAATTAATCACCAAAAAAAGTATCTCCATCGCAGGACACCATGACACAATGTTTTGCATCATTATAAATCGAATATGTTTGGGTTTTGGCCTGTTGGTCGCATAAAACTGCAGGAACTGAAGATGTCTGGATGATGTGGTCATTTCTTCGCTCTTTTCTGACATTTTATACGTTAAACAATGAATTGATTAATCAGAAAAGTAATCAACACATCAATCAATGGTAAAAAAAATATTTATTTCCATCCTGAATCCATTTAGTTTTCTCCAAAATGTTTGTAGAGAGGTTTCTGCTGCTGAAGGGTCAGTAAACTCGGTCTTATTAAGGTGTTTCGATCATTACGTATACATGGCCTTTATTGCAATTGTTTCATATGTGTTTCCTTTTAATTTGCATCTTTGAGGTTTTTCAGCAGTGGGGAGCCACCCCGGTTATACTATCACTGATGGAAAGACACCCTCTTGTGGACTTTTAATGCAACTAAAACCTTTCAGAGTGAGAGGCCCAAAGTGTTGCTGCATGCCAGGACATTTGTCAATGACAGAGGAATTTAAGAATACATTTGGAGTCAAAATAAATCACATCTGAAGAGAAGTTTAGTGCAAAGTTTGCTGCAAGAACAGCGGGAGTGTTGGTGAAATCCCAGATCCGACTGTCGGAGAAAAGAAAGAGTTTCAACTGAAACTTACATACATGTAAGATTTCTGTTGGAGATATTAATGGAATAGATTCACACTCAGATATGGTCTATTTATATTACCTGTGTTGACCAACAGAGAGCAGCAGAATACAGAAGACGCCTCTGCTGCTTGTTTGTGCTTTTTTTCCCCAGGATAGTTAACAGATGTTGGCTCTGTGGGAGAAGCTGCAGCCTTCTGTGAAACAACATCTGATGCAAGGTTTAATTTGGTTAACTTATGTATCTTGAATTCATTTTTTCCCTCCGAATGTTTTACTATCAAACAGAAGTCGCTCTGATAGTAGCTGAGAGGCTGCTTTATCATGAAATAACAGTTAGGTGCCGTGACTCACCATTTCAACCAGTGGTGGAAAGTCACTAAGTACATTTACTCAAGACATTTTATGTCACTTTATACTTCTACTCCACTACTTTTCAGAGGGAATCATCGTACTTTTTGTACTGCTAGGCTTTTACTTGTCAGGGAGCATGTTTACAGTGCGGTATTGTTGCTTTTACTTAAGTAAATGATTAGAATACTTCTTCCAACACTGACTGAAACTGGAATGTAAGTCGTAAGATGTAACTAAGTAGTTTACTCAAGTACTGTACTGAAGTAGAATTTTGAGCTACTTTGACTTTACTTGAGTATTTCTATGTCCTGCTACTTTATACTTCTATCCAACAATAAATACATCATTCTGAAATGGGCCATTCTGCATAATGATAAGCCTACTTTTACTTTTCGTAAGTGTATTTTGATGCTAATACTTTTGTACTTTTAGTTACGTAACTGATGTGAATACTTCTTCCTACACTGATTAAAACTGCTGCTGATATTTTGAGCTGATATTTAATATATTTGGGAATATCTTTCTTGGTACATTTTCTCATGTAGTGTACTTAATTACAATTTTGAAGTAGATATTGTACTTTTCACTCGACTACATTTATTAAATTATTATTATTATTTACTTCACAAATTAGAAAAATGATAAAACCCATGAGCATTTTAAATATGATGCATTGTTACAGATCAAACTAATAATGTTTTTTTTTAATATTGGTATATAAAACAGTCACAATTAGCTCCTTCTCAATCAAATGCAACATTTAAATGCTGTTTACATATTAAAGCACCAGCAATAAAAAGCACTTATTAGTATATGTAATATAACACTGCTGCATAATGAATACTTTCACTTTTTATACCTTTTTTATAGTTTATTTTGCAGAAAATACTTCATACTTACATTTCAATGCAGGACTTTTACTTGTAATGGAGTACATTTACATTGTGGTATTGGTATTTTACTTGAGTAAATTATTTGATTTTTCCACCGCTATCTGTAGTCATCTCACATTATTTTGTAAAAACTCTACAAAAAAAGCTCTAAGGTGATTCCTTAATTTACTCAAAGCCAGCCTGCTTTTTGTTCTTTAACATGGCCTTTTATTGCATTCACATCATTACTGTTTGTATCTCTGTTTGTGTGTCCCTGTCTCCGTGACGTGAGTCCTGCAGCAGGATATCACCTGCTCACCTGGCTGAGGGGCTCATGCTAATCTAAAGCCGATTAGGCTTCTTATCTACTCAGCGCTGGTTATGTGCTTTGGTCCAACAAAAATACCGCGCACAGTTGGCCTCTTTACCGTTCCTGCTGACTCTTCACAGCCCCCCATCTGCTCTAACTAAAACACGCTGGCTTTGATATAGTGTCTCCTCACGGCTTGTACTTGCGGAATATGTGGATGTACGTGTTTTATAGTGGTATGTTTCAAGAGAGTGGATAAACAGTACCTTACTGGTTGCTATTAATCAATATATGAGCTGAATGGATCAAGGGATTTGTCACTTGCATCCTCAGATTTAAGGGACAAAAATATCAGGTTGTACGTGAAATCAAACCTCCAGATAACTGTTTACCAAGAAAAATCTCTTGCAAAAAACATGCATACATCTTTTTCCCCCCCCCCCCCCCCCCCCCCTCCTTACACTGGACATGTGAAGAGTCATCCGATGTCCATGTGAAAGCAGTAATGCCATAATTGCTCTCATCCTATTGACTTAATCAGGAACCCTGTTGCACTCACAGCAGGCCTCGCCTCTTGATCTCAGGTTTTGAGCGACTCAAGGTCGAGACAACACAGCGTCCTCATTTCACTGTCGAATCACATCTCTAAAATCCTTTATTCGTTTATACAATTCTTCTCCTATACATACACACAAAGCCAAGAAAAAAATGGAAAAACTTTACATGGATTTAAATAAAAGATTTAGCTTAATTACATAATTTTTTTAAAAAACTTAAAATGTTTGTCATCATTTCTACACTATGTACAAAGACAGCAACCCAGTTGTTGGAATATACATACATGTGTGTCAATACACAGATACTGAATGCACAAGGGAAACACCAAAGAGGGTCTGAGATTACAGTGCAGGGGTCAGGAGCCAAGATTTAGCTGCCAATTTCAGTCGCCCTCCACAGGTTTGGAGTTGGCCCTGCCTCTCTACAGGACTCACAGCCCAGTTCCCATGCCACGCTCTTCGACCATGTGCCGCAACATTCATGCATAATTCATACCGAGACCATTCGATTCATAATTTTACTCCATCTCAGGAGCTTATCCAGTCTTCATTGGGGACAAAGATGGACTGGAGTAGAAAAAGAGCTGAGTGAGGGAGTTTAATTTGTTTGTTATACAGTATCAGCTACAAGCCAAAGTACTATGTCAACAAAAATAAAAAGGGTTTTTTGGGCTGTAAATATCTTCCATCTGCACCTCTGGTTTCCATGAGAGGGGGGGTTGCATAGCAACCACCATCCCCGTCAAACTATCCGACAACAATAAAACGGAAAGAATTACATATTTACTTGTGATCGCAAAGTATCTGACATTTATCAATACATATCACATTTACTTGACTTATTATTGTGAAAAGATCCAAACCCCACCGAGTGTTTACCAATATCTCATAAAAGTATGCTGTGAAGCAAAGCTGGAGCCTCGGATGGATTTGTTTGGTTGGGGAAAAACCAAAATGAAAAATCACAACATAACTCGCCCTACACATTATCTCTCTCTATGTATGTATATATAATTATTTATGCAAGGAGTCCATTTGAAAGGAGTCCATTTAAAAGGAGTTCACAGTTGTGTATGTTTGTGTGTGATAGTGTCTACATTATGAGTGTTGGTAGAAAAACGTAGGGATCTCACGCGTCCCCTTCCTCTCCTCTTCAGGTGGGAGTGGTGTCAGTTTTTGCAGGAGGGGTTAGCTCAGCTCACCGTGGCGATGCCTGCCTCACCCCCCTCCTCCACCTTGCCAGATTTGCCCATGGCCTTCATGTTGGCCATGATGTCGGTGAACGTCTCCTTCACCGACTTCTCCAGGATCCAGCCCTCGCTCTCACTCTCCGGGTCCTCCGGGTTCACCAGGGTGGACAGGGAGCTGTTGATGTACTGCAGACCGATGGTCACAGCAACCTGCGACAGACAGGAACACATATCAGAAAAAATGAACCCGCAGAAATCCCAGAATCCTCTTCTGATAAGGAGGATCACTGGAAACATGTTTTGGAGACTTGCTTGTAACCATACCACGTTAAAAAAAGAAGAAAACTCGAGGACCCACAAAATGATATTAACTGCTTGTATTGTCATAGGACAAAATGAACAGATAGGTGGAAGAATTACTGCATACTGACAAACTGACAAACTGCATTTAAATAAATCAAATGTTTGACTTAAGGAGCAAATCGTCAAGATATGAGTTTGGAAAGAACAAGAAGCCTGGATTAAAATCTGTTCATACATTTTTATTATAGCTGATAAAAGTTTTTAATTATAGCTGCAACGATTAGTCAATTCATCAATAATCAATCAATTGTTTAAGTCACTTTTTTAAGCAAAATTGCCAAACATGTTCTGGTTCCATCTTTTCAAATGTGAGAATCTCCTTCTTTTATTAGCTGTCTTACATTATAGTAAATGGAATATGTTTGGAATGAAATATGATATTTGGTGATATTTCTTCTGTTTGTTATTAGTGCAATGTGACATAATACAAAGATAATATGTAATCATGTCATTTTCTGTATATTAATCTTGTGTTCTCCATAACATTGTGAAATTTTAACTTTATTTAGGTGGAGGATTCAAATAAACTCAATAAAAAAGTATTTTAACTTAATTAATAATACAAAGAGAAAACAGAGGTTATGAGTTGTTTGTTATTTGTTTGTATATGTTTCTGTGCGTGAAAGTGTGTAGAGAGGGACATTTATAAATAATGTATGTAAATTGCTTCTTTTTTTTATTTTATTTGTGAGCATAGTTCATTTTTCTCTCTTTCTTTATTTTTTTGGATGTTTTTATTAATTTATTATGAATCATTTTGTATTTTATTTCACTTTAGTCGCTTTTTCTGTTATATGGTCTTACCCTTATTTTCTCCGTTCAACTCTGCTGGTTAAATGATAAAAGTAAATAAAGAAATAATTGTAAAAAGAATACATTGATATTCTTGAAGTGATCTACAGTCTAAAGGTTGACTCTATCATTAGAAATGTTAAGAAGCCATTTAAGACCGTGACTTCAGATCAGATTGAGAGCTCAAACCCCAGGAAGTGGGTCTGCCCTAGTCCCCTCCCGTAGATTAACCCATCTCTTCATCTCTGAGCCCACTATCTGTGTCAGCACAGAGGCGCTTGCATAACTACTCTTAAATCTGAGAGTCCTCCAACTGTGCGTCTGATCAGCTTCCAGGGTGTTGCCTAAATCCAAAGTTTTAGAGCTACGGTTTGTCTGCTGAATTTCTGGGACAGAGGTGTTATTGAACTGTCTGCTTGAGGTCGCACTGAGTCTCACTGACTCCTCGAATTGTTCTTTATATAGTATGTATGTCGCTTTTCTGTGTAATGGAGTTCAGATTATTGGACCTCAGCAACAACAACAACAGAGTTTGGCAGCGGATGCGCAGGCGAGAGGCAGGGTGCCATTAGGCAGATATAGGATTACCATTTTGGTAGAGAGTTGCAGGTGGGATGCTGTAGGTAAGCTGCATGTACGTACATGCCAAAGGTGGAGCAGGGTAACCTGACAGTAGGTAAAGAGGATAGAGTCTTTTGGGAAGATGCAGTAATAGATGATAGTGGGGCTGGAGTTTGGAAAGGAAGGAGGTGATAGATGACAGACATTCCAACTGGGTCATGGCTTTGCAAGTTTATACACAAGCTCTTCACCTCACTGTATGCTACGAGGACAGCACAGTCTTCTCCTGACTCCTGAATATGTTATTCAATCATCAGTAAGTTGTCCCCCTCACTTCAAAAATGCTTTTCCTCTGAGTTTAAGGCTCATACGTACAAGATCATTTTGTGACATTTCAAATAGTGATTCACTAGGAGTCACGAGGATACTTGAAAACCTCTAGCACATACATGCTGATAATTGAATTTTCAGTGAAGTATTTAGCATGTATGTGTCCAGTGGTCAAACTTTTGAAATGAAAAAATATTTGTGTATTCATAACAGATTTGAACAAGGTAAAGGTTCCTTTTTTATGTAAAAAAACATAAAAAACTGATCATTTCTATGTGTTTTTAAATATACCCTTTAAGTGTCACAGTTTATAGCCATTTTAGGGACTGTCTTATCCACTCTGTTAGAGACAGTCCTGGATGGTTCCATAGAAAAGCTTGGGGAAAAGTTTTTTTTTTTATCAGAGTTTGGGAATTTAACCTGACAGGCTTCAGCAAAACCAACAGTTAATCTTCATCCTTTAAGCGTTTGGTGTGATCTAGGTGAAAGTGAGGTTCACTTTTTGTTTTACTGTCCTGTCTAAGAGAACATAAGGGATGTACTTTTTTAGTAAAAAAAAGTCCTCCATTTATGTTGATTTCTTTTGACTGGATGACTGTGAAAAACTAGAGTTGTGCTTCAGGAACTTTTTTGTTGCAGATTTTATTTGCCGAGCTTGAGAGAGATATTTAGTTTAAGACCCAGCAGTAAAATAACCTATAATTTTGACATGGAATTACATTGTGGATCACTGCAACTGTATCTATGGTGTCTTGTATACCAATGAAGCTTGGGCACTTTGGGTGAATGACCCAAAAATAAAGAAACAAATCAATCAATAATAAATTCTCTCTTGTAAAATATATATATTTTTTACTGTTATAAAGCATAAATGTCACCTTTCTGTCACTTGTCGAAGTTTGTTTCGACAAGTGCATTGAAAGAGTATTTCTCAGTTTAACAAGAGAAAAGACAGTAATGGTGAAGACTAACTGGTTGGTTTGTCAAATACCAGCCTGGTTAATTTCCCCAACTCCATTAAAGTGCAGCGGGATTGTCCTCAACGCTGTGTGTGAGACAAACAAGGCTAAGTGATGGTGTAGGTACAATACTGAAACTTGACATGATCATATTTGCGTGAATATGTGTGTTGTATGTATCACTGGCCCTGACCTCCAGCATAGTGACCAGCACAACCAGGGCTCCGATGGTGTTCATCATGCCTCCATAGTAGGACAGCATGGCTTCACGGCAGCCGCGCTTCCACACATTGAGCTCCTCCGTGTAGTGGTCGTAGCTGTAGTAGGCAGTGTTGTTGGTCATCTGGAGCTGGATGCAGGGTCTGGGGGAGCTGGGGTTACAGCAGCTGAACGGGACTCCATCCATCAGGTACTGGCCGTCCACATTGCTCCCAATGCGGCTAAGAGGATGAGGCAAAGTGTCACGTTAATGTCACGTTATGATGGGTTGGAGGTGAAAGTGAGGTGGGATTAAAGGTCTGGAATTGTATTTGTGGTATGTGTGGACGAAAGTTACTTGAAGTATTACTAGCTATGACTTGTCTCCTACCAAAATAACTATAAGGTGTGATGTTTGTTGCATTGTGTTACTTTTTTCAAGGGAGACATTCTCACATCCAACTATCTCAGATGCAGGTGTGTTGGAAAGTACACCGTGAGTCTTCAGAAAGGAAGATCCTGCACACTGCTCTTGCTCAGCATTTAGATACCTTGCTCAGATACTGAATACAACTAAATTTAATTAAATTCTCCAAATAGGCATAGGAAGAAAGTTTGTGAGGCCGTAGTTACAATACTATGCAATATAACACCAAACACTCTTGCCAACTCTTCTTACCATCTCTACCAGCATAAATTAAACATTTAAGCTTCACAAAAGTAGCATGATTGTATAGCTGAGAGCTGAAGTGGTTTGTATTGCATTTATTGTATTAATTGTTTATTAATCTTTTAATAAACAGCTCGGTCACTGGTGTACAAGCATCAGTGAGGAACTACTTATTATCTACTGTAAATGCGTTTTCAGTAAAGTTCTGAATTTAAACATGACTGCTTTTTGATAACATCCCTATTACATGGGACTACATTTGACACAAGTACAATCTTTAAAAGTTTTCTTAAATGGCTTGACACAAATCTTGTCAACTGTGAGTGATGGTAGTAGGTCAATGGAAAGTTGTGAGATGGTCAGAAATGGATTAGTTATTTCTAGAAAACATCAACAATCCCAATCCTAAAGCCCAAAATAACGTCCCAGATAACACTATGGTCCATTCTACAGAACATACAGGACATACTACATATATAGGATAAGGATAAATTCTGACTACTAGTAACGGCATTAACACAGGGTGTGTTAATGCCGTTACTAGTAGCCAGAACTTATCCTTATCTTATATATGTAACTAACACTAAACCTCTTTGAAACTTTCAAATGAACCATTAATAGAGTTATTTTCCATAATTACTGTCCTGAAATGGAATAACGAGTTTTCACAAATCCTCTCGCCACGTAACTGTCCAGTATTCTTGTAATCAGCCAGTTTATTTTTTATTCATCCTTTATTTAGCCAGGAAGTTCCCATTGAGATACAAGATCTCTCCTTCCAAGGAGTCCTGGTCAGTGCTTATACTGATTTTTAAAACCCAGCTTCAAAAATGTTTCATTGTGCAGTGCTGGCCCTGGAGTATTGCCAGGTTCTGTGCTGATTGACCAGGACACTGATTCTTGGAAGACGAGGACGCTGTAATCCTTGAGATTAAACACTAACTATGTACCGCTGCTCAAAACTGTCCTCTTCACAATTGCCCTCTTCACAATTGTCCTGACAACACTAACCGGTATTTGTTGCCAAAAAAATCTATGTAGATACAAACATTTTGTCTCAAAGAGGCCACATATTACTGGAGTGGAACAATGTTCTTTTAATCCCGCTCGTGTCTTTTGACCTGTGAGTCTTTTTCTGTCCCTAATCACCTCCTCAAGTCCCTCCTCCTCAACTTTATCCATAAAACTGCCTAGTAACCTCTACCGCCCTCACGGCTCCCGAGGCCATGTCTTCGATGCTGTCATCATTTCTGTGATGGTAATCCTCAGTGGGCGAACGGGAATAATGCACCTGTTACGACCTTCACACCAAATCCACTTATACCAACCCCTAAACTTGCCCACCTCACCGAGGGGTAGTTTAGATACACTGAAATACACCTCACACATTCAAATCTTACTTACATCTCTAACTTTTAAAAGGTTATCATGCGGGATTTAGTTCTGAATCCTTGTCACTTACTCTTTGACTTCCTTTGCGCTGAAGTCCAGGTAGCGGTTGCTAACCCACTGAATCTCAAACCAGTCTCTGAAGTTGTCATTTCCGCAGCATCGAAACTCCATCTGCATCAGATCCAGCGTCCTCTTCATGTAGCAGCGTCCCGGTGTGTCCGTGTCCTTGTAGTACTTCATGCCGTTCCTCAGCCCCTCAGCCAGGGTGAACTGCAGAGGGATCCTCATCAAGAAGCACAGCAGGGCCGTCAGAAGCAGCAGGCCGTTGAAGCCCACGCAGAACATCAAGAAGATCTTCAACATGGGCTTCCACTTTGCAAACTTGGTAGGGTCCAGGGAGTCGTAGCAGACTTTGCCTCCAAAGGCGTTGATGCCGCAGAGTATTAGACCCATAAATATAAGCAGGTTGGGCAAGAAGTGACTCTCATTGTTGTCCATAAGTTCTGAGCGCTTTCGCAGCTCGATCTTAAAGAACAGGCCCATGCTGAATACCAGCACGCCGGCCATTACAGCGAACCAGTACATGAACCAGACCGTCTGAGCGAGCTTCACCCGCTTCTTCAGGTCAAACTTGACCAACATTAAAACCATTGTTCAACCTGTGGTGTGTCCCTGCCCCGTGAAGAAAAGAGTCAAACTGACGATCTAGAACCGAAGGAGCTCCAAGATGTTCTTGAACGCGGCAACCTGCAGTTCCTGTTTCCTGGTCCCTTTGCTATCAGGGTCTCCTCTGGCTGGTCCAACAGGACAGGAGAGTCAGCTCAGCCTGTAATCCATCGCACAGCAAAACAGCAAAGACGAAGAACCCAGGAGGAACAGGGAGCAGCGCAGGAGTGCTATTTCTTCAAAGCTACCTCCTCTCCCATTGTGACAGAAACCTAAAATTTCAATGGCTTTTTTCCCCCCAACTTTTAGCGTTTTTTCTTCCTTAACACGCAGGTGAGGCTAATCGTGATGTTGTGTTCTCCTGGAAAGGTGGAGGATTGCCGAGGATCCTCATGATTAAACTCAAAGTTTCAGTACGTCATGTTAAGCCCCTGTAAGCAGCCTGATCCAATTTGTAGAAATCCCTCCACACAAGATGAGCCTGATCGTAAGCCGCTGCCAGGGGCCATAATTGGTTTGAGCGTTCACGTGGTCATGGGCGCCTTGATCGAACACACCATTGAGCTGTGATGGTATCAGATGACGCCTGACATGAAAGTGGAGCTAATAATGGAACATACTCATTCACCGTTAGGGGGCTACGAGTTCAACACAAGCTGGATGACTTCACAGTGGAGCAAATAGGCTGTGCTACTCAAGCCCCAGTAACCCATTCACAGAAAGTAAAGAGCTTTCAGGCTCACACATAGAACCCTCTGGTAAGACTGAATAAATGATTAATGCGTTATTAAATACACACAACTGAGACACATTGGGCGGATGTCACACATCAATAAATACGCACATAAGATAGTTGTAGAATAAACATCATCTTACAAGCTAATAAATCTATTTAAGTGCTCACGATTATCTTATTGTCACTTGTTATCTTGGCAGTTAGAATCAACACTGTGTTTGGCACGAACTCAAGCCAGATACTTATGCTGACCAAAGCCAGGCCTTTCCCTGAATGGCCTCTCTGACACCTTTAAACTTCCCTGGCTGGACATGCGCTGCAGCGATGCTTACCACAACATCTGAGCTGAATGTTCGTTGTTCCTGCCAAATGCTATTATTAGTATTACATACATATCCCCCTCTTTAACTTAGATCTTTTGTCCAGGCCCTATCAGTTTTTTATAACTACATTAATGTCTTTTTAAAATCATGTTGTTTATAGATGTGTTGTCAATTACTTAAAATTACAATTAAGACGTTTCCTCTACATTGAACATACTAAGATGCGAATTTAGAACCAAACTTCCCACTTTTTTTCCCTCCTTTTTTTAAATTAACGCTACATGAACGTGCCAAATCCAGTTTACAGCCCCTCTGCTTGTTCATAACTACATGGTATCAGTTTCTTAATGTCATATAACAGTCTTGCTTTGTCTCATCTCAGTCTGATTTTGCCTTATGTCACCTTTTAATTGTTAAAAAAAAAGGGCTATTTTTTTTCATGAAATGCCTTGACAAAGCCCTGAAATATTTAAATGTTGATGTTTTTAATTTAAGGATAATACTTTACTTTAAGTCCCCATTTTTTGCATGAGAAGTATATAAACATTTAATTTTATAATGTAGTTATATGAAGATATAAGCATTGATAAATATGCAGCATTTGTCAACAACTATATTTTCTCCTGAGAGCTGTGTTTTACTCTCAGCCTCTACTTAGGAGTGACCACAGGAGGCGGTAAAGTTACAAAGAGAGTTCGATGTGTGAGCCTGAAAGCTCTTTACTTTCTGTGAATGGGTTACTGGGGCTTGAGTAGCACAGCCTATTTGCTCCACTGTGAAGTCATCCAGCTTGTGTTGAACTCGTAGCCCCCTAACGGTGAATGAGTATGTTCCATTATTAGCTCCACTTTCATGTCAGGCGTCATCCGATACCATCACAGCTCAATGGTGTGTTCGATCAAGGCGCCCATGACCACGTGAACGCTCAAACCAATTATGGCCCCTGGCAGAGGCTTACGATCAGGCTCATCTTGTGTGGAGGGATTTAATAAACAATTATATCTGCTTACAACTACATTATAGTTTTATAAAGCACTTCTGAAAAGTATATATAGCGCTTGTATTTGCTAAATAGGTAGAGTTAAAGTAAAGTGTTATCAAGTTCACCAACTTTTCTTCAGAAGCATGGTTAAGTCTGAAAATCTATTTAAATAACTTATATATGATTTTTTTTTTTTTTACTTTTTGTAGTGTAATTCTATTAAGTGCATTCTGGATCTGCTTCATAATTATTTGGGTTGTTTTGTAAGTAGGGTAGGTACATTTGTCAGAAAAATAGAGAACATCATCATCAATAGGAAACACCAGAAACAAACAAACATGTTGTTGAGCAGGAAGACTCTTTATTTGTGTCTCATTTCTGTTGCAGTTACTTTAAAATGTCTTTTTTTAGAAGCACAGAACCGATTTAGTTTCTGTGCTAAAAGAAACTAAATCGGTTCTGTGGATTCTGTAGATCAGAGCACGACTTAAGACTTTAAGCGCCATTCAGGGTCAGTGGTTACCAGCAGCATAAAAGGCACATTTTACTAATTCAAAATAATGAAAAGTGATTTTGAACCACTGTGAGTGCTTTAAAGTGGTTACTTTATGAGGGTTTTAATGATACTGTAGATTCATTACACAAGTGTTTCAGGGGTTTTGTCATTTGTAAAAGATATCTGGGCAACAGGAAACAGAAAAACTCTTTGATTAGGATCCCTTACATTTTTTAAGAATTGTGACCAAGATATGCATTATGCAGGATATTTTACAGTTGATAAATAAACTTAGCAAATTCTTGTTACTCAATGGCTGACATATACGTCATTACCACTATAGGCCTATTTACAATAAACTAATATTGGCTCGGATCTACTAGAAGTCGTGCAAACATTAAACATATACCACTTTTTGAATACTACAAAAAAAAGGCATTAAATCTAAAGTTGACATGTCCAGCTTTTTCTGTGCGAAGCATCGTGCACTGCTATTTTTAAGAGTTTTGCATTTTGCCCTTTAGTTTCAATTGTTTGGGAAGCGTGAGCAGAAGAATATAAGCAAACAATACCCCAAACTAGAATTAGGAATGAACCGACAGTAATTGGCTTGAAAAGAAAACCTGTGCAACTCTGAAATAACATGGACAAGATTATATATATGAGTATTTGAGCTGAAAACATTTCATTCGATGGTTTGATTGACATGTTACTTTGGCAAATAAAATTAAAAAAAGGTTGAATTCTAAAGTTCCCAGTTGGTTTTCCTGTCTTCTTCTGGGATGACCGTCCAGTTAGGGGAAGGCGTTCCTGCAGCGAGCCAGTTGAAGTCATCCACCTGGCTCCAGTTGTTTCGGTCCCGGTCTAAACCAGACACAGTAAAGTCCTCCTCCAGGGTGGGATAAGACCAGGAGAACGGGGCGAAGCTGACTCCACGACAGTCCTCTATGATGGCTCGGCTGGTGACGTGCAGGTACACCCGGGTGTCCGTGGTGTTGTGGGTCCGCAGCTGCTGACAAGGGATGGCCAGAGTGCTGTCTCTACAGTGATCAATGAATACTGAACTAGACACGGGCCCACACAGGATCTCACAGCTGTCGATGTGTTTCATGTGCAGTGTGCTGGGGGACCCCAGCAGGCGGACCTTGCAGTTAGTCAGGTGAGTCAACAGCACGTCTTGTTTATGGATCTCCTCAGCTGTCTTTGTCAGACACACATCGTTCATGTTGGAGAAGCCGCACTGCACAGACACTGCAGGAGCTTCCTCCACCTTGGTGCTGCCAGAAGCTGCAGGTGTGTCCGACTCTGGTGCAGACGCTTTATCCGTGGCTTTACTGCGAGCTCGAAAGGCAAACTTCTTCTTGGGCAGAGCCTCCTCTCTGATCTCAGCGGAGGAGGTTAGGAGTTTCTGGAGAGCATCCTGGGCTCGTCTCAGCTCGTACTGCGTTAGAAACAACATGCTGTCGTTCAGAAACTTCTGCAGCTGGAGCGTTTTGACCGTCGCCTCTTCCAGTGTTTGGGTCACCACAGCCCGGTCAGCTCCGGAGCAGCTGGACAGCAGCTCCTCGATAGACGCCCGCTCTGTGTTGAAAGTGCTGGAGAAATACTCGCCCTTTTCCTCCGCGACAGACCGGCTCTCTTTAGCTTCCTTCCTCCGCTCGGCATCCTCCGCCCTCGCCTGGTGCCGCTTCTGAAGTCGCTCTTGTATCTTGAAGGCGCCGCTTTCGCCGGCAACCCCAATTACCTGCGTATCCTCAGCCTTAGCATCCATGTTGTTGCACTGTCGGTTGTTGCGGAAGTGATAACGGCACCATTTCTTCTTCGTGACTATTGCAAGCCAAACTTAAAGGTTTACCGCCACCTACTGCATCGGACATGTCATGGCAGTAAATTACCTGGACACTGATTGTAAATTAATAATAAAACTCAAACAATACTTTAAACCTATTTAGGTTTTAGTAACCTTTTCTTTAACCCAGCAAAATAAAATAGTTTAATCAAAATGTGTATAGTAATTGTTGCGGATGCCTGTTTAAAATGTTTTAATATAAAGACTTTTATTTTTACTGTAAGTAGAAATAAATGTACCATGTATGCTGTTTTTTTTAATACCCTTTTTTCCCTTCTTTTGTTGTATCTTTTTCTTCTTTGGTATTGTTTAAAGTATGTTTAAATGTTAAGTGGAGTAAGGGGAACTATTATGATGAAATACTCTACTGTCCCCTTTCTCTATCTGTTACAGTTTCACAATCATCTACCTTTTAATTTGTTAGTACTTATTGTATTGTATAATTTTTTTCCCTTTTATTATTTTGATTATTATTATTTAAAAAAAATGTTATTTCCTACTTATTATTATTATCACTTTAAAATACTGCTTTTGGATTTGTATATGATCATCATTAACATCATTGCATATTGTTGGTCTTGTTTTTTTTAATATTGTATGAATAAATGAGTTTGGATCATGGAGAAACCAGTACGGTGTACGGACAAAATGAGTAAATAAATAAAATAAATAAAAAATGTTTACACCTATTGTGTGTTACATGCTATTTATAGTTATTGTTTTGTTTTTTCCAGGTTTTGTGTATATATGGGCAAGTGTATTGTTTGTATTTGGTTTATGAAAGAAGCCAAATTATTTAAAATCAAATCAAACTAATTTCCTAACCCTGTCTCCACAAAATAAAAAATTAACATTTCCCTTCATCCTTGACTTGCACTCAGTAACCTTTTAAGCTCTATTTCTTTTTATAGTACTTGTTAAAACCTGCCATTTTGTTTATAACAGTATTACATAACTCACATATAATATTATATTTACATACAGTATATATCGACTTATCAGAGGGAGACAAATACAAAAATATTATAATATAATGAATAAAAAATGTAATGTGAGCAGGATTTAAGACAACTCTTCCAGAGACAACAACAAATTCAGTATTTTATTAGAATCAGAATCCGGATTATTGCCAAGTAGGTTTTTTACATTCATGGAATTTGCTTAGGTGTATTGGTGAATAACAAACATAGACGGAGAAAATTAAATGAAAAATAAAAGGAAGTAAAAAAAAAATGAAGCATACATTTTTAGAAGTGGTAATTTTGTGCAGTAATGCGCAAAGTTGTCCAAAGAATGTGCAAACGTGCCCAGTAAGTTAACTTTTAACTATTGCCTGTGTGTAAATGTGTGTATAAATCGGCAACTAAGTACGCTTTCATATACAGTAACTGTCATCATACCTGCACAACGTCAAGGTGTGGCACACACATCAGAGGCCCGCCCTCTACCGTTGGTAATGATTAAGTCTAATAAAATGTATCTGCAATTCATTAGGGCAGTGATATACGTTTTTATAATTCATATTAATTTAAAAAGATGACTATTAATTATTTGTCGTTGTTTTATATGTAATTATTGCCATTAAAATTCCAGAGACTCGTAAACACCGTGGACTGATGATTTGGGTTGCCTTGTTCTGTGCACTACCCCAACAACCCGTGCGGTGATGGCGAGGAAACCCCGTTGACAAGGCACTGCTTTTTCATGACGGTGAGTTTCCCTTTGAGTGTATTATAATTTTGTGATAAAAATTTCAAGGAAAAAACACACACAACCTCCTTCCTCCCTTCCTTCAGGGAGGGAAGAGAGTTTGAGCGGAGAGAAAAATCTATCTGAGACAGAACAGGGACAGTGAGAAAAATATATGAGTGGGAGAGGGAGAAGGAGGAGGAGGAGAAGGAGGGGGGGAGCAAATTAAAAGTTGCCAAATGGAGATATTGGGTTTCAAGAGGAGTGAGACAGGAGTAAAGGGTTTGCCTCTTTGAGTCGTCTTTATGTTGTGCTAATCGGGATAAATGTGTACGGCGCGACACGGTTTAGTCCTCTGGCAATTTCGACGAATTCCACCCGACGTTTTCAAAACAGGCGTCGTCAACATCGCGGCTAGCTAGCAGAACAGGCCGGGGTTTATCGTTAAAATGTTGCGGAGCGTCCAGTCCGGAGAGCTACCCGACCAGAACACGGGCTGTTACAGAATCCCCCGGTTGAAACGCGTCGGTTCGGTATATCAAGACAAATGTGACGTTTTTCATGCTGGCAGATGAGCCACATTGAGGACAAATGAAAGCCTCCCCAACAGAGAAAGAAAGATCACGTCAGCGACGACCAGCCACAGGCTGGACGACGGGCGTTTTGTGCTGCTTGAATGCGATTATCATTCTGTCGATTCAGTCTATTTTTGGAAATAAAACTTGCAAGCTGTACATTAGCTGGCTTACTAAACCAACGGCGGCACATGCGGCACACGGTGCAGGACTGCAGCGCGGACTAGCTTGGTCTGCGTCGAAGCATCGCATGCTAGGGCGGATCTCAACACCACGAATTTGAGCTCTAAATTACACAAACTGTTCAAACGTTTCGTAAAAGATGTCTTTATTTCGACCACCCCAATCAAAATTGGCGATACATCTGCTAATCCAGTGCTTTTGAGCTAATTAAAACGCTCATTTTGATAGGTACTTTTAGCTCTGTCGTCTTTTTCTGTAATAACGTTAGCTCGTGGTTGAATTGTAGATTAATATAAAGTGCTTATATAACATGTTGGTATTAACGGTTGACGTGTGTTGGTTTAATGCCTATTGAAATGATGAGAAAGGAGTAGTGTTTTTTTTTAAATATATTTTTTTACATATAAACAGTCCACATTTGGAGCTTATTTTGTGAAATAAAATGTCACTGTGTTAATCGTTTGGTTTCCGTTTTTTGTTGGGAAAGGTCGACATTGCTTCCTCTGACAGTTTTGTAGCAGTGTGTCCCATTTTGAAGTATAAAGGAGCCTCATTGCCTGTGGTTCCATATTTCCATCTGAAAATGCAGTTTATATAGTGTGGAAAGTAAATAAATGACAATATGTTATACTTAGCGTGCAGTGGTTCTTTCTTTTTGTATCTAAAGTCATGGTTCAGGCAGTTTAGAGAGC
This sequence comes from Bovichtus variegatus, assembly GCA_943593645.1. Lineage (NCBI taxonomy): Eukaryota > Metazoa > Chordata > Actinopteri > Perciformes > Bovichtidae > Bovichtus > Bovichtus variegatus. The sequence continues at coordinate 9,346,097 of CALSCE010000091.1, read as the reverse complement.
CTAGTTTGAATAGCAGCCCTGTCGTTCTTTGTTCTCCGTGAACCAAAGATGGAGGCTGAACGTGGCTCTGTTGTAAAGACAGCCTATGGCATGGTAACAGCCATTTTGTAGCATTGCAGTTGCATCTACGCAGGAACACAGCCTACATTTCTCCATGACTATAACATCACATACGATTTTTAAAAAAAAAACATTTTTCAATTGCTGGATTAATGACTAAAGCAATTTTACATTTTCTGTCATATTCCCTCACCATGTGCTCCACATTGCTTAAATACAACTATTACATTACAATAGTAACTTGATAGATATCCAAACTCTCATTACCCATTACTCTGCAGGATCAAATTAGTACTCATGGGCTTGGTTTAGTAGTCCCCCTTTTATAATGTAGCACCAAGATAGCTGCATACCTTTGCTGGCTGACACAACATAAAGCCAACACCTCTTTCAATGTAGAAACTCAAACAACCATGGTATAAATGGAGCAGCAGGGTGGAGTTATTTACACTCTAATGGCCATTTTCAGTCTGTGCAGACAACCAATGTGGGACAGCAGAGAAGGGTAATGGGAGGGAGTTTTATGTGTCAGACAAACATCTGTAGGAAGGGATGAAGGCCATCCTGCCCTTCACTTACATACAGATCTCCCACAGCTCTGAATAACATATCTGTCTCCCTCTCCACCCCCACATTTCACACCCATATGTTTCTTAGTCTCACCTGCCTCGCTCCAACAACCTGTATCTCACACGTTTGCCTTTGTAATATTACTAAATGCAGTTTCTCACCCTGCAGCCCAGAAAACAAAGGGTGGTAAATGACTGAATCCATGCTTCCTGCTGGAAATCTGTGAGTGAGATGTCCTTACTACGAACATAAGACTACTACAGAATAAAAAAAATAAGTGATCAATTGGGGTTTATTGTCATGATTAATGAAGCTACTAATCATTGCAACATGAATTGCCTAATCTAAAGAGCATACCAGTCATCTCCTCACCTGCTTCATTCTGTCTCCATATACCTCCATATTCTTTCAGGTGTCATGGATGATGAGGACGATCGCCATCTTCTGGATATTTTAGGGTAAAAAAAACCCCCTTTATAAAACTGATATTAATATTATGGATGCACTGATATTTGTCTTCACCCTGCAATTCACAGTGTGGCCACACATTTTTACATTTGTCCTTAAGTTTGGCTTAAATAGTTGGGTAATATAATTACAAGGGTTCCTCTTTGAAATCAGAGCCACAAGTATTTGCAATACTTATCTTGAATTAGGAGAGCTAATAATCCAATGTCCCATTCAGTAGAGAGGTTTTGTATAGTATTTTCTGTCACTCCACTCCAGGACCAGCTAAGCCATTTTCAAAATACACATAAGCGAAAATAAATTAACGATATTTTGAAATGTCTTCTGCACCCTTTTCAGAGATGTGGATGCATTGAATGACTATCTCCATGGCAGCAACAGCAAGTCTGTGAGTGACTCTTTCATAATGTATTCAGTCATTTCTTTCCGAGTTTGTCTGAAGAGTTACGCCACAGAGTATTCAGTGATCACTCCGTTAAGCTTTGTCTTTTTGGTTTCTGCAGATTGAGGAGGATGATGTAACCAATGCAGCTTATGGGTCGGATGGATCCTTCTTTTCTAGTGACACGGTGAGAGCACCTGGATCACACAAACCAAAAACTACATTTGAGTAGTAACACAACTGTTATGACTGACTTTGTATGGAGGTAATCTATTCAACATTCTTAAGAGCCAAGGAAAGTTGTTGGTTAACAAATATCTGAATATGTGATAAAAATGATATTATAAAAGTAGGGCTGATCAATTAATGGTAATTTAAGAGAAACCGCAATATGACCTACTGCAATGTTTAAATCGAAGAGGCGCAACATTTATTAAAGGCGGAATGTGTAACAAAATACCTTTTTTATATTAAATAAAAAGTGCTGCAGAGACTTCCTGGCCTACACATTCTAAATACTTAAGAAAACATCTTTGTTTGGTACAGATCCCTCGCATAAAATATAATCATATTAATATGTTTTTCAATGAAAACGAGAATAATGATATGAAAATGATCATTCCCTTTTAATATCACAAATCTCATCGCAATTGCAATATCAGTCAAAATACTCGCAATTACCTACTTTTTCAAAATGGTTGAGCCCTAATGACAAGTTTACAAAATGCTTCCATTTTTTGTACAGTTGTATGAGACAGACCTCCAAGGAAGGCTGTCTTATATGAAGCTCACATGCAAACAGTTTTTCAACTCTGCCCACTTTCTCTAAATGAATCATTCAGGCTGGATCCAACTCTGGCCTCAAAGATGGTTCTTCTACGATGGGGGATTTCGGCGAGGATTCAACAGGGGCAGGCCTCCAGCTCTCCAGCAGCCTTTCCTTTATCGAGGATGAATTGGGGCCTGGGAACTCCCCTGGAGGGGTGGATCTTGGGGGAGAGGACCAGCCCTTTGACATCCTACAGAAGTCTCTCATGGAGGCCGACATCACAGAGCAGACGTTGGCCCAGGAGGCCTTACTGGACTCCCAGCCCGCTCCCACTCTGGTCCAGGCTCCTGTTCCCTTCCCTTCCCAGCTGGTCTCTGGGGGGGGTTATAGCGGGGGAGTAGTAACCACGGCGACAGCTGCGTTCCCCACAGGCCAGTTCCTTCAGGGGGTGTCCCCGCTGCCCAATGGCAACGCCCAGCACATCCAGGTGTTGGGCTCGTTTGGGGCGGGTGGTGGTGTGATGACTCTGAGCAGCTTGGAGAGAACTCCTCAGCTTGTGTTGAGGCCAGGGGCGCCGGTACCTGCAGCGGGGGCCGCGACAGGGGGGCAGGTGTTCGCCCCGACCCAAGGGCAGGTGGGCTTACCTTTCAAAAACATCCCCCTTCAAAACATCATCATCCAGAGAGGCCCGGGAGGGACCCAGACTCTTGTCAGACCCATCCAGCCTAAACCCCTTCAAACTGGGGCTCAGACTATGTACAGCCTTGGTCTTCAGCACACTCCCACCACCATGGCTAACGTGGTCAACGCTAACACGGCTTCTCCTGGGGGGCAGTACACAGCCAATGGCTCCATTGTGGTGCAGCCGTCCCTGGAGCAGCAACAGGCCCAGACAAATCTACCCCCTGGACAGTTCTTACTTCCCAGCTCCATGGCACTCACTCCGGCCAGTACCATCCACAATGGCCCCACTGACCCCAACTCAAACGCCCTGATTACCAGTCAGAACGCGGTGCAGATTGTTCAGGGACAGAACTTCGCTGCACCACAAGGAGGCCAGCTAATTTTGAATCAGGGAGTAGTCAGCAGGAGTCAGGTTGGAGGGGGTGTAACTCAAACATGGACCGGAGTTTCTTGTGCGAACCCTGTGCAGACATCGTGCGGTGCTGGGCGGCTGACTCTGGTTGGCCCAGCGTCGGCGGGGATCGGCGGTCAAGGCCAAGTGCCGGCTAGCCACGTTCAGCGCCTTCTAGTGACTCAAACTCAGAATTTCACTTCTCTGTCCCCTTTAGCCGGTACTGTGACACAGGAAGACTACAGACAGGTATGATCGCAGGTTACTGGTGCTGTTTATTTTCATTATCACCCATTTTCTCTTTCCTGAAAACTTTTATTTGACTGACATCACTTTAATTCATTTTCTCAGAATTCTTCATCGCCTGCCCTCAATCAGGTGCAGCTCAGCAGCATCCACGGTAACAAAGGCTGACTTCTTTTTTTTGTCATTGTATGTTATATTTAAATGTAGTCAGCTGAACTTTATGTTGTTCCCTTGTTGTTTTGCATGATCTCTTTTAGCCATGACAACAATGAGTCAAGATTCAAAGCTGAACTCTCAGGTATGTCGCTCATCGTGCACTAGAGCTGCAAAAAATAATCAACAACAACTTTTAATAATAAATTAATCGTTAAAGTATTTTTCATGCAAAAATGTCAGAACATGCTGTTTTCTGCCTCTTGAATATGGAGATTTCTGGCTTTTCTCTGTTTTATATCATATTAAAAAGAATATCTTTTGGTTTTGGACTGACTACAGAACACAGTAAAAGACGACACCTTGTACTTGGAAACTGTGATTGACATTTTTCACTATTTTCAAAAAAAGTTCGAGACCAATCTGGAAAATAATCGTAAATGAATCGATAATAAAAAATATATTAGTTGCAGCCCCATCCTACACCCTATTTGTTATGCACTCATGTATATGGTGTATATTAAATGTGGATTATCCTGATGGGGACGATATCTGTGGTGTTATGACAACTTTACACTTTCTCTTTATAGGTCAGTGCTCAGAAGAGACCTGCCCTTCCGCCACTTACAAGAGGAGAAATGTGAGAATATGATTTACTGTGCATTGTGTAGAGATTTCTTCCTTTGTCGAATCTTGTCTTGTGTTTGTGTAGCTTGTCATTCAACCATTGAAGTCTCTTTTTCTTTTGATCCATATAGGATTTTACAACAGTTGAGGAAGGACCACGCTGGAGTTCAGACCCTAGATCTGCGTCGATTCAATTCAATCGATGATGCACTGCAACGACTCCTCCCGTACCACGTGTTCCAGGGGGCTCCACCCAGCCATGAGGAGTTCTCACAGGGTACGACCTTGAATTTACTAGCGTTACCTTAAATCTGCAGAAGTATATCATGTGTTTGCAAAAGTAAAATTGTGTTTGCAGAACTAAACTACCTGTATCCACTTTTTTATTTAAATTAAAACGTTTTTTTTACAGTGGATGATGAATTTGAGGTAGTTGCAACTCAAGTGCTGAAGAGGACTCATGCCATGGTAAACAAATACAGACGGCTACTAATGGTGGAAGCTGAGGTAGGCACACACACGAGCAAATACTTGCATACACGTTGTGTTTCATGTTACAACATGCACAGGGCTAACAGGTTGCCTCTCCCTTCCCTGCAGCGCTCCAGTCCGTCATCAGAAATGGTGATGATTGACAGGACCTTCAACCAAGAGGAGCGCAGCAACCTGACACAAGACAAACGCATGGTACTAGTGGATCCAGGTAAGAGGAAAAAAGAAGAAGAAGAGTGAAGCAAATCATTTTCTCCACAGAAAGATTTTATGAGAGACGATTTAGAACCGAGACGGCTCACTGAGAGTCATTTCCTGTGTCTGTGTCACATGGGTTTCACGCCCCTTTAAGAGACTAGCGGCAGGTCTGAGTCTATTCACTCCAAGGGGAGAAGTGAACGTATTATGACCAATTTTTCGCCCCATGATCACCGAAGTAAATGTTGGACCCATTTTTCAAAAGCCACATGTCTTCGGGACATTCTTACACTAAATTGTAATTTTTCAGACAGACAAATCAGGAGAAAATTAACTTTGTTTGAGACCTGTCTCAGCAACACACCCCTGCGAGATCTGCCGACACAGTGCTGAATCGTCGGTCTGGTGACGTAACTAGCGCAAATGTTAGCCAAACTGTGTCATAAATGTCAACATACGCTCGCAAAAGCCCTGGCTAAGTCATTTTTGTAAAAGGTCAATACGACTGTTAGCTGTGAAAATATAAATACGTTAGACCGCGCCCACTTAGGAGACAGGAAGTTTTTCAGCAACCATTTCATACCATTGGCGTCATCTTTTGTTGTATAGCATCCTTGGTTTTATTTAACTCATCCTCTCTTCTTCTTTTTCTTTTATAGACACGTTCTTGGAAGACTTCTGTTGTGGGAGGAAATCCAAACTTTTCCAAGATCCCTTCCCCTCTCAGTCGTCGTCCAGCTCGAGCTGCAATCCGTCAGACAGAGGCTCTACGGAGCCACCGCACAGGACAGACTCCCAGCCCGGGTATGGAGACCCGGGAGGGGGTGGCACTGCAGGACCAGGTGCAGCAGATAGACTTCCCCCTCCACTCTTAGAAAACAAGAGTGTCCTGGAACTGAAGAGATCCCAGCAACACTACGGGCCCAGCGGCGGCAGTGACAACAGCCTCATCGCTGCCAACAGTTATCCCCAAGGTAACCCCTCACCTTTCACAGCAACGCCAAGAGGACAGACACACTACCAGGTGTCTCACCACCTGTCCTCACACCCGATCCAGCCCCAGTACCCCCCTCAGCTCACCTCACCCCCTCACGCCGACACAGACTCTGCTCTCGAGGCGGCAGTCAACAGCATCTTGGAATGTTAAGACTGATATCATCCCTAATGAATGGTTTCTTTTTTTCCCGTGTGTATACGTTTTTTTTTTTTGTTGTCATTCTCCCCTTTTGTAATCTTTGTTGTATTCCCCCACAACACTGTTTCTTTGTGATACCATCTCCGGCCATGTAGCATGTATTTTAGTTTGTTTCGGTTTATTTCTTTCGGGGGTTTTGAGGCATGACAGCACTTAAAATTACCTACAAACATCCGGGAAGGTGTGCAATGCAATGTACTCACAGATAGAACATGTTCTTGTTTTTGTTTACTTTAACGTTATTTTAAAGAGGTAGAGTCTGCCGATTCAGTAGCTTGAATATAAGAGTCCCTCTTATCACATACATCATTAATATTTTGTGCCAGTTGATTACCCCCACTACCTATGCTGAAAAAGGAGGGACAAAATGACGACTCTGTGCCTAATTCTAGGTTTTTATTTTGAAGTGTTTACATGAAGGAGCTCTATTCAAAAATATCCCCTGACTCAGTTCCTTCCTGCATTACAAACATGCACACATGCTTTTAATACATCGTGTTAAGTAGATTCATGGTTCAGAGGTGTAGATTTCCTTAAAGGTAAGCTCAGTAGAGACACATTCACATAGACAAATTGCACTAAACGTACTGTTGCTTATTTCAGGAAACTTTATGAATATGTGGCTCGTTGATATCCTGTGTACGCTAGGCTAAACAGAATGTGAATATTTGGAACCAAACCAAAATCTATTCCTGCTTTCAGCTGCCTGCAATAAGGACAACCTCTTAATCACACTAGCAACCAGTCAAACTAGTCACATAGACATATATAGTAGTGTTACTGTACTCGGCAATGCTTTTTTTCTTGTGCTCAAGTCACATTTTCTTTGGCATTTTTTTCTTTTGTACCTTAAAGGTATGCAAGCCCCGACACAGACACAGGACAAATACTCGATCTCAACCACTTTTTATCATTTCACAGTGTGTTTGTGTCAAGGGGAGCTTAGTCCTCAGATTGAGGAAGATATGTTACAGTATGTTTATCTTTTTTTTTTATTTAGATTTTTATTTCCTTCTTTTTATTTTTTAAAATGACATTAAAAATGCTGACTGTTTTTGTTTGTTGTGACATGTTCCCCAACTTTGTGAAGATGACAATATCGTCATTAGTTTAAATGATCCTGGAGGGTCATTGATTGTACGTATGTCGGTCTGCCTTCTGCATATAATATGATCACGTCCAGCTATCTATGCTTTACTACCGTGTCATGTCAGCGTGTTTGTGTTAATCTGCACACATACACACTGGCATACGGCTATGTTTTCATGCAGTTTGGTTGTTTGATTGCCATACTCTCGACTTTATTCCCAAATGTTCACGCTCAGTCTCCCAGGATGTTTTCAAGCATTTCACACACATCCTTTTTTTTTTTTCTCTCTCTTTCAGCAGCGCAACCAAAACTCAAAATAGGAGCGAGTGTGGCTTTGTCCAGAATCACCGTCAGATCTTTACGTCTTTGTGCTGGTGACAACAGCTCTGTAGTGTTCCTCTGAAGCTGTGCCCCTAAAGCTCCCGCTGTGTTCCGCTTTTGTCTTGAGTATTGTTGAGTTTTTTTCATTTAGTTTTTGTAGTCAAAACTTACTGTGATATGTTTTATCATGATAAAGAATTAATCAGAAATATTGGTCATGTATTTCTGTTTTCGGAAAGGGCATTTTTTTTGCAAATCAACAGAAATCTGCACTATGGTAGAAGCAAGAAAGAGCAGTTTATGTTATACCCAACACAGCACCAAAGCTTAGGTTAAATGTGTTAAACGCTGATTCTGGATAGTGTCACCTTTCTCCTATAAGTGTCTGTGAAATATCCTACAGGGGCAGACTGAAGGCCTTTTATATGGGGTGATAGAGAACACGCGTCTTCTTATTTTTGTGTTTGAGTGCCAGTGGCCATCACAACCCGCCTGTATCTTTGCCTCAACCCTTGTAGAACTCTTATATCTACCAGTGCACACTGAGAAAACTCCAGCTTTGAAAGCAAATCCCTATTGTCATGTAAGGGTCATGTGACATTTGCTCCTTCAAGTTTCTGCTGCAAGACTTTGTGCCTCTATAGCACTCATATCCACAAGAAAGTTAGTTTTGGACTTGCACAAAGTCCAGAGCTACGTGTTCAGTGCTGGTTATCTGGATGCATATCAGTGTCTGAGGGCCTGGTAGGAACATACTGTGCTTTTTTTCCCCTCGTTTTCAGTTCAAAAATGTTTTTCTTCCTCCATTTTCACTGCTGTTTTGTCTCACTTGATTTGTATAGTTTGTTGTTTTGTACAAAAATGAAAAGTGAAACACAAAATATTTATAATTTTTGTATGGAGAAAAAAAAGAATGTAAAAAAAAAAAAAAAAAGAAAAAAAGACGAGAAAAATGGAAATTAAATTTTTTATTGTGTTGGCTAAGAAGTGGAGTCAAGAAAAATCGTTACAAAAATACTGTCATTTCTTCATTTGTAGCTAATGTGTGTTCACTACAGCAGCAAAGAGAGTCAACAATAAATTCATTTTGAATACAATAACAAACTGGTGCAGTCCAGACCAGAACCTCCTTCAGCGTCCCTCCATTACTATTCTGTGAGTGTCTGGCACTGACGGACTAAACATGCATAATAACATGGAACAGGGGAAGCACTTCCTAAAGAAAAACAGATTTGTAACCCTCTGCTACACAGACGAGATCTTTTTACAGATTTTGAAGTCAGGACATTTTCATTTTTCACTACATCTGTGCTGCCGAAGTAAGATTTTAATCAAGTTTTAAAATCTCTTGGTTCCCTTTAATCGCCCCGTGGACCCCAGCCCCATTGCCTTTGCACAAAGGAGCAAAGAACACTCTGCATAGCAAACATTTGACTGCCCAGCCCTTTGGTTTTGGTAGCACAACACAACAATGACACCTTGTGGAGCTCTTGGGAAACACACAGTGGTACTCAAAGAAATCTTCCCAATTTTTCCTTCTCAAAGTAAAACTAGATCCAAAGCAAACTACCCGTAAATAATATTAACATAGATAAGTAAATAAATTATTTGCCGCAGCGCCCACAGTTTTCATTTCAGATGAACTATACAGGTGCAAAGTTGAATGAAACTGCTGGTATCAGAATCACAACTTTTCCTATTGTTAAAGATATAGTTCGACATTTTGGGAAATGTGCTTATTTCACTCTGGTGAAGAGATAAATACGATGATAAATACCATATTCTCATATTTAAGCATAATAAAAAGCTACAGCCAGCAGCTGGTTAGCTTAGCTGAGCTTAGCATAAAGACCGTAAACAGCTAAAGTCTAAAAGGCTTTAACGGAGGCGTTATGTTTTTCGGGTTCTCCGTCCCATTCTCGTGAACGCGATATCTCGGTTACACCGGGAGGGAACTTCTTCAAATTTGGCACAAACATTCACTTGACTCGAGGATGAACTGATCAGAAAATTTGTGATTAAAGTTCAAAGGTCACTGACCTCACAAAACTATGTTTTTGGCCATAACTCAAGAATGAACATGCTAATTGTGTGACAATTTCCCACATATGTCTAGTAGGATAAAACGATGAATTGATGACATTTCGGACAAACATTGACGTAAATTGACCAGTTGGTGGTAATTGTAATTGCAGTATCACCTCAGTTTTTGTACGGATTAAACAAATAATATAGAAGGTGCTTTAAAAAGGTGGATTTTATTACCATTTGACAGAGCAAGGCTAGCTGTTTCCCTGTCTTTTCAGTCTTTATGCTAAGTGAAGCTAACCAGCTGCTGGCTGTAGTTCCATAAGTCGTAAAAGAAAACACAATGGGCTTACAGGGTGAGCTACCATGTTGACAAGAAACCAGTATCAACTTCTCAGAGATAAATCCTGTGAACATGTTTGGATCTGGATTAATTATATATTATCCGGAGAATAGACGCCTATAAGTGCTGAACCAAACCTGCCGTTTTCTCATACAGAGTCACGCTTGTCCGAACATCTTCCCTTGACATTAGTGGTACTTCCTCCAGCGATCACGCTCTGAAAAACAAAAACAAAACACCCATAGACATACGGTTATCTCCAAATCTAAGTAGCCCATCACATGAAGCAACACCGACAGCAATCCACATACTTACTTATACGAGGGTAACTCCAGATGTAGCTGAGCACACAGTATCCGGCTAACAACATGCCCAGTCCACCTATACCGCCTTTCTTCACTTCAATATACTTCTTGTAATACCACTGCCAGCCTGATGGAAGCACAGAAGAGGTGCAGAACAATATACCTTCTCTATATACCAGCTTCTCAAGGTTAGGAGTTTTTTTTCTAAAATGTGGACAAGTTGTATATTATACATTTACAGCCAGCAGCCGGCTATCTTACACAAACAGTAGGCTTACTGGTGTGTTTTGCGTGTGATACATATATTTGTATGTGTGTGAGATGTGTGTGTTGTTCACCTCCTTGCACCATTTCCACCACCTCTTTCGGGTGGCTGGGGGTTTTGCAGAACAGCCACTCAGACAGCTCCCTCAGTCTCACCTGTCCAAGACTCCGCCGTGTCAGAGCGCCTTCGAATGATGACACCCATGACGAATCAATGCACTGACACGGATAAATACACACTCGAAACACATTCTTGCAGATACATATACAATACCTCACTTTGAGGAATAAAAACGCGTTTTACTACGAAACCTTTTAAATATTTAACTGAAGAAGCCCATGTTCAAAGAATTAAAATAAAACATTTGTCATGATTAATCAGAAACTGAAATCAAAGAATAAGTAAAACAAGACCAGTTTGAGGCATTTAAAGGGATAGTTTTGAATTGGGGTTGTATGAGGTACTTGTTCATAGTCGTGTGTTAGTAGATGGCGGTCGACCCAGTTTGGAGAGCTTAGTTTCCGTACTGGTACGGAAACTAAGCAATGTACCGCTGTGGACGGGGACAGCACCAAAATGTATTTTAGCCACCTAAAACAAATCTATATCAGTTTAAGTTTACTCTATGTCTAGAATATTTCCACCGCTTTACCTTGCTGTCAGACAGCCCTTTCTGATGAAGAACTGGCGTTGTTATCTAGGCTCTCTTCAAAGCCACCAGACTCCTTTGACAAAAGCAGTCATTTTACCTCGCAGAACACAGAAGTTGCTGTTCCACCTCAACTATCCCTTTCAGACATATTTCAGTCCGTACCAAAAAAGTTTTGATTCCAAGCCGTGCTTCTTACTGTCATACTGACCTTTAGTTCCATTATCAGCAATGTTTTGGTTCCTGAAATCTAGCCGAGACTTCAACCCATCATCAGCTCTAAATGTCTCCAACTTTGCCGCCGTCAGAGGGCTGGAAAACTTTGTGAGTGATGGTGATAATGTGAGGAGCCCTGTCACCTTCACCCCCTCATTCATGCTGACGGTACGTGGAGGGGACGTGGCTTTGCTCACTTGAGACGATAGAGGGCCAGGAAGGGGGGGAGCTGCAGGGGAGGTTAGTTCAAGCTTTTGCAGGGAGACAAAAGCTGATTGTTTAGAATTTGAACTTTTTCTGATAACTGATTGTAGCTCTGTGTGTTGTGAACTGATGCAGGGCAGCTGGTCTGACGGAGTTGTAGTTCTAACCACGCAGCTGTCTTTATTTCCAGTTGGGAGTGGAAGTGGACTGAGACTAAGTCTGATTTTGCTGCTTAGATCATCAGCAGTTTCAATCTGGCTCCGGATGCTTGGCCTGCTGGACTGGCGGGCGGCGTGAGCTCGGCCTAACGTGGCTTTAACATCCTGGAGGGTAATCCTGGACTTGTGACCGCTTTCTGATGACATCTTATTCACAGATAAATCCTCAACTTCCCCTTCGGTGTCCATCCAGAAGTTGTCTCCGACATTGGCTCTCACACTACTTTCCTTTGCTTTAGAGCCTAGAGAGACAGAGGTATCTTTGGCTGTGGGAAGGGCTTGTGCAGCCTTCTTCTTGGTCTTTGACATCTTCATTTTAGTGGGTTTGGCCCCGTCTTTTATTGAGTCTTTGTCGGGATTAGTTTTGTTCTCACCTCTGGCTCTGGAGTTTACAGGATCTGCCACAAACAGAGTTGAACCTGCAGGCAGGTCCCCCGAGGCAGATCTGATTCCCTCCAGTGATCCCTTAGATCCCTCTTTGGACTTTGCAGCTTCTGTCAAAGCACGGACACTCTGCTTTTTGGGTTTAGAGATGGTGGGAGATGGAGGTAGCGATGGGGAGGAGGTGAGGGAAAAGGTGGTGGAGGATGAAGCTGTGTTGATTTGTTCGGACAGCTTCTGTTTCTTCTTCTTAGCTGATGGTGGAAGTGACGCACAACTCGGGGACGATGACTGTGTTACTGCTGATGATGTCACAGACATCTTTTTACTCTTCTTTGATTGTGGACTTGCTGTCATTGACAATGTCTGTGTGGACTCTGCTGTTGGTGCGGATGATGCTGCGGCCAGCTGAGAAGATGTCGTCTGATTCACCGTGACATCGTGTTTGGTCGGAGGTGTTTTGGAGCTCGCCGCTGCCTTACAATGTGGCAGGTGACTCTTCAACCTTTTGTAAGTTTTCCCGCAGAACGGGCACACCTCTGAGGGGAAAACAGTGACAGAGCGTGCGGTTAAAACAAGCACATTACCACTTCTATGTGTACATGTGGTCAATATGTACAGTCATTTACATTATCCATTAATCTGCTGATCATTTTCTTGATTGAACACCTTTTTTTGTCTGTTAAACATTAGAAAATAAGGTGATATTGTCTAAAACTCAAAGATATTTGGTTTACTATCATTCGCATTTCAAAGAAAAGCATCAAAACTGCACATTTGAAAAGCTGGAACCAAAACATGGTTGGCTTTTCTGCTATAAAAATTACTGAAATGATAAATGAATTATTAAAATAGTACCAAAAGTGAATGTACTCATTATACAGGCCCATTTCAGAATATTGTATATTATATCATTGGATAATTATTATTCATGCATTAATATGTACATTCATTTAATGTTGTAGCTGGTCAAGGTGGAGCTTATTTTGTTTGCTACATACATATACACACACATATATATATATATATATATATATATATATATATATATATATTACAAAGGTATCAAAGAAATGTAGTGCTGCAGAAAGTACAAATATTTACCTCTGAATTGTAGTGGAGTAGATGTGTAAAGTAGAGGAAAATAAAAAAAACTCAAGTAAAGTACCTCATAATTGCACATTTATTTAAGTACAGTACCTAAATAAATATATAACAACTATCTGATTAAAAGGACATTTACAGTAATGTTATGTATTATTAACTGCTAATGCACATATCATTTTCTTTATGGCAGTGGTGGAATGTAACTATTAAGTACATTTACTCAATTTTGAGGTACTTGTACTTTGCTTGAGTATTTTCATTTAATGCTACTTGGTACTTCTACTCCACTACAATTCAGAGGCAAATATTGTACATTTTACTAAACTAGGATTTCATTTATTTGACACCTTTAGTTAATGGTCAGTATGTATTAATACAAAATTAAAATCAATTTATAAATGACTATGAATTGTTAACGGTTACGCTACACAGCAGTATACCGAGTAATTCAAATAAGCAACATTAAAGTGAGGTACACATTAATGCACTAATTCATAGTCTGATGATATAATGAACGTTATTCTGAAATGCGTAATGAGTATGTTTACTTTTAGTACTTTGAGTACATTGTATATGTTGATGCTAGTTTTAAGTAGGATGTTGAATGCATGACTTTTTCTTGTAACAGATAATTTTTTCCACTGTAGCCAAGCTTTTACTTAAGTTTAAAATCTGAATACTTTATCCAGCACTGCTTTAGGGGCTGACCTTGAAGGAAAAGTACTTACAGTACTATTCTACTGCAGACTCGACTGCGTTTCATCACTCAGCAGCGCAGTACGTCTCAATACAAATAATAAACTACTACAAACACATGTAATATTAGTAGTCATTAGGTCACGTGGTGTTTCTGCTTTTCTGAATGACAGAACAATATTATGACACTTACCAGAGCTCATTCTGCACGCGTCTGTAAACACAGCCAATCAGGTTTCAGCAGGTTCCGAGAAGTTACAACGGGAAAGAGGGAACAGCGTCGATCATAAATATAAAGTGACATAAACTATGACATTATTACACAGCGGTGTCAACTTTCAAACACGTTTAGTTAAGTAGGAACATAGAAACACATTTCACATGTTGCAGTTACAGGGAAGGACCCTTTAGGTGTCGTGTTAGGAGCCAGAGTGGAAATTGATCAAAAAAAAAAAAGAAAAAAGAAAAGAAAAAACTAACTTTAAGTTGTATTCATAAGAGATGGGTACAACTGGTTCTAAGTGTAACAGTTAATTAAATTCCACTGTGTATTTATCCTTCCTGTAGGTGTGGCGCGTCGACTACACGAAGATGATTCACTCCGGCCGACTTCCGGTTTCGCGTTAATCCCCGAACAAACCGCTTCTTTTTTCTCATGAATTCGTTCAAGAGTTCCAGTAAACCCGCTGATATTTATGTCAGTGGTATACGAGTTTTCCACAGCAGTACTGGTCATATTATTTGGCAGAAAAATACTTTGGATTAATTATAAGAACAGTTTCTAGGCGGTACTAAGCAGACTAGCCCCTTTTCCTTACATAAACTATTTTTTATTCGACAAAAAAAAACAAACTCGCATGGCCTTCCTATGCTGATGAGTTGCTGATTTGTCCTAAAGTTTTATGAATCAAGTAGTATTTGTGTCGAGTAGAACAGGAACCATGCTTGACCTTTGTTCTTATAGATTATCTCCAAAATGAAAAGAATAAATGAAAACATGAATATATGTGGACAATAAAATACAAATAAATAGATTTGTAAACAAATGTCAGAGGATATGTTTCAAAACACTCAAAAAAAGGCAACTCACCCGCATTTGTGTCATTAACATACATTTAAAAACATTTTACACTGTAGTCAACTTCTATTTGAAATATGTTAACATATCTCTTAGCATATCAACAAAATGTATGTATATTTAGGGCCCTTGATAATTGCGAAGCAGCTAAATATTCAATGATTTAAAAATGAAGAGAAAACAAAGGCTACGCTCATTAGAAAAGTGTATTTTATTGATAGGGTTAGAGTGGCATGAGACTTGGCACAGGAATGAATTTCAAGAAGGTGATGAAAAAAAATTACACAAAAATACATCTAAATCAAAAAAAAAAAAAAAAAGCCATCTTCATTGGAAAAGCAGTGATTTGAAACACAATCAGAATGGAAAAAAAATACTCCATTTCTACAACCATTTACATATACGGAGATAAACCTGAATATTATTTACATGGCAACAGATTACAGTATGTACAAAGCCAGAACTGGAAGCAAACTGAAGCTAACAGGAGCTTATTTATTTTAGGAGAAAAGCTAGAGACCATCTATGTGAAAGCATGGGGTGATTTGGCAGAGAAACAGATTTTAACAGTGCCTGGAAGTTGTCCTCTAACAAAGATTGGCTCCCTACAGAATAGTCTCGGACAAAAGTGTTGAACTCCAGTAGGTTTTTTATCTACATTTGTTTTCAACAAAATGTTTTTTTCTTTTAAAAAAAAAAAAAAAAGGGAATTTCTAAACAGGACAGGATGGCGTCTAAAACACAAAAAACCTTCAAGGGTTTTTCAGAGACGCCTGGAGTCACAACTTGGTAAATTACAGTTTACAATGTTGGTTACAGTTTTTTTTTTTTTTTTTTTAGACAATCTAGAGTAAATCTCTGTACATCTATTAACAGACATTCATCATTCAGGCAAACAGGGGAAGTCTGTCCCTTTACAAGGCATCTAATCAGAGATGAAAACAAAGAGAGAGGGGGGGATTCTGGGTCAACGTTCAGGGGTCAAAGCCAGGAGGATACAGTACCAAACACCACCCAGCTAAATGTACTGAGGCCCGACTGAGTCTCATCGCTCTGCCACCCAGATTAAGATTAAATTATTCAGTTAGTTTACCAACAACAACATCAGCATTAATGCTGGTTTTGATTCAAACCTGAGAAAACAGTGGACTGCATGTTCACTTGTTGGCACGCCTGCCTAATGTGCCATTTAAGGTAATTTTGTCTTAAACAACCAAGAACAAAAGGACAACTTGCATGGAAACTTGCGTCTTAATTATCTGTTGAAGACAGCTAAGATTGGCTTCAATTCTAGAGGCACAAACGCAGGATTTGAACAGTGATTAGGTCTACATAAGACATTATATGGAAAGGCATTGTAGGTTCAGTCTTGCGGCCCTTTTCTAACATTTTTCCACAGACAAGGTGCCAGTGCTGGAGCCCTTTTCAACATCAAATATTGAACCATTCCGAGCCGCTTTAGCAAAATTATCTGGTCCTTGTCCCGGCAAAAATGGCTCTGTGCCGGCACTTTCAACCTGCTGATCTCGAAGCCAAGAAAAAGTGATGACTGGGGACGGCAGGAACGATGCTGGAATATGAGAAGAAGAAAAAAGGACAATTGTGCAGTCTCCAGATCATCAGGAAGTTGGCAAACCCTTCTATAAACTACAGGGGCTTTGAAACAACGTTCACAAAGCAGTACTGGAGGGTGCAACAAAAATAATAGAGTGATTTTTAGAATAGATAAATTCAGTGCTTGGACACAGACTGGCAAATCAACATTGGCACAGCTGATCTTGGTACATTTCGACCGTCTTACTCTGCTGTTTGCTTACATGTTTAAACATTCGTTCCTGTATGTGTTGCTTCGCAAGTTGTGTATCTGGTTTAGAGACCATATGCCTGGTTTGTAAAAAGTTTTGCTGGTTTCCACAGCCAGGCGCTGACATTGTCGGCACCTTGTGAGTGGAAAAGCGAGTCTTGTGCTGTAAGGCAGCGCTCAGGCCAGAGGAGAGAGTCTCAAGACGATGCAGCAAAGATCAGATGTTATCCAACCCGCCTGCTCGTCTTTCTTTATAACCACAGACAGTCTGCCATACTGACTCGTTCCCCTACCAAACTAACAAGAAGGCTAACTCTTCAAAGAGGAGAGTAAAAACTAATCTAAAAACGGCTGTAGAAGAATGCTGATGTCCATCGGATTCTTCTGAGGCTGGTCTCTCCCAAGTCCTCGTCAGGAGCAAGGGGCTGGCTTGTCTATTTTCACAGGTTGACGGGGGTCATTGGAGCATGAGCTGTTTGAGGTTGTCGTGGAGGATGGTGTCCTTGACGTCCCGGAACACCAGCCGGATGTTCTCTGTGTTGATGGCCGTGGTGAAGTGGTGGTACAGGGGCTTCTGGGTGGCATCGCGTCTCTTGGCCCGGAAGCACTCCACCATGAACGCCTGGACGTCTGGCAGGTTGTGCTCCTGCCCAGTGTACTCGGGAAAGTAGTCCTTGAGCGGAACGCTCTTCACCTTCTCCTCCAGCAGGTCCGTCTTGTTGAGGAAGAGGATGATGGAAACGTTGACGAAGACGCGGTTGTTGACGATGGTCTCGAAGATGTCGAGCGATTCACGCAGCCGGTTGGTCTGCCTGTCCTCCATCAGCACCTATTAAAGACAACCGAGGGATTAAGTACAATTACTACGACTAGTACTGTAGTTATTGTACTAGATATATGTAAAGCAATAATACAAAAATAAACATAGTTGCAGACGGAAATGAATGGAGCACGAGCATGGTACATCCTGTCTGATCTTTTGGCCTTTTTTATAAAATATGGGTGTTACAGAACATGTATTCGTTCCAAACTGTTTGGTACAGAATGTTCAGTTTGATAAACAACTTTCTTTTGATTCTGTAATCCCTGTGATACAGGTATTAAGATGCACCTTAACGCCAGAAACACAGCAGGCAGCGGCGAAGTGAATGAATACATTTTAATGCGGCCGGGAGAAATGTTCATGCGTTTCAGGTGGGAAGAAATTCTTTGTAACATAGGTCAATCATGTAGCAGGAGTCACATGACTCTGTTTAATGATTAACTGCGGGTGTTCTCTGGATGCATTTTGTTGCAAAAGTTAAACTATCCCCAACTTTTAGTTTGGTCGCACTTCACCGTAGAATCAAAAATCGGATGCAGGTGACGGCTGCTGCAGCGATCCATAAACACTGCATGACAGCTCGCCGCAGGCCGCACTTCACCACTGCTCTTTTATTCTCCGGCTTTTAATTGTGCTAAACTTGTCTTTATCTGATCTTGATATTTGCTATTACAGTTGTTTATAGTGTCTTTGTTGCTGCCGTATGCACATTTTCCGTTTTACTTTTTATGCTGCACCAGAATAGCCCTCCGTGGACAATAAAGCTTTATTGAATTGAATAATAATAATTTAGGAATCCTATAAAAAAAAATGTGTGCAACCTTCCTCTACAACTGTAAAGACAATACATAACACACTGAATGAGATCTACACACGCTGTGGGATGAATCACAACAGTTCCACAGAATAAGAGTGGGCATACAGACAAAGCAATGACGGTTTATCAAAAAGTCACCAAACATTATCTGCTAGAACAAACTGACTAATGTGCCACTTATCAGGCTATCACAAGTGTGTGCGCTTGCTTGTGTGCGAGGGGAAATGAGAGTGTACGGCCAGCGTTCGGCACAGCGGCATATTTTCACCTGGTCGTATTCAGAGGAGGAGACGAGGAAGAGGATGGAGGTGACCGAGTCAAAACACTCGAACCAGCGCCTGCGCTCAGACCGCTGCCCCCCCACGTCCACCATCTTGAAGGGAACGCTCTTGATCTCAAAGTCATACTCGTGGATGCCCTTGGTGGGTTTACGAGCCAGCAGGATGTCCTGTTGAGTGGGAAGATACTCCTGGAGGAGAGATGGAAAAACACAACAAATTAATATATGAATGATGAATTTGAGTAAAAAGAAAATCTCAAGATGAAGACAAATTTTACTTTTAGACAAAAAGAAACAACATACAAAAAATACCTATAAAAAGGTGGATATTGGATAAAGATATGGGTGGAAGATAATTCAGAATGATAATTTATCGTCTTTCAATGAAATCGTATAGTTATGAAATCCTATAGCGAGATATTGTAATACACAAATACTTTAAATGAACAAAAACTGAAATTGGTCAGAAAATCTGACATGAAATAGTTTGAGGGAATAACATTTGAAGATTGTGGTTTAGGTTTTACATCAACCAACAAATGGTGTAAATATGGGAATATGTTTTTTCCCACTATAATTTCACTGGAAACTGTTCATATTGTACTAAAGTTCTTATCTTAATATTAATATAAAATACTCAGTACTTCTTAGTCAAGTATTTCATTTACAAAACAGGCTTTACCATGTGGTTATTTCATATTGACCATTAAGAAACTTAATTTAATGATTTATAAACCTTTTCAGGACCTGCAGAAACCCACTTAAAACATCATTGTTTTTATGTACTGTCCTGCTAATAAGAGCCTCTTTGGCAAAATGTCAGCATTATATTTGGCGAACAACCATCGTAGTTGCTCGTCAGCAAACCTTGAATTGTCTAGACATGCTGCAATATAAAACTATAACATGTACAAGTCTCATTATAACAATCAGTGCAGGCAGAAACAACTTACCGGCTCGCCAAGCTTATCCAGATTATCCAAGAAATACTTCACTGACTCACCCTGCGACAGGACAGAGGAGGAATTTCTGTTAATTCTACACACATTATTAGATTCACTCATTTTAATTGTAAACAGCAGTTTGCATGCAATGCACTTCAGCTAACTGCTAATATTGCATTCAATAAAAGACAAGTATTGTGGTTGTAGAGACTAAAGTCGCTCTTTTGCTGAGGCAGGATGCAGAGTATTAGGTATTGCAGTAGACGCGTGTTTGTAAGTGTGACTTTCATGTATACAGAAGTGTGGCTACCTCTGCACGTGTGGGCGTGTATTACTCATGTTATGGGGACAAGAATCTGTTTACACAGCCACATCGTCGAGACTGGGCTTCCCTTTTGGGGACAAAATGAAAGTACCCATAATGTTAGATTTTAGTGTCAAGACTTGGTTTAAGTTTTGGGTAAGTCCAGAGGAAATGAGTGTAAATCAATGTAAGATACTCTAACGTGATGGAAACATGACTCTCTCTCTGTCTGTGTGTGTGTGTGTGTGTGTGTGTGTGTGTGTGTGTGTGCAGGGGTGTTTTTTCTCAACCGTTCCAACGCTGTTCATGCGCAATTAGTGCAAGTCCAGACACGAGGCTGGCAAGACTGAGATGCATTCCTTTATCTGTGTGTGTGTCCTATACTCAACATAAACCAACAACTGACGGCAAAAAGAAAAGCAGATTTTACTTGCGCCATTTCCTGTGACCCACAGTATCTCTACTATATCATACTACACCTCTTCAGGGGATTGTTTTGCATGCTTTTTGCATTAATGACACAGTAGACCAACCCCACCCTTGCTATAAAATTCAAATTTGATCAGTAGAAGTGATTGTTTGGGTTATATTTCTTCACGTTAGCACCATTTATTTCCCGCACTGTGAGCTTCTGTACTCACCTTTTGATCCTTTAAAAAACTAACCCGACCTGAAAAACGTGTGTGTGTAAGGCTAAGACTACACGAGGAAGGAGTAGAATGGCCGCTACGCTAAAGCCAAAAGAAAGAAGAGCTACCTTTCTGTGAAGCTAATTTGAATTCTGGCAGCCTGACTAAAGAAGCTCAAATCTGAGGAGAACTGGTGGTTTTGAAATAGTTAAAAATCTGTTGAATTTATAAAAAAAAAAAAAAAGAAAAAAAAAAAAGAAAAGAAAAGAAAAGAAAAAAAGAGGAGAAACACGTATGATGTATTCTGTGCAGTCTGTAAAGCCCACTGAGACAAATGTATAATTTGTGATATTAGGCTATATAAATAAACTGATTTGATTTGAAACAAGAGCAAATCATGTTGAGCTCTGTTCATTATACAGCAAAAGCGAAACTGAAACATAAGATTACATAACAATGTCAGTGTTTTATTTGAATTGTAGACACATGACACTTCATATTAAAAAAAGGCAGATCTTTTATGTTTTAGCATCTTATCATAGGTTTCTGTTGTTACATTGAAAAAAAAAAAACAAAAAAACAAAACAAAAAAAAAGGTAAGAAGGGAGAGGAAATGTTTATTGGTGATTTTAAAGACCAACTCTGTTAACTTTATACTATGCAAAGCAAGAGGATCTATGTGTGGTTTCAGTCTGTACATGTGTTTTTAATGTTAATTAACAAGCACGCCTGGGGGCATGTGTGATTTGTGATGCAAATACTTAAAAAGGGCATGGGCAAAACACAATGGGTTCTATCTGCTGGCAGAAAAACAAATTAGTCCTCGCGAACAAGAGCTGGTAAAATTTAAACAGCTCCCAACAGAACAACTCTTCAGCTGCTGCTTCTGGGTTTATGTGTTATTGTCTGAATGGGAGAGCTTGTGTTTTGGAGACGAGGCCCTCAGGTTTTAGATTTCATTTGTATTAAAACTTAATATCAACTGGGGGCTGCAGATAATAATTCTTTAGTATCGATTCATCTGGTGATTATTTTCTTTATTTAATCATTCAATCGTTTGGTCTGGAAAATGGCAGAAAATTGTTGGAAATGTCTAATCTTCAAATTAGTTGTTTTGTCCAAAACCCCCCAAAATATTCAGTTGAAAAAAAAAAAGTAAATCTCACTTTTGAGAAGCTGGAACCATGAAATGTTTGGTACTTTGGCTACATAAATCACAAACAATAACCAGCATAGTTCAACAAATGACTTACGTGTTAATTGAATAACTAATAAATTTAAATTTTCTATCAAAATCAAAATATCTATAAAATCTCACAATTTTTCTTCAATTTGGTTATTTTTTTCAAACTCAAAAGATATTTAAATTATTAATTTAATTTTTTCGGTTTGTTTGTTCGTCAGCAGGATTACGGAAAAACTACTGACCCCATTTTCATGAAACTTGGTGGAAGGACGTAGCATGTACCAAGGAAGAAACCATTACATGTAGGACAGGCTCTAAATCACTATTTATAATACAAATTCAGCAAATTTTTGGTATTTGTGCTTCATAAATGACTAAATTAGTGTCACTATCTATTTTTCTTTCCCGTCTATGGACTAATTGTTTTTTGGACTTATATAAAGGATCGGTAACATCCGGGTTGACAGATTTTGAAGCGACAGTACATGTATATTTGTGGTTATGTAGATTGACTATTGATTAATCATTCATCAAGTAAAATAACAAAAATAAATCACTTGTTCAAGCTTCCAAAATTGAAGATTGTTTTTTTTTTAATTTTTTATTACTATGTTCTATTATAGTAACTTGAATATTTTTGGGTTTAATATTGTTGGTTTGACAAAATAAGCAATTTGAAGATGTCAACTTGTTCTGTGGGAAGTTGTACCGGAATTTTTCTGATATCTATATACGGTAGTGGTTAGTTGCAGCCCTACATGCACACAGAATGTACATGATTGTGTGTCCTTGTACTTGTGTAACTAGAGGTGTGTTACTCTTGTGTTTGTGCGCCAATATCGCTGAGTGTGGAGAGCCAGGGCTCTGTTTGTAAGCATAAAGCTGTTTAACTACAGATCAACATTCCAGCTCTGATCACTCTTATTCCCCTTTCTGTCTGCAAAACAAGCTCACACCAACAAGCCGAGTGTGTGAGGCTGTTTAACAAAACGCCATTGAGAACTGTTCAGCATTATGCAACAGACAGGAAAATGTAAATTTTCTGCTTGTGTGGCATTACTGAAAGCAACTTGGAGAAGTTCTCAGCTGCTGGATAATGTGGAGAGTAGGCCTACATCACATGACCTGACAGCTCACATAA
This sequence comes from Bovichtus variegatus, assembly GCA_943593645.1. Classification (NCBI taxonomy): domain Eukaryota; kingdom Metazoa; phylum Chordata; class Actinopteri; order Perciformes; family Bovichtidae; genus Bovichtus; species Bovichtus variegatus. The sequence continues at coordinate 9,323,033 of CALSCE010000091.1, read as the reverse complement.
GATTAGACAAATTTTGTTTCTTTCAAAAAAAAATCGCAGCAGGCTGTGAAAGTGATACCAGTTCAAATAACAGCACAGGAAGGTCCCAGTAAGGCCGCATGAACGTACCGGCGACCACAGCTGTTATTCGTGGGTAAAATGTCAAGTGTGTTTAAACATGCATGCTGACATCCAAGACATAAGGAGCGGGGAGAGGTATAAACAGGAAGCTGAGGCTATCACATGTCTGACTGCTCAACAGAGCAAGAACTGCAGTGAGAGAGGAAAGGGAGGATGAATTAAGAAGAAAACCAGTTTTACTTTGTATTTTCACCACCGCCTTTCAACTCTGACGCTTCAAACAAAGATTTAGAGCCACATCAAGTACAAAAACTGCATCACCATCTTTCAGTAAAGCTACGTCAATGTATGTACATCCACCTACCAGCTGAAACTCCCTGCGACGATCATAGGCGTACTGTATACCCGAGTCGGCCCACAGAGCTCTGATGGCAGACAAGTACCGCAAGAAGACGGACGTCTCCAGCTGCCCGCTGGCCATTTTGGCCGACCGGGTGTCGAACGCCATCAGGCTGTCCCCGTGCCTCTGGTTGTCCGGGTCACCCCACGGGATGTGCAGCTTCTCCCGGGCGTCCACCAGCACACGTACACCTGGAGAGGAAGTGAAGAGAGGCCTATGTGTTAAAATCTAGCAGGCCACATGTGAATGAAACCTAAAGTGGAAGAGAGACTAGAAGAGCAGGTGAACACAAATAACAGGTCTCATACAAACCTGTTGTCCGACAAGAGTAATGGAGCAGAAAGTTAAAAAAAAACGATTCTTTTCAGGTTACACAACCACAAGATAAACATTAACCTCAGAAATATTTTCAAAAGGTTTACATACATTTGAAACTGCTTCAGTAATAATAATTGACCTCATAAAACATGTAAAGGGTTACGCACAATTACAGCTAGGGCTGACCGATTTGGAGAAAATATCTAATTGCGATTATTTTGACTAATATTTTGCACCATTATTCTCATTGAAAAATATTTTTTAAATGATAATGGTGTGGTTTTTTTGGGAGGATTTGTACCAAAGAAAAATATTCTTTAAAGTATGTAGTATGTAGAATGCAGCAATACTTAATTCAGAATCGTATTTTCATTACACATTTTTGCGATTTGGATATTGCACTAGATCATATTGCAATTTGGATAAAATGTCTATTAATTGTTAAGCCCTAGTTAACACTTGATCTTGAAAACGGCGCCAATAAATACTTTTTTCTGAAGCTCATAATACGTCATATTACATTGAATAATTCTTTGGAGACAGTCAGAGAAGTATCCATTAAAAGTAAACTGCCTTTTTAGGTCGTTTTGTTTACACTGAACTATTTCGTATTGTAACTCTAGGGTTATTCAGAGTACTCCCTGTACATACATAGAGTGGAAAAACAGGAACACCTTACAACACAGTGGTGGGTTTTACCCTCCATTAGCTACATCCCTGTTAGTTGTTGAGCAACAAAACGTGCCGATGGTTATTTGAAACGGCTGGCGTGTGGAGGCTATATCTATAATTCCCATTTAAAATACGTTATGGCCACACGGCTATAAACTCTTTAAAAAAAAGGGAGATTTCAGTAGAAACCCGGTTCATGGGTGTGCCGACAGCAGATGTAGACTGTTGATGTACGTCCTCTCACCCAGCCCAGCGCTGCTAAACAGATGTGGAAACTTTCCCATCCATTTTAAGCGCCTTTCTGTCGCACAAACACGGCTTATCTCGTCCCATAATGTACCCATCGTTAGCAGCGGGGTTACCTTTGATAACATTGCTGTAAATTGTGGCTCTGAAGTCCTCTCGGGCTCGCTGGTCGAAGTCCTGGCCGTGGATGATCCGCATTTGTTTGAGGAAAGTCGACTTGCCGCTCTCGCCAGCGCCGAGCAGCAGGATCTTCACCAGCCGTTTCACGTACGTTTTCTCCCGGGAGAGACATCTGTCGATCTCCTTTGACCTTCGAAGCTGTTCCACTTCGCCGCCGTTCAGCAAGCAGACGGGTAGACAAACTTTTAACACGGACCTGGTCGGCAGGAAATCCGCCATGTTCGCACAAACTTCATCGATGCTAATTTGATGCGCGTTCGCGGGGCGCAGGCACGGGACCAAGCCCCTTCCCTAAACTCAGGAAGTAGCGACGCTGACAGTTTACTATCAATTTTAAATCATTTTTAAATCATCAATTTATGCTTTGTTATGTATGTATTGTTGACTCACACAAACATACAATTGTATCCTACACACGACCTGACACACACAAATATAACTACGTGAGGTCCGTGTAGGAATATGTCAGTTGAAGTATGAATACTTAGACGTAGCGGTCTTAACGACGCTATCACACAGCTTATAATTAAAACTCTCTATGGAAATGTGAAACTAAATCTAAACGCTCCGTACTATGTTTAACTGTAAAAATCATCTAACATACGAGTTAACTTTGTAAAACGCTAGATATGTAAAACACTGGTGGTGCCATGTCGCCCTCTGTTGGTTCTTTTTGGTAATTGCATAACTGATAGAAAAGCAGCGCTCTGATTGGTTGATTCCTCTCTCTTTACGTATGCTGCCTTTAAAGACTGTTGGAAATATAATAAATTATGCTTGAACGCACTTCAAAGTGTCAATTAAAAGGGGAAATGCATACAGGAAAACCCCTCGATTTTCTATCAGTAGTGAGTAGAGTCTTTTGGGCATTTATGAGGTGACTATCACAGAATAAATGTCAATATTTGTTGAATAAAGTGTTATATTTTTATTATTTTGTACTTTTCTTGAACCTATAATTTTACGTCATTAATTGGTATTGTGCATTTGCATGGCTGTTTTTTTTTTTTATCACACACCCGAACCAATTCAATCATCACTTAATGCGAAAAATAGCAGCATGTTTACAATGTCCAACCTTCTAAGGAGGAGTTTATGGGGAACACTTGAAGGCAGCATCAGTGTATATCATTGCACTTCCCCTCTTCAGCATCCCCACACGACACAGGGCTCACAGGCGACAGTAGCATTGTATATGTGTGTGAGGGAGTAATCATCAGACATCATGACCATTAGAAACACTCTCCGGGATCATGGACAGAGGTATCGACCAAGGATGGCTTGTCTCAAGAAGGTAGGCAATCCCTTTACAGGAGAGATAATAATCACACCCCTGCTCAGGCTTGTAGACTATACCTAATGTAAGTGACCTATAGATAGGTCACTTAAATTAATTGTTCAATGCAATGTTTGGGGTGTAGTGGTCTGCTGTATCCTCATAAACCCTGACTGTATGGGCATTTGCTCCTATAAACTGCGTTAGCCTAGAAAAACTGTATTCCACAGGTCCTTAGAGGAATCTCACAGGTGTCATTTGGACTACAGAATGCTCTAAGGAAATGCAACAGATAAAAAATATGCCATGTTTCAGTTATGCATGTAATTCTGAATTTGAAATACTTGATTATTCAGAATTAGTAGGGGAGAAAATAACATTTATTTAGAACCAAGCATTCAGAAATACATGTAACAAAATGACAAGACATCAAAACAACAAACAAATGTCATCTTGGTTTCAGTGGGCGCTCTATCAGTCTGTCACACTAAATGTTAGACTTTGTTTTGTTGCAACCTTTTCACAGTGATAAGGTCATTCAGTTTAATAAGCATTAAGCCTGGATCAGTATCAGTGCCTCCATCTACACCAACCAGCCGCTGGAGAGAAGTTAATCCAGGCATTGGACAACAACAGTGTGGCCAGAGCGGGGCTCGATTCATCATCCCACATTTCAAATTTGATCCACTTCAGGAGCTGGATATTTATCACAGTGACATAACTTTTTGGCATTTTGAAAAATTGTGCCGGAAATAATTAAGACAAAAGCTTTTTCACTAGCAGAACATTCTCTGAGTCTATTGATCGCAGATGCAGCACTTACAACGTCCTGCTCTCCAGGGGAATGCTAACTCATTTCCAGGAGAACTTTGTGTTTTTAGTCCATGAAAGCCCACTTTGGTCCGGCTCAGCCTGCGGCTTATAGCCTCTCCAGGATGACTTCAAAGCCCAAAGCCACTTCAAACAGGCCTGGGAGTCAGCCGCATACACTCTTTCTCACACACATGCACACACACACACACACACACACACACACACACACACACACACACACACACACACACAAACCAAATTAATGTACTGCATGATTTGTTGCTTTCCAGTTCACACCTAAGACATGGGAGCTGTGGGATCAGATGATATGATAACTAAAAAAAACTGTTTAGAGGGCAGTGACTCATCGCAAACCTCCCACACAAGCCAAAGAAAAGCCATGAGATCAGGGCATGAAACAAGCCTCTCCCCTTGTTTGAATGCAGCATTAAGGTTCAGATTTCATTGTAATGATGTTTTTGCAATAGTAATGTTGAGAGTCACAAAATCATGCAGTATTTGCCTTAACAACAGACATAATTAATGAATGTGCTAATTAGCCTACCAATAAAATGATGAACTTCTAATATTGACAATTGAAAACATCTATTAATTAAAAAACATATACATTTTGTTGTTATGATAACAATGATATGGCTTTTAACAGTACGTAACAGTGTCAGTAGCATGAGTTGTAATCTTGTTGAATGGGAATAAATTAGTAAAAGTATCGGAAGAATTTAAAAAAAAAATTGATATATATATATATATACATATATAAATATAATAATATAATAAATATACATACATATATATATATATATATATATATATATATTATTTTTATATATTAAAAATAATAAAGTTCAAATCAAATTGATTTAATAAATTCAAATCAAATTAAAATCAGGTTTATTTATACAGCCCAATATCACAAATTACACATTTGTCTCAGGGGGCTTTACAGACTGTACAGGATGCGACACCCTCTGTCCTTTAGACCCTTGCACTGCACAAGGAAAAACTCATTAAAAGAAACCTAACAATTAAAGGGGGAAACATGGAAGAAACCTCTGCGGAGGATCCCTCTCCCTGGACAGACAGATGTGCAATAAGTCACCTGTGTACAGAATAAACAACATAGTTAAAAATACAACATAGACAATCCACGTGACAAAAATGATGATGTGATCGTATATTAAAAAGATGGATCCAGGAGGATGTCAATAGCTTAATAATAAATGATCAAAAGGCCAGATTGACGTTGTTAAAGGACTGGAAATTCTTTTAACCTGCTTTTTTTACCCACAAATTACTCACTATTTTTTCTTCATAACAGCTGCCCCCACAACCTGTTGTCAAAGCAACCTGTTGGCATGATGACCCCTTCCCCCACTCAACTCACAATCAGTTGTCGTGGTAACCTCCTTTCACCCCTATACAATATTCCTTTGCAGACGGAGAAGGTGCTGCTGGAGATGCAGGACCTCAAAACAGGAGTGAAGTCCCAGCCTCAGAGACTGGTTATCACCACGATACCACACGCTATTACTGGTACACACACACACACACACACACACACACACACACACACACACACACACTGATGAATGCACATATACTTTGGCACATACTTGATGTTATTCAGCAGCTGGTTGAGTGATTGTGCCTGCATAGTCTCACTGGAGGATACCAAACTGGAGAGCTACAGATTTAATCTCCATGACAACCCCCGCCGTCTCCGAGTCAGGGAGATGGAAAAAGTAGGAGGTGAAGGAGGAGGATGATGATTGAGCGGGCCAGAGGAAAAGAGCAAGTAGCAGAGACAGAAACAAGAGAAAAACAGAGAGACAGTGAGGAGGCGGTGGAGAAGAGAGGAAACCTCCGCTTTTACGTCATTTGCAAGCTTTGAATCCAGGCAGGTTAAAACGGCTGAATGAATGAAACCAAGCAAACATCTTCTCCTCTCCTTTACTCTCTGTTATATGTCTTTTAATTGATTTTCCTTTCCTGTCCCTCCCCTCTTCCTTTCCTAACCTGTCTTGTCTTTCCTTTCCTTTCCTCTCCGTCCCGTTTCTCATTTTCTCTCATTTCCTTTCCTTTTCTTTCCTGTCTCTCTTCTCCTCTTACCTCCCCCCTTCTCCCTTACTCCCCTCCTATTCCCTGTCCTTTCCTTTCCTGTCTCTCCTTCCCTTCCCTCCTCTTTTATTTCCCGTCTCACCTCTCCTCTTACCACCCCTCCTTTCCTTACATCCTCTCCACTTTCATTTCATCCTCTCATTTCCTTTTTATTTCCTCTCCTTCCCATTCCTATCCACTTTTCTCTTTTTCTCTCGTTTCCTTTCCTCACTCCTCATCTCCTCCTTTCTTCCCTTTCCCCTTTTTCCTCCCCCCTCCTTTTCTCCTTTACTCTCGTTTTATTTGCTGTCTCTCCTCCTTGTTTCATGCTGTGCTTCCTCCTCCACATAAGCTGTAGAGGCTCACATTCAGTATTGTTGTATCAGGGGTCTGGCATTTAGAAGCCCACCTACCTATTGACACACAAACAACACTTCAGTCCCGATGTTTGCTTTGAGAGCTTCTTTTGTAACTGGTGGTGCTGGTAGTTTGTTACCTCTGACTTATCATTTCCATCTTTCCTCCTCAGGTGAAGACATAATTGCGTGGTTAGTGGACAGATTCCAAGTAGACACACAAGGTGAGAGCTGAGGCAGCTGATGCCGTTCATATTATATTCATGAAATACAGAGCATGTCAGCGGAAAGTGTCTTTTTTTTGTTAAGTTCCTGCTCCTCTCTGTATGTTGTCTTTAGAGGCGAGGAGTTTTGGCTCTATGCTGGTGGCGTTGGGATACATCTACCCTCTACAAGACCACAAACGCTTAGTGATCAAACCAGATATGTCCCTCTATCGCTTCCAGGTGAACACACCACATTTAACCACCTTAGACCCAAGGAAGCCATCTTCCTCGGCCATTTTTTTGTCTGATTTTAAAGGTGCCCTGTGGGGCTTTAAACCACTAATATGTTACACTATGTTTTTCCAAGTGGGTCCCGGTTTTCGTTGAGTCGTGCGTTTGCAAGTAGATGCACAACAGCTAAACAACAGTTGGTGGCGGTAATGTGCGGCAGTGAGGAAGAGGGCCTCAAATAAACAATGCACGATTCAAAATATATTTAAGGAAAACAAAGGCTTTCAAAGTGTCTTATAAGAAAGGAAATACATTCCACACATTTGTTCGACACACATTTTGTTGGGAAACTCAAAATGTAAAGAGAATTTATTTATTTATTTAAAAATGAAAAAAATAAAAATAAATGAAAAACAGCTGTAGACATCCATTCTTAATCTCACTGACTGACATTTTTTAAAAAATTGGTAAAATTATTAATGGACTACGTTATGTACCAATATGGTTTTATTTTTATTACATTTAAATATTAATCCACTTTAGTAGGTGTAAGGACTGAAGTTACGATTTCAGCTGAATGATAATGAAAACGCACATTACTCAACATTTGTTGTCTTTAAATATGCTCTATATTATATTGGTTAACTTCATTATGAAGGGACCACAGTACATTTTTCATCAATGCCTTTCTCGGCTTAAGCACACAGTAGGCTTGCAATTATGGCTGCAACTAATGATTATTTTCATTATTGATTAAACTGTTGATTAGTTTGTTGAATTAATAGTTTGATTGTTAAGTCTATAAGATGCCAAACAATTGTGAACAAAATGCCCATCACGATGTCCCAGAGCCTAAAGTGATGTCTTGTCCAAGCAACAGCCCAAAACCCAAAGATACTCCGAGAAAAGAGTTTAGAGGACAGAAAAGAAGGCAGAAGCAAAGAGAAGAGAGTTTGCTATTACTTACTATTGTTTCTGTGACGCACAACCTTAAACTGGTCTGCTTTTGCTTTCCTGAGCAGTGATAAATGAATCTTCCTTTCCCTCTGGTCTGTAACAAACAGATGACAATAACACTTCTGACTTTGGTTCTTTCCAGACACCGTACTTCTGGCCCACACAGCAGTGGCCTGTTGAGGATACAGATTATGGTGAGTGTGACTGAAGTCATACACATTTTATCTCCCTTCCTGTTACCCACACTCACACTTTCCTTTTCATTATTGAAGCAATTTACCTGGCAAAAAGAAACATACGTAAGAAAGGAATCCTGGAGCTGCATGAGCAGGTGAGAGCGAGAGTTAGTGAGAGTGATTGCTTTAGTCCCCTGGCATTTACTGAGGTGTTATTTTATGTCCTCATCAGGAGCACTATAACCGTCTTCACAAGTGGATGAATCATAAATGGGATTTCATAGTGATGCAAGCTAAAGAACAGTACAGGTAGGTGTGTGTGAGAAGCTCAAAGACATCGCTCAGTTTCGAGAACAAGAAAGCGTTACGATGCTCGGTGCTTGTGTGTTATTATTAGAGCTGCGAAGGAGAGGAAGAAACCGGACCGTGTGGTGTTTGACTGCCAGGAGAGAGCCTACTGGGTGGTTCACAGACCTCCAGTGAGAACACACACACACACACACACACACACACACACACACAGATAGTTATCAGACATGTACTGCACACACAGGTTACAGCTTCATGTATATTGAAGGCCGAGACGTCTGAAAATAAATTGCACTCCACCTCCATACTTCCCAGGGTATCTCATTATCTCTACCCATGATGCCTCATTACCATTACATGTCCAGTCAGAGGAAAAGGCCACCACTGATTAATATTTCACACTGCGTAGGAGAATGTGGGGCAGTGGTTTGCACCTCATGCTAGCGGTATTGTGAGTCAGATTTTTTGCCTGTTTCATGATTATTGACCAGGCTAGGTAGGAGACTAACTCTTAACCTCCGGGGAGATGAGCCCACTAAAATAAATATCCACTGACATGACAATGCAGGTCCTGCTTTATTACATAATCTTGAGGCTCAGACATTTATTATTTTAGGTCAAATTGTGTTAGTATGTTGCATATTCCTGAATACATTTGTATTTTATGAAACTATCTCAAATTAATTGACACACAGGAAACCTTGGGCCCATAGCTCAGCCACAGTCTGTTGTTTGCACTGTATTTAATGGGAACTTTTAATGGGCACTTAAAACGAGAACTTTTAAATGCAACCTTTGCTGAACTGCAAAAGTTCAAGACAATAAGTGGCAATTACTGAAAACACAGTGTAACAGAAGCACAAGTAGCGAATAAAGTCAGTGAACTGACTCACAAGTCAGTGTTTCCTCTTATATTTATTCTGCAGCGGCGCACCGCAGAATTATGAGCGCTGGTAAAATTTCATACAATCAATAATGTCCTATGCGCTCGTGTTTCACCGGGTCTTAGTCTTTTCTAATATCAGACATTCTAACGTGGACTCCGTTTAAAAGACAGCCTTTAAAGCGCTTTGAAGTTAAAAATAAAAAAAAAAAATGTATCAGTTACTTTTCCAAATATTTATTTTTCAAAATCCACATGAACCACTGTTCACCACCACCATCAGCATAAATGAGTTCCACCGCACAGAACTTATTTAAAAGAAAATACTTTTAAAGCTGGTTTCCCTGCTACTCCTGTTATTTCTTTCTTCCAAAACGGTGAAGAACATCAGTAGCAAATGCCAGGAGTTGAGTTTTCATTCCAACAAAATCATGACTGGTGTGTTAACTACATGCAAAATGAATCGGAGCATACAGCATTGACCGGTAGCTTACAAGCAATGTAGCATTTCAATTCGAGAACTTAATGTGGTGTTTAATTGGGTTAGTCCAGCTCACCTTGTGCTCATTCTCTGTATTACACATACAGGCATGAGAGATGCATTTATTAGTACAGTAGTAATTGTCCTTTGTTACATAAGAAAACGTTCTTTGTCTTTGGGCTCCGCACTGTATACAGACACATCTTTCTGGTAAATGTGGTTTCAAGTCAATACGTTCTTAAAGCCTCTGCTGTAAACAAACACATTACTTTAAGTTGTATTTGTAATGTCGAACGGTGAATTCACAAAATCCCATTTTACACGTGACAGGCTTCTTGTCGTCTCAGACGCTTGGGGAAAGTGTGACACGTTTAGCAGCCTGTGATTACAACTATAAAACATCCATCTGCTATTATAATGAGCCCTTTTTTAAAAACAAATTGTGAAATATTGTTTTTGTTCTTGATGCGTGTCTCTGTAGCCAGGGACAGTGAGCGCCATGGACTATGGACTGGATAGACTTACAGATCCCAACTCGGACGAGGTAACAGGTGAGTCTCTGTGTGACCTGCATGAGCATAATTCTTGCCAATCAGCTTATATTCAATAAGAGGCTTTAATGCATGCATCCAGGTGCAGTAAAGGATGCTTGTCTTCCCGCTCCTTTCCTCCCTGAATGTTTACATCATTTAACGTATCTTCAACTAAAAGTCACTTTTCACCTCTTCTCTTCTCTTCTGCAGGCATTTCCCATGGCTCTCTTTTTGTGTTCTGACTTTTAAACCGGTTATCTGGTTATGAACACACACACACACACACACACACACACACACACTACCCCCATGTTTGTACTTGACACAATGCATTGCCTATGTCCTGTCCCTAACCTTGAACAACTTCATGCTTAACCCTTAAAGGCACAATGAGAAAGTTATGGATTTATGATGTGCAAGGCTAAATTGATGGAGTACGTTTTTAACCATAAAACCAAGTCTTAACTCAAAAAGTGTGTAACTAAAAGTGTGTCTCTTTGATAGAAGTAAGAATACAAGAGCATGTACACAAACACAGACACAGATAATACCCAAATACATCTCTCTTTTATGTAGATTTATGTGTAGATCTTTTTTGTGATATGACATCAAATCTGTAATGTAACATTTAATATATTTTCTTCCCCCAGGCCAAAACACCCGACTTCTACGAGAGAATCGTGAGTGAGATTTTTATTGTCTGCTCTTTCTCTGACTTTTCCAACATATTTCCCCTCCTCCTGTTTCATCTAAACCAACACTTGTGTCAGCCAGCGAGACAGGTCTGTTTTCTTTATGTTTTAATAGCTGTCATCTCTCCTCCGCCTCCCTATAGATGATCTTTACCCAGCAGTCCATCATGAGGCCCAGAGTGAAGTCATCTGTGTCCATTGGCGCGTAGGTTACGCCTTCATATTCCCAGTCTGCTTGTATCTGTGACAAACCAGTCACTTTAGATTGGTTGCTTCATATAGTGTTGGTCTCAAAATATCATCTCCACTGGCTGACCTGCAGATGTAGGAGAGGGGGAAGTCATTATGTGATGATACAAATGCAATAACTGCAGGTTCAGTGACTTGTTATCATGTTATCAGCATGTGACGGGCAATTTGTAAATTAGATTAGTACTTAGAGGCTGTAAAATCAACAAAATCTGTTTTGATAATTGAAAATGGTTGTCATCAAAATACACAGTGATAGACAATCATGGAATATACTGTGTGACTTCATATTTCAAAGATATTTCTTAACATTTTAACCCATATGCATCACTTTAAAAAAGTTGCTCTGATGTTCTTAGAGGACAAAAATGTCCACAACAAAAAACTGCCGAAAAAAACCTTTTTTATATTAAGTCCTGATCATCATTTTTTTTTTGTTACCCTTTAAATGCCAGTTTGTTTATGTAAATTTACATTAGTTTTTTTTATGAAAAAACAAACATATTGAATTATTCTATGTACACTAAATGCTAGGGATGTTTTTGTCACACTCTGGAATATGTCGATTGTTATCAACAACTTTGATGTTGTATCATTGAAAAATGAAAAAGCCTAAAATGTCCCTGATGATGCATAAGGATTAAGATATCCTGCTGTCTAACAAAGGGACAATCAAATCAAACCCAAAACATAAACTTCATAGAGAAGGTAACATATTTTATATTTTTACATTTGGCCCAAAGGATAAGTTTCTCTGTCACTAATTTACTACGTGATCCAGCTCGTCCACTGACCACGGGGATAATTCCCTTTACACCAGAGTATACTGATGTAATGTGGCACTGCTTTTACCAATGATTTGGTTCCATCATTGTCTGTAATGTTGAAGTTCTTTCCTAACACACAAGCTTAAACATTACATTCTTGCAGATTGGTGAAATACTGTTCCACCTACAACAACCACGACCCTTTCCTCGCCAAGTGTCTTCCCAGCAACCCCTGGCTCACTGATGATGCCACATACTGGACGTTGAACATGCCCTTGTGAGTGCGCTAAGGACGATACATAATCTATATTCAGAGAATCATTTGAACTAACTTCTTCATTTTGTTCATTCGTGTGTGTGTGCGTGTAACAGTGTGGAAATACCAACAAAAATGCGTGTGGAGAGGTGGACGTTCAGCTTCGCAGAGCTGCTGTCAGATCCTCGAGGACGAGATGACTTCAGACTCTTCCTGAAGAAAGAATTCAGCGGTAAGAAAATTTGTTATTTTAATTAGATCACGCACAAAAAAAAAAAAGAAATGGAATAGCACTGAAGACAGAAGGATTATTGTTTCAAAATCACTGTAGATACATTTTTGGTCACGCAATGTTAATATTTCAGCCATTAGAAGGTGCTAAGAATAGTTTTCTATTGTTTTCTATTCTATTCTGAACCGTCCTAGGTGAGAACTTGGCATTCTGGGAGGGTTGTGAAGATCTGAAGTGGGGCGAAGCTGCGACGATTAAAGAGAAAGCCGAACATATTTACAAGTAATGTCTCATTTTCTTCTCTGTGTAAAATATATTAGTCTTCTTCCAGGAATGTTGATAGAGGTCCGTGATAAAGCAGAAACAATTAGTCGATTGATAATCGATTAATGATTTAAGTGGATTTTCAAGCCAAACATTCTCTGGTTGCAGTTTCTCCAATGTGAGGATTTGCTGATTTTCTCTGTTTTATATAATCGTATATATATTATATATATATATATATATATATATATATAATATATATACGATTATATAAAACATAATATATATAATATCTGTTCAGACAAAACAAGACATTTTGGAAGTTTCTTTTATTTTTTAACAGTAAACAGTATAATATTTCTCTGAAATGTATTGGACTGGCATGAAAAATATCATAATTTAGTAAATTACAAGTACCTCAAATTTGCACTTCAGTGCAGTACTAGAGTAAATGTACTTGGTAACATTCCTTTCATCCGTTTCTTCCACTTTCCTGATCCCAGGACATTCCTGGCACGTGGTGCACCGCGGTGGATCAACATCGACGGCAAGACGATGGAAGTGACGGTGAAGGGCCTGAAACACCCGCACAGATACGTCCTGGACCCTGCCCAGACTCACATCTACATGCTCATGAAGAAGGTCGGTGAACACACCAGCAGTTGGGTTTTAAACAGAAGATAATTGTGCCGTTATAGTTCCCACAAGCTTGATGGTACTCACCATCACCAAACAAGCACTGATTCATGACCAGTGTGTGTGTCTTTTGCAGGACTCGTACGGCCGGTATCAGAAATCTCCAGTGTTTAAGGATACCGTGAAGAAGGCCATCTGTCCTGACGAGCACCATTTCAGGTTTTCAAGTTGTTGCCTTCAATTAACGCCACTTTTGCAGACATTGAGCTTTCATCTACTCTGCTATAATTGGGGAGAAAATCTTGAAAGAGTCTTGATGGGATTATCTCAACCAGGCCGATAAAGAACAAGTGCATCTAATGAGGAAAAGAAAGCATTGGTCCTTACTGCCAAGGATGACTTTTAGGAGTGACATTCGTCTGAAAAACCAAAGTTTATGTCTCTCATCTCTCTGGCTGATATAAGTGACCCTGTAGCTTCCTGAAACTATCACATCCATCACTCTCCAAAACTTAATTTTCACCTTGTCATTCCCTCCCTCCTCTTCTCTGTGCCGCTCTATCTCTTTTTTCATTTTCATCTCTCTCCTGTTTCTCGTTCTCTCCCAGTGGTGCCCAGTTGGAGCAGAATGCAAAGAAGAGACGGCCCAGCCTCAGCCCCATCATCCTCCGGCAGATGGAGCAGCAGCAGAGGGCAAAGATGGCCGCCAATGTTGACATCACACAGGTCATGAGCAAACTCAGCAAGCAGGGCAAGGAGGCACCCCCTCCTCCTCCTAAGAAATGAACATTCAGTGATTTTATCGAATTACATAGTGGAACCATTTCAATCAACGCTGCAGTTTCTAAATGATAATGTTTACATTTGACTCCCCTTTCACTTTAAGTTGAAAGGTGCACTAATCAATATTGTTATAACAATGATGATAATAATAATGAATGAAATGATCATGTTTAATGTGAAAGGGGTTGCTCGTAGTGATGAACCCACAGAGAAACTATAGGGAGCAGTATATCATATTTCAGTTCGGTTTTTTTTTGGTTTGACATTTCGCAACTTTTAGTTTACTCTCACCGCTCCTATTGCGTTGTATTTGGCAACTAAAAGTCCCCTGTACACCACCTGATCAGCACCAAACAGCAAACAGACAGCGGTAGCGTCTAGCTGGTGAACATAGTGGAGCATTTAGTCGTTAAAGAGCAAGATACTTCCCTCAGGATTCAGTAGAGACCAAAATCAGAGCTAAAAGAAGAGTTAATATTGGATTCATGTTTAGAAATATGACTCCAATGAAAGTTAGTGTTGCTGCATGTCTGCTGGATGTGTAAATAAGTAACTTGTGTGCTAACAAGCTCATCATATGAACTTAAAATGTGATATTACGTGAATGTTGTATTCAGCTTTTTTTTCTGTTGCCCCATAAAAGGCCAACTGCAGGTTTAATTATAGTCAAAGATTCACATACATACATATCTATACCAATGTCAAAGAATACCAAAGATCTGTTTCCAGTGTAACGTTCAGCGGAGAAAAATCTCTCAGTTAGTGGTTGCTTCAGCCTCAAAATGCAACAAAAAGAGATCAACATTATCCAAACGACCCTGCAAACCGCTGCCATGTTGTTGTGTTTGTTAGTGCGGCAGAAAGTCATTTTCTTTAAAAAAGTGAAGTTATTAGTAAATGGGGAACGTGCAATACTGAAAATGCAGTTGTAATTTAGTTGCATGGTATTAAAGCCAGTGTTTAATATGCACATTAGGTAGTAGAAGTATGAATAGTAAACTAATATAAGACTATTTTAAAGGGTCACCTCACCCAACATTTTCCCACTCTCACGGTATCTTTTACGTGTATTCGCCCAGATTTTGAGATATTTGCAACTGACACTTGAAATGAAAAGACATACATTTACCTGGCAAATGTCTCATAAATGTGGAAGAGTATTAGGGCCAGGAGAATGTTGAAAAAAAAGTCAAAATGTCGAGAATAAAGTTGAACTTCAAGTTCAGTATCTATTCTTGACATTTCAACTTAATTCTCGAAATGGTATTTCAACTTTATTCTCAGCATTTTGACTTAATTCACGAAATGCTAAATAAAAAACAATCTTCCTCTTCTCACCCCCCCCCCTTATACCTGGCCCTAATACTCTTCTGTACATACAACCACTATAACAAGTAACTGAACTGAGACTTTAAACACATCCTAAATTTCTCACGTCTATGCAAAAGTCATATTTAAAACTTAAAGGCATAGAACAAACAGCCACATTGAGACATCTGTTACCATCTGTTACATTTCTGTCCTTCAAGCTGTAACTGTTGTCTGTCATGTTGTTTCTCATAATACACACATTGTACTGTCCATCTCCACTCATACAGTGTTCTGTATTGTACTGTATGTTTTCTTTGTCATCAGTCATGAACTAATAAAACCCCCACAAACCACCTCATGTTTATCTGTTTGTCTTGAGTTGTCATTCATTCACTGTTTTCATGTAGTTTGATTGTCGTGTAGCCCAGAAATAGTAATTTGAAGCCTAATGCGAGTTAAAAGTACGATTAATAATACCATCTTAGGTGCTTATAATTGCTCTGTCCTTTTTGTATGGCGTGTTCTGAACGTCATAATGTTTAAGTAAGTATAACTTTTTAAACGATGTCTGCTGAAAGTTTTCCAAAATGCACCCACATATTTTTTCTCTCTGACTTGTGTCTGTTGACCTTTGACCTCACAGCTGTGCCGCTTCACCACTCCTGTCCCCCACCTCGCCGTCTACTCTGGCATCACTGACTTTCCCACTGCCACCGCCTCACCCTCCCTCACCTTCCTGGCCCACACCCCGGCTTGCCCGTCCCCCATCAGCGTAGCCTTGGACAGCACCTCGGCCTCCGAGCGGCGGGTGGAGGCCGGCGAAGGAGAAGGCGCGGGGAACCCTGCGGCTCGAGCCCCGGTATGTGGAAATGTGTCCAAGTCTCGCATGGCTCTGTCCCTGCGTCGCCTGCTGAAGCGCGGCTGCACCCCCGCCACCATGTTCGCCAGCTTGTCGCCCAAATGCCACTCAGCTGCCGGGACAAGTAGCCGCATTCAGCCGATCAGCCCGGATCAACCCAGTCAGCCTCCACCGAGACGGATCGGCAAGTGAGTGTGAGACAAAGACCAAAGTCCTCTCACTGCAGTGTAGACAATCCATTTACTCTACCAAACTCTTACAAGTATAAGTCATGCATTAAAAATGAAAGGTACAAAAGTATTCATATCAAAATATACTTAGATTACAAAAAGTAAAAGTACTCGATATGCAGAATGGCCCATTTTAGATTCATATATATTTATATATAAGAGTATTATAATTATTGGCGCATTACTGTGTTCATCACTTTAATGTGGCAGCAGGTAAAGATGGACTTTATATACTGCAATATGGGAAGCTTAATCTATAATAATACATCATAATGTATTAGTTGATTGTATATGTTGTATTAATAATCTGAATGTGCAAAGTAAGTTAAATTGTCAGACAAATGTAGTGAAGTAAAAAGTGCAATACTTAGCTCTGAGATGTAGTGGCATAGAAGTAGAAACAAGAATAAAATGGAAATATTCAAGTACCTCAAAAGTACAGTCGTTGAGTACAAGTAAAATAGGAGTATGAATAAAAAGGACTACACATTCTACACAGTTTATCTAATGTGAACGTAAACACCCTCACATTAAAGATGAACAACTCATTTTTACGTTACAACTCCAATGTTCTGAGGTAGCGAGCTGCACTGTATTTGAACAGAATATGGATATTAGACATGTTTTAAGTCCTTTCTGCAACCCTGCACAGTTTTTTCCAGATTAAAGTGGACATTCCTCCAGAGTGCCGCATCTACCCCATAGAGTCTGAGGACGAGGAGGAGGAGAGCAGGGCTGCCTCCCGGGGAGGAGTCGGTGCCAAAGAGATCATCTGCCCCTGGGAGAGCCTGACTCCACACAACGGGACGGGTTAAAGTGGCTGCATTTACACAGGTATAAAAAAAAAAAAGAAAAATGTTTATTTTTTATCTGTGTCTGAGCAGGCAGAATATTCCCATGCTCTGCCAGAGATGGAAGATCTCATACAGAGCATAAAGGGGTTATATCCCTGTGTAAACGTAGCCACATTCTCACCACCAGGCCACAACGTAAATACCAAACAACATGACGCATAACGGTCAATCTGGAACACTCCAGAGATGGCTGTTTAGACTTAGCATCAACTTACTGTGTCCAAGTTTTAACTCCTTAAAGGAAACGTACTGTGTGTTAAGAGAGTCAGACACACACTGCTTGTACGCCTGAAAGCGCCCAGTTTCATGTCTGCTGCAGCATAAATCCTCTTCTCCACCGTCCACACTTTCAAAACAATCACCATATTTATATTTCTCCAAAATATGTCTGAATACAGTGTTTTCAGCTGTTTACCATTGAGACTTAATTCCTGCAGTGCAACTCTTTCCCTCTAAGAAATGCTTGACACAATGTATTTTATTGTGCATTACTACCTACACCAAGGAGGTTATGTTTTCAGTTGGGTTTGTTTGTTTTTCTGTCAACAGGATTACGAGAAAAGTCCTGGCCAGATTTTTATGAAACTTGGTGGAAGGGTGTAGAATGGGCCGAGGAAGAACCCACACAATTGTGGAGTGGATACGAATCACATATGGTGTAGAAATTAGTTTTTGCTTCGGTTAACATTGCAAGACAGGGCCTGGCGGAGGTCTGCACTCTGCAAGTGCCCTTCTGGTTTATTCATTTAACTGATCAATGATATTTTCTTTACTTTGTGTTTTGGCTCTTACAGAGGACATACTCTTGGTGTCCTACGGTACGGCAGCAGAAGTTGTATTCAACCGTATTTTGGCACATTTGCTGTTTGTAACAAACCTGCGTCTTACAAGCCAACAGACAGTTGAGTGTTTGTTCCTTAAAAATGGAAAAAAAAAAACCCCTCCATGTTTCTGGTGGAGCATTCCTTTAACTACAGCCTTATTGACACTAACCCTTACTGATGTGACCACCAGCTGAGCCAGCTGTTTAGGTTGGTTGCTGAGTTTTCTGAGACGCAGCTCCACTAGAGGACAACAGGGTGTACGCACATCCACAGGCTTTGGAAACTTGAGCTGTAGCTTTGACACTCAAACCTCATTCTTTATTTATTAATGAAGAGTAGCCCGACAGCAGCCTTATCCACCTTCACACACCTGGAATATTTTGTGTTTTTTTTTTTTGGCCTCATAAGTTTCTACAAAGCAGGCATGTGCACAGACATTCTGGGCCACAAGAAAACAAAAACTATAAATGAAGAGAAATAAATTATTTTTGTGATTGCGAAGGAGCGTAAATAAATAAAAGTTATACAAAACAATGCATTCATGTTTCCTAAAGAGTGATAAGCCAAAGCAGACATATGTGCACTCTGTCTGTGCATATGCCTGCTAAAACTATAGATAATGTATTTATATATATTTATTGAATAATGGTCAGTTTTCTGAAGTAGAGAAGTGTTCTTGTGCTGCTCAATAGATTTAGATGCCGCATCCGCAATTTACTTACCTCTTACACAAATTATGTGAAAATCACTGAGTAGATGCAGTTCAGGTAAAGTGAGAGCAAATGAACAGATTGTCTGCATGTTGCCTTTTTGCTGAAGAGTTACTGTAATGGGGGGGTCGGGTAATAGTTTTGTATTTAGCTCCACTGCTGTTTTGTAGCTGTCGTATACTGTGCACCACTCTGAGCGATGTTTTGATATTTTTCTCCGTTGAGGGGGAACAGTACAATGTGAATGAATCTGTCAGAATGTATTATCTTTACCATGTTTACAGATGCAAGAATGTGAAAAATACCTTCAACTTGTTGTATTTGATTTGTACATTCCACGGCTTGTGTGAAGTGCCTCAATAAATGACTGTATTAACAACAAAAGCTTCACCTTCTTAATAGGATGCTGCCTTTACGTGTTAACTTAAAGGGTCAGTTCACCCAAATAAAATAACGCTTTTCAAATATCTGGGACATGCAGATGGTTTTGGTTTTATGTAACCAGGAAAGGGAATCTATGTGTCTCTTTCCAGAAACTCTCCTGGTTACCATAGACAATCCAGCAGTTTTTCCAGAGGGACTTTTTCTTTATAGAAAGTAGTTCCAAATAATACTGTCCACGGTGACATCTGTAAATTATCCAGAGCAACTTCACCGCTCACTGCAGACTGAACAAAAAAAAATTTCCTCCATTGTATTTGGGTGGCAGAAGAAATTTCAGGGACCGATATCTCAAAATCTGAGAAAAATTTCCAAAACTCAGTAAGTGAGAAATTAAGCTTTTGTTTTAATTTGATTGAACTAACCTTTTTATGTCAGTCTATTCTCTCTACGGTGTATATGTCCCAGTTACTACATAATACACACATTAAGTACTATACTAATTGTCCTGGTATATTCTTTTTGCAGTTAGTATATTAAAAAAATCAACATAGTTTACTGTTGGGTACGAAGACTTGTTCCGGCGCATGTCAATCAAACTGCAGCTATGTCTAAAATCAAAGCACGTTTTTAGTATGAAGTGTGTTCACATAAAAAAAGTCGCAAATACATCCATACTGGTACTCAAAGCAGACAATATGCAAAGTAAATATGGTTGTTTTTGTAGTATGTGGTTGATGCACACTAATCCCCCACAATGCATTGCACAAAGAGCTCTCAGAGTTGGAACACATTTAAATAAATTGATGAAACAATGCAAAATGAAAAACAACCAATGTTATACATATTGTATCATTTCCTGTTAGCATGTTGTTTTTTAGTATACTAAAGCAACATGGTTTCCCGAAGATTTAAGACTTATTTCTGTTGTCCAAGGTGTGCTGTAGCTTATTCTGCATCAACGGCACACTAAATGAAGCATTTCAGTATACTTCATTTTGTAACTTTTCTCATACAGAATCAGTATGCAGTCTGGAATTGGGACATAGATATTTATCTTTTAATCAGCCTGATGAACTGATCACAAACTGCTCAGCTAATGCATAACAACTCATGCAATTCTACTAAAATTGTTTCTCTTCTGTGCATAAACATTCCTCTCCAGCCTGAGTAAGTAGTGATGACAGGGATCGGCCACTAGGTGGCGATATAGCAACAGCAACGGGATAAAGGCGACGTTTACGTTATGTAACACAAGCTGGTAGCTGGGACTCAAATATCCAGGTGCATCACCTCACTGAAACCTGAAGTATCAAAATAGAAAATCTGCATTTAGCATTTATCAGAACATTTTTATACAGCTTTTACTCGTTATTATTTTGAATATGTGAAATATTTCAAACTGAGCCTATTAATTTGAGTGAATTTGCCCAGCTCCCCTGATTTCTAATTTCCACATAAACCTAACCAACAAGACGGTCAATATTTTTGCTAAAAGTATGAACAGAACCATACAGCTCCGATGTTCACGCAGATATTACTGCAAAATACATAAAAACAAACATGTGCTTGTAGTCAACATCATTTCTGCCATCACCGGGGTTACTGATCTGAGGACGGAGCACAGCTTTGATCTGTGTGTGTGTGTGTGTGTGTGTGTGTCTGTGTGTGTGTGTGTGTGTGTGTGTGTGTGTGTGTTGGTGTCTCTAAGCAGAACTGTCCAATAGCTGTCTCACAATACCCACAGTGGGACGTCCACAAACAGGCCGTTCATACATTAGCTCACCAAGGCGGAGGAAATTTATGCAAGACATTTAACATTCATTTGAGGTGTGCATATATTAAAATTACATTACATTTGTGCGCAAGCATCTTTTAATGAAGCCCTTGGTGTTTGGTGTTAGACCTGAATGCGTCTTCTAAAGGTAGGCTATATGCACCCTAATCATGGCTTTAATGTTGTTGTTTTTACATTTTTAGAAATAGGTGTTTTTTCTGTCACCCGGTTTGATTTGTAAATTTCAAGCCGGGTGACAGATTACCAATGGCTGGAATTATTGGACTGCATATGCAAAGTAGAAAAGAAAACATATTAGCATTTTGAGCAGGAAATTGCACTTAAAACGTAAAAAAATATCAGATTCTATGATGTAAATATCTGATTAGATAATAAATGAGTCAAAAAGGTTAAGAAATCCGCCTAACGTTCATCAAAGCAATAGTTAAACCTTTTTGGAAAAACACTTATTGACCTTTTCGCTGAACATTAGATGAGAAGACCGATACCACTCTCATGTCTGAGTGTTAATAATAGAGCTTGAGGCAATTAGCTTAGTGTAAACAGCTATCCTAGCTCATCTAGCAGCACCCCAAAAGCTAATTAACATTATTTAGTCTGTATACAGACATTCAGCGTAATTAGCACATATAACAAAAACGGCACCTGTTTCTACCTCCACGCTTGGCACACAGACATGACAGTGGAGTCGAGCTTCTCATCTCACTCTTACAATAAAGACATAACAGTGTGGCTTTAATACTGGTATGATGTGTGCGTCCATAAGTTTGCAAGTAAGTATGTTTTATGCTGCCTTCAAGCAGAACTCATGAGGTCAACTTTTGACTTTAAGTACACGTCCAATATTCCGTTTAAAGCTTCAATGCTACTGACATATTATTACCATATTACCTTATTATTAAGTTACTATGTCCATGTGTTAACTTAGTACAAAAAAGCCTATTTACACATCCAGCAGACCCATTGGAGTTGTGTTTTAGGCCACCTGATGCACCTTGAATGCAATATTTGCTATTATTTTAGCTCTAGTTTGGTCTACCTGAGCCTTAAGATTTTAGACGACATACAACTTATTCACCAATAAAGCAAATGAGCTTGCACTGATTTTAAGATTTTACGGTTACATGTCATTTTAAAGATTACTTGAAC
>CALSCE010000091.1:9254737-9300423 GCA_943593645.1 Bovichtus variegatus | reverse complement strand
CACACACACACACACACACACACACACACACACATTTATGCACGCCCACGCATACAATCTTTGTCTCATGAGAAATGGTATTAATACCTGGCAGGCTTTAAAATGTCAGCCAGTCTCAAACAAGGTGCACAAAGACCCAATTTATTTATGGATCTGACACTCCTCATGTCTTCTGCTCTCGAGCTATTTTCTGTTTTCAAAGTGTGTCTTTAGATGAAGGAGGAGGGGCGGCGATGAAGATGCAGACAGACAAACTTGACCGAGTGCTGGGAAAAGTGTATATGTGTCGGCAGCCAAAGAGATCAGCCAGTGAAGCCCTGAGGAGTTGGTATTTTAACCCACACTTGGGGTAAAATGTCCCTTAGGATGATTCCCACATTCCTGACACATCCCTGTGATCAAAGAGTAGAATCGGGTGATAAAAATACCACAAATGTGGGTTAATCACAAATCTGCATTCAGCCCTGATGGCTGCTTTCTAACATAATCTGATGGAGTTTATTTACTCTCCCCTCTGTCTCCACCCTTTGTCTTCTCATTCTCACTCTCTGTCCTCCTCCTCTTAGTATTCACCTCCACAGTCAGACACATTAGTCCAATCTCCAGAGCTGTTTACTCATTGAGTGATGATTGCCTGTTTAAACATCTGTCCACACCAGTGTACACACACACACACACACACATACAGCCAGTGTCTACTTGACTTTAAGATTTACGGATCTGTTAATACAGTAATATCACACACATTTATAATGAACTTTACACTAAATATTGCTCTTGAACCCTGGAGTTATATATTTGATGCGTACTCCCTTTTATCTGAATTTATTCTAAATCACATGAGAATTTGTTTTAGCTGCATGCTGCCTGCAAGTTGAACTTGTAACGTTGTTCTTCAGACTGGATATTCAATTGCATTATGTTTAGCTAGTCATGCGATGAAAGTCAAAGGAAATTGAGTTTGAGGAGAACAACGACCTTCAGTGTCATTTTTAGGAATGACGAATAACTGCGACAACAACAAAAAAAACAGACAAGAAAACAGACGATTAAAGCTGCGCAAATATATATTTTTATGTGAACAATCGTCAAGTCAATGACCTTACGCTCCGAATCAACTGCCTGGGAAACAGCGATGGCAGCACAGAGGGAGACTTGTTGCTGTTGTGGATATGTTCCTGAAAGAATGAGTCAGTTTGGAAATGCTTGCTCAACTCTGTTTCTCTTCTCTTGTCTCTGTTCCCCGGGGCCAACATTTAGGATGCATTGTTTTACAATTTGCATTCTTCCTTTAGGCCACATCATTTGTAGGCATGAACATTTTCAGGCATAACATTATTTCTAATTGTTATGCAGATGACACAGCTTTGTGTCTGACTGAAACACAGCGGTGCAGTGCTTGTTGTTTCTCAGATATTAAGAGCTGGATTTCTCAGAACTTCCACAACCTCAGTGATATTACGTTTTAAGACGGTTTAATTTGTCATTTTGAACACCATTAGCATCAACGAGGTCCACCACAGTCTCAGTGATTAAGGCTCTTCTCTCGGCTTGAAGCTGTTCACTATTGTCTCATCTGTGAAACATCTTTAAAATTAGAGCTTCATTTTTCGGCCGCACTTCAGAACATTTTTCTCTGTTTTCTCTTTAATCATAGACTATACTAACTTTCTGCACTCCATACTATCAAGGCCATTTCTTCCCTGTGGGGCTTTTATCTAACTCATAGAGGGATCATATTATCTGCATCATTGCCTGTCTCTACTGGTTGTCTTACAGCAGGCTGTAACATTCAGTATTATAGTATTTTCTTTTCGTTCTTGCAAAGTCTTGTGTAAAATTCTTTAAAAAAGCAGATTTTTCATTTAACCTAATGGATCATTTATCCCTCATCTTTTAGTTCTCTTGTTTTTTTTCTGTTTTATCACCCACTTCTTTTATTTTTGTTTTAGTCCTTTATTTCAGTGATGTTGATCATCCACTTTGCACCACTTCACCGTTTTACAGTTACAATCTTTCATTGTGAAAGACTGTGGTCCCTTAGCTCCCAGGCTCGAGGTTGAACTCAATAAGTCCGATTATTTCTGTCCCTTTATACACTGAAGATTATTGATATGAGAATACAGCACAGCAGTAGCGTTAATGTTTGGCGTCTTGGCTCTGACCTCATCACTCCCTGCCGCCGACAGGGAGAGATCGGGGAGTGATGATAGAGACTTAAGAGACATGAGAGTCAGAGCTCACAGGTGGATGCTTGATGGAGGTGGGACTGATTTAAATGGGGCAGAGATACTTGCAGAGAGCAGTGAAGCAGTGGCAGCTCTGGCAGAGCAGAATGAGAACAGAACACGTTGGAGACTGTCCTCCCAAGAAAGACCACAGCACCGCTTGTGTGTTCAAAAGCCTAAAATGACCTGTGTTTTTAGAGAATTGGGACTGCTGAAGGTCGGAGTGCGTGGTTTGGTCAACAAACCCAACAAGGTGTGTGAATTTCACCAAGGAGAGTAGTTTAAAAAGAAGTCAAGCTGTTTTTTTGTGTCTAAACTTAACTAAAATGTTATCATAGCTTTGTCAGAGTAGAGGCTCACATGAATCATTTTTATTCTTTATTTGAAACAGTTTTTGAAGGCAATTAAAAACAATGTCCTGCTGATAAAGGCGTCAGATAAGAAAACACTCATCTATGCTTTTTTGGAAGGCAACAACAAACAACATATTTTGTGGGAAGAGCTTAAACTCGCTTCGACCGCCTGACAAGAAGCTGCAGGCCTGTCCGCTAACTCTAGGGAGGGAAATCTTGTAAGTGGAGAGACTTCAGATATTTGGTCCAACGTACACTGGAGCACATGGATGAAGGCAAAACACTCTATTCAAAGACTAACGTTTCAACGACAGGTGCGTCTTCATCGGAGTCTTTTCTGAAGTTTCTCCTTAAACATATTTTGTGGATTAGTTTGGAGGACTTTTGGGTATTTGAGTGGCTTAAAGGAAAGCATTGAAATGTTGTCTCACTGTAAGTCGCTCTGGATAAAAGCATCTGCTAAATGACAAATGTAAACGTATCAGAACAACTTGAGTTGCCTGATCCGGTTCGCAGGCTTGGCTTTATTTACTAAATGTACATTCTGCTATTTTACAGAGAGCCATTGAAAAACAAGTTGCACAACTAACCCAAAAAAGAGCCTGACCTCTGGCACAATAACCGAACAGTCAACTAGGAGGATGATTCACCAAACACGCCGAGACCTCGAGGAATTGTGTCTCGCCTCAAGTCTTTTGAGTGTCCATGCTGACTTTGTTGCCAGGTTCATTTACACATGATTAGGTCTGCAACTAAAGATTGTTTTCACAATGGAATAATATGTTGATGACTTCTCTGATAGTTACTTAATTACTTAAACTTAATAGTTTAGTCTCTCCAAACCAAGCAACAAAATAAAGCGGCTTATTTTAACATGTTCAAAGGTTATTAGGCAGACATGCTACACTGTGCTCAGATAATAAAACAGGTTTTTTTTCCACACAGAAAAAATGACCAGGAATCAATAAAGAATCTTACCGATAAGCAGAATTAATAATGGCATCGGTATTAATAAAAACATATTGATTCCCATCCTACTGATGCTATTGTTTTTCCTTGGAGGACAGTCTCAAAATATCATAAGTAGTGAAAAATGCCTTTTTCCCAGATCCCAAGATGACATCTTTAAATTGTTTCTTTTTGTCCAGCCAACAGTCCAAAACCCAAATATATTAAATTGACAATGATACAAACTAAAGACAATCAAAAAAATCCTCACATTTGAGAAGCTGGAACATGCAAATGTTTGGCATTTTGGCTTGAAAAAGTCACTTAAATGATAAATTGATTATATGTAGATACTATAAATGTTCTGTTGTTCAACTAAGTAATTAATTTCTTAAGATATTAACTCCATACAATGAGTATGTGCTAAAGCTGCAGATGTTCCCGGCAGGAGCTCCATGTACAGAGGATTTGTGAACAATCTCAGAAGAACTAATGTTGTATCAGCACGCAGAATTTGTTCTCAACAAAATCCGCATTTCCCAAGACATATGTAAAATAAATCCTCCTTAACGACACTCAAAAGCTAGCAAGCAAGCTAAACATAATTTCGTTTCTTGCTGAATCAGTCTGAGTTAATCTGCGGACGCGATCGGGCTCCGGGCCGGAGAACATATGTTCTCTGCTGGTTGCTGCACACACTGTCCAGCTGCTGAGAGAGAGACTATCCTTTCAAACATCTGTCCTCTATTGTCTGTTTCCATTCATCAGAGGTGTCGCTGTATCTACTACACACATCCCATACAGATATAGACGCCTCAGTCACATGTCTCACATCTCAAACACTCTATTTTAACACTCGTCTGTATTTATAGCGCTGTGTTAAAAGGCCTGTCACCTGACCAAGCTGCGGAGTGAGCAAAAAGAAGAAAACTGCTTTTATTAGGAGTGATAGCAACCTACAAAAGACAGTGCATCTTTAAAACTATAAAACGCTTGTCTGACAATGTGAGTGAAAGAGAGGAGGAGAGCAAAGCGGAATTGTTTGCCTCTCCTCCGCGAAAATGACTGTCACAAGTAAGCCAAAAAAAAAAAAAAAAAGGGAAAAAAAGTGAGTTTTTCTCTCTCTCAGCATCACTTTCTCCTCTCAGCACAGAGACACACATTTCTGCATGTCAACACGATTCCAGTCAACATTACTTAAAAACCATGTGTTTTCTCTCTGCGGAACGAAAGGAGTGAGAATTATGAGGGAGTGATTTTTATTTATTTTTACGTTTCCTCTTAGGCACATTCACAATGAGCACTTTGATCCTAAATGAGACGGACAGCATGCAAAACTGAGAGACACATTTGAATGGGTGTAGCACTTACAGGTTCATTGTCATTTTGGCTTTGTCTCTTTGTCTTTACTGGCTTGTGTGTTTGTTCAAGGTAATCCAAGGTAAATGTGGTGTTTGTAGGCTCGACTTTATCAATTCACTCCGTTTAGAAAAGTAGATAACACAAGAACAAAAGCAGTTTCCAGGGGACATGAAGGACGATGAACACGAAAGATGATGAACATGCTATTAATTAGTTCAAGGCTAACTTAAAGTACATATCTCCAATATCTCCATTCATACCAGAATCATATGATAAGAGTATAAGTAAAATTAAACGTGATACAAAATAATCTCAACTCAAATTGTCCATTTTGCAGCTTTATGAGCTTTTGACTTCGTCTCACGATGCGCTAAAGTCTTCCATCATTTTCCAACGACGCTTAGCTCGACTTTTTGTGCTTTAAAATTGCACATCTTGGAATAAACTTTCAGAAGCATTTGTGTTCGACTTGCAGAGTTTCTGTATTTGCAGCGTGTTTTATTATGCAGCTTATGTGTTGTCATATTGGTGAATGTGTTTGTTAATTTGCTTGTGTTTCACTAATTTGCTATATTTAATTAAAATATAAAAATCAACATATGTAGTGATAAATCCAAATATTTTAATTTTAAAATGATATGAAACAGAGAAAAATGCAAATTCTCACATTTGTGAAGTTGGAACGAGTGAATATATGACACTGTTGCTTAAAAAATAGCTTGAACATCAATTGATTATCAACAATTCAATATAGGCCTAAATAATAAAAAGATTCTTCAGCAATTTATTATTACAGTTTCTCAAATTTGGGAAACTTGCAAAAAAAATCCTACATTTCCCATAATGCAAAACGATAGCAATCGCTCTTTAAAGTGCGTTCAGACAAATTATACAAACGAACGCTTCACAAGGCCGTGATAACTGAAGCGAAGAAAATGTTTTAACATGTTTTCAACTTGGTGAGTTCTGAGATCTGCCACACACACACACACACACACACACACACACACACACACACACACAGCCTATGTTGCTAGCTAGGCTTAGCAAATGTCTGCACAGTTGGTGTATTGTCCGAACAAACACAGACTATACAAACAGTCCCAGTTAACTTCATGCAAATCACACAAGGCAAAAAAATGTGCCTTGTATTCTGTCTGAACACTGCTTATGATGAGCTGAACTTCATGTGTAAAATTGGTGGAAATTCCCCTTTAATGGACTAAATGTTTCATCAGGATCATCGCAATGTTTGCTTTGTCTCTTTGTAAGGCTACTGGCTTGTGTGTTTTCCGGCAATAGCCCAAGGTAAATGAGACGCGTGTTGGCTTATTGACTTTGTAAAAAGGTATTCACACTAATAAGCAATGGACAGAGCCCGAGGGGTCCAGACTGGAAAAAAAATGCGATTAATGGGATTCATGTTGGACCTGTTGATGGTAAAAGGAACGAGAACAAAAAGGCAAAGATAGGGAATGAAACAGCAGAGCAATACAGTGAGGTGATTTAAGGAAAAGAAGGCAGGATTCGTGACAGGATGAAGGTGAATAATACTGAGAAAACAGGAGCAAAAGTGGGCTGGGAGAGGAGGAGGGGTTGCTCTGAAGTGAGCGAGAGAGGGAGGAGAGGAAGGGAGGCAGACTAAATCCTCACACCATTATTATCAGGACTCACATGCAGCCCCTCCTGTGATGGAGTGAGAGGAGATAGAAAGAGATAAAGAAAAGATGGAGTTAAAGAGGAAATGGAAAGCAGGATTACTGGTGTGACAGCACCGGCAGATGAGCGGCAGCGCAGCGGTGAGGGAGAGAGAGAAACTCTGGTGGAAAAAGAAAAAAAAAAACAAATCAGTGCAACAGGATGAGGACCTGCTAGTGCACAGCCGGCCCAACCCCGCAGACCTGCCATCTGTCCCGCTGTTCTCTCCGCGCTCCTGACGCTCCCACCGTCCACCAACATCTGGATCACCTCGCATCCATATGGGAAAGAGGGCGAGGGGGGGCCGAAAAACCCAAATCTCATCCTCCCCTCATCCTTTTTGATCACACAGGACCTGAGGAGGCACATCATCACCGGGGGGATCCCTTGCTGCGGAGTACCATCACCTCAGGGGCTGATAACTGGACCAGAGGAGGGGAAAACTTTTGCTCCAAACATGCAGAGGCGTGCACAGGACCCTTCTTTTCTCTCTCTGTGAGATTTTCTAACTTCCCATGGATCTGTGGTGTCTCTTACCCCCGGGCAGGGAGAGGGAAAAGGAGACAGAGGAGGTGGAGAGGGGGAGACAGGAGGAGACGGCGGGGAAGCGTCACCGCCGCTGCTGCTAAAGTGTTACCGGCGTTTGTGCTCCTCCGCTGAAGAGGCATTTTATCACTCTTCCCCCCCCCCCCCCCCCCCTTTCGCTCCTCTCCTCATCCGACCAGCAGGGAGCCTGAGGCATACAGACAGAGAGCTAAACACAGTGGGTTTATGCACATATGCACACACACGCACACACACACACACACAGGCTGGCTGCTTTTCTAGAGGCTCCCGCACCTCTCATCGCCCTCCTCTTCCCTCACTTTCCTTCCCCATTTTTGATGTCCTGTCGTCACCTTCATGACCACTTGTAAATCTGTGACACACGCAGAAAAAGTGCGAGAAGGAGAGGAGTTGGAAAAGAGAGATTTTTTGGGAGAAAAATCACTCGCTGTCACGTTGTGAAGTTCTCCAGGGGGAGTGTGCAGACATCCAAAGCTGCCAAACACACACAGTCACTGGTAACTCACACACACTCGCTCTCACACAGAGACTCGGTCTAAATGCGTACTCCTACAGGTGCTGAGAGAGGCAGGTGAAACCAGGTGAAAGGGAAACAGAAATAGAGAGAAAGACATTTGGAGGAAAGCAGTCGGGGAACGATGGAGCAGAAGGAGTTCAAGTTGGATGACAGCAGAAAGCACAGGTAAGTCTTTCACACACACACACACACACACACACCGCCTCACACACTTATTCTGTCACTTAATATGATCCTCTGTCAGAAATGGGTAGTTTACATATATATAAGTGTGATACGGAACAAGAATAAGTAGATACTAAAACAAGCAGCTCAGTGGGAATATGAGTATAGACACACAGTACGAGTGCAGTCATACTTTCAGTTTTCATAAGTGCAGAGTTTCCTCGAGAGAAAGCTCCCATCTCGCTGCTGACAGAAACAGAGCAGCCAGTTGTTACTATAACAGGAACTACTGTAAGAGGACATATTAGCATTTTTCACTTTGAGGTTTGTCGGTTAGCTGCTTGTTTGGAGTGTGTGTAAGTGTGTGTGTGCACAATCCTTCCATACCTGCACGCTCACTCAATATGACTTATGGTTTATAGATGTTACAGTTGCAGTGTTTCACTGTCGTATCAGTTATCTGGTAATGTTCATTGATTGGTCCCATAAACTGCATGTAGCAGCTCTCATTTTTCTCCATTAGTGACTTTCTGTTCGATTTTACATATATCATGTTGCAGCATAATGTATCACAATTTCTTTTAGCTGCATAGTTCACAGTAACATAGATCAGCGGGTCCCAGCATGGGGTGTGTGGCCCCCCAAAGAGCTCACAAGATAAACCTGAGGGGTCGCAAGAAGATTAACGGGATAATAAAAGTCAAATATATTGTTTTCTTAAAATTGAATGTATTATTGTGACTTACTGGATACTTTTACTTATTCAGGATTTTGAAAATCCTCTTTAAGGCTGCAAACTGAATAATTGTATATGTTGCAACATCACGTACCACATGGGATACCCAGATAAATCTAAGGGGGCTCAAGATGATTAAAAGGGTTGAAAAAATCATATGAAAAAAAAATTATAATATTAATTTTTTTCTGACTTTTGTCTATTTCTTGCGTTATTGTAAAATACTAACCACTTTGACATCTTCTGGCCTCTGAAATATTTTCCAAGGCTGCAAACTGCTCCAGTTTGAATGTATCATGTTGCAACATAGACCAGTAAACCAGTGGTTCCCAACATAGGGCCCGGGGTCCAAAGATAGGGAGACAGGGGTATTAAAAGAAAAAAACACCTCTTCAAGCTTCTGAAAATGCTTCAAAGAAACAAACATTAATAAATGAAAAGAAGAAGAAGAAGAAGTTAAAACTGTGATTTGTATTAAACAGTGAAAAAGGGGTGGGAACGACTGTCAGACGTCAGGAATGTGCATGTGAATGAAAGCATTCTTACATCACGACATGTATGTTCTGGTAAGCGTGCCAGAGGATTGGCCGTCACTGAGATTTCGATTGCTTTACGTTTGATTTGACGTGGGCCGATCTGGAAGCCGATCTAGAAATGCCCCCGTCCCGTCAACGTCACTCATCTCGACTGATACGTCCGGTCTGCAACGATTTCCTGTAAAGCTGTCAGATCTTTATGTGTGAGAGCAGGAACCCACAGAGAGTTCGGGTTTGCAATGTTAGCAGTTAAAACCCCTTATTATGATGAATGCATGTGCCAGACGTTATGTGATATATTTAATAATAAGCTCTGGGGTTATTAATTTTGTGAGTTTAATTTGTATGTGGAAGATTTATTAGCTGTGTGTCGGTGTCTGTGTGTGTGTGTGTCATGTGTTAGAGCTGCACTCACAAATCAACTTGCCTTCCACAAGCCATCCATATGGCAAGACGGAGGGCTGGTTGACGTTGACAGAGCGTCTCTATGGTGTGTTTACTGTCACATAACTGTTAATGTAACTGTTTTAATGATGACTTCAGGGAAGAGTGATGGAAGTGCTTCATTGAGTGGAGTCTCATTAATCCAGAATGTGATTGAAGTCTTTTTTCCTGGTGTACTGACATGTATCGAAGTTCTAACCAATTCATTAGGTTACATTTTATGTCCATAAGACAACGTTGGCCTGTTTTACTCGTGTCGTGGTGTCCGAGGGAACCCTCCCATTTCACACATCATTACTCATAAAGTTTGCTATTGGAAAATGTTTGAAGACGCAAACCAATAAGATTTTCCTTTTCACTTCTTTTCGTGTTAAAGGAAAAGGTTGTGATTTTTTGGCCTCCTGGGGGCAGCAGAAACAAGCTGTAGCCACAACACTACGTCATCATCCTCTCACGCTTTTTTAAACATCCAGCAGATAGGGAGTGATATAAGCATTATTATGGGGTTGTGTTTCTGAACCTCCGATGAATGTCAGTGAAATATTCACTCTCCTTTTTGCTCAGTTTGGCCTCCACCAACTGCCTGCGTTTGTCACTACAAACGACTCCTTTCCTATACATGTAATCCATTTGAATCCGAAATTGTTGACTGTCAGTAACAGAAACAAAAGCTGCTCCCAGATAAAGTGCAGATGACACAAATTATGCAAACAACTCAACAACTCTGATATGATTTGCTTGGGTATTTCCATTTTCTGCTGCTTTCTACTTCTACTCAGGGGCAAATGTTGCTCTTTTTACTGCACTACATTTATTTCACATAATCTACTTTGTTAGATTTGGATTAACACTACAAAACTAAATCAACAAATAAATGATGATGTCAGTTAAGATAAGACTCTCTTGATCCAAATTGACAAGCTACGCAGCAATATATAAAGTAATCAAAGTTAGGCCTAGCTTTAGCAACCGCAACATTAAATAGATGTCAACATTAATGCATCAATAAATATAAAATGGTCCATTATGCATAATGATTACTTTTACCTTTGGTACTTTAAGTATATGTTGATGCTTCCAGTCGTCAGAGCAAAGCAAAGTGAACTCTTAAAATCAAACATTAATCAGGAATGTCCAGTGTCGTTTAGAATACCAGCACCAGAAAATGTAATCATTGCTGCAGAATAAGTTTTCACATTGGGATTTCTTGGACTGATCTCAGGTCTGCATAAATGAGGCTCTAGAGAATCCTGATGTTTCATGCAGCTGTCAGAGCGCCTGCAGTAAGTTGATGAGAGCAAGGCCGTCTACTACATTAATACTAGCCCACTAATTCAAGCTCCCTAATTAATGCAATCAAATCAGCTTCGAAGGTGCTCCGAAAAAAATCAAGGTTCAAGGCGGACATGTTGGTAATTCTCTGGTGATGATGCTCATCCCATCAAGTAGATCCTCTCTCCTCATTTCCTCGTCACCCCCCGGAGACTCAGTATAGGGACTCCATCCTATCCCAGCTAAGTAGTTAAATGACTTAATGTTCCCTACTGTATATATACTGTATTACCCAGGAGGAATGTGGTATTTTAACAGATGTAAAGCATTCACTGAACATGTTGTCCAACAGGTTTTGCTGTTGTTTAGTCTGAGTATATGTGGTAGATTGTGCAATGAACCTTAGTGTTTTTTGCCCATTATTACGAAGGATTTAAAAAAGAAAAACAACAGCTTGTGTTTATACTCCTAAATTTTTTCGGCTCGTAAACCTTAATCCTTACCTTGCACAGCAAATATCACAAAATCATTAGATCATGCAAGAATCGCGGGATCACAAAAATCCAATTTGTCAGGCTTCAAGTTGTGCGTTTGTGTCCGAACCGCCGGTGACACGGCCAATCAGCGTCCCGTGAGGAGCCACTGCAGCTACGGGCGGGGATTCAGCGTGTAAGGAGCAACACGGAGAGGCGAGGTTAGCGTAGTTCCATCAGAATTGGAGAATGTCTCTTAATTTAAAGTATAACAAAGAACGGAACTGAAGACTTTTTTTGATGGAAAAGATGTTTTGATTGAATGAGTTTGATTGACAGATGGTTCATCCAATCACCTGCCAAGTAGTTTTTTCAGTTTCCAACTACGTCTTCTCACATGGCTCCGTATGACAAACCATCTGGCGCGTTAGGGTTACCGTAATCCAGGTCTGCTCCAGGTTTCATGAGCAGTGAGGTGAACAGTTCAATGGAAGAGCGATTTAGCATTTTTAGGTTTTGATTTGATGTTACAGGTTTTTCTTGACATGCCTTTCTTTCACTCATTTGCCGGCACTGTCACACAGTAATCCTGATGTTATTATCTCCCATCCTGTCTTCCAAAATGTATCACCGCAGCTGGTTATTTTTCATTAACAGTACATTGTAAGATAAATTTGGATGTGTAGTCATTTCGATGCTGACGCAGTTTCAGTCTGACGTGGGTCCCAGGGAGAGAGTTTGTCCCACATGGCAGTGCTACATTCCATCTGGAAATCTCTCTAGTAATAGAAAAACCTGTGCGTGCACCACCATGCTTGCGCACTCAATCTGCACACGTAAATATATTTTTGGAAAGTAAGTGCACAAACACAAACAGGATTTAAGGTTTAAACAATTTTTGATAATATGGAGTCGGACGTTTTGCTGTTTCTCCCTCTCTCTCTCTCTCTCTCTCTCTCTCTCTCTCTCTCTCTCTCTCTCTCTCTCTCTCTCTCTCTGCCAGTCATTTGTTTTGTTCCATTTATTACATTTTTAAAATTCCGTTAAAAAGATAAGAAGATAATCAGCTCATTGTTGCGTGTTTGTGTGTGATTTTAAATTCAGATGCACCACCATCCCAGTCAAACACACACACACACACACACACACGCACGCATGATGCTAATCTGAGGCCCCATTATGCTGCTTTTTTCCAACGATTACACAGTTAAATGAACATTTGACCTGCTCTCTAGTCATAAGATCCACCCAGTAAGCATTCGTCTGTTCTCTCTCTCGCGCTGTTACTACCATTTGCAATCATCCTCCTGTTACATTGACTCTTTTTCTTTAAGTTTTTTTAAGTTATATATTTACTTTGAAAATATTACTTTTGCTTTGTGTGCGTTGGTACAAATCGCCCAATACTTGAAACTCATTGCCTTCCTCGCTTTACTGTCATTTGGGTAACACGTAACAACAAGTAATAACAATATTACAAAATGATTTGAATCCACAAATTATTCCTCACCAAGGAGTTGGAGTCCTTAAAACAGTTTACACCCACATACTTATTTCTGCATAAACCACTTAGTTAAAAAGAAACCTAGAGGTCAAAATTTTTTTCCAATATCCAATCATCTCCACATACGTAACTCTTCCTCCATATAACAGTCATTCAGTGTAATAACTTTGTGTATATTTATAACTTGGTTATAAAGCCACCTCAGAATATGAACACATTCTGATCCAGAGACTTTAATAAAGTTAAACAACCGCATCTCACAACCCTAAGGATACCAGGTTGTCTCTTTCTACAATATTAGTCTACTTCTGTACTTCCCAGGTTTTAAAATGAGCTATATGCAGCACAGCGATTGGTAAATAAAAGAGTGGGTTTAGGATTTTACGCGTTACCTTGTTTTTCAGCTTTAGCTGTACATAAATGTTGAAATCTACAGTATTAATGGTTTGATTTTTATTCCACAAATTATTCTAAAATACAATCGGCTGTTTGTCGCATGTCTGCCACTTAGAATCTGTTCCTTTTCGAGTTTTGCTGCGGGGGGGGGGTTGTGGGCTAATGACTGCTATGTGCTCACATCAAGACAATGATTCATTGGATACAAATAAAGTGATCCCAGCATTTGCACGAGAAAACGAGTAATACAGCCTTGCAGTGAGTAAAATCTGCATAAACTCCCCAGGGGATCTGCATAAATCATATTTCAGATTTAAGATGTGCTTTTATGTTTGACTTTAAATAAACCCATGTGTATATGGACTTGATACTAAAATGGCCAAATGTTAACAATGTCACTATATGCAGATGACAATGCTCAACATGTTTCTATTATATAATTCCATTTTACTTAAGGAAACTCTGCAAAATAATTCACCTTTTATCAAATATCTTCAACAAAATGTATTTAAATTATGGAACCAAACATCATCAAAATAACATATACACTTAACAACAACACACATGTTTATGAAGCAATCCTTATTAAAGGCAGCTCCATGTCCACTCCAGGTACAACCTTTTATTGAATAAAGGTTAATCTATCAGTAACATCTAATAACAGGAATGGATTGCCTTTTAAACGTTTAAATAAGATATTTATTTCTAAGGGTACCTAAAGCCCAGGAGCTGAAAAACTTATTAAGATGAATGATTGATATGCCGGGAGCATGAACAGTGAGGAGAGGTGGGACACATTTAACTCAGTGTTGCTTTGAAAGGAGCTTTGAATCAAAGCTGAGAGGTGTTGTTAATTATCAGGGTGCCTCTGATGAGACCGACACTCTATATAAAAACCCCTACCAAATATGTGGAGATCTTTATTTGCTATAAGAAAGCCCACCTGCATTTATCAAAGCTTCAAAGATATTGATTCGTAAGGAAAGATCTTCAAACAGCTAACATTTGATTGAAGTGTTGCGCTCCTGATGCAAATGTTGAAGGTGTACTCGTCCTATGAGTTGTATGATGAATGCACTCCAAAAATCAGGTGTTGATTATAGCAGTGACCCATTTTAAAAGAGGGTTAATAAGACATTTAAACATTTTTGGGACCTGCTTTAGCCATGGCTTTCATGTTATGTCTCTTATTATGTATACAAATGTTAAAATCTCATAATTTATGATCTATTATTGTATACACATGTGGGGTACACCACTACATTTATTTGATTCAGATTCATAATACAAAAACTAATCAACAAATAAATGATGATGTAAAATTATAGATTCATCTCCATTGATCCCCTGAGGGACATTCACAAGACACAGTATGTGAAATAATTAAAATTAGCTCCGCCTTTACCAGCTGCAACAATAAGGTAATGAACACATTAAGGCATCAATAATTATAGTCCAAAAATATAATAACTTTATTTGGAAAACCAAAACTAGAGTTTTCCATTACACCAGCCATACAAGTTTACGTATTTCAACAGCAGATAGTGTCGCAGCTTTTTCACTTATTGTAATTCTGTGGACAGGCCGATGATCAATCCACACGGGGAGAGGCTGGCTGAAGTAATGTAATGTAATGTAATCCAAAT
The DNA here is from genome assembly GCA_943593645.1 of Bovichtus variegatus. Classification (NCBI taxonomy): domain Eukaryota; kingdom Metazoa; phylum Chordata; class Actinopteri; order Perciformes; family Bovichtidae; genus Bovichtus; species Bovichtus variegatus. The sequence continues at coordinate 9,285,578 of CALSCE010000091.1, read as the reverse complement.
GATGAGGGTCGAAGACCTGTGAGGCAGTTTTGGCATACTGCTTGCAGTCTGTGTGTGTGTGTGCGTGTGTCGAGATGGAGAGGTGATTACAGTCATGACACTGGGGGTTGGATTATGGAGGATTACATGCATGCATACTTGCAAACACTGTCACACACACACACAGTTTTCCTCATAACACAAAAGTCCAAATGTAGGGATAATAAATTACATGTAATAATACTGTCATACAAAAGGGTTAGAGAAGGAGACCAGCATGTAGAAGTAAGGGACATATATGTACGGACGGATTATGCTAAATGATGTCAAAAACACAAAGTAAAGCAGCTTCTATGTTTGACTGTTGCTCTCTTTCCTTTCGTTCTCTCTTCCTCTCTCGCCCTCTTTCTACCGCTCCTTTCCAGGCAGTAGGCTGCCATCATGGCCATATCCAGGGGACTTTCTCCTCCCTCTCCTTGGCCTCCTCTCTTCCTCCTCCTCCTCCTCTTCCTCCTCCTCCTCATCTCCTCCCCGCTCCCCCTGCAGGCCCGGCCGCTCCTCCTCCAGCAGTCCATCAACGTGGCGGTGGTGTTTAGCGGCTCCAGCTACCAGAATGAGGTCAGAGGTCGTCTCAGCGGGGAAAACTTTGTGGACATGCCCGTGGTGGTCAGCCCAGTGACCGTGCTGGTGAACGACACCAATCCCCGTGACCTGCTGACACGACTCTGCGATACCATGGCAACGGAGAAGCTGCACGGCGTAGTGTTCGAGGACGATGTGGGCTCTGGTGCCGACGCTCAGGTAAAAATGCATTTATGCATGTTTGAGGTTTTCTGATGAAACGGTGTTCAGTCACTCACATCCGTGTTTCCTAAAGCTGCATAAGGCATTAAAAAAAATTAATTAAAAAAAAAAATACCTGTACTGTCTATCTTAAATCACAAAGTGGGTTGCGAAAAAAAATAAAACAACATCTTTGCTCAAATTAAATTATGGTGCTGGTATGGTTTCTGATTCTAAAGGGAGAAGAAGTGACATTAAATCCTAAAAGCAAAATGCTAATAGTCCACTAAACAGTGCTCCTACTAGGGGAAGTAAAGTACTGTCACACAAATTTGACTTATCTGTAAAAATTTAAAAGTTACATTTACCCTTCAAATTACAATGGCTCTATTGCAAACGCACTTTACTGATTTTAAGTACACAAAATTGCAGTGTTACAGTAACGAGAGTAGTAGACCTGTAGGTTAGTCCAACAGTGTGAAACCACTCGCACGACATGTAAGTGTGCACAAGAACAAACAAAACAGGGACCCACTCATGAAAACATCGCTCCATAGCGCTGATAGTGGTCAAAAGACTCCACAGAAAACCTTTAAGGACTTCTTCTCCATGTTGCCTTAAAAGTTGAGATTAAAAATGAAAATTTGAAGTTTGAAGTTACAATCTGTGAAATGATCGAAAGCTCCAGAAAACTTGTGAGTGGAATAATGGTACTTTGGTTTGACCCTTGACTTGGCACCATGGCAATCTTGCACGTTTCTGAATTTAATCTGAACTTCCCTAACTGTACAACCTGATCAAAATTGTATCACTGATGCAAAAATAAATTCTACTTTCTGTAGGCAAATCCTGAATCTGTCTGTTTTGTCATCAGGTGGCAGAAGTGGCACAGATCCTGGACTTCCTCTCCACACAGACAGCGCTGCCAATCGTGGGCATCAGTGGCGGCTCTGCAGTTGTCATACCATTCAAGGTACTGTCAAAATAATGAGCCCATCACTTCAGCATTGGCCCATCACCACCCTGGAGCTGGAACCGGAGCTAGAGTAGTCTGCTTTCTTGCTATGCCACAGTGATGCCACACACACACAAAAAGAAAATGCTTCTTGTGTCCCAGAGGAGTTGATGTAACATTTTTCGCAAACAATATAATTAGCGATTTAGGAAGCAAGAAAAACAGATTTTAGTAATAAGATGAACAACAACCTGTAATGTAAACCCTGTCAGCGGCACCGTCTCACAGCCTCCCGTCTTAGTCAGAACTATTCTACACCGGCGTCATTCAGCTTAAAACAACTTAAGTAGGTCAGAGCGGTGAAACCTACTTTGGCAAGCAACTCGCTGCATGCAAATATTTGGATATGAGCAGTACAGATGGGTGAATTATCAACGATGCAAGCAGCCATCGACCCTCATCAACTCCTCTAATCCCTGTCTGGGAAAAGTCTGAGTTGTGGGAAGGGAAACTTTGCGAGGGGAGACAACTGCTACGGGCAATCTACGCCTCAATCAATCATCCCTGCGCACTTGAAGAGCAGCAGGTTTTTCCTGCTATGGTTTAGCATGTATCTCATTGATGAATGGAGATGGAGAGCAGTGAGCTGCGTCGTTAGATTGTAAAAAGGAGATTGATGACACCAGACGGATTCTTAATCTATACTTTCCCTTTACTTTTTTGAGTTGCAAAAATGGCTTCATCCCTTCTTCCTCTCACGCTCCACGCCCGTCTTCCCTTCCTTCATTGAACTGCCATCATTAACACCTTGTATTTATAGAGCAATTCCTCACACGTAGAAACACACATGCAAATGAACACCCTCACATAATAGAGCATGCACACAGCCAAATGGATTCCTACACCTATCCACCACAGGAAGCATCCAAAAATGAATTGAAAACTGTAGCTATGTGGCTATGATTTCACTCTCTGGGCAACATTTTGGAAACCATAGCAATGTTATCAGCTTCCTGTTAATCAAAAGGTATCTGCAGATGTCTTGTCATAGATGGGTATTAAACAGGAGGAGTTGTAGCTGCAGGAAGATGATTGATTTGCTGTGTTTTGATGGCGGAGCGGGAAAGGCAGAGTGAGTAAGCAGGAGAGAGAGAGAGAGGGGAAAGATGCTTCGATGAAGCTTGGCTGACAGCAGCCTGAAGGCAGTGTTTCACTGTCTACCTTCCCTCTTTCATGAGTTAAACAGTCATTCTTTTTTTCCCTACTCTCTGTCCACTTCTCACCATGTCTCATTTCACCCTCCTTTCAATATTTCCCATAAATGTCTTTCCCCTCCATCACCTTTACCAAAGTATTTAAATCCAGTTTTTGGGGCTCTGTTATGTGCTGGCTGAATCCATTAAGGCTGTGGCTGGAAGCGAGAGGCCTGTTCTCCTTTCTGCTTTCTCTGAGCTCCAGGACCCCATTAAACTGTTAATTAGACCCTTCAGGAGGTTGAGGCCCCCGACAACTCTCATCATTCACCCACAAATCCAAACTCTTCACTCCTCTTTTCCTTCTATTTTTCTGTTTTGCTGCCTTGCATAACTTCCTTCTTCCCACTACCCGTCGCTGCTTCACCTTAAATTGGCAAGCATGTGTTCGTATTTACCCTAGATGTGCTTTTGATAGGCAGTTCTTCCACTGTGTAAACTATATCTGAGCCTCCAAAATATTTGGGGCAAAGTTTGTCAGTTATCAACAATCTCTGAATCTTGATTTGCAGTGCCAATCGCGATGGGTGTAGTGTAGGTTATTTAACCTCTCTGCTTGACAGCGGCAAAAGACAAACGCACAGATGGGACGTTATCTCTCATACAGAGCGACCGTTTGTCTGACGAGCCCAAAGTGTTGAGTGACAGTTCTCTATATAGCACAAAGAGTAAAGCACTCTCCTCTGAGGCCCGCATGTCGAAGACACTCCCCCTCGGTCTCTTTCTCTCTCTTATACACTCCTTTGTTGTCAGCATGGAGGAAAAAAAGCTTGTCAGAGATGTCTGGCACAATGGGACAGGTGGATTGGACGGAGAAAGACATATGTGCGAGTGCATGATTCTCTTAGGGGATAAAAGAGCTCAATAGTGCTTGATTATCAATAGCCTGATGACGATGAATATCTTTGATGGCGGGTTTGAAAAGAAGCAGCACCCGCCCGAGCCGCCTATTTATGGTTCCTGTCTCAGTGATCTCTCTATGGCAAACAACAAGGAAGGAGGGAATGAGACAAAGATGAAAAGATCGAAGTGAGGAGAGGAAGTGTGTCTTTTGTCAGACGGCACACACACACATCAAGCGAAGGCAAAGAGGAGGAAATGAGAAAGTGCGAGGAGCGGCTGAGAAAAGGCATAAAGACTGTTCAATTGGGCCTGAGAGGGAAAGAGAAAAAATACTGCGACGTGTCTCTCTGAGGAGCTGGAAATCAGAGGTTGAGAGTGTTTTGTCTTTGTGTGTGTATGTGTGTGTGTCCTTGGCTGGCTATGTATGTATGTGGACACCCAAACATTACACCCATATGTGATAGTTGAATGAAAACCATGGGCATTCATCTGCCGCTATAACAGCCTCCTCTCTTCTGGGAAGGCTTTCCACAAGATGCTGGAAGAGATATGCTCCCGTTCAGCCACGAGAGCATCAGTGAGGTCAGGCACTGATGTTGGGCAATAAGGCCTCGCTCGCAGTCTGCGATCCAGTTCATCCCAAAGGTGTTGATGGGGTTGAGATCAAAGCTCTGTGTAGGCCAGACAAGATCTTCCACACCAAATTGGTAAAACCTTCCCAAGACTATTGCCACAAAGTTGGAAGCGCACTAAAATGTTGCGCGTTGTAGCATTACAGCCTCCAGATGGGAGCCTAAGGAGCCAATGTAAGAGTGCAATAAACAATGAACTGGTCCTAGTCAGAAGTATTGTCTGTGTAGCCTGATATATCTCTTTCCTCTGTGTCATAGAGCTCCATTGTTGTCCAAAAACTATAAAAAAACACATCAATGGGCTACACTGTTGCATAAGGTGACCTGTCTCTTCATTACAATGATCATGGGCACTGTAGATTATTTTGAGTCAACACCAACCTGCTGCTGTAAATACTCACTAATCCTCGCTGAAAATAGTCACCAACAAATGCACTACTTTGTCCTGTTTGAGAAACACGTTTGAAAAAATCGAAAAAGAAGTAAGTATTTGTGACCCACCTTGAACATTTCAGCGTGTATGAATGACGGGCTCCGGTAGTTGGAAAGCTTTGGACTTGGATATCTGTGCCAAATTTCATGGCAACATGAACTCTCACACAGTAATACACAGGTTGACGTCACCATCGTGAATACCAAAACCGTCCAAAAGTAAGCAATGGTAAAGCATAAGACTCCCATCACATGCAGGTAACAGCCCAAATTGTACATGGAATAAAAAACCTCACAAACCTGTTCCTAGGGAGGTAAAACCTGCTCTATGATTTCAGCAAATGTATCTTACTGTGTAAAGGCTCCTAGGAGTCTAACTTTCTGTGTAGATCTGACGTGACACGAGTGGCGGAGATCATTCAGACAGGCTTTAAAACTTTGAAAACACACTGCACTATCTCAAAAAACCTTATCACCCAGCTTCAAATACGGCTGAGTTTTTAAAAAGGGGACATTTTGTAGATAAATGATTTTCACAGGGCAGGCTTTTGTAAAACCAGCAGAATTGACTCTTTAGTTCTTGTTAAATAATGAGGGTGTATTAATGCAGTTGCTGTGAAACATTTGGGGAGAGAACACACAGTAATTAACCAGAGATGACAAGGCACTAAAACAGTAAATCTCTCTGTTTTTGAGGAAATACATAGTGAATGTTTGATCACTCACAAACCATTTTTTTTGTTCATTACGGTTACAAACATCAAATACTGAGTGATCGTGGTTGTAGACGAAAGTCTGGGAAAAACAAAGGCAACAGCTTTATGTGTTTGGCAGTAAACAGGAACAAAAATGCCTTTTAAGTGTGCACATGATGGATTTTTGAAGCAAAGAAACTGTTGACGTTGAGTATTCGAGCGTATAACATCATTTATTACCATTTGAAGCTGTCAGTAGAAGATTATATTTCTGGAGTTACAGTCTCAGTCCTTGCTGCAGTCTAAGGTCACACTGTGTTTGTGATATTGGACTGAAGTGATCCAATGAGCCAGACGTGTCTCATTGGATCACAGTTTCTTTTTTTGGGATTTGTTTCTGTGGCCAGACTGACCCGCTTTCTCCATTTGTGCTTCTGTACTTCTGTCTCTTCTCTCCGCCTCCTCACTTCTGTCTCTCTTGGCCTCATGGTCCAGAAACCAGACTTTCCATAAACAGGTCATGAGAGACCCAGATTCGTTGCCAAGTATTCCCACTGGAAACTGTTTTTTATTGCCGGGAATGAAAGCGCGTTAATAGCCAGGGCACCTCCGAGCTTCACAGCATGGCCTAATAATTTCAATAAGGTAGTCAGTCAAACCACTTCTGCTGTGGCGTTGGGCGTCAGGGGGATGGTTTCCCTCCACGTTTGAAAATGAATATGTTTAGCACTTCTGCCAACATATTGAGGACACGAAATGTTCACTTTACCACAATAGGACAACATTATCTGTTCAAAAAAACTGTGTTGACATCAAACAAATGCATTTACCCACATACAAATGAGATTGTTTCTATTTAAAGGGTCAGTTCATCCAAATCAAGATGTTCTCATACATTGTAATTTGTGTATATCCTATGAAAATCTATTTATATGTATTACACGTAATTGTGAACCAGGAAGTATAAAGAGTGCCAAAGTCGAGGGAGGAAGTCGGGCTGTGAACACCAGACTTTTACCCAGGATTTCGCTGTTTGTGAATTGTTTTATTTGTCATGTAACTTCTATACTTAACACAACTAACCCAAACCACAAGTTGTTTCGTGTGAAGACGGAAGTTTATTTTGAAAAGACTGCATTTAATGAGCCGGAATTGACACGTGTTGCTGGACATTCGTAGGAGAACCCACAGGAAATCAGGAATAACTTTTCTTAAGATATCATATAAATCATTGTATTAGTATACGTTGCCAAAATTGCTCACACATAAAACAAAACACATCTTTCTACCTCCTACTATCAATAGATCAATCAATTTTTCCTCAGCTTTTCTACCGGTGTGTGTTCAGTGCAACTGTCTTATTAGCATGCTAACACGCTAAACTAAGATGCTAAACATTGTACCTGCTAAACAGAAGCATGTAAGCATTTCATTGTTAGACATTTGCCTCATGGGTGTATAGCTTTACAGACCCACTAGTGTGGCTGCAAACTCCTCTGTGTCTCGTATATGCCTCAACTTTATAGGTGTGGAGCACAACAAATGAAGGGCCCCTTTAAGTTAAAGTAGAAATACAGGAGTGTAGGAATACATTATTGTAAAAATAATCAAGTGAAGTCATTATGCAGAATAGCCCCTTTCAGTATATACTGTACAGTATTTATTTAGTTGTATTGTTATTACTGATGCTTTAACGTGTAAGTAGTATTTCAATGTTGTAGTTGATTGAGATTAATATCAAGTACTTTATATACTTCTGGGTAGTGGCTTTGTATGTAAATCCTTAATTTGCAAAGTAACTCTGGCCATCAGAGAAATAGAGATGAGTAAAATGTTTACCACTGATTTATAGTGGAGTAGAAGTATTAGGTAGCAGAAAATGGTAATAATGAAAAACAAGCTTGAGTAAATGTACTTTCCATCACTGGAGACGGAAGCTTGCATAAGTACAAATGGTATACTGTACATGTGGGGATGTATCTGAGCCCATATGATGTGAGTGAGCATCTGTGTGCGCGACCTGCTTCCTTTTTGACCCACACCAGTCTCTCCACCGACGGGGGAGGTACAGCACAGAGTTCTCCCCGTGGGAGGAGACGAGCGTGTGAGCAACCACCATGTCAACCGTCTTCCTGTCACATTACCATACGCTCCTGCAGTAGGACTGCTAATTACGTCTGTGTGTGACAGCCACACTGCCAAGGTGGTGAGAACAAGACGGCTGGGAAGTGGAGGACGAAGGGGGGGGGGGTGAACTCTGTCTTCTCATGTGAGCGTATGAGTGTGAGAGTTAGACACGGGAAAAGAAGGTAATTTTGTTGTAATTCTTGCTTGATTTCACTATGAAGGGGAAGGTGGACGTCTTTCATCACATTGGCTTCTGCGTTTGTTTGATTTTTCACAATTTAAGATGCTGCTAATTGGATGATGAAACACTTATTGGCTCGAGGGAGGTCACTACATTATTTGCCTGTTTAATAGCTCATACAAACCTAATTGGATTTTAATTACACTTCTTCAAATAATGCACCACTCCTCCGTCACATGAAGTGGGACACTACAGTTAACCGGGGCTGCCAATCCAGAGCCTGTTTCATTTATTTATTCAGTGACAGCATGACATGGTTGTGTACTGCTATTTTTATAGCTATTCTGGTACTCAGCCCAGTCAGTGGTCCTCCAGAGGTGAGTCTCAAATGAGCTCAGACAGAGATAAAACTGGTAAAATTGAGTGAAGGAGAGTCTAGTTGTGATACTCCTGTGGTATTCCTCGGGCTGCACCGCTCTCTGGGGCTTTGCGGAGCCTCTGAGCTGTGGGAGAGAGAAGAGCAACAGGAAGGAGATATGACAGTTAGTCACCTCTGAGACGAGAACAGACTGAGAAGATCTGAGACCTGCTCCCAAATGGCTTTTGACAGTTTAACACTATCTGCTCTCTCCCTCCCTCCCTCCCTCTCCTGCTTCACTCTCTCATGCATCACTTCTCTCTTCGTGCATGTGTGTCAATGTATTTCCCAGATTTCCTGTCTGCACTTAGTGTAGGATGCTGCTGCACAGTGTACATGTAAAAACAACAACAACAACAACAACATATTACCCTGATCATCACCTTCTTGCACCAGCTCCCAGTTCGTTATTGAATCAATTTCAGAATAGTATTACTCGTATAAGAGCCCTGCATGGTCTTGCACCTGCATTCATCACATTGCCCTGTCGCACTGTGCGGCCCGTTAGATCTCCCATCCAAGCTCTGTTATTATACAGTTCCATCTAAAAACAAAAAAGGCAGGAACAGGGCGTCCAGACTGTGGGACAGGATCTGTTGAATCTGTTTAAATTTGATTTAAGCAAAATGAAAAGAAAAGAGAAAATCTAGGCAAAGGGCTGGGTCTCTGCAGATACACACACCACCACACACCTCTAGTGGGTCATAAGTGATGATTGAGAGGGGTTGATTTTGTATGAGTCTATACATTGTTTTTTCGTTTTTTTTGGAAAATCCTACTCACGTGCATTTGTAAATGACTGAATTACAACATCAGGACCTGTTTCACACTGAAATATAGCAATAAAACTAGAAATATTTTGACCTGCAAATCACTGAATCATTACCCGCACTATGCCTGTTACTCTTCATGCACATTTATTGTGTTGTTAGTGCTGCTAGCTGCCTTCTCAGTTAAGGTTAGAGGTTACGGTTAACTTACAAAAGATCTTTTTCTTTATCAGTTGAGGATTTCTGCTCTTTGTGTCTTCACCCAGTCCCTCTGACAGTCTCCAATATCCCTCATCCCTGTAGCCTACTTTATTTGAATGCTATTTGAAGGACATGGGTACCGCGGACTCTAATAACGTCCATCTTATCTGTCAACACACAGCGAGGTATGCAAATGTATGCTAACAAACACAGACACATGCAACATTGGACCACCCCTTCTTGACAGAAAGAGAGCAGCAGGACTGATATCTGCAGATTGAAGACACTTGTTCCAGATCGAGGCAGAATGTGGACGATCAAAGTTCTATCGTTGAATGTGAAAGACAAAAAAGGTGGAAACTGTAATATAAATATTCATGTTAACCGTTCCTTATACGACACATCACTCTGAATCTGCATTTTTATTACTGTAGTGTGCAAGTGTGTCTTTGACAGCTGCATGTTGTACCCATCATTCAATTATTGCTTTATTGTTTATATAAATGTTTCAATCAGAATCAGAATAAGAATCAGAAAAACCTTTATTCGTCCCACAGCGGGGAAATTTACAGCGCTACAGCAGCAAAGGGACAGTGCAGATAAAGGTTAAGTACGAATGTATAAGTACAAGATATAAGTACAAAAAAACACAACAACAAGTAAGTGGCAGGTTAATGTAATACAGAAAGTGAACAGTGAGAGTAATACTCTAGCAGCCAGTGGTAACAATAATACATAGAAAAAAGAGATATATTGCACATACGTATTGCACGAGATTGTAATGCACAGTAAGGTAAGTAAGTAAAAACAGTAAGGATAGTAATAAATAGTATGGGGTGTATTGCACATGAGCGGAGGAACAATGGTGTTCACTTACACTTTTTAGGACATTGTGGATATTAATGAAGATTTTTTTAACGTTTCATAAAGCCCATTCATGTGCCATTGTCCAGTGGCTCACTTAAAATTGAGTTCTTTCCATTTTCCCCATTTGTTACTTCTCATCAAATTAATTGGTTTTTGAAGGCCATTCCACTGTGTCATGACTTTTAACAGTGATGTTTTTACAAGTGATATGCTTATTGAACAAGAGGACACAATTATTAAAACGCAGTGTCCTAGTAGTGGTAAAGTTTCATCCAAATTTAATTGTTCCGCTGCAGACACAATGATAAAGGTGCTGCTAAAATGAGGAGCAGCAGGCGAGTTGATTTGAAAAAGCTTTCATAAGTTTGCTTCTGTTGTGGCAGAAAGTTCACCACTGTACTCGGATGTTCTTCTGCTGATTTATTCAAGACATTAGTCCACGTAACCGATTCAGGAATCATGATGCATTGTCATGCGTGTTTGACAGGTTTGAAATGAAATAAAATGTTTTTATCTAAGTTTTTGAAAGGAAGGCATGGACACAAAGGCGTCATAGTAGCATAGTGAGAATAAAACAATGTACTTCAAATGAACGCTTCAACTGTTACAGCAAACATCTGAAATGCTGAAGCGTCTTCGAGAAAATCTGCAGAGATTTACCGTTTACCTTTCGCCCAATGAAAGATTTCCCCCACCTGAATCCTTAAATGTGACTCTTACTCTTTACAGGCTGAGGGATCCTCTTTCTTGCAGATGGGAGCGTCTCTGGAGCAGCAGATTGTCTGTATGTTCAAGGTACGGAAAAGCCTTTCAGTGTTACAAAGAGCGACAGTGAAACCTCATTTGAACCAAATTTTTGGGATTAAAATCTAGGTTGTCATACCAAATGTTTATCTGGTCAATCCAGACAACTGGGACCTCTCAGGCTGATTAACACCATGTAGGGACAACAATCAGCAGGGAATCCCTGATCTGAAGTCCTGGTCCAATTTCTACAAAGTAGATTCTAAACAAATTGTATTTATGATAGATTGTACGAATAATTCTCTTGAGATCGGGGGGCTTAATGTCACTGATGTTTTGCCAGTCAACGGGATAATCTCAGTTCAGTCTGTGACACCCCAACTTTACGTCATCGTCATAGACTGTACAGTCTATGGCCATCGTCTAGTGGCAGCATTTCCACAACTGAGAAACCAGTGTGAAATTGACAGGTATGTTTGTGATGAAATGCGTTTTTTTAAAATCAGATAGGATTTGAAAAGCTTTCGAGTTTGTACCTGTCATTACTGATGTGGTCAATCCTAACATTACACTTCATACATCTTTAGAAGAGAAATTAGAAAAGAGGAATTATTACACTTTTTTAGCAAGAGTTAAATGAGAAAGTTGATACCACTTTCACGTCTGTACGATAAATATAGCTGGAGCCAAACAGCCAGTTAGCTCAGCTTAGCATAAAGACTGGAAACAGAAGGAAACAGCTTGCCTGGCTCTGTCCACGTGTCACAAAATCTGCCCACCGTTCACTAATTAATGTTATACCAATTTTGTACGATCGCTAAAAAAACAGTTTTATATTTACAAGCATTCTTATTTTCCATATTTTATAATCTAATTACTGTGGATATTGTTATTTCACTATATTTCAGCTCATGGAGGAGTATGACTGGGGCGAGTTTGCGGTCATCACCAGTTTGCTGCCGGGTTACGACACCTTTGTGGATATAGTTCAGTCCTACACAGATACCTCCTATTTCCTGTGGAACCTACAGGATATCTTGTCTCTGGAAATGTCTGTTGGGGCGAATGACGTGAGGACGAAGCGCATGCTGCAGCAGGTACAATGAGCTACAGTATAAGAATCCCAGATTGGGTTGCACCATCTTAAATGCATCACTAAGTTTGTGTGAAGAGCTACATTTTTAAAACTACAAGCTTGTAGTTTGTTTCAAATTAACGCTTTACAAAGTGGGGTTACGCCATTAAAACTTGTTAAAGCCTCTTAACACCTACACAGGGGTTTTCAGTTACTCTGCCTGATCTCCCAGCTAGAATGATAAATAATTTGCATGTCTCACCATATTCTATACTTATTTTACTATTCAGTCTAAATGGGTTATATTATGGAAAACTAACATTAGCTGTGTCAGTTTGTCCAGTTGCAACAGTTACATTGGCAGTCATCAGGTGTAAATGTTTAGTTTCAACTAATGGCTATTTAAGAACTAGTCTGTCTGATGCAATCTTTTAATTTAGTGTTTTAATTGTGTCGCTTTCATTTTGTGAAGCTAAAATCTCCACTTAGGAAAAACTTAATGAGCAGGCTGAAGTTTCGAGGAACAGCTGGTGCTACAGACTCTCAATGACCTGCAGCATGTTCAGGCTGTTTTCTCTCAGACAGACTTGTTTTCTGTGTGCAGGTGGACTCGCAGGTCCTGCTGGCGTACTGCTCCTATGAGGAGGCACAGTACTTGTTTCATCAGGCAGCTGAGGTGGGTCTACTGGGGCCAGGCTACATCTGGATCCTCCCCAGTCAGGCCGTGGGCAACCCCGACAGCCCTCCACCTGTCAGCTTCCCTATCGGTGTTATTGGTGTGATTACGGACCAGTGGAGGAAGAGCTTGCGGCAGAGGGTTAGGGAGGGTGTTGCCATTGTAGCTCAGGGGGCTGAGCGCTTCAAGAAGCTGTACGGGTTCATTCCTGAGGGACATGGTGACTGCAACAAACTGGCTAAACACACAGACAACAATACTCTGTTCAGGTGAGTCACACTTTTGACACACAGTTGTCACTGGTTCCCTTGACAAAAATGATACTTACACGTTTTGTTCAGCAGGATGATCTACACAAATGAACACCACTTTTTTTTTTTTTCGCTAAAATGCAATTGCCAGAAGTAAAAAGCTAACAATAGGCTACTGACAAACTACTGCACACCACGTCACTGAGTCGATGAGTTTCCCCCCGTAGAACAAAACATGAAAATCTCTTAGCTTGTGTTAACCATAGAGCTTATTTAAGGAATCTAACCAAAAACCCATTCAAAAAACCATTGACTTCGAGTGGAGGGAAACAGAAGTGCAAAAATGCTAACTCATTTTAGGGTTTTCGGACTCCTTCCTGCATGCTCTATTCCTATATTCCTATAACATTTCTGGGGCATGGACAAAAGAGCACAACTTAAACTTCAGGTACACGGCATAAAGAGAAATTAAATTGCGCCTCTTCACGTGTTCTGAAATTCAAATTGACCTGATTCATTATTCACCGACCCTGTCTGTCAAGGACCTTAACAGACAGCAGAATCACTCAGTAGGAACACTCTCCACCAATCAGCTGCCTCTCTCATCCCCTAATGAGCTACTTCCAGCCTCCCACATAAGATTAAGCCCTCCAGGGGAGCTTTAGGTTTAATTAGGAGGTGATCATTGTCTGTGTTTATCTGTGTAAATGAATATGCAAATTCTCGAATGATTTAGAATTAAAGTCCTTGATTGCATGCAACATACTTTTGCATGACTTTATGTTTCTGTGGGTTGCAGGCACATGTTGAATGTGACGTGGGAAAGGAGAGATCTGTCGTTCAACAACCAAGGCTTCCTCTCCAATCCTTCCATGGTCCTCATCGCTCTGGACCGGGAGAGACTCTGGGACAAGGTACTAGATCAAAAAAACACGCTGGCACTGATGACACAGAAACAATGAGATGTACCATTGTGTGCACGTAAACTGCACATACAGAGGATTCAAATACATTATGGACTCACAGATTACTTAGGCTGAGAGTAACATTTGTAAGGACTTTTGTAAAGGCAACTAGTGTAGGAGGGCACTTAGAGAAAGATTGATTGCGTTTTGCTTGGCCGATGCTACGCCTTTCAACCAAGAAAATTGGGTCAGCAGTTTCCACGTAATCTTGCCGACAAACAAAACACCAAACAAACCAAACTGAAAACACAACGTCCTTTATAGGGAATAACTTTCAGTTTTCGGGTTCAGTTTAGTTTTAGGGGAGCAGGTTTAAGAGAAACCGCTCTGCCACGTAGTCTTGGTTTTGCGTGCTGCGTGTCACCTCCACTGCTGAGCTCCGACTGTGCTGACGGTGTTGGTAAATGGGTACCATCAGCGGGGCAAACTACAAAACAATATCTTGCCGCATGTCTCTTTCACCCGACGCAGTATCTTTGCCTCATTTCTCTCTCGCTCTGCATCCCCTCCTTTAACTTGCACCTCATCGTTTGATAACCTCTGACATATAATCCGGCTGGATGCAACACGTTTATGCCTGTTGCTCTGCAGATGTCAAGATGCATTTTTGGAACAAGCAGAAAATAAAAGGTTGTTTGAGGGAAAGTGGATACATAAAAAAAATCTAATCTCAAGCAATTGATCACAAAAAAAAACTCTTCGAACCCTCTGAACCTGTAGGCGTAATTTCCAATCAATAATGTTGTGTGTCTGTGGGTTTCCTGTTGAAGCCATTTCCTTCTCTTACTCTCGTTTTATTGTCACCATGTCTTGCAATTTTCTTGAGTATTTTCACTCCCTTTTACACACACACTAAACCCCACACACACTTTTCAAAGCCTGAGGGTGTATTGAAAAAGTGCGACTAAATAGAGAGACCTGAACGTAATCTCACAGCTACAGTTGAACTAATTTATTTCTGGCCTGGAAAGACCAACGTACTTTATCAATGTCACCTTCTGGCTGGTGTGTATGTCTGCGTGTGTATGAACATAGACATGTAATTGTGCTGAAGTGGGGTTTTGGTTTGTATGCGTGTGTGTGTGTAGATCTTAAGGTCGCACTTGTGCAGCCAACACTTCATCTACTCCTTATGTCCTCATGTTCAAGTGTGGTGTAGTGCTGTTGTTCACACACACGCTATCGACAACATGACATGACTTAAAACAAGCTTCTAAATTCTGTGAATCCTTTTCACTCTGTCCTCATTACAACCTGATCTCTCACTACTAATCTCGCAATCCTCTTCACGTCATGTAACTCATCCATAATGACGACAGGCTTTCGTGCTCGCTCTTTTCAAGTCCTCCATTGTGACACCCTGACAGTTTAACATGATGTTGTTTCTTAGCATAGTTTGAAGGGGGCTGCGGGTTTACATGTTGGGCAGGAAAGACCCTGTTTCTGTGCTGGGCCCCTCTCCTGTAGTTCATCCTCTCTTTTCTCCTGTTCTTCTCACTTCTACCCTGTAGAATCAACACAGATGATAAAGATACTTTAAAAGGCTTAAAGCTGCAATAATCAGTATTTATATAGACCAGTGGACTGACTATGTACAATGTGAATGTAGCTAGCAAAAAAGCACGAAACGACAGACAAAGTTCGGGACTAGCTGTTGAACCTAAAGGAGCATTTAGCAGCTAAAGAACCAGATATTTGTCTCAGTAGTTGGTGCAGGCTAAAGACAGAGCTAAAAGCTGAGTGAATATTGGACTTCCTCTGGTGGCCGGGAACAAAATTCCAAATGAATGCTAATGTTGCTCCATGTCTGCTGGATTTCTTAATTGTTTAAGGTTAAAACAACTGATTCAGAACCAGAAATTGATCTTCTGGGGGAAATTGGGTTATGTTACAGTTGCTCTCATTCTAGAATAGAAATATATCTTAAACAAAGAGAAAATATAAGAAGAACAGAAGTAAGAAATAAGTGGGCCTAATGTTGTAGGCCTGTCATAATATGTCATTATACTACAATATACAACAAAAATAAATATGGAAAATACTAAATATGTATACGAAAGTATATAACCACAGTGTAAATAATAATAATGCTGAAAAATGTGATCTTTGAACAATTGTGCTAGAAAGAAAAAATAGTATAAGTAAGAATATAAATTGAAATGTACAGTATAAATAAAAAAATGCAGTATTAAACCAGAGTATTGAACATTTGAATTATAACCTGAAATTATTGTTTTTTTATTCAGACTTTAAAATCTATCGTTACGTTACAGTCATGGCAGATGCTTTTGTCTAGACCTAGATGTCATTTAAAATCGGGAGTGTATCCCTTTTAAACAAATCACTAAAAGTACGTTCAGTGCCACAGTACAAGTCCTTAGAGATGGGCCTTTTTTGCTAGCAAAGGATGTGGAGATGTAGTCAGAAAAGGTGGATGTTTAGCCTGTGACGTCTGATGGGCAGTGACTCTGCTGTCCTTACTTCAGAGCTCATTTCACCACTAAGAAGAGCCAAGACCAAGATAAGCAACCACGGGTTTTTCTGAGTAATGGTTTGCTTCAGCCCTGTAGCCCAACACCAGAGTTTAGAACTGGATGTGAGCATTAACATGGCGCCAGCGTCGTGAATGGAGAAGATGGGTGGTTCATTCAGGATTAGCTGCAGAGGTCGGACGAGACCATGACTGTTAGGAGAAATTCCAAATATTTATTTAAAAAAATTAATTTGAGTAAATCTATAACTCCTTTCTATGACGTCCACCATTGACAGCCCTGGGAAGAAGTTTCACATCTGGGAAAAATACATTTAATAATGTATTAACTTTGATTTCTAACATGAAGTATTGGGGAAATTCCAAGATTGTCATACTGTGTTTTAACCCAATATCAAAAAAATCAATAACAGTTTTGGCACCGTGTGACAGAGCTTCTGCTTCATAAGAGGAAGAGACATCCCATAAAAAACAGATTGAAATGACTGATCTTCACAACTGGCATCTCTGCGATTCTGTCATTCACAGATGGTGCAGAGAAACATATCACCGTCTTTGCACGTCACACTGTACCTTCATGCAGATTTGTAAATCATCCATGTATGACGAAGGAAGAGTGTTAGTATGAGCGAGCAGAAGAGTTGGTATGAAAAAGAGCTCTCATTAAAGCTGCGCGGGAGCGAGTTTCACATGCAGTCGTCGGTGCTGGCTGAGCTCACTGTGGCTCATTAGGTTGGGTTGATATGACAAACATTCCTGGCTCTCACAAAGAGCGTTTCACTGAGTTTAGAGCCGACATCGATGGGATTATTCTCTGTGTGATGTGACATTTTACAGAAATTCTGGTCCAAAGTGGCTCCCTCTGATATTGAAAAACACAAATCTACTGCTTTTTTTTTCAATACTACCTCGCTACAATATTTCTTTGTATGTCAGCTGTTAGGGATTCCCATTAGTTCAGCGAGCTTTGTGAGCACAAAATATTTATTTTCCCAATTATTAAAGCAGTTTTACCGTTTTTAAATGCACAAAGACTTAAACAGTTTCCATTTTTGAACAGTGACATCTCAATGTGTTTTTCAGTTGAAAAAAGGAAATTAATAATTGAATAATCAGTCAACAATATGAACACAGATTGAAGGCAACACATGCTGGGATGTATTGTTAATGTGATGCAGTCAGTTTGCTCTTTGTTTTATATTCTGCCTTTTTATTCAAAATGTCTTATACTCAAACACTTTTAAGTCTCCTCTCTCATGCATTATTGAACTCTGCTCTTCTTTCATCTTCTAATCCTCTTCCTCCAGGTCAGCACATGCTAATTTCCCTTTTTAAATAAAAATAAAAAGCATTCATCCTGTTAAGTAGGGAAAGACAAGACAGGTGAAGAAGGAAGGGGTTGATATGCAGAGCAGGTGGAGGCTGAGATTCACACACGTGTGCAGGATAACGCTGAGTTTTTTCTCTGTCACTCTGCCTCCCCAGGTCGGAACGTACGCCCGAGGGATCCTTCAGGTTCGCTACCCGGTCTGGCCTCGATATGGCAGCTTCCTGGAGCAGGTTTCCGATGACCGTCACCTTACCGTGGCCACGCTGGAGGAGCATCCCTTCGTCATGGTCGAAAACGTGGACCCGGGCACTGGAACATGTGTCCGCAACACGGTGCCCTGCAGGCGCCAGTCCAATTACACAGAGAGGTACGTACGGCAAAGCATCTGCATAAATATGAAGATATACACGAACATATGTGATTGATACATAAACACAAACATGTAGACTGATAGGGCTGGGTTTTCAACCTCAATACTTTTTGGGATATCGAAAACTGTCAAGTACCCAAAGCTGGTATTGAATGTTGGTCAGGTTTGGTAAATTTATACTTACAGTGTTGGCGGGGAAACAAATTCAACATAAGGTCCACTTACTAAGCCTTGATTGCAATCTGTGTCAGACTGAACAACAATTTTGGGACCAACGCCATGGAAATGTACTTTTAGGTTCAAACTTTCTATGATTCATGGCATCGCATCATCCATCTTGACTTAAAAGTTGAGCTGTGGTTCATTCTTGACTCTGGAAACAGTAGCTGACAGAACAACAACAAAACTCACGGTCCATTTACTCCAGAAGTTCCAGACAAAGCAAGTGAGTGGACCTTGAGTTGAGATTGCTTTTTATCTGCTGTTTTTAAAGGAACACTTCAGTCACAACATTATCATTTGTATATCAATGACTCACCACGTGTTGCCTTGAATGCTTGGAGAAACCTTCGTTTTTCGAGCATGTCTCCAGGGCAAAGGAAGAATCCAAAAAATGGAAAAAATGATTGATGAATTGAAGGTTAACAACAGCAAAACTGTATCAAAACCTCCGTTTACAAACTCTCACACAACTCGTGCAGTGTAATCCAAGTCTCATTTATCCAGCTCACTTCTTCGCAATAAACAGTAAACAGTTTTCTTCAAGAATTCAAGGTTACACGGGGTGAGTAATTGATATACAAATGGTCATTTTGTGGGTGAAGTATTCCTTTAAGGTCAGGAATTAACCGTCAAGCTCATCTGTTTATCTTGTGATAAGAAAGTTTCAGATTTTGATGAAAATTTTGAGGATTTGAAACAATTTGGTTGCGGCAAAGTTGTCGATAGACGGCCTTTGTTTAGCTAACATTTTACATTTTGGCTTCTACTGTCAAAAAAATATATTATTGATAATAATAATATTTCTTAAAGTAAAGTTTCATTTTGATATGAGTTTGAGACCAAACTTAGTTATCTTGTCAGCGCGAGTATTTAAACATTTCAGACGATGCTCAGTCGTACACACAGACATCTGCACCCTCCCCCTGCGTTTCTCTGCCCCAGTTTAGTTCTGAGTCGACACTGCAAACCTCCACACTTCATTAAGCACAGAGTAATTGTGTGTGCCGAGTGTCTAAGCACCTTAAAAACACACCTCCGGTGTCAAACACCGAGCACAGCATGGCAGAAGACAGCCATTAAACAGCTATTACCTCTGACTACTTACAACTGGTGCTCGTCAAGAATACACAATGTCTTCATTATGTTCAGACAACAGAAGCTCAAGTCTGTCATAAATTTAATTGCACGGGCAAACTAGTGTCAACCACTTTAGCTTTATTGTTTCCACATTGACAAAACACATAGTATAATTTATAACCACTAATGGGAAACGTGATAGTCTTTTCTGAAACCCTGCTAAAATCAATAGTGTATATCGTTTGAGATCAAGAATGTGAGCTCAAAGTATGACTGAAACACTCTAAGCCAGACTTGTCTGGCCTGTATGTGCTGTAGCAAACTGGTTCATATTGATTTAAATAAATATTAACTCCATCCACTTTCTGGCTTTTTTCTGGAAATGTTAACCCTGTTGTTATGGAGATGTCTGATTAACGGTTGTTTCCAGTATACATGTGATTTTAGCTCCTGGCTTTTCTTATGAATTCAGACGGCTTTCCTTTTTTTTCAAATTGAACATTATAAACTGAATATTTTTCATCAATAACCTGGACTTATGAGAAGTACATGGCCAGTAACAGCTCAGGATCTTTCTGTCTGCAGTTTATCATATGAATTTGAAAGTCAATTCTTTGCTAATGACATTTGATGACAAAGTTTAATGCGTAAAACCTGCTGTTCCTCGTGTTGGAATAATCAGTCAGAGGTGGCGCACATGTTTCTGATGCGATCATTATTGTTGTTTCTGCTTGGATCTGCCAAGATAGTGTTTATGAATAATATCTGTGTATTTATTTCAAGTGGGATTTTTTTTTTGATCGTCCGCTTGAAAGGAAATGCTAATTCTTGATTACACAGTCTTTTTATGCGGTTCTTTAGGATGTGTGTGCATATTAAAGACATCTAGATTAGGTTTCTAAAAGATTTCATGTTGTATTTCCCCTGGACAATAACTTACTACGACGGAGACACTAAGATATGCTTCCCCCGACCAACAGTTTGAATTATAGACTTTAAGGAAACAGGCCCAAAGTGAAATATTGAATTAACGCAAAGATTTCTCCAGCTATTTTGTGTGGCTGCTTGCAACTTGAAGAAGATCGGGGTTGTTTATGTTGGACGAACAGCACATGATTAATAGATCCTTGGAAGGAGCACAGGATATTGGTTAGCACACACAGAGATGCAGGAATCACATGAGAACAGACAAAACCCGAAATGTGCTGCAAGTTCTGCACCTTTTATTGCCACACCCACCACATCTCAGTGCACTGATTTAGTCATTTCTTTAAATTCTCACCCCAACCTTCACTTACAGTATTTCGTCTCCGTACACAGGAGTTTTGTTATTTCTATCTTGAATTCTCACTGGAGGATTTTCTCTCTGCTTGTTATTGATCATGTTACTATGTATTTATGCTGCTATGTTGTTTGCCTTCAGCACGGAGCTTACCCAGGAGTAGAACCATACCAATTGTACAGCCAGCTCCATTTACCACGGTATGATCATACTGAAAAATCCATCTTTTAGAAGATAACATTTGGCCATTGCCTCACATTGTCCAACAAAATGCACAACAAATACATCCAGTGGCACATGCACATGCAACCTTCATGCATGTTCCTTTAATTCATAAGAGATGTGTTTCTATGGGAGCGAAGCGTCTAAATGTCTCATATTTTAAGGACAAACTACTTGAAAAAAGTGCAATACAAAGGGGAAAGGGTAGTACAAATACACAATAACACATTGATTTATGTCAAGATAAGCTTAAGATTGATACCGCTGTCAGGTCTGTATGATAAATATGAAGCTACAGCCAGCAGCAGGTTAGCATAGCTTAGCATGAAGACTGGAAACAAGGGGAAACAGCTAGCCTGGCTCTGTCCGAAGGTAAAAGAATCTGCCTTCCAGCCAAAGAAGTAGGAGGAATTTGGTTTTACCTTTGGACAAAGCCAGGCCAGCTGTTTCCCCCTGTTTCTGGTCTTCATGCTAAGCTAAGCTAATGGGCTGCTGGCTACAACTTCATATTTAAAGGTGCAAAGTGTAATTCCGAGGCTCCTGCTCACTCCTGTGTGAGCCTGCCTGTCAGTTCATTAGACCAGACTGCTGAAACTCTGAGAGTCGGTCTAGATATCACTGCTATCCTATAATCTTCACGTGGGGCTTAGATAGCTGCGTGTTTACTGTGGCCTTGGGGGCTGTATGGTGTGTGTAACATTACGTTTTGATAGTTTGTATGTTGGCTTGGGTCCGGGCGACAGAGAAGAGCGAACAAATCCAGCTTGGATACGGCCGGCTTATTTCCCAGCACCGGGAGTAACAGCTATCTGCTGACTGCTAACACAAGATCTGTCCGTCTCCCGTCTCTCTCGCACACTCTCCTCCCGGCGGAGCAGCGTCCTGGCAGCGGTGGGGACGAGGCGAGGGTGCGAGTCGTTTTCTTGTTTCTGCCACTTTGGATTTAATCAAAACAAACTATCCAAACGTGCAGGGATCATGGCTGTAGTATCGACATGCCCTGAGTGTGCTCGAGTCAGCTGTACTTCTTCTCCCTCTGTACTGAGGGCAGGCTGGAGCTACACTGACTCACGATTCATCCTCGACGTTACGGGTCGGAACTGTCAGTTAGATGCTGATTTCTAGATATCTCTGCAACACAACACACAGACGTCTTTGACAGAACATCAGCACTGGTACCTCTTCACACTCTGTTGATAATGTTAGTGCATTGTTATTCAAATGTTTCAGGTTTAAATTCTGGCACATCTTACACATTGAACCTTTAACGCACAGATGTGAAAGTGGATACTGAACTTCTCATCTAAGAGAGAAAGAAAGTGAATAAACGTATTTATCAAAATGTCAAACTACCTCTTTAATTTAATTTAAGTGTCGATGCAGAATGTAATGTGATGGACTGTGCGATAACTTTTACCCAGCACATGTACCACCATAACTTTTGCAGAATTATTATAGATTTAATGTCTAATATGCACAGATTGATCACCTTTTAATCACCTGAACAACAGAAAACAAACCATTCAGCCTGTAAATGCCATGTTCATGTTCACTTCAGTGAGTCCACATGTATCACATGTCCACATATCCGTGTGTGTGTGTGTGTGTGTGTGTGTGTGTGTGTGTGTGTGTGTGTGCGTGTGTGTGTGCTTGGGTATGTATCGGTTATGCAGATTGCAGAGCTGACCATGGCTGGCACATTAATTATAGAGAGAGATATGTAGCGGCTGTTGTTGGGTGCGATGGCACATTGATTGCCAGTAAAGAAGATTTATCTGTCCAACATGGGGACATCTGTCATAGCATGGGACAATGTTATCCCATCCTACCCTCTTTCTGTTTCTCTTTCACCATTTCTCTCAGGCTGGCATGTCCCATTTGGACGGTGACCAACAAACAGGGAGAAGGAAAGAGAGAGGCAGAGAGGACTGGCTGCTATATAAATCAGTTAATCTTGCTGTGTGGTCTGAGCAGCTTCCCCACAGAGCAGATGTTTAGCGTGATTAGAACTTTTTTGTCTTGCTCATTAAAAATCCTTTCTTTGGACAGATGATGGCCTCCTTTGCCAGAAAGCTGAGCCTACCTCTCTGCCCTGATTAAGAGCAGGAATTCCACCGTAAAAATGTACTTTAAAGTCTATGTGATATAGTATGTTCAGGAGCAGAGCTTTGCTGTATTGCTGGGCCTGAACCAGAAACAGGACTGATTGGGGCAGACTGTCAGACCCCGCTGCAGGAAAATGTTGTTGTTTTTTAAAGGGACTCTGGTGCTCGGAAACAATACCGCTTTTGTCCACAGGGACCGCCAAAATCAACACAAAAAGAATGTTCCTTGTGGTAACTTTAAGAGTATATTTAATATCTGTTTCTGAAATCTTTTCTGCATTTGATTTAATTGTGTTTCCCAAACAATTCCCAAACCTTTTGCGAAAATGAATGAATTGGAGTATTTTACAAAACTCTCGATAGCTATTAATGACAATGTTTTTAAATGGCCTATGCTGATATTTTTAAACTGTGTTTTTTTTTTGTCAACAAAATCTGCACAAGGAAACTAGGGGTAAGGTAAAGGGAAGATCTTGGTTATGGCAAGTTAACTATGGTTACAGTTAGGGAACTAAAACACTTAAGCAAAATATTAGGGTTGAGTGATGGCAAGTGAGCTACATGTCGCCATCTTGACCTCCACCCTTTTCTACATAAAGGGTGCATAACTTCCTGTACTGGCACTTGGCATTGGGAGTAAATCGTGTGAGTGTACTGCACTGCTTGTATCTTTTGGTCTGGGGCTCTTTTGAATGGTTCGGTCCCTTTGGTCCAATTAAGGTAAATCATCATGCTACAGCATACAATTATTTTTTGAACAGTAGCTTTTGTTGCATCTTTGTGGCAACAGGAATTCAACATGACAGTGTCCCCATTAACGTTGACTGTAGGACATTAACTTTCCCCTCATCATTCTGAAATGATCGCAGTGGTTTTAATTTCAATTATCCTCCCTCTCTTCTTCCTCCTCATCCATCTGTCCTCTTTTGCTCTTGCCCTCCTTTCCCAAACTGAAGCTGCCGCCCTGTCAGGCCGCCTCTGGTAGTTCGCTGTGTGTTTCCTGTCTACCGTTCGCCTGAGACATCCCCTCTCTCTTCGGTCTAACTCCCTCATGGTGCTTACCTCCACGCTGCACTAGTTTTTGGGCGTTTTATGAAGAACACACCACATAACACAACTGCTGCTAATCCTCCAAGGATACTGTACTACATGTGTGCGTGTGTTTGTGTGTGCGCGGCGGAGAGACGCGGCCCAATTTAAATGTGTTTGTGTTTATTGTTAGTGGAGTGTGTATAATGACGACAGGTGGCCAGCTCCTGCAGCAATTAATTAATGCGGCGTTTATCAGAACTATTGACTCCTGTGAAAGAGGCAAGCCTTTCAAAAACACTTCAAATGTGTCTGAAATGAACTCTTACACTGTTGAAAATAATCAACTTGAATGTTAATTACTCGCTTGACTCTTTTTCATTCATTGACATTCGCTCATTTATTGCTTCACATGCTCTTTTTTACCGCTCTTCGGCTCTCATGCAGACTCATTGACATGCGGAGGTTATCTCAAACACACACAAACAGGCAAAGTGATTCAGCCCTTGTAGGTTTTTAGACCTCCACTTGGGAGCTTTTTTTCAGGTAGTTTGGCGACGTCCTTTACTGTCTGCTTTTAAATTTCATTGTCCACTGTTGCTTTTAGTGTGTCTCTGTCATTTTTTATTTTATAATTATTTTCACCATTTCCTGTCCTTCTGTTCTCTTCTTCTACACCCCATTAAGTAGCGAGGCCACAGAGAGGAAGGGAGTGTCCCTCACATGCTACACACCTTTAATGGTCTTTCATTAGAGGCCATCACACTCACTCAACCATCCACTGTGGGCTCTGTCACACTGCCTCTGTCTGTGTATGTGTTTGCAATTTTTCGGCGTCTCCTCCGTCTCCATCGACACCTTGTTAACAGACATTGATTTTAGCAAATGAACCAGCCATCGCCTGCCCTTCACTTCGCTGCTGTAGACAATGGTCACTGTCAGCATGAGAGCCCAAGACTATTTAGCACCCACTCTCTGAAACGAAGCAAAACAACAGCTTAAGTCATAGAAGCTAAATATAGTCCCAGCTGCCAGAGAGGGCTTTTTTCAAAAACAAGATGTTGAAAACAAACACTGCATTTCCTATGTGTGACACTGCTTTTTCTCATCCTTCTTTCAGTGTTATCGGCCATGCAGAGTCCTACACCAAACTGTGCTGTAAGGGCTTCTGCATAGACATCCTGAAGAAACTGTCCCGCACCATCAAGTTCTCATATGACCTCTACCTAGTTACCAACGGAAAACATGGCAAGCTGGTCCGTGGGACTTGGAACGGCATGATTGGGGAGGTAAGACTGAGAGCTGAGCTATTTAAAGAAGGATAAATCCCTGAATGCAGCAGCTGGAGCAGCTGGGTTGAGTCG
This sequence comes from Bovichtus variegatus, assembly GCA_943593645.1. Lineage (NCBI taxonomy): Eukaryota > Metazoa > Chordata > Actinopteri > Perciformes > Bovichtidae > Bovichtus > Bovichtus variegatus. Next base: position 9,260,239 of record CALSCE010000091.1, on the reverse strand, counting down.
CTTCGTGGCCATCTACAGACAATTATTAGAGCAAGGTGTTTTAAAATGTCCATCCACAGATCTAACTGAAATAAATGGCTATGACATGCCTTATGTCTTATGTAAATGTAATATTTTTATTTTCTTGTGTCTTGTGTTTTCAACGCCTGCACAAGCAAAAACTACTCGGTTAGGTTTAGGAAAAGGTCGTGGTTCGGGTTAAAATAAGTAGCCGGCGTTTGTTACGTAACTTACGTACTTGCCGTGAGTTAAGTACATAAGATACATAACAAAAGTATCTTCAAATATGTCAACGTTGACTTTTAGTTTCTCACTGGACACAAACAGTGGACACCTGGAAGAAAGTCCTGTGTTGTTTTTACCTGTCCATCCACCCAACCTCCTTGGTATGCAGACGTTGTTGCTCTTTATACTACATGACCTGACTTCCTTAGAGGCAGCCCTGCACGTCCTGGCTCACGATTCCATGGGTTACATACAAATTCATTACACGGGTTGTATACGAATTGTATTGCATTACCTTTCTTAGGTATAAATTTTAACAGTGAATGAGAGCAGTCTGATTAATTGACGCTCTCTTGGGGCCAGCGCAGCACAGCAAACTGTAAGCACAACATTGATATATTATATATTATCACAACATAAAGTCATTTTGGCTAATGTGTGAGCAAATGGTTGCTTATTCACTGAACCAGGAGGCATGGGGTAATGTTATCATTCATTTAAAGGTGTGTTTCTGACAAAACTTGAAGAATATAAGTCCAATATTCCCTTTGGCTCCGTTCTGGCTCTGCATTGGTCTCCACCAACTTGTGGGGGAAATATCTGGCTCTTTAACAGTTAAGTGCTTCAATGTCTAGACACGCTAGTTGCAAACTTTATCTGTATGCTGTTTAGTGCTGGGCAGATAGCATACAGTGGGTTTATCAGAGCTGTTTCGCTGAAAATGAGGTTGTTAAGAGCGGTGAGGGTGAGCCCAAACAGTAAAATTGCTGGCAGTAAAAAAACAAAAAACGAGATGCTAAAATGTTCAGTTTGGCTGAAAGATATACAGAGTTGGGTGAAAATTATCTGTGGGTTCATCACTACAAGCGACCTTCAAAAAAACCCCAAAACTAATCAAAGTGTTTATGTAAGTGATCCTAAACAGGGATATGACATACTTCCTCCAGATCCTTCAGTATGAGTTTAATTTCGCCAAGAGGGACCAGCTTTCAAAACTTCAGTCTGTCCATGTAGATTGTATCTCATTACCAAATAAAAGGTAAATAAAGTGTGAAAAACATTTTTTGCGTAAATTTTAAGTGTAAAATATGAAGAAATGTTGCCACTGTCACACAGTTAAAGTCGTACATAAGGACAGTAAGTATTTGACATACGTACTGTAGTGACTCCCCTGCACGGTTGTTTGGTGGTATTAATGATAGCACAGCGCCAGTGACACGAGCATTGCATGACCGGAAGAGTTTCTTTAATGGTTTTTAGGTAGGTCAGTGGTGTGAGGCCATGCATGCACATATGGAGCGAATGCAGACTTTTCTCTCACACACCGAGCCACATCAAACGCAGATGCATCTGAAAGTGAAACACCCTGAACAGGTGTTCCTCCGGAGAGCCTCCTTGCTTGTGTTTCTGTGCCTGCAGGCGCTTTGCTCTCTCTGTTTCTGTGTGTGTGTGCGTGTGTGTGTGTGTGTGTGTGTGTGTGTGCGTGTGTGTGTGTTACATTTATAAAAACATATTTCTCTGCAAAATTCCTGCTTTTTAGAAAAGCAAGTTTTGATGTAAGCACTCCTGAGATGCAGCATGCTCTCTCTATCTCTGTATGCTCGAATGATATTTTTTTTCGTATCTCTGCAGACAGCCGTTATTAGAGTCATAACTTACTGTAAGCACAAAGTGTTTGCTGCATTGTGGCTTCAATGTTCGCAAAGGATTGCTCATGAAATTCAGAATTTGCTCTCATTTCAGCAAATTAGAGCTTGGCAGCGTGTCCTTTGGGACACTAGGAAGTTGTGATAAAATATACTCATTCAGGTCTATTTAACAGAATTATACAGTAACCAAAAATAGTTTGGTGAAAATGCAAAATAAATACAGGAAAGCATGTTTTTATACCGCTGACCACTATCAATGCCTCACTGTTTCTTTACAGTGCATTACTTTATTTCCTGTTTCTGTCTTTCTTCTCTCAGGTTGTGTATAGAAGAGCTGACATGGCAATTGGCTCCCTCACTATCAATGAGGAGCGTTCGGAAATCATTGACTTCTCCGTGCCGTTTGTTGAAACTGGCATCAGCGTCATGGTAGCCCGCAGCAACGGGACAGTTTCCCCATCTGCCTTTCTTGGTAGGAAAAAAAACAACTGCTTCTTCTACATCCATTTCAAACCGGTCATAACATTCATTATCCTGGAGTTTGATGTACAGTAAGTGTCAGCCAATGTTGCTGCCATCTTCTGTCTCACCACTTTCTCCCAGGATGGCCTACTTAAACGAGTTCTGTCTCTGCAGACGCTTCAGGAAACTTCCCATTAAGCTTTTATCCCGCCGATAACTGTATCCTACAACTAAATCCCCTTACGTGCCGCACACACACCTAAATCCCTTTTCCAAACCCAAAACAACAAAATTCATCACAAAATCCTGAACAGTGTATTTCTGTCTTCTCATTTTCTCATCTTACTATCCTCCTACCACATATGGTGACCCCATCACAGGCCGAGGTTCAGAAGCAGGAAGTACAAAAGAGACTTACTTTAATCCTTTATGCTTGTTTCTTCACTCCTCCTCCTCCTCCTCCTCCTCCTCCTCCTCCAGAGCCCTACAGCCCAGCAGTTTGGGTCATGATGTTTGTGATGTGCCTGACCGTGGTGGCGGTGACAGTTTTTGTGTTTGAATACTTAAGTCCGGTCGGCTACAACCGCAGTCTGGTCAGCGCTAAAAGTGAGTTTTAAACCTCTTTGTTTCACTTTTGCTGGTACAACGTATTCCTACTAAGTTCAATGAATGATCACTGCAACATATTGACTGCGGAGGCAAACAGGAGAAAAGTAAAGGAAGTTCCAGAAATATCACATTTTGTTAATCTCTTTGTTAATTTTGCGATGTCTGCGGTTTTCTGGGCAAAAATTGCCACCTACAAAGCACTTTACAGTAAGTCGTTAAATACAGCACCGTTCGCATGTCCTGCAACGTTAAGAGTTCCTCAACAGGATTTTGGGGAGTGGGCTAATCAATCCCAGAATGCAGCGCTGACAGACCGTGCCTCGTCTCCGGGTCCGAAAGGTCATTTTCCTGTTTTAATTAGCATTCGACGCTGCGCTAATCGAAGTGTGATTGATGGCGGTGGCACCCTCCGTTGCTGCACATGAGCAACAGTGGCAGAGAGCGATGGAAATGGGCTGAGGCTGTGAAATTGTTCTTTTGTTTGGAAGTTTGCAGAAGGGCATGATGTGGCTCATTAATACTTACATTGTCAGAAGATGTGTTTTGCTTGATGAGAGAAGGTGTAGAAACAAATGTGCCTTAAAATCATCAAACTGACGGTCAATACATCCATGCCAAAAGTTTGCTGACTGTAGACTCAAATGGTTGTTTCACCCAAATTGCAAGAAACATATTTTTTCATTTACCTCTAAGGTATGTAGCCATGATGATTCCTGCTACAATACACTAATTTCGCCGAAAAAATAGTCCCAAGTAAAACAAGACTGTCCCCCCAAGAAACGAGTCTGTCGTCCCAAGCTGCTAATGAGCTAATAACGCCATCTGTTTACATTCGATTGAAGAAGAGCACTAGTAGCTGTAGGAGGGAAGCGGTGTGATGCTGTTACAGAGCCACACAACCCGAGGAGTAACAAGGTGGTTCTACAAAATATCTGACTTTGACTCCGGTGACGGCTGTTGCTTTACTACTGACAGTCAGCATTGGTTTCTTTTCACAATGATAGTGATCGTTCATTGACCTTGAGCAAGTTGATTTTGTGCCTAAAAACAAAAACAAAATAGCTTAACCATAGCTGTGTTGGATGGGAAAATACTTTTTACCATTTTGTAACAGTTTTGAAATCGCACTGACAATGTCTACCTATTGTCCTGCCAATGGATAGACACTTATTTGGGTGAAGACTTAAAGGGGACATATTATGAAACATTCACTTTTCCAGTGCTTTTGCACATATATCTGGAGTGCATACCAACCTACAAACTGTGAAATAAGACAACCTAGTCAGTTTTTCTGCCTGGATCAGAAAACATGGAATTCACAACAAGCCATTTATATTTAGTTCCCTGCCCATGTCACATGCAGGCTCATTAGAACATACCGCCCCCAATCTGAGTATCTCTACCTATGGCTTGAGAACTAGCTTTGCCGTGTTTCTCGCAAGCCAATCAGAGCAGACTGGACTTTTTTGGAGGGTGAATGCAGGTATATTCAGACAGACAGTATGAGAAAAGTAGAGTTGTTGTTTATTAACATTAAAACATGTTCCAGTAGAGACCCAAAATAGAAGCATGAACCTGAAAATGAGCATGATATGTGACCTTTAAATCTTGATGAATCTTGTAGATGGTCATTTAAAGAAATTCCTCTACAGCGCCTCTTCTTTTCTCACTGTGGGCTAAAGATATCTCCATATAAGACCTTGTTATGTGGAAACAGGCTCTCTGACTCCCTCCTCCCTCTGTTTCCTCAGGTCCTGGTGGCCCGACGTTCACCATCGGAAAGTCGGTGTGGCTGTTGTGGGGTATTGTCTTCAACAACTCGGTCCCCATTGAAAACCCTAAAGGAACAACCAGTAAGATCATGGTCCTGGTCTGGGCCTTCTTTGCTGTCATCTTCCTGGCTTCTTACACTGCCAACCTGGCTGCCTTCATGATCCAGGAGCAATATATCGACACAGTGTCCGGGCTCTCTGACAAGAAGGTAAGAGACTGAATAAACAACACTTGGAATAATAACCTGAGAGTGATTATGAGGTGGGACCGTTATTGAAAGTTCATGCAGACATAAAGAGAGCAGGCTGCTTTTGTGGAGCTGTGAGATATGGAGCAAGCCTCGTCTTTGTGTTTGAATCCAGCTACATCATCTCCTCTTCTCTTTGTTCATCACTCTGCATCAACTAATAAACCATGAACTGAAGAGAGACAAAAGACTCGCGCCAGGCCTTCAAGATGAACTCAAGTAAAAGGACTTTGTTGTGGAAGTCTCTGTCCTTTTCCTATCAGTGGGGAGCCCAGTGGCATGAATGACTAATCAATTACTGCCTTCTGTCAATACAGATAATGTCTGAGTCTCCACTTGTCGTGTCCGTCTTTTGGTCTGTCTATCAATATTCCCCCTGTGCCGTCTCCATCTCTCGACTCGCTCTCACACTGGTAAAACAAGATGGTGAAATGTCAAGCGTTTAAAAACAGTCAAGCCACCGAGGAAAAACAACACCTACGGACTTTCTCTACCACTTAATTGTGTTGCGCGCGCGCACACACACACACACACACA
>CALSCE010000091.1:9232653-9254727 GCA_943593645.1 Bovichtus variegatus | reverse complement strand
CACACACACACACACACACACACACACACACACACACACACACACACTAAACCTGGAAATGGGGCCTCAGAGGAGCTTTACAAGAAAGCATTTCATTCTTTACAGATAGCAAAAAATAACTCCCCGGAAGGGATCAGCAGCGCTACCTCAGTGATCTGTGGTCGTATTAGCTGACTATATTAACTTTATGCAGGTGCATTTTGTCCCACTGCATGAGGGACTAATGTAAATTACCCTGCACAACACATCCTACACGACAGAGGATTAGGTGGGTTTAGGTCGTGGGCTTGCTGGGTTCACATCTCGCAGGTTTAAAGGATAAGGCAAGTGTTATTCTATATTTTCCCTGTTGTCAATAATTGCCGTGAAAAGATAAAAATCAATGTGTTAGCTCGTGTCTCAATACTTTCCAACTTCCCAACCTTGACTAAGTCCTGATCCGAAGCACAACTGTGGAAAATCATCTCAAACCTTGACAAGCATGAATATTTTATTTTTTAAACAGAGACTGGGTAAGTAAGGGACCTGAGGATAATCAGACCTGATTCAAAATGCGGTCGACCCAAACAGTCCTAAATAGAGAGAAAATGCCAACACCGGCAGCAACATAATGCACCACCGATTAGCAGCCCTGGTTTGGTAATGCTTCATATTACGGGGCTGAATGAAAAGGACCATGTCATACCAGCCTGGCCTCCTAAAAAATATGTTCCCATACACTACAACAATACTGCATTGTCAATTACGTTTCAAAGGACACACAGTTCCTCACGAATTAAGTTTGTTTTTGACGTATCACAAATACATTAGTAATCAAAGTCTGCGGTTGTCCGCACAGGGAGGAGTTCGGGGTTGAAGGATGCCTAAAACAAACGCAGGAGACCACTAATGGTGCCCCGTGGGAAACTAAAAGTTAACGTTCCATCCATCCATTTTCCATCCATCCATTTTCAACCGCTTATCCGGGGTCGGGTCGCGGGGGCAACAGCTCCAGCAGGGGGCCCCAAACTTCCCTTTCCCGGGCCACATTGGCCAACTCTGACTGGGGGACCCCGAGGCGTTCCCAGGCCAGTGTGGAGATATAATCTCTCCACCTCGTCCTGGGTCTTCCCCGTGGTCTCCTCCCAGCTGGCTGTGCCTGGAACACCTCCCTAGGGAGGCGCCCAGGGGGCATCCTTACCAGATGCCCGAACCACCTCAACTGGCTCCTTTCTACGCAAAGGAGCAGCGGTTCTACTCCGAGCTTCTCTCGGATGACTGAACTCCTCACCCTATCTCTAAGGGAGAAGCCAGCCACCCTTCTGAGAAAACCCATTTCGGCCGCTTGTACCCGCGATCTCGTCCTTTCGGTCATGACCCAACCTTCATGACCATAGGTGAGAGTAGGAACGAAGATAGACCGGTAGATCGAGAGCTTTGCCTTCTGGCTCAGCTCTCTTTTCGTCACAACGGTGCGGTAAAGCGAGTGCAATACCGCGCCCGCTGCTCCGATTCTCCGGCCCATCTCCCGCTCCATTTTCCCCTCACTCGTGAACAAGACCCCTAGGTACTTGAACTCCTTCACTTGGGGTAAGGACTCATTCCCTACCCGGAGTAGACAATCCACCGGTTTCCTGCTGAGAACCATGGCCTCAGATTTTGAGGTGCTGATCCTCATTCCAACCGCTTCACACTCGGCTGCGAACCGATCCAGTGAGTGCTGAAGGTCACAGGCTGATGATGCCAACAGGACCACATCGTCTGCAAAGAGCAGCGATGAGATCCCAAGCCCACCAAACTGCAACCCCTCCTCCCCCCGACTACGCCTCGATATCCTGTCCATGAATACCACAAACAGGATTGGTGACAAAGCGCAGCCCTGGCGGAGGCCAACACCCACCGGGAACGAGTCCGACTTACTGCCGAGAACCCGGACACAACTCTTGCTTTGGGCGTACAGGGATTGGATGGCCCTCAAAAGCGCCCCCCTCACCCCATACTCCCGCAGCACCTCCCACAGTATCTCCCGGGGGACCCGGTCATACGCTTTCTCCAGGTCCACAAAACACATGTAAACCGGATGGGCATACTCCCAGGCCCCCTCCAGGATCCTTGTGAGAGTGAAGAGCTGGTCCGTTGTTCCACGGCCAGAACGGAATCCGCATTGTTCCTCTTCAATCTGAGGTTCGACTATCGGCCGAACCCTCCTTTCCAGCACCTTGGAGTAGACTTTACCCGGGAGGCTGAGCAGTGTGATACCCCTGTAATTGGCACACACTCTCTGGTCAAGTTAACGTTGACTTACTTTAATTTACGTCTGTAATTTAAATTATGTATAAATGTACTTATTTTATGCCAAACCACGATCTTTCTTCTGAACCAAACCAAGTAGTTTTGTTGTGTTTTTGTTTTGTTTTGTTTCAATTTACAATGCTAACCAACGTGTTTAAAACTGAGAGCATAATCCGGGAGAAAATATGTTACCATGGAAACATAATTGAGAATGCAATTTAGTTGTATGGGAACGTAATTTAGGGAATGTGTCGGGACTATGAGCTATTGAGAGACCCCGGTACATTTAGATTGATATTGATGAATGTCAGTGTTGATTATTGTTCACTGTCCTCTAAAAATAAACTCTAGCAATCTATTAGCATTCATAAATTGGAAGTTTTTTTTAAATAAATATTGTAAATTAGTAGGAAATTATTCAGAATTCAGGGAACTGTAAAATAAAGTGTTAGCTAATTTTTCCCGGGCTCACAGTTCCTCAAACAGGCGTTAAATATGCATTTGTTGGGGACTATTTTCAGCCAAGGATTGATACACATTTGATTCTCTAGTGAGCATTTCATATTCAGAAGCATTTGTCCATCACAAGGCAAATGGGAATACATTATGTTTTGTGGTGGGTCCCACAAATACGGACACATGGTACACTGGGTAAAAGCGAAAATTGAAAATACATTATACATTAAAACAGGATTTAAATACACTGGTTATGCTAACTTTTTTAGTATGAAACATCTTGCTTAGCCATGGCAGCTGGACGTAACCAAAGCAGGAATTGAGTAAGGCAAAGACTGACTTTGAAAGATATCCACTAAATGTGTCTAACTCGAACAGCTAAACCGTCATATTAGCAATTTAAGGCATTTTTGAGCACAACAACGACTGTCATTTTTGTTCCCCATCACTTACATGCAATTGCTTTCGGAAGGAATCTCTTTGGCGCCAGTAGGACGAACATTTACAGCGACTAATCCTTTTTTGATTGTGCATATCTGCATGTGAGTATTGTGTTAAGATAGACCTGAAAAAAAGAGGACTTACTAAAAATATATGTACAGTAGCGTCTCAACTGAATCCATTGCAGTTGCAGCTGAAGAGTGATTATATTACACACATGCACACACATGCACACACCCACTCACACGCTCACATTTTGATTGGCCCATTCATTTGCGCTCGGCTCTAAAGGTCAATGCCGTACCCAAGATGAATAGATGTTTCCTGTTTACAGTCTAATTGAGCTCTAACGGAGGTATTTCTGCTTCATCCTGCATTAATACGTCAGCTTGTGAAATGCAGCTTTGATCAGGTACAAATTGAACTGGATAAGGATCATCTGTGTGCAGCGAAATGATTCAAACAGATGTGTGTTGACTGATATCAGATTTAATCAGATGGAGGTGAGCCAAATGGTGTCCTGTCCATTCAAACAGCATTGAGTTTGGCTGCTGATTAAATCACTCTTGGAAAAAAATAAATGGAATGACTCTAAAATGGATTTCATTTAACTGAGTAGTCCCTCGTCCTCTTTACTCCTCTCCAACCCATTTCTTCATTCTGGTCCCCTTTTTGCTCTTCTGCTTTTTGCTTTCTTCTTTCCTTTCCTTTTACGTTCTCCTCTCATCTCCTCTTTTCTCCTTTCTTTGCTTTGACTTTACTATTCACTCTTCCTTCACTTTCCTTTCTCCTTTCTCCTCCTTTTTTGTTCTTTGCTCTCTCTCTCTCTCTCTCTCTCTCTCTCTCTCTCTCTCTCTCTCTCCCCACTTCCCTACCTCTCCCTCTCCTACCATCTGCCCTTCCTCCCTGCCCTCCTTCTCCTTACTCTCCTCTCATTCCTTCCCCTCGCTCCTCTCCCTTTTTTCATCTAACTCACATCTTTACTTTCTTATATTCTTTTCCCTTTCTCCTTTTCTCTTGTCTCCCTCTTTTCTCTTTCTTCTCCTTTCCTCTTCACTCACCATCTCTTTTCTTCCCTCATTACCATCCCTTTCTTTTCTTGCCTTCTTTTTTCTGGTGTCTCTTCGTCGCTCCCATCCTCCCCTATTCTGCTCTCGCTCCCTTCAGTCTCTCTCCTCTCCTTCCATTTTATCCTTACTCCCTTCTCTCTCTCCCCCCTTCTCCTTATCAAACTTTTTTTTCTTACTTCCCTCTATTCTCTTGTCTCCCTCTCCTCATCTCTCATATCTTCTCCCCCCTTCCCTTTCCTCTCATCCTGTGTCTCCCTACAGTTCCAGAAACCACATGAGCATTACCCTCCTTTTCGCTTCGGGACGGTCCCAAATGGGAGCACAGAGAGGAACATCCGCAGCAACTACCCCGACATGCACATGCACATGACGAAATACAACCAGAAGGGGGTGGAAGAAGCACTAGAAAGCCTCAAAACCGGGTAACCAGTTTCACTAACATTTGAACTTTGTTACACAATTAGAAAAGAGGTTATATTTAACTGAAATTCCTGTCAGTTAAGATATGAGACGTTACGGTAATAATGGTCATAATTTGGGTGACACAGCCGAGATTTGATATTCTTTGTTTCGTAGCAACTGTTTGTGATTTAGGCCGATGTGACGGGTGTATTTTTAGATTAAAAAAATAAAGTCTAGTGCAGCTTACTTTGGATAGAAATGTGCTGTCAAACATTTAAATCTTCACTAAATACAAGCTCAAAACACTTGAAGTGATTTATTTGCATATTTTGAGCACATTAAGTACACGTTGTGTACACTGTACTTTATGTCTTTTGATCGACTTCTTTGTGCCAGTGTGGAATGACATTAACAGTCGGAGACCTAAACCTTGTCTGGTATAGTGAATCCATCAGTGAGAACAATTTGTCACCTTTTATTTTACATTAGATTAGTGCCAAATAAATTGGTAAAATATATTCATGGTCACCAGATGATGAATCCTGAGGACTTTAGGGATCCCCTGACTTTTAATTTAACATTACTAGCAGGTCAAAAATGTTTCCTTTTTTTACTTTTCCATTGAAATATCACAATATCTCTTACATATATATATATATATATATATATACAATTCTAACATGTATGTAAGAAATTTGGAAGAGCTAAACATTTTATCAGACAAAAATGCTCAATTTACTTGCAGGAAGCTGGACGCCTTCATCTACGACGCTGCTGTTTTAAACTACATGGCCGGGAAGGACGAGGGCTGCAAGCTGGTGACCATTGGCAGTGGGAAAGTGTTTGCCACCACAGGATACGGCATTGCTCTGCAGAAGGACTCCCGCTGGAAACGGCTTATTGACCTGGCGCTGCTGCAGTTCCTTGGAGACGGTGATCCAAACTTCACATGATATAATACACAACCCACGTCTGCTTGCACACACTTTTACTGTATACACTTTCCTGTCTTTTATCTGCTTGTGTTTATTCCTATCTGACTGGCACGCTGTATGTGAACTGTGAAACTGGCGTCAGTCCAGTTCAGTGTGTGCTGTGTCAGCAGGGAAGTGGACTTACAGGGAAGAGTTAATATCCTGCAGAACAGCAGGGAGTGTAAGAGATACGATTATCTCCAATGCACACACACACACACACACACACACACACACACACACACACACACATATGCTTCCTACCTATATACACACAAACACACTCACCATGACGGCTGCCGGTGTGGAATTAATATCCTCCGCTCCTCTGAGAGCTTAAGAACACCCCACACACTCACTCTGAGCTTTCCAGGACGATATAAGGAATAGTGTGTGTTTACGGTCAACATACGCTAACTGAAAGAGAAAATGGGCCACGCTCCCTGGAGGCCGCTGGGGAGGACGCAGCTCAAGAGGTGGCCACCTGTTCAGAGGCCTGGAGGAGTAGCTTATGTGGCAATGATAGCTAATGGAGATGTGTTTAAGCACTGTAAAGTATTCTCATTCAAAAGGTATTTTGTTGGCATGTTGAAATGCTTTTACACTGGCAAAGAATAAGAAGACATAATTGTTGTGGGCAGCCAGAAAGACCCCTGTGCTTTTGATGCTGCACCATGTAATCACATAGGAACACACACATTTCCCCAAACGTCAGTATATTGGGTATCTTTGGAAACTCTGTGATCATTTGAATGGATCAGTCGGACTGAAGAGGTTTAAGTGCTGACTTATTTTGAGGGTATTTTCAGTGTAGGACTTGTACCACATTTTGTACATACGTAGTCCCCCAATTTTAGGACAATGGAGCAGGATCAGGATACTCAAAAAAAAACAAAAGAAATCATAAACAAAGAAAAAAACAAAAGAAATCATAAAATCAGATTTTTTTAAAGAATTCAAGACTGTTGTATGAATGCAGCGTTGGTTTTGGAAGGGTTAAACATTACTGTGCATGGTCAATACAGCACTATTTCCATTAAATTAGCTTTTAATTTCCTTTACTTTGGCTGACATGAAGCATCCATTCCGCTTTGATTTTTCAGAGCTAAAACAACAAAGATTTACTGAATGCACTGTGTAACACATCCAAGATAAAAGAGATGGCTATTTTTAGGTTATTGTCAGATATCATGTCTCTTTCCCTTCCTCCCTCTGTCCAAACATCTAATACTCTCTCTTTCTTCCAGGAGACACCCAGCGCTTGGAGACGGTGTGGTTGTCGGGCATCTGCCAAAACGAAAAGAACGAAGTGATGAGCAGCAAGCTAGACATTGACAACATGGCCGGCGTCTTCTACATGCTGCTAGTGGCCATGGGCCTCAGCCTGCTGGTCTTTGCTTGGGAACACCTGCTTTACTGGAAACTGCGACACTCCCTCCGCAAGTCTCACAAACTTGACTACATGTTGGCCATTAGCAGGGTGAGATTTGCAAATTAGTCATTTGATTGATTAGTTGTTGTTGTTGTTTTTTGTAAGCTGGGGAGCTCATTTTTTATTGATGCCCGGTTGGTTACTTGGTTTATGGAAGTCGGGTTGAGAAATTGCTTCACTGATTTTTACATTGATTATTTAGTTCATAAAAAGCAGATTGGCTCGCTGTAATTGGATTAGTTGACTAACAGCTCGGTTGAGTGATTGAAAGATTGGCTGGTTGATTATTTTGAATCTTAAGTGGCTTGCTCGCTTGCTTGCAGTGTGATATGCTGTTTTACATGAAGTGGCTTTTATGTGATGATAAATAAGCGCAACTTGATGTGTATTTGCATGTAATTACATGGTATCATTAGAGGGCCTTGTTAAATATTAGCTAAAATGGCACTGCATTGTTATTCAAAATGAGAGGGGAGGGAAAAGATAAAAGGAAAGAAAAGCAGCACTAATTCTGGTGTTTACTCTCAGTATTTAACTTTGATTGCTTAATGTTCATTTGCAATTAGCCTAAATCAGTACCCAGTTTGTTGATGCTGTTGTTTGGGAATGTGGTTATTGAGGCATAAAGCTCTGGCGAAAGTTGCAGCCAGGGAAATGTCTACGGACACCAGCCTCTATGCTCCTCTGCCGTGTAATTACACCATTGTGCCTGGATCGGGTCTTTATCAGATTAACGGCTAAATGACTATCTGATCATTAATCCGTATGGGGTGGCCCCAAGGGCCAAATTAAATGTGTCTCTTTCAGAATCTCCCAGCCAAATGTAAGCGCAGAGCAGTCATGGGATTTGGCTATGTGTTGGTCGGTTCAGTTAGAAGCGGTTTGTTCTGCAGGGGACCGTGTGTGTGTGTGTGTGTGTGTGTGTGTGTGTGTGTGTCTGTGTGTGTGTCTGTGTGTGTGTGTGTCTGTGTGCGTGTGTGTGTGTGTCTGTGTGTGTGTGCGTCTGTGTGCGTGTGTGTGTCTGTGTGTGTGTGTGTGTGTGTGCGTGTGTGTGTGTGTGTCTGTGTGTGTGTGTGTGTGTGTCTGTGCGTGTCTGTCTGTCTGTTGTGTGCACGTTTATTGAGGCAATCCTTTCAGCTTAAACTGTTTTTCTTTGAGTCCCGGGAGAATGCATAATGAATTTGTGACTAAGTCTTGCCTCAGTGATAAAATGAGATATTAATGAAATCAGTTTTTATTTAACTGCTAGTGGGGGTTTTATTAGTTAGGAGGTGGAACGTCACATTGAGATGCACAAATTGGTTGAAATTTCGTCTGTGAAATGGTCCCCTGAGGACCGCTAGGTTGATTTAAGGTTAAACAGTTTGTGGCTAACTATTGATTCAATTACAAATGATTAGGTGATTTATAATCTACTTCTCTTTTCTCTTGTCTCTGTTCCCACTTCTTGTTCTCACCTCATTCTTTCTTCATCTCTCAGGGTATTTACAGTTGCTTCAAGGGAGTGGAGGAACCTGGGCGTTCATCTGGATTGGCAAAACCTGACCTGACCTCCAACTATGCTCAACAAAACATGCTGAAGATGCTTCGCACTGCCAAGGACCTGGTCTCCACTGCCAATGTTGAGACGTCTCTGGACCACGCCACCAAGACCATAGAGCATTTGAGTCGTCATGGCGGCAGCTTGCCTGTTCGTATTCCACAGGTTGCCATGGAGGCCGTACCAGGAGGATTTGCTTATATTACGGAGAATCACTGCCCCTTAACCCCACCTCTGAATGCCGTTACCTCTCTGAAACAGCAGAGGGGGGTGACCAGGCCCACGCCACTGCGCTACACGCTCCCAACTCGCTCTTCTTCATGTCTTTATGACCGGCCACTTCCTGTGTCCAGCCTAAGCAGCCCTCACCTGGCTATGGGTGAGCCGCTCCCTCATCAGCACCCGCACCACTACCAGACCACAGGGAGACTCTACGTAGACACCCATCCTCACTCGCCCTTCATCCCATACACAGATCTCCAACTACCTGACATCTATGCCTCTCACCCGGTCTCCTCGCCTCAAAACCAGCACCTCCAAGCGGGCTTCTCCCGACGTAAACGGAGGTCCAAGAGTTTCCAGTGTGAGGATGGGGATGTGGAGAGGAGAAAACACAGGGACCAGGAAAAGAACAACATAAGCCCAGTCTATCTGAGTGAGCTCAAAGCCAACCATCTCCAAGAAAACCACATCTCTGCGCCCAGCGTTGACTGCATCTACTCAGAGGAGGGGAAGTGTCCGCGGGTAGAGAACTACAGCTCCTGGCCCCCGGAGGACATGGTCCTCAGAGGGAGACGCAGGCACCGCCGCCCCTCTTTCCTTAAGGCGACTTGGGGCAGTGAGCAGATGCGCCAGTTGGACGAATCCCAGTCATCTCTGTCAAGCCAATCACCATCTGCCCTGCCTGACCTGTTCCCATGCATTCTTACACAAACCACAGCTGCAAAGCCCTACAACCCTGCCCACCTTCGAAACAACCTGTGCCTCCCAAGGAACCAGGCCTACCTCCACATAAGGGAGGACCAGAGGAGGCCCAATGGGCGTAAGGGCCAGCGGCTGCGCTACTCCCATTCCGCCCATCTCCCCACGTACGGAGAAGCAGTGCGACATGGGACTGGGTTAGGGCGGGGGATGGTAAGGAGAGCCACCAGCTTGCTCAGCAGACAGTACGCCCACTATCTGAACTCATACCCTGGACTACCGCTCTACCACGGCCCCCTAGACCTGCAGCACCACAGCCAGGCCTCCAGCAGCCCAGTGTGCCAGCTGCTGGCTTGTGGTGGCGGGAGATGTGGAGGTCAGCGGGCTCTGCTGTACCAGGACAGTGTCTATGGAGCCTATGGTGTCTATCAGGGATCCCAGACTGGATCAGAGGCCCTGGCAGGTCAGGGAGCAGGGGGCCAGCCGGCAGGGAGCCCCTGCGTACTTCGTCCCTGGCGACGGGTGTCCAGTCTGGAGTCTGAGGTCTGATGTGAAACCAAAAGGACCTCTTAAGAGGGATACTATGGAGTAACAGAGAACAAGACTCTTAAAAATGGTTGCTGTGGAGAGGAAGAAGTGGTTAGATTAATGTAAGGGGAAGAAGTTATAACTTGAAGTAATTGTGGATTTTTCTATGTGACTTTGTGTGGTAAAGAATAGAAGTTTGGGTCTGCAAATTTCACAGATGTTTAGGACTTTTTTGATGTATACTACAATGAGATAGGAAGACTGCACTGTTACCAATTTATCCTCAAGAAAGTTGTGGAAAGCTGGGGTCGGCAGGTTTTACTCACTTGCTACTTTCCTACGACGCTTGTGTGTTTTCTGTGCTTTAATGTGCACTAAGATTTACAACAGTCCACGGTGTTGGCGCATGGTTAAACTATAACCAGAGTTTTCATGCTGTGTGTGTGTTGTGTATATTTTATTGTGGATTGTTGGGATTAAATCTTGGGTGTCGTCAAGTAGATGAACTGTTTACAGCTGGGGAGAAATAGTGGAGGAATAAGGGATTGTCTCTTTAAATACAGCCACCAAAAACAAGCAGCCACTGTAGCACGATTTGTGAAGACAGCTGTGACGAACACGTGAAGAGTTTAATTCCAAAATAACACATTCAATATTAAAACATTTTGACTCCATACACAGAAAAGCAGCAGTTTTCTAGAATGAAATAATAATTTTGAGACATCTGTTAATACATTTCAGGTAACTTCTTTAAAAATGTATAATGTTTTGGAGCTAAACCCTTCAAGTCGTCATTTAGTGATGAGTCAGAGGAAGCAGAGACTTTGTGAAAGCAGTCCATATGAACACAGTCTACAAAATGATGAAAGTATTGGGACAGCACTGACCAGCACTAGGTGTCTTAAACCATGGATTCTTGTTCCTCACTGAGTCTCAGTGGAGGCTGCAGTACAGCACAACATCACACAGAGCCTCACAATAAATACATTTTGCATCTAAATACTATATCAATACAGAGAAAATGTGTTGTTTGAGGCTGGTTAGTGTCATATTCATGTATTCTACATATGATAGGAATTTATTGTCACTCTTAAAACATTTCTAATCACACTTCTAGCACATTTTTCTTTTTGTGAAGCTGTCGCCGATTTACTTAAATATTTGTTATTACTGTATTAACTCTATCGGTTGGCCTATATTAAGATTTTCATCACTTTCTCATTTCCACTCTTTTATATTACCTCATCATCCCTGTTTTCCCCAACCCCTCTAACTATTAAATGATCAAATTTAAATGAGGTAATGAAAGCTATTCTAGTATCTATATTACCTAGCTCCCGCACCCTGTAATTAATCACCTAGACCAATTAAAGAGCCTTTTTGGATGAACTTGCACATGTGCCTCTTCTTTGTAGAGCTTTTATCTTTCTTTATATATCTGACCATGCCTACTTTGTAGAGAGAAATTGTATTTTAAGAGAAAGTCTTAAAGGAACAGTACGACATCTTGGGAAATACAGTCATTTACTTTTTTTACTGAGAGTAGGATGAGAAAATTGGTACCACTGTCATGTCCGTGCTGTAATTGTGAAGTTACAGCCTGCTGGTTAGCTGCTTAGCTTAGCTTAGCTTAGCTTAGCATGGCATAATGATTGGAAACGTTCATTTATACGTTCTATGTTGTTTGTTCGCACAAAAACTAAAGTGTAACAATGACAAGTTGTCGTTTTATGGCCGACTGTGTGGTACTTTTGTACAGATTAAACAAATGATTCAACTTTCAAGGTGCTGGTAGGTGCATTTTGTTTCATTTTGGACAGAGCCAGGCTAGCTCTCCTCGTCTTTAAGCAAAGCTAAGCTGCCCATCTGCTGGCGGCAGCTTCGTATTTACCGCACAGTTGTAAGAGTGGTATCGATCTTCTCATCTACTGTAACTCTCACACTAAACTTTTCTTTTAAGGGGTAAACAGATGATGGAAAACAGATGAGGTAAAGGGAAAGAATAAAGCGGCACAGGACATGAAGAACGGTCTGGTCGTGGATCAAAGCCTCCTTCTCCAATCTTGTCATATGGAGGTCAGTCATCTGCTGCAGCGTCCTGGAGGAATATGCTTCTGGTGTTTAGGTCACAGCTGGTGACTGACACAAATACAAAACAGAAAAGAGATTGCACCAAGTGGCAATTACGTTATTCTTTTACATCAAATCTTTTGAACTTTTAACAAGATTCCTGTCAGTTTTGGGGAACCTGACACCGCATCCGTCATGACACATCTTAAAACTTCTGTCAGCGCTCGCCTCAAACAAGTTTAGGTAAAGATAAGCTGCTCTATTTCAAGGTGACCTGTTGCCATGGCAATTACTCTCTCTCTCTCCATGCTGTTGTCATGACGAGATAAGACTCCATTCAGCGGGCCAGATGAGTAATGTTGGAGAGTCCAAACATTGAGCGCTTTGATTTTTCCATTACTCTCTGCTTTGTTACTGGAGCATTGGCTTTGATTGGACCGTAATATTGATTTAATCCCCTGCTCTGCTACTGATCCCATATTTTTTAGTTCAAGGTAATTGGACTTCTTTTCATCCCTGAAGAGCAGAAAGGGGCAGAGCATGTCTTGGTTATCAAGACATAGGCTGCACCCTGGATTTACGCAGGTACAGGTGGATTTTTTATCTTTTTTTATTAGGCGGGAAGGAAGGAAAGTATAGTAAGAAGGATCTGTCTCTGTCTACACTACAAAGCAATTTCTTATCAAGTGAAAGGGGTCATCATTATTGACATCTTCTGCTTTTAGTGGTAAGAAACAAAGACTGAATAGATTTCTAAATGAAACAGTTGGGAATATTTTTAAACCTGCTATTTATAGAGGTACAATTAAATATAACAAACTCTCCTAAAAGGTTAACAGAGAAAATTAAAGTGACGTTAAACCCAACTTTGTATTTTTGGAACAAATTATTTTCAGAGATAACCACACACTCTGAAGGCTTTAATCACCCCATCTATTTAAAGAAAACAACTAACTTCACTTAATTATAATAATAATTACTTGTTGAACTTGGTTAGTGTTGGCTCCCTTGAGCACTTTGCTTCTCAATTAGTAAAATAAGTAGACCATCATCACATAAGACAGAGTAGTTAATTAGTTAATTAAATATTAAGCAATGAAGCTTGTTTTTGCACATGCAAACTAAGAGACAACTTCTACAAGGAGAAATCCTGCAAGAAATGTGATTTTAATGTTGTATCTATTGTTCTGATCTCCATCCACTGTTGGACCAATTATGCGTGACTGCAAAAGTAAAATGTTGGTAACAGATTAGATGACATCCCAGAAGTTACTGTGTAATCATTTAGTGTTTACAGTCAATAAAATCCATAAAGGGGAAAAAAAAAAAAAAGGTAAGGGGTTAGGGAATAAGGGGGCAACAACTTTATGTTTAAGAGTTATGTGGAAATAAATTACACTAATTGTTTTTTTTTACCTAGTACCTATTTAATAATTGTAGGGTAGTGTAGCATTTGTATTGTGTAACAAGGCAGGAACAATGGGTTAAAAGACTTGATATTTAAATGGATTCATGTATATTATCTATTTTATTATTATTATTATTATTATTATTATATGTTTACACAATTATTAAGATGTTTTTTTGTTTGTTTTTAAAATGATTATGAAATAAAGAGGTCCCTTGTTCAAATCCTTTTGCCATTACAGTGTAGTGACAGGATATATTACAGTTTATTATGAAGTCTTTTTAAACTAAGTTTAAGTGGCACATGTAGTTTGACTCCTATACATGTCATAGCTGCTGTGAAAGGACATATAGGCTGAGTCTGTTTGTTCCTTGTATTATTCAATATGTACTGGGTAATTAAGTACTTCCCGCCCCCTAAACATTTATACTTTTTCACTTGTACATATAAGTACCCAGTAAGTATTTCCCTGGTACCCCGAATGTAAAAAAATATATTTTTACACAGGCTGTAATCTGAAGCATTGCCAAATATTGACAGTGAAGGTTGGAGGCATTTTGCATTTTCAATATAAATGTTTTATTGTTATACTGAAAAAAACAACGAACATAATCCATGTGGTACATGGAAGAGGATGCATTCATGGACTGCGCATTTCCCCCCTCTATTCCATACTAATCATCCACAAGAGCTTATCCATGCTGCTCCAGGGGAGAAAAGGAAGCCATTCATTTCAACAGCCATCATACTGTAAATATAGTCTACAGCTGGGGCTCTATGTCCAAGTGTCACATTTAACTATTTTATGTCTGTGCAACTGCCAGTTTTTAATCCATGCACATTTCTTATATTTAGTGTTTAGTTATGGTTGTTAAATCCTGCTTTTTTAGACATACTGGTGCAGCCATCACTTTGGTCCAGGCTCAAATATCTTAACAAATGTTGGATGGATTGCCATGAAATGTAATACTGACATTCATGGTCCCCAGAGGATTAATCTTAAGTCCCTTTCACACGTGCAGTCTAACCCTGAAATGTTCAGGATCAATATTCAAGGAAAAACAATTTCCCACCGACGAACATTTCAGGGAAAACCAGTAACGTTGCAGGGACAAACACGTAACGGGTTACGTCCGCTGACAAAAAATGCTTTCACATGGAGCGAGCGAACTATGTACAAGACTACGCTGACAATGTATTTGAATCTGCAACTTGTTTTATGGTTTAGCATTTACAGAAAAGAAACTTTACTTGCATATTGAAAACGTTGCAAGAACACTGGCACCAGACAAAAACAGCTGCTTCACCATTTTCCAGAAAATACTAAGAGACTTCTTCCACCGCGTACACATACATCAGGCCTTGACACTTCTTCTTCTTCTTCTTCTTGATGAACTGCTCTGAATTTGGTGGTACAGACGTTCATGTTCTCCTCGTGATGAATTGGGATTTCTGAACTTCTCATATAGCACCATTTAGTAATTTGTCCAATACTTTGGTTTATGACCGAATACCTGCTAAACTAATGACATTGCCATAGTCGTACTTTGTGTTTGGTGCAAATTAGCCAATGTTAGCACGCCAAAACAAGATGGTGAACATGGTAAACATTAGCCTAAACCTGCTAAACATCAGAATGTTATTCATGTCATAGTGAGCATCTTAGCATACAGACATTAGCATTTAGCATCTACATGGCTGTAGACTTATTTTCTAAGGCTTTTTTAGACTTGAATGTACAAAAATATGTTCATGCAGTAGTAACTGTTAATAATATGCAGGCTACAAAGAAAATCTTGGTAATATTGCTTGAAAATAGCCAGCATTGGGTTTCGTCAAATATCAAATATATTTTTCAAGTTTTTTTCTTGAGCTCTTTGATAACAAACACAGTGATTAGGATTCACTGCAGTCAGCCTAGTAAAGTAAATGCCTGCATGCCTGGACATAGATCAGTGTGTGTGTGTGTGTGTGTGTGTGTGCGTGTGTGTGTGTGTGGTGGTTGCATCAGGATTGATGGAGGGCCTGTCTTGCCAAATGATGAAAGATGTGAGTCACGCATATGAAAACATCAATGGAGCACCTGGGTCAGGCTGCAGACATCACACACACACAGACTGATACATTAACACCAGGACCCTCTTATATACACACATAAACATGTACACATACAAATAATGTTTTCTCTAACAAACACACTCTTAGTTGAAATATGGTATCTCAAACTCAGACGAAGGAGAAGGAAAGCAAAGGCAGAGATCCCCCATCCTTACATGCATGGGGATTTAATATTCATGTCAGGGGGACACAGGAGTCTATAAGGACCACCCTCGCAGATAAACATTATTCATGTATTCACTTACGCGCACACACAGACACACGTCACTTCATCATTTGCCACCAGGGATATTTAAATCCTTTATTCAACGCGTGCGTCTCCTCTTTTTAAAGAAGATTAATGGCAAAAAGTGAAATTAAGACATGTTGTCCAATTGATTTTAAGCACACATATGCTGTTTATATGTATACAAACAACATGCAGCGACAACCAGAGTCACCAGGTCTCCTCACACCTCCCGCATGCAAATGAATTGCTTCACATATCGTGGCAACAGCTCCAGATGCTCTGAGTCACCTTGAAACAAAAGGCTGGCCTGCCCCGCCGTCATTGGTGAGAGGGACCAAGAAGGGACGGCGAATAAATGAAAAAATGTAGGAAGAAATCCATGATGATGATGATGATGATGATGAGGAGAAAAAACAGGAAAATATGGAGAAAAAAGCCCCATGAGTGCCTTAAAAGATCCCACACACTCTTAGTGCAAATGTGCATTTTATTTACAGTGATAGCATTATTAAAGGGAGACGCACAAACCAAACAAACAACATCATTACTATTTCACTGACATACATGCAGAAACGTGACGTAAATGACAGCCGCGCTGGTTGTTTAGCCTTCCACTATCACATTAACTAAATCATCAAAGCAGTAGAGCACCCTGAGTGTGACAGCTGTCTGTGCATATGAGGACACATTTTATTGTGCTACAGTACGCAATTAAACTTTGCATTTGAGAATCTGTCGTGTGTGTGCGTGTGCGTGCGTGTGCGTGTGTGTTTGCGCAGAAACTCCTTTCCTATCCGAGACGATTGGATCTGCCAGCCAGCAGGAACGTTAATTACTTCAGCAATCTTCAGGCTCACTTCCCACAATCGCTCCCATCTCTGGGAAGGGAATGAGCTCGGCCATTCAGGAAACCCAGATCCAGACCGAGCCTTCGATTCAAATCTGTTTCGAGGAAGAAGGAAACAAGCAGAACAATACAGATGGAGGCCAGAGCATGTTCGCTATGGAAACTCTCCGTGCTCTTTAAAAAAAAGACTTTCCACTTTCCAAAACAGCTGGGATAATGATGGATAATAATGATGCAAATCACCACTTCTGGGTGTAATGATGACAATTTTGGTTGTCACGGAATTTTGAACAGAAGCTTAAACTTAATGAGACAGATTGTATCTTGATTACCAAATCAAGGAGCCATCTTTTAGACAAATGACAAAACGGGCCTCATTTTTTTGTAAGCTATGACAAAATTCAGATGACCAAAGAATGTAAACCTGTCTCCTAGAAAATGACATTCATACACATGCAAATAGACTTAAGTAATGCCCAAAAGTATCTTATTTACACATTCGGTAGTTATGAAGAAGCATTTTCTAATTCATTTGGAGTCGTGTTTCCCTTTCACACGAGTAGCACACAACAGGACATTGTCCATGTGAGGCGCGTTCTCACTTCCTGGAAATACTTTGTTTGGTTTGTGGCGCCTGGGGAGAGCGTGCAGGAGGCAGGACATGACGCGGATTACACCACGGTCACGTAGCCGGCTCGTAACTTGGTCATAAACAACCGAGTCTCTTGCCGTTCCTTGAATTTGTCTGACGACAGACGTTCTCGGATCTCCTCCATCGCCGTTTTTGTGTAAATTACATTTGTTCTCTTCCAGTTTTGCGCCAACCGCAAAGAAAGGTTAATTGGTGAGAATAGGTTCATCACTACAAGTCACCCCTTGAACACTATCACATTGTCATTTGATACATTGAGACTATAGCTGCATTAAGGTAAGCGTATGCCACAACAACTTGGTTCGGTTTAGGGAAAGATGATTGTTTAAATGAATTAAACAAACACAATACAACACATGTTGTGTTAGGGGGAATTAGTGAGATTTGCTAGTAGGCAAACTTCCAGGACAAAAATGCTGCCTGAAAATAACCCAGGCAGCGATTATGTCCCTTACCACAGTGTAATTTGGAAAACATATTAGTAGTGTATAAAAAAACATTTCTATGAGGCAGGTTTGAAGAATGATGTGGTTCCACATCCTGCACCTCATGTGGCCTTTTCCTCAGCTCCACATGGATCAGCCGGATTTTCCATCCCTTCCAAACTGTCACCAATCTCTATTAGACCAGAGGCACCAATCCTGAGGCGCACCAGTCTCCCAATGAGTTTTTCGGGGAGCAATTTCGGTGTGGTTCATCCAGGTCTGGGTTGTGTGTACACAGCCTATATATCATTGATCTGAGGATGCAGCCGCTACCGGAAACACAAAGCAACAACAAGTCCTCTGCGCTCACAGCTACCTCGTCTAAAAATCTTGATTTCTGCCTGAAAAGACACTGTAGGTCATCAGAAGAAAGCCGCAGCTGTGATTAGCGGGTGTCGCGCTTCTGACGTCCTGTGAACGACACTATAAAGCACACACTGTCGCCTCTCCTCTTGTCCTTCCAAGGTGACAGCTCCTGGGGTGTTTTGGCAATGATTACTTCAGCAAATTAACAAAAACCCCACGATGAGCAACCGATGGCACAGCCAAGGACCCAGGCCACACACACGCACAAACACACACACGCCATATCATGGGAGTGTGAAAAGACATCCTCCAATCTGCCAACAAGACACACTCACACACACTGCAGGCTACAGAAGCCATAACCGTAGCCATCTAATTAACCAATCCCACCCTACTGACCCAGTAGCCAAGAGCAGCTTTATTATCAGCCAGATCTTTACCCCTCTCTGAGTCCTTGAGCTCTGCTAAAATGAGGTTCAGCCCTGTGATATCCTGGAGGAAGACCACCAAATGAGAAGAGTATTTTCTGCTCACCAAAAAATGTGTCTTTCTCCTGCCTTAAACTTTTTTTTTTTCATTTCCTAGACACAGCCCATACATCATGAATATTTAGATTAGTTTTTGTCTTGAAAACAGGGGGCAACACGACGAACAACAGGCAGACTGTGATTAGAGTTGCTTCAGTTGGTAAAATCTTGCGAGCAGACAAATTGTCGCATGTAACCATACAAAAGCATAGGCAGCAAACTATTATCGACCCAGCAATCATAAGAACTGTGCGAATTCTATGCCCACATCTCACCATCCACCATCAAACCCAAATTTAGCATTTTTCCTCTTTTGTTGTTACCTTTTCAGCAAACTGTTGGAGATGAACGTCCATATCAGTCTTCTTATCACACAGTGTGTTTTCCTCTGTTTATGTGCTTCTCTCTGACTAAAGACTAAAGAAATCTGTGTGTCGGGGTGTCTCGTCTTTGTAGATTTGAATAGAGTAAAGGTCCGTTTGAGTCCTCACAAGAAATAAGACAACATTGGTAGCCTGTTGAAACAATTAAAATGACATTTGTTACCATAACAAGCACACAACACCAGACAGCAGACACAGTTAGAGACTAGCTGGTGAGCATAGTGCAGCATTTAGCTGGTAAAGAGACAAATATTTTTTCTCAGGAGTTGCTGGATACCAAAGACGGAGCTAAAAGGAGAGTCAATATTGGATTTACTACATTGGTCAGGTAGCCAAAAACAGGACTCCAAATGAATACTAATGCTGCTCCATAGCTGCTAGATGTGTAAATAAGCAACTGTTTCAAGGCAAGTTCACTATATTGACCTAAAAGGTGATAATATGTCATTGTTGTGTTTACAGCTTTTCTTTTGGTGCCCCCAGGTGGCCAAAGAAATATGTTTTAGGTTTAAGTATGACGACTGTAATGTCATGTTTTTTAAAAGTGGTACAAAAGAAACGAGAATGGCGACAGAGTTTGTGTCTGCACACATGTGCACTGTGTTAATTCTAATAAATACACACAGTTATCACTGCCAGAACAGCAGCAGCAGCAGCCTGTAAGCTGTTTAGCAAACACCTGCACATGAATAACAACATGCTTTCTGTGTGTATACTGTGCACTGTGTCCTGCCTTGAGGCACAGGAATAATTTCTATGGGCAGAATGCGTTTATATTATTTATTCATGATTTGCATCTGTACATGATTGTAGTGTCGTTTGAACACTGGAAATGTATTATTATTTATTTATTGGGCTAAATGTTTCAGGTAAAGTTGAAATGATGTAACTCTTATTAAAACTGACGCTCAGAAATAATTACATCATTCAAATATGAATGAAATATGAAACAGTGATATTGAAATGTTTAAGATCAGTCCAATTTATTAAGGTAAAAAAACAAAAAGCAAAAAAGCATTGCAGTCACTTTTCCGCTTATTGGTTTAAGAAAGAAGAACGATCGATCCGAAGGTGCACAGATTATTTAAGTGTTCCTCGGATGCTCCCATTTCCAGGGTTGGGAAGTCGTTCTTCCGACTTCGGTGTGTTCATGAGCATTAACTCGTAATGTGGAAACAACATGGACGCTACAAAGAAGATGTATGAAAAAGGGCCAGAACATTTTTTGTAATCCTGCTGACAGACAGACAAACAGAGAAACAGACGGAGCTGAAAACATAACGTCCGAAGGTAACAATGAAAAGCATTGACCGTGTTTAACAGGTGATGATTGACAGTGACCAACACATATATAGGACTTTGGTGTAAGGGGCTCTAAAAGAGAACAGTTAAACCGGCAAGAGTAAAGAAGTATAAATCAAACATATGATGTATCCTGAGTTCAGCAAAGTCCATTTCAGTTCGTACCCCAGAGGAAATCAGCGAGGAAGCAGCAGCTATTAGAAATGTGGAACGATGATTCCGACCCAGTGGGTACGGGGACGCAGCGACCTTCATTAGGACCACAGTCATTGTCTATCAGCTCACAGGCACAGTGGGACACACTATCTCTCTTACTCTTCCATTGTTTTTTAGGCATCAGTCGATAAATGGCGGGGGAAATTTGTGCGATTGTTGTGTAGGTGAAAGTGAACACACTCAGGAGACAGACTCCTCTGACTCACCGGGCTGCAGGTCTAATGTCAAGCCAAACATTTGAGAAGCTACTTCTTAACTCCGAGTTTGTCATTGATTTTCTGTTATACAATGCATTTGACATGCTTCCTCTGGACAGCCGGATACTTATTCAATCAAAACCTTTAAATATGACAACCAGTAGTTAGGAGAATCTTTCTTTCACCCCTGGGGTTGAACTCTGGAGCGAGTGCAATTCAGAGAGGAAGGACACATCCACTGCTGCAGAAAATGTACTTGTGACCTTCCACTTACATTCTCACTGCAGCTTCTCTAATGTGTTGAGTTGTCATGTAAATTCTGCCCTTTAAAGATAAAAAGATGTACCTCACAATAGGCCTCATGCAACAAAAGTATCCTTAATATCTCTTATAGTTTAGAGAAAATGTAAGTCCACTCCAGATGCACCAAACGTTCTTAGCCATGCTAATCTACCAGGTGTGCTGAATGATGAATCCCACTTGATAATAAATTTGTGATGTTTAAATTGATGAGGCTGATTGTTTATTATCAGCATAGGTGACGTCCGCTGAACACCATATAAGGGAAGGTGTTGTTCCGTGTGCAAATACTCTGGCAAATGCCCAAGAATTGGAGAGATGCCATCAAAAAAGGCTGCAAGAAGAAGAACTTCCGCAGAAGTGAAATCAAGATACTGTTAAAACAACTTGTGACACGTGATTTGTCAGTACTGGCATTACAGGAAAATCAAAAAGCATTGAAATCAAGTTACAGCTGAGTCAATATTTGTTGTTTTTTTAAACAAATTGTTATTTTAAAATGACACACCAGAAGATTTGCATCTGCCCTCTGGTCTATAGGACATAATTACGGAATTTTTTTGTGGAAAAAGGAAAATAACTTTTGTTGTAATGAACACTATGGTACCAGAACTAATGACATTAATAGTAATAGAGTGACTGTACATGTAATTTACTTACTCGAAAAAAGTCAATTTTTTTGTTCAACTAGTTTTCATTTGAGGACTGATTTCCAATTTCTCACATTTTGTCCCTTTTTATTGATCAATACATCACAAAGTTAGCTGATAATGTGAGAGCTATCACTACATAGGAGGTGATAAGTACAGCTGGTGGAATGTCTTACACTTACACAACCGTGTGTGTGTGTGTGTGTGTGTGTGTGTGTGTGTGTGTTCAGAGCTGTACTTTAAGAGGGACGATAAGATGGGTATATCTTATCTGAGTCAGCAGAAACCACCTCTGACAACACTGATAGAGTGTCTGTGTGTGTGTGTGTGTGTGTGTGTGTGTGTGTGT
>CALSCE010000091.1:9207110-9227379 GCA_943593645.1 Bovichtus variegatus | reverse complement strand
CGTGTGTTTAAGAGTGCTGCTATACTGTATGTGCAGTGGTATGAGAGGACATGACAGGTCAGTGCAGCGCTGTGCAGAGAGGGGAGAGTCGACCTTGGCCATTTCATTGAATTAAAGTTTTTATTACTGAGTGGGAGTGGGGGAGGGAGAGGAAAAGGTCAGGAACATTTTCATGAACTTAATCTGGTACTAGTTTTTACTGGTTGTAATAAAGCTGGCATCACTCTTGCATTGTCAGATGTGTGGTGTTAGTTTTACTGGTAAAATATTTGTTATCACAAAAATATATTAATATATAGCGAGGAGTAATTATCCCTCACCTGTATGACCTCTTTTATTTTTAGAAGCATCATTTGCCAACATCCTCACTCCAGTTATATACCGACACTTGACTCAAAGATTTTCTTTCAGCAGGAATTAGGCTTCCTGGCTTTCAAGACTTTCGAATCCAAAAAATTCACATAACACGATTCACTTTATTGTATTTATACATAAGTGTAAAACCCAGGGAAGATCTTCATTCATACTGTGTATTCTGTTTGTCTGCCTGGCCTCTGGACTATCAAATGAATCATTCACACTGGGAAAAAAAACATAAAGGGAAACTGATCACAATTCTGAATGTACATTTTCTGAATAATTATATATGGATATTTGAATATAAAATACCTGACAATTCAGCCAGTAAAGATATGCATTTTTATATTTTTTTATATTTTGTTCCTTTAAAAAAAATAACACCTAATAACAAACAAAAAAAAAAGCAGTCAAGCTTCAAGGATTTGAGAATAACCCACAATCAATAAAATAAATTCAGAGCCAGGAGAAGCTTAAGCAAAAAAAAAGAAGCAAAAAAGGGTGTTATCTGATGCTCCACAGAGGGTCAAACACATTTGCAATGTGTGGATGAGCTGCCACACAGCAGCACTACAGGGACAGTGGATGTGTTTGCAGAAACAGGAGTTAAGAGAGATCACGAGGCGATCACAGGCTGGCAAGAGGATGTGAGATTGGAAGAGGAGCTAAAAAGATGTGGGGTGGGGGACTGAGAGTGAGGATGAGGGATATTGTCCAGCTACTACATTCTTAAAAATATGAATACACAAAAAGATATCATACATTTTGCAATTTTACCATAATTGAGGCAAGGAAAGAAGACATTTGTATCTTCTTAACATTGTTTAACGCTCACACATTGCCACTTTAAATAGCTGGCCATACTTTCCATAAAACCAGATGCACTAATGATTGAGCTCCCACTGCAATATGAAGGTTTTATCAAATAAACTACATCACCTAAGAGGCAAACATCCAAAAACACACAAGCAACCACCACGCAACAACCTAGCAACAAAGCAGAACAGTGTATGATGACTCATTTCGATGCATTTCACAATTTTGAGCTATGGCTATGGGACTTTGTCAACCAAAAAGAGGAACATCTGCATTTCCTCAATTGTATGGCGTTGTTTTGCGAGCAGCCAATTTAAAACAAATATGGGTCGAGCGAAGAAAAACCTATTTGTGTTCTTGGAGGAAAAATAACTTCTCAGTTAGACTGCTGCAGCCAAGAATATGTTGTATGTGATCATGGGCTTTACAAATACAATGGACATGACGTGATTTGGCACACCATGCTCACACACATACACACACTTTTGACATGCTGTATAAATGTGCGTATTCAGGTGATATCAACAGTTCCAAGTTTTTCTTGAGGTTAGGTTGGGTTAGAAACGTTGTTGTCCACAATGTGCAACATTTTCTTTGGCTTCACCACAATCACCATGAATTACAAATGAGACAAAAGTAAGAAAGAGTAACTACATTTATAGAGCTTGGAATTCAGTTATATGCAATAAAATACAGTTCAGTAGTCCTGCTACAAAAAGTACCACGTGCAAATTCCTAAAACTTAAGACAAATGTGCAAATTGAGCGAGGAGTGGTGTGATGGGGTGGCCCTGTACGATTAACTTTCAGCACTTTCAGTGTTTGCACACATACACATGTGCGTACAAATAACACCATCTTCACACACACATCTGAGATGTGGCCGTGTTTCGCCAGCTGCCTGGCTTTTATCTTTGGCAGGTCTCCTTTTCTTCAGGCTGCGCACAGCCAAAACATCTCCAATGCTGCCAAATACTAGAAGATTGATTTTGATCGCACAGATATAATGTATCTTCACACATACACAAACAGGAAATGTGTGTGCAACAATATCACTGTCGCGTAGAGGTGAGAGGAGTGGGCTTATTACCAGTTGTAACGTCCCCATGAGCTGGAGGCTGCTGGGTAACAGTAGACGTACAGGGCAGCTCTATGGCTTTATCCGAATGTGAAAAAGAGCAAAGCTGGAAAGCAATAAGCATGGGAATTTTTTCTTGCACAAAAACACAAAAAACTCAAGTCTCAACAAACATGTCAGCCTGTTGGGGTCACCTTGCCTGCAGTGGGACTAAATCACTAAATCAAAAGAATGTAGCCTCTTGAGAGCACGACAGAGTTCAGCAAATGTCATGACCAATTAGATGAAAAACTTGTGGACTTCCTAAAAATGTAAAAGGGGTTCAACCTCCGGGGAGCAGGAATGTGCGTCGTAAAATCCATGGCAAACTATGTATTTGTATAATGATATTATTTCTTATTTTATTATTTCTTGTGTGGAAATATAATTGTAATGAATTTTCCTAATAATGAACATTAGGATTATTTTAATGGGGACCACAAATAAACCTACATTTCTGTTAATCTTTAAGTCTAGTTTAAAAGACTTCCCTGCAGCTGAATTGACAGGCAAACAAACTGAAAACCATAAAATGGAACATGCAATGACTTATGTTATGTTCAATAATAGCTCTTGTCCTTACCAAGGGGAGCCTTGCTTGGATGTAGGGCGATAGTTCATATTCCTGCCTTAACATTAACCTGCGTTATTCCTCAGTCTGAAACACAAACTGACTGAGCCCAAAGTGACCCAACACACCACAGTCCTGAGGCAGAACCGGAGGACACACACACACATACACACACACACACACAGCCAAGCTTCACAACTCACACACTCACACGGCGTCACACACAATACGTTGTCTCCTTCCCCACAGTGGCTTCATGCGGGGCGATGGAGTGTCAGTCCTGTTTGGTTGCTGCGAACGGAGAACAGGTGCAGCAGTCGACAGATGAGGAGGAGCGTCTCCCCTGACTTCTAAATAAAACACCATCTAAAACTTTCTCCGTGCTCACGTTCTCCCCACTCGCTATTCTCTAAACAACTCTCATGTTAAAGTCAGCAACTTTGCACAAAATTCTCTCGGATTTAGTCGTTTTTGGAGAACTTGGTTACGGGTTTGAGCCATTTTTAAAAAAAATGAATATCAGTTAAAAGATCAGTCGCTACTTGTTGTTTGTTAGAACAATGTTTTACTAAAGGGAGAGAAAAAAGTAACGGTAATCATGAAGTCATCGTGCGGTGAGAACATGGTGTAATGTACAACGTTACTTGAGAAGGGACAGAAGTAGTTACTTATGTGTGCATAAGCAAATAATTATTCATTCTTAATTATGTGACATTAAAAACCTGATTCAAAGTTAATTGGAAATTCTTTCAAAGGGTGTTCGGTATGCGAAGGTATCGAGGAACTAATTAACATCTCGCACTCTGTTGTCTGGTAATTTACCATTATAGGGTTAGGTAAAAGTGTGTATCAACTGTCCTGCTTGTTTTCAGTTTGCCACCTGCATCATCACTTTCTACATCTCAGTCTTATTCTTTCTCTTTTAAGGTAATTTCAGTTATTTCTGGCTTTGCTTTATTTTTTTTTTATTATGCTTCTTTTTTTTTTTTTCACTATAATGTTAATTATCTTACTTTTAATCAATAGGAAGCAGCATTTGGAGAGGTTGCTGCTCTCCACTACAATCCGATTGATCAAAGCAAAACTCCAAATGTGACTCAGTGGGACATTGTATTTGTATATTGTAATACATGTTTGTTAGCAGTTTAAAGTCTACTGTATGTACTTGGACTACTTGGTACTTGGTTTTCACAGTGATATGAAATTCATCCCGTTTTCCCTGCGACAAAAAAGTGATTACAAAGTTACAAATAGGACATGAAGGTTTTTTTGCAGATCAGGGGACATGTTATGGCACAGATTTGTTGCAGGCTATAGAGTGTGATCAGATTGTGTCTACAGATTATGGCACACATTAATTGTCAGACAGATACAGAAACAGCATCGCCTATCTTGGTACATGACCTCCAACCTGAAGCCTGCCAAAGGGGCAATGACTGATGGAAGCAGATGGGGGAGTTTTAAACGATCATACTGGGGATTTATTCACGTTTTGCCCCATAATCACAAACGGCATGTTGACTTCTTCCGTGCTTTCACTTACGTCGTTTCTAATGTCATTTTTTATTCCAGTTAGTCAACACTGAGGCAATTGCTTTATGGGAATCCATCCAGTAGTTGTTGAGATATTTCAGGGTGGACCAAAGTGGTACACGGACTAACAGATAGAGTAACATCGTCACAAGCATGGCTGCAAATATTGTGGATCTTTCTTTTCATCTTTCCATCTCAGTACCCCCGTCCAGGTTTGTCCTCCACTCAGCCTTTCTCTGACTTTGTCCTCCCATTTATAAGGTATCCTACAGTGGCTGCTGAGTGTGACCCAGAAACAGTGGGGTCAAAATGGACATCTGTCATACACTGACCCCCCCTGTTCCACTCGAGGAATACGTACATAGACGGATATATAAAGTAAATCTCTCAGCTTCTCCTCTTTGTCCTTTAATTCATAGCGACATAACGCTATAAATGTCAAGTTCAAGATCAGACAGCATATCCACCATTCCCCAATGACGGAACAAAACACTCAGTCATACGTATACAGCTACATAGACACATGATAACGCGCGCACACGCACACACACACGCACACACACAATGATGAGAATGATCATAAGGTTGTTCCATGTAGGACAGGACTCAGCAACGCAGCTAAAAAACAAACAGTTGAAGCCATTTCAGAGCGAGGCCGCTCATCCCGGAGGACAAAACTGCATCAATAAAACTATAGAATTTTGCCTCATTGACCTGGTTTTTCACTCCACAGTACATACACACTCGCCACCACTACCTCACATGTCTTTGAAGTTGTCATACCAACACAATAAATCCCGATCTGCCACCTTTATTGGTTAAGTTTTGGGCAACTAGATTGGTTCTCAGGGCTCAAAGCAGTCAACAACCACCTATATACTTTACATTGGTATAATGTCACAGTATCCAGGGTGTCATGTCTCATTTGTCCAATTTGGATTAATAAATTATAGAAACCTACGACGTAATGATGACTGATAAGCTCGAAGAAAGAAATACTCCAAAGGGTCTCAGCAGGTGTATAATGTAATATTTGAAATGTTGTATTCAAGCCCAGCAGGGCTCTGTGGTTCAGTGAATTCAGCACCTGTGTAAAGGGTTTTATGTTTCATCCCTGGTCCGACTTATAAACTCTGAGGTATTTTTCAAAGCCGATGCTCAGAGTGAAGAGTAAAAATCTCTCGGAGAGCGTGAAGGGGTCTTACAGCTCTGTTTGCAACCTGTAATTTCAGCAGTGATGTTGTTGTCTATTTTGATCCTTGTCCCTTGCCAGTACCTGCAGTAAAAAAACACTCCCACAGCAATATAAGCGGGGGAAAGGAAAAAATTGGCACTTATCCTGAGGCTGTAAGACGGCACTTCATGAGCGCATAGAGAAAAGTAGAAAACAAGAGGGGTCTGGAGGAAAACAACAAAAAAAAAAAACTGGAGTTCCTGGAAAGTTTTAAAAGCGGTCATTTGCTTCGTGTAATCTGAACGCACTTTCAAACTTTCGTCAATTGTAAGGCGTGTTGTACGGCGTACTTTTGTCGGCTGCCACTTTTAAAAAATCTGGCTGTGTGAATTCTTTTTAAAGTGATCGCTATTGACAGTAGTTGCTATTCACCTAAACTGAGGTGGTACCAGGTACCAGGTACTATCCACAACTTTTCCTAATGGAAAACCAAAAAAGAGCGAATCAAGCATGGTACGAGTTGAGCCGTACCATGCAGTGGAAGCACGGCTTTAATCAGTGTTGCTCCCTGCTCTGCATTCTGCACACAGAGATTATGGCACAGATCAGTTCGACCCCGCTGTCAGACAGATGGGAACCCAAAGGGGGGTCCCCAGAAACGGTCCCCCCCACGCCCCTTCTTGACTTGATACATGACCTCCAACCTGGAGCGCACCACAGCGAGGATGACTGACTGTATGAGCACTGAGAGAGATATGGATGGGGGCTGGAAGCCAGTTGGGGAGATTAAAACAATTTCTTATTTTAGCTAAACAATTAAATATTGCAAATATGTTAGATTAAAAATGTCATAGTATAGTATGTCAATGAAAATGTGAGAAAAAAAAAAAATAAAAATTAAAAAGTATAGTATTTAAAGAAATATGTCATAATATAGTATGTAGAGAAGGAACATCATGAAAGTCATAGTATAGTATATAACGTCATAAAAATGTCATATATAGTAGGTCGAACAAATGTCATAGTATAGTATATGATGTCAGTAATGGCTGTTGTGTGGCCTGTAAAATTGTCAACAGCAATGTAAATTACAGTAGATAGATTGTGTGGTTTATTGCCTACAACATGCTAAACCACTTGTATGGTGCACGTAGAAAAGTAGGGAGAGTGGTGGGGAAGGGGAAGGGAAATTAACTATAGCAAAGTACAGTAACAAAAAAGGATAGTTGTTGTGATTTGGGCCATCCAGGAGAATGATGGCTGTCTGCACCCCTCGTTGAGGGAAAGTAGGCCATCTATATATATATATATATATATATATATATATGTCTGCGTGTGTGTGTGCACATTTACTCAGACAGATGAGCTCAGGGTGTCAATTCATGATAAAGGTGAGGAGGAAATAAGTCTTTGCCCCGTTAACTTCAACGCCTCTCTGCTGCCTCCATCTATACCGGTGTCTCCCAAACCTCCATCAGACAAACAGCCTCGTCAGACACGAGCCGAAGGTCAGAGTTTGACTGCGTAAGACGAGGTGTTGATCAAAGTGACAGAGCTAAGTAGAGTAATGTAATTGGGTAGCAGGTCACGCGCAAGGTGCTTTTTAAACAGCAACTTATCACAAACAAACCTCCGACTGATGCTTTTATTTGTCCTGTTTCTTTGTCACGATGGAGACTCACAACTGCAAAGGTTTTATTGTGCAATTATTGTCACAATTTGACCAACACGACAGGTTTACAAGCTCAGTATTGACATTCACTGGATAATAAAAATAAAAAGTCAATAAACATGTTTCTCAAACTAGAAAATGTGTAAGTGCTGTACTTAAGCAGTACATTCATGTACAGTTTTAATTTCACTTGTGTACTACCATTTTATGCTTTTATACTGCTCATTGGGAAATATTGTGCTTTTTATCTCAGCAGGTTTATTTGGCAGCTATAGTTTCTATTGACCGTGCAGATAAAGGTTTTATACAAAACATATAATCGACATACAGACGATACTTAACAGAATATAAAGTTGTTAAAAATTAGCTCCACATCTGCCCTCCACAACACTTTATACATTGCTGTTTCCAAGTAAATACATCAGTTATAATAATCTGATAATATATACAACAACATAACATTCTGCATCTCGAATAATACTCATGTCCATTTACTTAATTATTACTTTGAATACAGGACTATGTGATTGTTCTTGCAGTGTGGTATTGCAACGTTTACTTCAAGCTGCACTTGTAAATATCTCAAGTGATCAAATGAAAAGGAGTTGTTCGTGGTGACAAACTCATCAAGAAATTCGCCCAACTTGACCAACTTGTTCCCCTAAACTGACATCAAACAATCCCATCAGGGCCGTTACTGCAAACTGGATCTTAGCCTAAAAGTTGATGCTCACAAGCTGCCGCTGTGACGACAGCACATACCCACCAGTACTACTGCAACACCTAAGGGCGCGATACTCTTGCATAATACTGTTTGTACATGAATATTCTACATCCAGCATATGCTTTAGACCGCACACAGGAATATGGTCTCACTTTGCCATTAATAATGCGCTGTTTTTAGAGATTTGCATCTGCTTCGGATAAGCTCTGTGGTTTTGTTCAGCATCTTTAGAACAACTTTTTTTCAGTTATTGTATTGAAAATGTTTCTTATTATTAATGTTATACAGCACGTTTTGAAGTTCGGATCGTCTTTGATCATTAACAACGTGCGTGCGTGCGTGCGTGCGTGCGTGCGTGCGTGTGTGTGTGTGTGCGTGCGTGCTGTGTTGTGTTTTAACTTAATGTCTACTGGTGAATTATCAAGAGACAATAAATTATCTGTAAACTTTGAGTATTGGAAAAGGAAATAGAGGATTCGAATCAAATCAGATTTTTAGCGTTAAACATGTACACAGCACACACAGGGAAATAAAAACTTTATATTCAGCCCATCTTAGTGTTAGGAGCAGTGGTCAGCTATTATATTGCTCAAGGACACCTCCAGGAACCGGTATGCTAAATGTGATTCTTTTTAAATATACTTCGTACAAACTTGTGCATTAATAATCGAATAATTAGTTTGCACACAATCTTTGAAATGAAAAACATCTTAGACAGAAGATAATATTCAGAATTAACACTCCGACTTGTCGCAGTAATCACTACAGCATTTTATTCCCCGCCATTGACTCTGGACTTTATATGAATAAATGAAAATATCTTGTGTACTAAATCAAAATCTCAACTTTGAGTGGGAATAAATGTTTGAAGGCAGTGCAATAGGTCTGTGTTGATATAATGAGCAAGCTGTGGATATGAATCATTTCCGTCATTGCAGGTATTACAGTTCTGCGCCTTGGGCAATGCGCCATGATTGATAACTCAGATGATTACACTTTGCCAATGGGAGAGGGAGGAAGAGCAGGAGCGGGGAGGGGAGGGGAGGAAGAGAGGGAAGGAAAGGACATAATGACACTAATGATAATTACAGAATTGTTAATCCCTGAATTTTCAACGAAGTAGCCGTGCCCTTAGTCCTAGACATAGCAAGACGTCCTTTAATCGCCCTATATCATTAAATGCATTTAACCAGTGTATGATTTCAATCCAAAGGTAATGACTTGACAATGGATCTCACTGAGGATGAGTTCTTTTTCTGAATGTGCGAGTTCATAAGAACATGAACATTTTGCAGATGAATAAATCTAGGATTTACCAACATGAATAACTGTGAGCCTAGAGATGTCATCATCACTTTGGGGCTTTTTCCAGCAGTTGTCTCAGAGTATTTGTTCTTGCAGTGTGTGTGGCCTGTGCACTCACACATCTGTTTCATGTCAACCTTCATTAGAAGGCCACATTACCCTCATACATACAGTACGTACCATGTCACAGAAACATATGGCTCTTCATTTATGGATGATGTCATTTTTATGGTGACAGCCCGTTCATCTCCTGTGGCTGGACCTTTATATATTAAAGCTAAATTTGGCAGCTAATGTTGTAGATCTGGCAAGTAAATAGGGGAATGCACTTGTGAATACGACCTGTAGCAAAGAATATCAATCAGCCTGGAGACTCCGCTGAACACTTTTAATCTCTTTAGTGAAACAGATAAATGCATTTGAAAAAAGTTCTTGAATTGGCGT
Organism: Bovichtus variegatus; assembly: GCA_943593645.1. Classification (NCBI taxonomy): domain Eukaryota; kingdom Metazoa; phylum Chordata; class Actinopteri; order Perciformes; family Bovichtidae; genus Bovichtus; species Bovichtus variegatus. Next base: position 9,217,667 of record CALSCE010000091.1, on the reverse strand, counting down.
TTGTTAGAATGCCAGTTTATACCAGATGCCATCGATGTTTCACACCTTGATCAATGAATCAAGATCAAGATCTAAAAACATTCAGCTCTTCAGCTGCTGAATGCTCCAACATGATCACTAGCTAGTCACTGACTCTGCCTGTCCGATGTTTGGTGGCGAGCAGGTTACGTACAGCAGCATAAAAGCAATGATGAGAGTGAAGCGTCTGAACCAAAACAGTGAAGTCGCAATGCAAGCGAAAATATTTGGCTAAAGGAAGCTAAAACGTTGCAGTCAAGTAATAATGCTCCGTGGGTTAGTCACCTTTCACATACGCACAGTGATGTGATCCACTGTTCCTATGAAGAATGTTAATTATAGCAGCTTCAACGGTACAGTTCCATTGTCTTCTTCCAGGTATAAGGTAAGGTATAACTGTGTGTCATTTTCAAACTTATTGCTACAGCTGAACGCTTTTGAGATATGGAGAGAGATCCCTGCGACATTTAATCTGCAAACAACATGAACACTCCACTTATGAAAAATGAGTTTTCTCAGATTTTTTTTTCCCGCGTCATGTTGTCAGCCCTGTCCCAACAGTCTGCCCGTATAGCAGCTTGCTAATTACCAGACAGGGGCCTCACTCCCCCGATGCAGACCGGCACACTCACAACGTCACAGTGGCTAAATGAGAAAAGTGAAAGTTAGTGAACCTCCCTGCTGTGTTTTCCGGGCGACAGTCCTCCTGAAAGCACCATGTTTTGTCTATCATGTGTAACCTGCTCTCTCTCAATAAACTAAGCTCATGGACAAACATTTACCGTCTGCATGGCTGAACATGGACAGAGCAGGTTTGTGTTTATGCGTGCATGCCCTTGCAAATGAGTGTATGTCCTTGTACTTTTTTGTTCTTTATGTACATTTCTTTACAGTATGTGTTTGTGTCGTAGCTGTTTTAGTTATGAATCAGCTCTGTGAGTATTTATGGACAAGCACCTGCGCGTGTTTGCTATTACTACCTGTTTGTGTGTGTCGTCGTGTATGTGAGAAAGTCTGTCAGTGAAGGGATGATAAACAATTCCCAATTAGCCCGTCTGAGGCCAGACAAGCTAACAAAAACACACACCAATTTGGACTTCTCAGAAAGCTTATCCCCAACTCTGGTGTCACTAACCTGCACGACCTTTGACCCTTTGAGTCTTCTTTAATTTGAACTCCATGGGTCAAACCGGCAGAGGTAGAGGATGGAGTGCAGACAGTTTAAGTCTGCTGGTATAATATAACACTAATGGGTTTGCAAAAACACCCACTGCAATCCGCCTTTTCGGTGAGATAAATCAATAGGAATACTGTGTTCCGCCCACCTGTATCAGAGAGGGAGTGGGAGGGATAAAGGGAGTAAGTGATGGATATAAGAAGGGATTTAATGCAAAAATAAAACATAACTTGGAACAAAAATAGATTTGAGTTAAGAGTGTGCTTTATATATTTCTTATTTTTAGCGAGCAGACAGGCTCATCTGTTTGCAGTGAGGGGAGGAGAGGCTTCACAGGAGAGCCGGATAAGTCACTGCTCTCAGAGAAGGAGGATGGAAATGAGATTGGAGGATGAAGATGAACAGCAGAGGGTGGATAAGGTGAGCAAAGGAGAGTGATAACTGGATGAATACAGAGGAGGATGACTGAGTGGAGAAAAAAAAGGCTTATTAAAGGGAGGTGGAGAGGTGAGGTGAGCTGTGTTGGTGCCAGTCTGTGGCAGAGTTGCTCCACCATGTCCCTCTGTTTTGGCTGGCAGATGGGTCCTGTCGTGGTGCCGCCTGAAGGATGGCGTGCCACGCAGACGCCTTTACACACACACAATGTTCTCTCGCAATTTTACTTCCTTTCTTGGCAGCATGGCCTCAGTACTGACAGATTGAGACCAAACACGCAGGCAATCAGCTCAGACACCTGAGAGCGCCCTGAGGACCCTCGCTCTCGCTGGCAGGCAGAAGGGACTGCTGGCTACGCTGCAAAACACCAATTAGGCCCTCAAAAAAAAAGCCCCTTTAAATAACCAATTAGAGAGCCATTGTAGAATATGGAGAAGAGTGTTAACTGTTAGGTGTGAAGGAACCAACCTGTGCAGTTTTATTGGACGGCCACATGGTCGGATGTCACGTTTAGACGCTGAGGATGTGCTGACAGCGGACACTGACATGACAGAGGTTCATCGTGCAGTTGACCCGGAACATCAAATCCCTTTATCCTTTTTTCAGTGGATGGCAGGTGAAGATGTCAAATCTGAATTGTCAGAAAATGATCTTTTAAAGATAGCTTGCCATTTTGACATAGAACATTTACAGTGGATCACATCCAAGGAATGTAGAGGGACTGATTCCTGCACACTCTTAGTAATTAGGGTAACAAAGGGGTTCTTCCTGAAGGGCTGAGGTTCTACCCAGAAGCACAGGTTTCTGAGGAACCCTTTCTTCAAAAAAGGGTTCTTTATAAAGCTAAGGGTTTCATTAAGAACCATTTTGCGTGTTTAAAGATCCTACCTGCCCACACACAAACTGTGATTGTGAACCATGAGTGTTGTGGGTTTCAGCCCGGGCCTTCACGCAGCCTCGCTGAGCTGAAGCTGGTGGACATGTTCCCATGGCTTCAGGCTAGAATGACAAAGAAAACACAATGTTGCGGATAAGAGTAATCCTACCCCTAATGTACAATATATAAGATTCAAATATCTGTGGATTATAATACCATTCTTCGTAGAATCCTCTGAAGACAAGAGGGTTATAGGTGGAGCAATTATAAAAAGGCTTTTCTTTTAGAGCCCCTTGGGTTGGTTCTCAATGAAACCCTTGGAATTTAAAAGGGTTTTCTGCAGAACTCCATGGATGGGTTTTTATCAGCACCCTTAGAAAGTGGAATGGTTCTGGATAAAACTCCTAGAGAAGGTTCTGGGTGAGACCATATACAGACGGTTTCAGGTGTAACCTTTTTATGTTGGGTCCAAGGTAGAGCCCGCTGAAAAGGTTCCATATAAAAGGTTCCACCGCAAACCAAAAAGGGTTCTTCTATGAGGATAAGCTGAAGAACCCTATATGGTTCTAGTTAGTATCTTTATTTCTAAGAGTGCAGGGCAGTGATGAAGTGAGCCGCTACTGAACACTGAACACTGAACACGGCAGACTTCACAAGGACAAGGCCAAAAATGGTTGCTGGAATGAAACTGTTGTGTAATGACATAACTATGTGATTACTTTCTATTTCTGTCCACTGATGTGGCAACTCTATGTCTCTGAACCTGTGTGTATGTATGTGTGTGTGTGTGTGTGTGTGTGTGTGTGTGAAAAAGAGAGAGAGCGCCAAAGTGGGACAGAGACAAGTGTCCTTCTGATTGATGTCTCAGCCTCCATCAGGACCAATCAATACAATCCCTCAGAATTACTGTCACAACAAAATGAATGCACACACAAACACACACATGGAAAAAAAGAAAACTGTTCTGTTAAATAATTTAAATTCCATGACAAAATAGACCAAACAGGAAGACAAACAGTGTAGGATCATTCTGGTCTGTTACAGCCTGGGTCTTATGTTTGTAGTTTTAGTCATACTTATCAGTAATAATGACTTTGCATTCACCTAGTTGCAGTTAATGCTGAAAAATCATACAACTGAAAAGTTAGTCTTTTGTTAACCAAAGTGTTTGCTGACAACATGCAGGACTCAGGATTCAAAACCTGTCAAAGTCTTGCGTTTTGTATGAAAAGTAACATTTCCTTCATTTCAAAAACAAAACACATAAGGTGTTCTCACTTTTAGTTTTACCTCCAAGTAGAGTAATTAAGATCATTGTTGCCTTATTTTGATTGTCTGATCGCTCGTTTCTCAACCTGTCTGACTTTGTTGTAGCGATGTCGCCATGTTTCCAGATCTCACCAATTACTCTTGTTATCATAACTGATGGAGAAAGACCCAGAATATCTGGTCATATCACTATCAGATTGAGACAATGCTGTTGTAGAACATATTCCTATTTTGTTTTGTTGCAATACAGACCGCCTCTCTCCCTCTTCCTGTTCTCTCTCTCCACCTCTCTGTCCTTTTGAGTGAGGATCTATCCTTGTTACATGGTGGCAGATTGACTTTGGCTGGAAAATAGGTATCATGTTTCCTTGGGGTGACATTTGTCTTCATAGATACCATGTTGAGACACGGAGAAAGAGGGCGAGAGAAACAAATAGTGACAGAGAGATGGTCAATAAGTAATAAATAGCGAGGACAACAAGAAGGAAAGAGAGTTAAGGACATGGGAAGATAGAAGCAGACGGAGAAATGGGACACAGAAGGACGAGAGAAAATGGAGGGAATTTGGAAACCGGAGATAAAAAATGATCTTCGGAATTTGGCTGGCTACTTTGGGCATCCTGGATGGGGGGATGAAACGGAGGATAGGTGTGAAGTGATTAAAGTATTGTGTTGGCCTCGTGAGGACAGACAGACAATCTTTTCTCTTCTCATATTTTCTTTAACCAGGGAACGTCGTCCCACGCCTCCTCTGGTCTAAATCACATGAGGCTGCAGTGAAACAGCTGGAACCAATGTGAGCGCAGGGCTGCTGGTCTGGGATCTGTGGAGGGATACAGCAAGAAGACAGATGCTGATAACTAATGTTTGTAATTATGGACACACACACACACACACACACACACACATGCACATCCTTTGTGTTTGTTCTGACCTGTGTATTTTGAATAGAATCAGGTTTATTAAGGAATTTGCCTTGGTATTTGGTGCACAACATAATATAAAGGAAAAAGAAAAAACAAGTATTGCAAAAGTCAAGTACCATAAATAGAAAATGTTTGAACAAAAAATATGAAAAACATATAAAAAAATATACATCATGATATCGCCGCTTATAGAGAGGTGAAGGAAAACTGTAAGAAAGAAAACTTGATTCAAAATTCCATTGGCATTTTCTAATAATTAAAAACCAAGCTTCGGAACAAAGCCTTTCTCCAAACTGTGTCACGCGGCTCGCTTATTACGATGTCTAGATAAGCATGTTCTTTTTTTTTTTTAAACATTGATATTATATATTATATTATTATTGTTTTTTATATGTCAGTTTTTACGTGCCATTCAATCAGAGGTGAAAGGAACAAATTACATTCAAATGTTGTTACTGTAACAAAGCCCTACTTTTCTGTACTTCTATGACTTCTATTTTCTTTTTATTATTCATTTTGCTTTTACTTAAGACTTTTTTTTTTATCCTTGCACTTGGGCCCGGAGCTTAATAAGACAGTTACCTTACTTTCTGAAGCCAGTAATATTTACTGTGATTTACTATAAGTAAAGTGTATTACAGGCTAAATACGTGCACGACTTCGATCAACATTTCATCTTCCCTCATCACCCGACGTGTAGCACATCCATTACATCCTCATCCTAGGAAATACACAGTATATGTAAAAGCTCAGTCACACGCACTCGCGCACACACAAACATTGTCATCCGTGGATACACAGACTGAGCAAGGTCACTGTGGGCATCTGTGTGAGCAGCGGTGTTGAATGTTTGGACTGGAAACTGCACTTGATGCCACTTCAAACAACGCACCAAAAAATGGTCCTCTGTGTTTGGTGAGTGTGTGGCTATTTTTATTCGCTCATTCACTTGTTGTCGGAAGAGCGGCTTTTATTGGCTGAGGACAAACTGGAGCAGTGACAAACAGTGTGTCTTTGTTTACCTGAGGATACTAAAAAAAAAAGTAGCAAAAGCATTTTGTGTGGCATCCCTTTAAACACATTTCATTTTATCTCCAACTGTAAAGAAAGATGTATGAAAGTACATCTATATACAGTACATACAAACAGTAGCAGTGGGAGCGCCGGCGGGCACGTCTATATCAAGAACGGCTTTCTGTTTATTAACTCACGCAAACACATTCACACATGCTGCGCACACATGTGCACATCCATCAAAGCTTTCTGTCACGCTTTGAGGGAAAAGACATTTATAACTCCACATCTGAAAGTCTCAAATGGTCGTCGCCTCCGAGGGACACACCACTGGCGTAAACCAAGGATGTTATTTGGCAAACTTCACCAGCCTTATATCCCTACCATGCACAGACACGAGTGTCATTACCTACAGACGAACCAATGCGGGAAAACCAATTTAATACAAATTTGGTTTCTACAACGGAAGCTGACGCTAGTCTTACTATCGGCCCTTTTTGGATCTTTCTGTCGCTTGGTCATGACACTGGTTTGAAATACCCTCCTGTCGTTCACTGTCGGTTTGTTGTTGATACCCATGAAAAGAGTCGTAATATATTTCAACATGTCTTTAAGCTTTCATTGCAGTACATGGTGTTTTTCTGCTCAACCACCCCAAGGCCACCAGAGTCAATGTCCCTTCAATGTCTCAATTTACATTTGATATTTCATGTTACTTTTATCCCAATAAATTTTAGATACAATTTCCTACACTAATAACGTTACTTAATTGAAATACCAACCCGGTCTCCTACAAAATGACGTTAGCGTATAACTAAGCTGAATTCTCAATAACGTTTCAAGGGAAATACGTTTTCTCCTAGATTACGGTCACAGTTTTAAACACGTGGTTAACGTTGTAAATGTAAAGCAAACGAAACAAGAACGCAAAAAAACTTCGAGGATATGTTTAGGCAACAAAAGTACTTGGTTAGGTTTAAAAAAAAAAAATAAAGATAATGATTTAACTTTGAAAAAGAATGTTTGTCGTACGTCAATTTGATCTGCCCATGGTGCTTGAAGAAGCTTTCAGACATTACAGTAAACCTCTTTTGTTTTGCTCACACGTTTTACCACATGAAGGCTACTTCCTATCTCGACAATTTGAACGCAACATGTTCAGAATCCCAAACTATTATCACGGAGCACGACCTTCTCTGTCACTTTTTGCAAAAACCTTTCAGTTCTAATTCTGTCAGAAAGAGTCATTGCTGAGGGGACATTTTATTTTCCACAAAGCAACAGGCAATTCATGTCTCTGCCAGTCATTGACAAGTGTCGGTGTATTACTCCTCTGTGTCAATCAGATGCTCCCACCAGAACCTTCCTCCTTTTAGGGTTTAGCTTTTTTGAGCATCACTTTGTCTGCGGTTGTATTTATTAATTTATGACACTGTGCTGGAACTGGAAATCTGTTTTTTGACGCTTGTCTCTTAGAACAGGCAAATAAAATCTGCTCTTGAAAAAGGAATTATTTTATTTCAAAATATCATGTTTCACATGGGAGTCTGGCTATTATAGCTCAAGTGGCAGAGTGTGTTTCATCTGTTTAAAGCAGAAATACACTCTCCAACTCCAAGGTCAAACCTCATCCTGATGATGAAATTCACTTCACAACCACTGATAGCAATGCTAATGACCACATGAGAAGGGAGGCTCCTTAATCAGTAGAATTATTCCTCTCATGCTCCCTCTGTTTCAGGAGACAGTGGGCCTCTCCTCATTTGTGTGATGGCTGTGTTGCAGGGGGTGTCCCTGCCGGCTGGAGATGACGGCTGCAGAGAGGCAGTGGAGTGACTGACGACTCCGAGATAGTCCGTCTGTCAGACAGAGTGATGGCTGGGAGACACTCGCTGACAGATCAGGCGAGACGAGAAGAAATAAGAGGAGAGCAAGAGGAGGACGACGAGGGGGGAAGCCTGGCAGCTTTGTCTTTCAATCAAGGGGGATGCGGGCGGTGGGGACAGCAGAAAAGAAAAAAGGAAGAATCAGGCGGCACTTATAACGATGATTTCAACAGGGATCAAAGACTGAAAATGTGCTCCATTAAGCTCCATTAAGCTTGTATGCATCCGGTGTCGTTTAATGATATCAAAGACTGTCTGCAGCCGGTGTGAAAGCTCTCACCCTGGGCAGATATAATGAACAAGAATGAATGTCTGTAATCAGCCCAGTATCTTAATTAGGATGGGAGGGCTGGTAAAGAGCAGCGCTCCGCTATGGCTTCAATCAGGCACATTTTGACTCGGAGGGAGAAAATGTATTGATACCTTTTGATTATAGGTCATTAGTATATTAGGGGTAATTTTAGTGGTAATAGCTAAATTTGGCCTGTTAACATGGCGAACTAAGACGGTGCTAAACAGTTTACCTGCTTAACATCAGCATGTTAGTGTTGCCATTGTCAGCATGTTAGCATGTAGCTGAATTGCTGTGGACTCTTAGTCTTGTTTTAATGGTTGATATTCTCTAAATCGTGGATATAATAATGTCAAAATAGCCTAATGTTGAGCAGGTTGAACAGTAGTATTTATGTAGAAATGCAAGGGCAAAAGTAGCCATATTCCCCAGTGTATAACTGCATAGTACTGATTTTATATTCATTCTCATCTGTATTTAATTTAATTCCTCCATTTATGTTCTATGCCATTTTTTATCTTCCTTCCAAAGATAATTGTCCATTTTGATCCAAGTTAAATTGCACCGTGGAAAAGTTCAATCAATTTGCATATCCTTAGCTGCCGAGCAGTCAATCATCCCGGTGTCAGGCAAAGTGCTTCTCCAGGGGTCACACGTGGTTTGCGCTCTCAGGTTTGCCTCCTCCAGGCCCAACACATCCAGGACATGAGCAGCACTGACACATATTAGCACAAATCCTCTTTCTCCGCTTCTCTCACTCTCCTCCCCTTCACACATTTATTGACAAGTCCTGTTTCCTCCACGTTGAAACTAATTGGCCCGCTTTAGAACCCGAACTCGATTACGTTTCTCTTCTTTAGTATAAACAAAGAGTTTGTTTTGCGTGTTTAAGAGCCGCTGGCTTGAGCTCTTAACTCCTGGTGAGACATAGGTACCAGGGAAGCCTTGATACTCGTGCTGCGTTCCAGACGACTCGGAATTTGAATGTTTCCAACCTCCTGCGAGGAAAAGTACAATGGAGCGCCATTCAAAGTTGGAGTTCCTACTTGTGAACTCGGGGCAAAACCATCCACCTCGACTTCATGAAGAAGCAATAAACCATCAACTAAAAGCATATTTGCCTGTTGATAATTAAAATGATACTCACTATCATATAGTAGAACCTGTTGCTGCATGTAAATGTATGTCGCCAATGTTAGTAGGTAGCTGGTTACAGTAAACAATCTCTGGAACGTGCGTATCTTGCACAAAAGTTATTTGGGAAAATGTTAAAAATATCCAAAAAATAATGTGGAGGCCGCACTGCTGAGAGTTAAATTGCGCGTACGCTTGCCAAGGCAACATCAGTTTCTCACGGTCACCCGTGTCTGGTTTCCTGCACCTGGAAATTTCAACTGGGAAAATTCCGACCTCCGAGTTGTTTGGAACGTAGCATTAAAACAAACGTTTCTACCTTTGTATACATGTTGTACACATCCAAATAAAGGACATTTTAATGGAACTTTTGATCAAATCCTGCACCAGACCCCTGAGGAAGAGAGAGCTGTCTAATGTGAAGCCTGTCAGTGGAGCTGTAGTCATTTAGAAACAAAGTGATAGCCATGCTTACTAACACTGTCATCACTCTTCAGCAGGATGACAGCAACGCATACTGTACTCTATACCCACAGGCGGAGGGAAACAGTGACTCGAGACTTTTACTGAAACAGACACAGAGAGCAGAAAAATGAGATGGAGAAAAAAAACAGGACGATGAAAAGAAAGATCAAGGACCATGTTGATGTTTCCTTTTGTCAAAGACAGCTCTTTATTTTCACTTTTGTCCGCTGCTGCCATCTTTTCTTCTTCTGTGTTGACTCATCTTACGTTCTGTTTCTATCTTTGTCTTTCAGTCTGTAACTGTCTCTTTTCTCTCGTCAGCCTCCCCCCCCCCCACACACACACACACAAACCTTATCCTGTCATGTTATCATTGATTAAAAAAACATCCCAGAGGTCTCACCCATAATCAGCTCTTGAAACTACACAGAAGCATGTATCTATACACACTGACGCACGCACACACACACACACACACAGTCTCATGCAGATAGGACGTGTTTCCGTATGTCTGGTAAATTTACGTCATGATATATATATATAAATCATGTCACTCTAAAACTCTCAGTACTCAAATACGTGATCAAGTATGAAGAATTTTAAATTGATCCTTCCCGCGTCACCGTCCCCTCCCCTAATTGGCTTCCTGGTGTATCCTCCCCTCGGTGAAAATCTCCAATCAACCATCTGCCGTGACATCTCTGTGCGCCGCCACTCTGCCCCTTATCTCTGTCCCTTCGCCATGTTCCCGCTGATAGTGTCAAAATGCAATATTCGCCCAAAACAGCCATTAGACAAAACACAGCGAGTGAAAACAAAGTCCACAATTAGCCGTGCACTGTCCTTTCTGACACCATATATGAGCCACAGCATCTGTGTGTGTGTGTGTGTGCGTGCGTGCGTGCGTGTGTGTGTGTGTGTGCAAGCGAAGGCCCTCCTGTGATGGACATGATAGGCCAGGACAGATGGCTTCCTCTCCTAGCAACCTGCCACTACACTCACACATTTACAAGCGTGCACACACACACACACACACACACACACACACACACACACACACACAC
>CALSCE010000091.1:9175903-9207100 GCA_943593645.1 Bovichtus variegatus | reverse complement strand
ACACACACACACACACACACACACACACACACACACACACACACACATATACACACACACGCCTGAAGCGCAGCCTCCGTGTTTGGTCGTGGTTGTTGTTGCCTGTTCCAGTACTAGCCTTATTCTGTCGCTCAGAGCAGCAGGAGAGAGCTACATCTGTGCCATGTTTGCTTGTGATGTGGGTACAGAAATAGTCGTGAAGGAGCCGGCGTTTGAACCGACCATTCAGCTCTCTGACATCTTTGGGTAAAAATAAGCTGTCTGGGACGCGGTGGGCCCTTTGGTGTTGAGTTTAACATCTGCTTGTCATAACCTGGTGCTTCATCATACCGTGGTTGGGCAGCCACAGGTGTGTTAGCTTTTCAGCTGAGACTGGATAACATTTCAATTGACTATTTCCACTGATGACATCACAAGAGGTGGAGTTTTGTTTCCCTGATCATTATTGGATTTGTTATCTTTTGATTGAAATATTGTCACCTGAGGTTCTCCATGTGCTGGAATAGAAGGAAGAATCCACTGTGAAATACTGTAACACTGAAAACAAGTAGCTATGTTACGCTGTTTCCATTATGTTTTAACTAAACAATGTAAAATCAAACTGAGATATTTCCAGTGAAGGTCATGAAAAGTTGCTTTTTTTAAATGTCATAAAAAAAAGTCATAGCATAGTATGTCATTTGAAAAAGAATCTGAATAAAGTATGTTATTAAAAATGTCATTAAAAAAGTCATAGCATGGTTAACAATAAAGAGTGTCATAGAAAATGTACAAAACATTTTTTTATGTTATTGTACAGTATAAAAGAAGCCATAGTATAGTACGTCACAAACAAGTTATTGTTTAGCATAAAAATAAAGAATGTCATAAAAAAGTCATCAAAGTCATAGTATAGCACGCTATCACAATGTCATAAAAAAATCATAGTATATTATGTTATAAAAAACATTTTTTAATGTCATGGGCACCCAGATAGCTGTGTTGCAAACTGCCCTTTGGCCCTTTGCTGCATGTCTTTCCAGTCTAATCTTTATAACAAAGGCAAAAGGCCAAACAAATATTCTAAGAAAAAACAAAAATTTAAAAAAGAAATGTCACAAACAATGAAATAAGTCACAAAAATGTCACAAAAAGTCATAAAACTGTCATAATATAGTATAAACAGATAAGAGCAAAAAAAAAAATACAAATTTCCAACTAAAAATGTATTCTGTCAAATAACATTTTCAAAGGCTTATATTTCCATAGTAGAAAAGTCTCTTTAGATGAACATCACCACCTCTGATCATAGCATTCTTTTATTTTGTCTTTACTGATAATTTATCATTTTAGTGTAACATTATTTATGATGGCCAAGGCTAGACTTTCTGGCATTGCATTATTTTCAGGAAAAACACAAGGCTACTATACAGCGGTTGCAGTTATTCATTTTACTTTATTGCTGTTGGCAAGGCAAGACTCCGACCTCGAGTGACAGAGGTAAAATAATTGAAAAAAGCTTTTCTTTTTAAAGCCAATTTCCTTACTTTGGGTCAATGTTGGTGCTACACCTGTTTTTGTAAAAAATGTGTTTGAATTAAAGAAAAACACACCTCTACAAATGACATTACATTTATTGGTGAGGTGAGCAACAGAGAACAACTCCATTGGTGTGAAGTATCTTCATTGTGTGTTTCTATATGAAGATAGATGATAGCACAGGGTCCCTTTGGTTTAGACACTGCTGGAAACTTTCACTTGAATCTCCCTGGACATCCTGGAAGTCATGGTAGTAGTGGGTTGTGCAAATGTAGGTCTGAAAGACAGAATGACAAAGTTGCAATAATATGATGAAGAACACCATCCAGGGACTGACTGGCTCGAGGAAAGATCATTGGTCAGAAATTGTGACGTTGAAATGTATGCGACAGCGTGGGAAAGCGGAGGTGACAATGAAAATTAGAACAGGAGGAAATAGCAGAAACTCACCCACAGAGTAATAAAGGCAGAACTCAAAAGACAATTGTTTTTTGATGGGCATTAATATTGCCATTATTGCTTGGAAAAACTCCTTGCATGAAAAATGGTGGAATGCCTTCCACCATGGGGTGAAATATTTTACTTAATAAAGGAAGTAATTCCCTAAAGCTGTCAGATATAATATCCATCATATAAGGATGTCTTTATTTAACTTTTTTTACGATGAGGTTAGTGGGCCAACGTATGTAGAAATTCTGATATTTTGCCTCTGAAAAAAAGAACATTTAATATTTGATCAAATTGTAATATGTTTTCTTTCATTTATTCACCAGTGTTACACAAATGTGTGGTCCTTGATCAAATAAAGCACTTGTTACTGTTGTTTAAAAATCTGCCAGTAGTAGCTGCCTAATTGAATGAAATGAGCCGTGTTTGTATCAGCCCATCTACCCGGTACAGAATTTAAACTTAAAACATTAAAACAATGAACTAACATTATCAACAGAGTGTAAAGAGGTAACAGTGCTGACGTTCTGTCAAAGACGTCTTTGTGTTGTGTTGCAGAGATATCAACTGAGATTAGCAAGCTAACAGCTAGCTGCTCCGTCCAGGCTGTAATACCACTTGTTCCTCTAGAGGTGATAGTGAGTCACTGTAGCTCCAGTGTCTCAGGACAGAGGGAGAAGAAGTCCAGCTGCCTGACTCGCATGTAAATATTACAGCCATGTTCAGTGTCTGTTTTATGGTTTGTTTATTGGATTACATTGATGTAATACAGGATGTTTCTCTGAGTGTATATCTGTCAGCAGCCCCGGGAAACTGCATAGCTTCAGTTAGCTTGAGTTCAGCCACAGCACGGGGAACTGAAGAGTATGTTGCTGCCGTTACCCAGGTCCAGCAGCCCGCTGTGACTGCTGGTGCTGGGGCTTGTTCTGGCTGAGCTCAAGTCTCTTAGGCCGCTGACGGAGGCTTCGTCTGACGGAGGCGGCTGCCGAGTGCCGGCTCTGCCACTCGTCGTTTTCTAGTTTCTGCTACTTTGGATTTAGTCCAATAAACAAACTAACGTAACCTTACACAGACTACAGCCCCGGTTAACATCAGTGCCCCAGTAAACACAGATGGATCAGCCCCACGTGAAGATTATAAGACAGCCGTGTTTTCTGACCGGCTCTTAGAGTTTCAGCACTTTGGTCAAACTTTGGTATTCTTGCCCAATGACTGACTGACTGACTGACTGACAGGCATTACACAGGAGTAAATGCAATACACCATATAAAGAATGAATTAGAATACAATACATATGCCAAACTACTACAACTAAAATATAAACATAAGAGATTGTAGAGTTTAGAGGTGAAATACTGCCTCCTGTTTCTTTGGAGCAGGTGGCTCAGAATTACACATTGAACCTTTAAGGATTCAATGATTTATTTGTTTTGCTCTTGAAGTGCCTTTCTTATGTAATAGACCCAGGAGACAGGCTGTTGATGTCAGTTTCTCTTGGCTTCAGGTTTGAACTCTCCTCACAAGCTCTTCTCTCTGAGGTCGAGGCCAACACTGTCCCCAGAAAGAATATCACACAATACAGTTGAGTGGATCTGTCCAAGAATTCACTTGTACTTGACAGAGATATCGATTGGTTAATGCTAATCCTGAAGTCTGCTGATGAGAGATGTCATCGACCTGTCACAGCGGACTATAAGTGAGAATCTGGCTGCAAAGGCAGCGGGGTGGCAGAGAGGCGAAGAATCAGGGGTCCATCCTTTTATCTACTTGACAATCAAACCTGTATATTTATAGACAAGAGGCAAAACCCAGAGGAAAGATCTATCAAAGTGATTGCATTCACTGTGTCTGCAGATGTTGTGTCCGTCTGTTTGTGTGTGAAAAGCTGAGTCTGCCATTATATATTGTGGTTTGTCCACTTCAAAAGAGCGAGCGTGCGTTGTAAGTCAACAAGGTGGATCATTGTTGTCTATCACTGAAGGATGCTACAGGCTAAGAATAACCGAGGCCACAATAAAAAAAAATGACGAAAGCAGTAATTACAATCTCAGCTCCATGAAATCCTAATGCAATTACATGCAGTTGTTTCTGCAGAAATCAACAAGAGAATTATAGTTTAAATGACTCATTTGCAAAGACAAGCAATAAAACAGGCTTCAGCTATGTTCTCTGGGTTTGAGGGCATATAATGCAAAGTTCATCATGCATTATTTATACGTTTTATATTAAAAGTAATATATGCAGCTTCGTGCGGCTCCTATTACAGAGTGGAAGCGGAGCTATTGATTAAACACTTTCTGTGTTTGACGTATCATGTGTTTGTGCAAAGACAGAGGCAACGGCTACAAAAAAAAGTGTATTTTCTTGACAGCAGTGTGGCAATAAAATATGGTAACTTTCAGTATTTATATCCTGTTCCATATGGACCTCCAAAGTTTTAAATATTCAATAAATAAGAGACATTGTGTGAAATATAAAAACAAACCAATAAATTATTAAATGTAAGCATTCATTAAAAGTCAACCTCACTATTATGAAATGTTTCATATTAAAATGTTTTTTTCATTATTATAAATATTATCTATAATGGTATTTTTCGCAATGACACTTTTATTTCATGTCCCTTTTTACTTCATACTCACGTTAAGCCAATCACAAGCCATCTCCACAACTGCTACCAAATTTAGCCAATTAGCTCATGTTAGCTAGCTCAACAACAAATGTCAAACTAATCCTGAAATAACCAATGAAAATCAACACAGTACACAGAAAACGTTACTAAGTCTCCTAGGTCTGATTTAAAGGCACTAATTATTCACCATGATGAGAATATTGAGGCCTATTAGTCCATCTATAATGCTGTGTTCTTATGTAAATATGTTTTTGTTCCACTTTAACACGTGCACATTGAACCACCAGATCAAGTTAGTCAAGAATAGGAGTGTGTGCCTCTTGTCCACGTGTAAATAATTCCCAAGCCTTATCTCTATCACATCAAATATTTAAGTGGCTCCTAGAGTAATAAAGTTAGGATTGATTAGAGGACGTGCCCCTGCGTTTGGACGCCTGGAGCGGGATGGAACCAATAAGAGAGGTAATTAGAGGAAGAGAAATGGGAGAAAGATTGAGAGGGGGGATACACTTGTGTCTATCTTTTTTGTCAGCATTTGTATTTAACAGATTTGCAGTTAAAGGGCAAGAGCTCAATTCAACTTAGATACTATCACAAAGCACTTTCATACCTGCAGGGGACAATAAACCAATTAAATCTATGCTATCTGAGAATATCCACTAAGATGTGCAGTCAGGCAGCTTGACATTATTAGGTTCAGTCCATGTGCGCAGGCATGTGTGCAAAGTCACAAACTGGCGTTCTATTTCTTTAATATTGAACCGCACAAAGACTACAAAGGTTTCTACAAAGCACATGCATGCCATCTAGTGTTGAACTCCAGTTCAATCACGTTGGTTCAGAGAGGCTGCACATGGCAACATGAAAGTCCCACAGAGTGTAAGAGAGGGATAGAAAGAGACAATTGAGGACAAATTTGCAAAACTTTACAATTTAGGAAATCCTGAATAAATGACAATGAAAGAAATGGAAACGGGAATTGAGGATTTCGAAACCTTTTGTAATGGTACACGTACACAGCATGGCACAGCGCTCACAGTGACATTTAGACTCTGCTTTTAACCCATCCTACTATTAGAAGCAGTGAATGAACAGCCACAGTTAAGTGGTTAAACTAAATAAAGCACCACCACATGCAAAAAGGATGTCAATTATTACATTCTGTGCATCTAGGGGTTGTAGAGGGAGTGTTTGTGTGCACAAATTATTTACAAATGTATATAAATGTTTTAATGTTTAAAGTGGGTGTCAGAGATCAAGAAAATAATGAAAAATTATACACATGCCTGCACTGTCGAAAATAACATCGCTGCCTGGGAAAGAAATTCACAATTACTTCAAGCACTTCAATAGCAAGGACATCATTAGAACAGTCTTTGGATTTGTTTATGTTTGGATACATACTTTTCATTGATTTATAGCATTGTCCGTATCCCTGATTCAAACAAAACACAAACAGTACTGAGTGGCATGGGATCCCATAATAGCTGAATTACTGAAATGAGCTGCAACTGACTGTACTTTACATTATGCGGGTGGTTGTAAAAGTCCAAATGCCTTCCAACAAACAGAACGAAAGTATAAGATAAAAGTCCACAGGAAGAGACAAGAGACATTTGAATATGTCCAAGATTATGCTGTGTTAACAGTGGGTACCAATAATTAGTGGTGTAAATAAAGAGGTTGTAGAAATCCCCTCAGAGTTTTAAATGCCAGTTAGGTCAGTTTGCAGTATTGAAGCTGTCAGAGGAAAGTGTGGAACACGCGAGTCTTCAGACTTTTGGTTCTGGGAACACTCCTCATAGAGAACTTGATCACCTTGTACAGATTTGAACAGCTTCCCAATCTGGAGAACGGGAACCAACGAGTGGTGCGTTTGTTCCCGTGAAGGCTCCAGAAAGAGGAGGAGCAGCGCTGGAAAACCTCGATGTTGACCGCGTATTGATCCGGAGCCAATTGAGACACACATACCAGAGTCACGGAGGAGGCAAAACCACAGGTGTGAGGAGAAACGCCATGAAAAACACACTCCCCCGGCCTCACAGATGCACCCCTCTCCCAGACCATGCCAGCCTCCTCTGCCACTCCCATGCCACTGAGGTTGCAGAGCGCCTGCAGGCACACTTCCTCCAGGGCCTCCTTATCGGGGAAACGGAGCAGGATGGCAACAAGACGAGGCACCGCACCTCGACGGAGTAATAGGTCCTGCAGTTTAGCTGCAGGCATAGAGAGGCACAGAAAATAGCTTGTGAGATTGTTTCGCATTTTATAATACATTGCTTCACAGCACTGAAAAACTTTGACCTAATGTCAAACAATGTCAAATGCAAAGTGGAAATGTGGCTTTAAATTTAGTATGTAACGGTCTCATGTAATGTAATGTCATATTTTTGTTGTATTTTTCTTCTATTTTAAATGGATGTTGATTGTACATATTTCACATTTTTCCTCTTTCTTCTTCCATTGTACATATTCTTTTTAAGTTTTCTTTCATATTTTTATTGTATATTTCTTCTATTTTATAGTTATGTTTCTTGATTTTTGCAATACTTGTTTGTATTTTTTTATTTTTCTTAATATGTTTATGTTATGGACCAATACACCAAAGCAATTTCCATGTATGTGAAAACCTACTTGGCCATAAATCTGATTGTGATTGTGCTATGCATTATACCATTAAACCTTTAAATGACATTTACTTACAGCTGTCGTACGACATGCGTGAGACGGCTCTTGCGGCGTGAAGCAGCAGTTCTTGGTCTGGACTGGTCAGCACAGACAGCAGAGCCGTAGCCAAACCTGCGTCGGCGAAACCTTTACGAACCACAGCTGACAGGAAACAAGAAAACCCAATGAAAGAATGAAAAAGCACATTGATAAAAAGATATTTTAAATGAAGAAGATCCAGCAGGCTTTAAGGGCAGTCAACAGGAAAT
Source organism: Bovichtus variegatus (assembly GCA_943593645.1). Lineage (NCBI taxonomy): Eukaryota > Metazoa > Chordata > Actinopteri > Perciformes > Bovichtidae > Bovichtus > Bovichtus variegatus. The sequence continues at coordinate 9,199,567 of CALSCE010000091.1, read as the reverse complement.
GCACCTCAGATAATCGGGGGCTTGAATAAGAAACTATGTATAAATAAATGATAGACCAACATACTTTGTATCTGTATAAATAACTTACATTCCTTGGCGAGTTCAGACACCAGTTTTGCGGTCAGCAGAGTGAGAGGCCCTCTGCTCCTCAGGGACAGGGCCAGAATCGGCAGAATGCCACTGATCACTACCTGCTCAGCAGCGCCTTTCTCTGGACGCATGTGCAATTACACAAGTAAACAATACAAATACACGATACACACAACATATTACAATCACTTCGTTTAACAGGCCAAAGCCAAGGAAAACGTTGGCTTGAAAGATGAAGAATGTCACGTTGTTTTAACCGATATGATTTGTTCCTTTTAATCGTTGAGCAGACTGAAGTGAATCTGTTTCAGCTTCACTTTTAAGGATCTCTCAAACCCGCCTTTACCTCCTCTGCCTCTCTTGGCCCCTTATGCTCTCTTGCTAGAAGACACAAATAGAGCTTAACGTCTACCGAGGACTTACAACTGTCAAACACCTGATCCCCTCGCAGCCTCTCAGCCCTCACTCGTGTGCTTTTTGCTTCAGGTTTTATCGTTCCAAATGGGGAGCTGTTATGATAAAGCTGCCACAGGGAGTGGGAGTCATAATGTCTTAACGACGGTACACGTGTATGGAAAGACACAAATATGTCAATTGCATGAGGCAGTAGGACTGTCAGCATTTTGCAATTCAAATCACATCGATTGAAGAAACCCGAAATGGCTTGAGGGATAGAGGCCTGAAATATATTCCAATTCTAAATGAGATATCACAGTGTAGAATGATGTAAATTAACTCACTCCTCTCCTTAATGTTGGTCAGCACTGTGTTCAGATGTGGTTTAAGTTCGTCTGCGATCAGTTCCAAACCGAGGACTCTGATAGAGCCTAACGCATTGTTTAGGTTGTCTGTGGGGAAACGGAGACATAGTAAGAGTCATAAAATGGGGCACAAATAAAAGGCAAGCAGGTATGGATGCTGTATGCATGGGAACATAGGGCATCTGAAAGTCATTACAGCAGGGCTCCTCATAAATCATGACATAGAACAACATACAAATGAGAGAATACTGGGAGTATAAAAGCAGTACAGCTGGGAGTCTCCATTAACACAGGAGTAAGAATCCTGCACATGATGTGACCAGTTGTGCAGAGATGCACTTATTGTCTACACATTGTTTTTGAGCGTATGTTGGTCTCTGTGGCAGTTTGAACTAGACTCAGATCTGCTTCCATGCTCACAATGCTAACGTGTTGATGTTTAGCAGGTCAAACGCTGACGTGTTAGCTCACATTTGCTCATTAGCACCAGATAAAAGTACAACAGAGGTTGGTGACAATGTCATTCGTTTTGCGGGTATTTGGTCATAAACCAAAGTACTGGAAAAAGGAAATATAATATGATAATATGAAATAATAAGAATATTATTAATAATAACTGTATTTATATAGCACCTTTAAAAGCAGGATGCAAAGCAATATAACACCATAAGGTCGGGAAAACAGTGACAAAATGAAGGTAAAGACAAAGGATAGAAAGACATAGTGGAGAGAAGACACATGATGAAAGATAAAATAGTATAATAGATAAAAGTCTCATCTCCTCAGGCAGTTTCAAAGCCGAGGGGCCCTGCTGGAGAAAGCACGGTCACCTTTAGATCCAAGTCTTGACTTTGAGTGTCCAGCAAAAGCACCACCTGAGGATGTCATTTCTGGTGTAGCTGTGGGCGAGATCAAGACATGCTTGAAAAGTGATCATTAAAATCTTAAAATCCATTCTGAATCAGTCAGGGCGCCAATGGAGAGACGCTTCTGTCACACCCAGTAGGAAGCCTAGCCGCTGCGTTCTGAACCAGTCGGAGGCGAGAGAGTTTGGTTGATCACGCCAGAAAGGAGGTTATAGTCGTCAAGACACATGCATGAATTACTTTTTCCAGGTTTGCTTGTGAGAGCATTAAGAAGTTACTAACTGAGCAGCTTTATAAAAAAAAGTGATTTGGTCAAAGACCCAACTTGTCTGTACAGATATATAACCCTCAGGTATCCATCAATTCATTTATACAAAGGCCAACTGAAGACACAAGCGTGTGGAGGCATATTTTGTGGCTTAAATTACTATCTACTGAGTTTTAAGGCTGTGAACAACAGTTATTTTAATTAAAGATTAATCACTATGAGATATGATCCCTCCAAAGTGGCACGACGGCCACATTTTGGGGGTGTGGCTTATGGACTATAACTTGTCTAATTAGGCTGCTCACTGACCAACAGTACGTCTGGTTGCACCAGCGGGTCTCATGTGCGCACGTGAAGCGCGAGCACTACTGAAACAAGTGTGTAGCTTCTATGAATGAATAAAAAAGCATTACAAAGGCGATAATCTACATCTACATCCCACTGTAAAACATCCATCATGATACTGTTCCACTCACCGTTCGGTGTGTAGGGTTGCAGTCGACTGGATCTACTTTTATCCCTGTGGGGACTTGGGTAAGTGTACATGAGTGGCACATTAGGGTGTCCCATTCTGCTCCGACCAACAGCTGATGGTGACACTTTCTCAGGTTGACATCTTTGTGCAGAACACACTGCACGTTGTTATTCTTCTTTTGCCATATTTCTTTCTTTTAGTGGCAGCCTTTGGAGTCATTAGCTGTTGCTTTGAAGGAAAACCCAGCTTCAACCCACACTGCCTCGCGCTTTACTCCTGCACTCCCCTCCCATCTTGCACTGTTATGTCTAAAATGAAATAGTAGTTGTCAGTTTACACGCCTGTCGAGACTGGCTTCCTTGTACTCCAGCTGGCTCTGTCACCTCTCAGGGTTAATACGGAGCAAATCCTCACTAAAGCCGTTTACTCTCCCCCTCCCTGTGTGTGTGTGTGTGTGTTAGTGTGTGGAGGGGTGAGAGCAGTTAAGGTATTAGCACTTGTCTGAATCTGCTGAGTGTATTCTTGCCGCCCTAAAATCTCCCACAATGCCTTTTAGCTTATAGTAAATCCAAAACAACAAAACAGGCAGGTGGGCACCCGGCATCTGTTTAGACGCCATTTTTCCCAAAACACAAAATGTTTGACAGAGTTAGAATGAAATTCTTCAGCCTGATGTCCCCATATAATTCAAATGTTTTGACATCATCCCAATATGTTAAATGACTGAACATGATGTACAGAGCCTATGAACAAATGCTACAATGTTCGAGTCCCAAATTAAATATGAAGCCATTCTCTCTTTTTACTCATTGACCAACTCATTGAGGCACAACCTGCTTCATTCATGACATCTATCGCTGGACAATAACACAATCAAAGTAGTTATAAAAATTAAATCTTTATATTTTAGTCAACTTTTGAGGTTCCAGTAAAAACAAAAGTTAACAATCTAGTACAGAACGATAGATGTTCAATTGGAAATCTAACCAATAAATACAACAGGAAAACAGGAGACATTCAAAAATATAATCCAGGTGTCTGATATTATCTGTTCTACATTATGGTAGTACACCTGCGCACAGGCAGGTTTTCTCAGTGTTCAACATGTTTACATTTATACATCGGTGGGGATTTGTGTTCGCTGAAAACATAGTTTAAAAAAATACTATGTTACTGGATTCAGTTAGACTACACACAAACCGAAGCTGCTACTAAAGAAACAGAGGACTCACTTAAAGGAATAGTTTGGCATTTTGGGAAATGTGCTGGGATTACCAGTCAGTGCAGGTGTGGAGAAAGGCTGGACAGTGCAGGTGTAAGTGAAAAGATGGAGCTGAGAGTTAAAGGAGAGAAGAAAAGTGCAGATATGTTCACAACCCAGGGACATGATCAGTGTTATTAAAAATAATACATGCTACCAGCACGTTGTTATATCCCAACTACCCTTCGTGAATTGATTTAATGTTGGGGTTTTTTTAATAAATAAATGACATCAACACTTAAATGCAATGTAGTGCCTGCAGCTACACAGATCTACCAGAGCTTCATGATGCTCCGTTACATCACACGTCCAATCAAAGCCCTGGCGAAATGCCTGGTGTAAAACAAACACTGCAAGAGTGCTCAATAATTAGACATATGAATATTTATGTCTGTGGCCTTGATTAAGAACGTGCAATTGACTATTTGAAACTGAACACACTTGGCTGTTAATAACTATTCGGGGTGTTTTCCGCAGCAGTTTCTTTTGTGGTAATAACGATAAAAGATATGTCACAAACAAAAAATATTTCAACAAAAGCAGTCACAGTAGAAGTGGTCTGTGGTGCGTTATCCTCATCCTGCCCTGGCCAAGAGTTAGACGAGAGGAAACCACTCTCATTTGTGTATAAATATGTAGAAGCAGCTTGTTCATTTAGCTATGCATAGAGACTGGAAACGGGGAAACAGCCAGCCTGGCTCTGTCTGAAAGAAACTAAATCTGCCTAGTAGAACTTCTACAGCTCACTTATAAACATGTTTTGTCTCATTTGTTTAATCTGTACAGAAAACCAACCACTACGTAGACTTGGTTTTTGTGTGCGGATTAAACAAATGAGATGTAAGGTGTGAATTGCTGCGCTTTAGAAGTGCTGCTAAGTGGATTTTGTTACTGTTGGGCAGAGCCAGGCTGGCTGTTTCCACCCGTTTCCAGTATTTATGCGAAGCTAACCGCATGCTGGCTCCAGCTACATATTTATAGAACAGATGTCAGAGTGGTATCAATTTTCTCATCCAACTCCCTGCAAGAAGTGCATTTCCCAAAATGTCCAACTAGTCCTTTCAGTTGGACTTTAAGATGTAATGTTATACGTTGAGGCCTGTGTTCATCCCTTTGAATATGACTATGATTGGTTCTTTACACTTGTCATGTGACCAGGTGTCAAACAGTCCCTGCTGCATTGAGACCACTGGAGACAGTCTCATATCCAACAGAAACCAGGGTGAGGACATTACTCTCCACATCATCCGGCTTGCACTGCTCTGCTTGGGTTTCCATAGGAACAGCAGGTGCAGTTTCCTGACTTATCTTCTTCCTGGCTCTGCCTCGCCCCTTGCCTTTTGAAATAGCCTTCCCTTGCTCTTTGACCCCTCCTGACACCTTGTGAGGGTTCTCGTTGTCAGTTGGTCGGGTTTTGCGGTGGCGCCTGCGTATACGGCGCATTGGCGGACCAGAGTCCGCTGGGTCTGATGCCGCTGCGCCAGACAGGATCCGAATCTGCTGTTCAATCACCATAATGACCATGTCCAGTGCCGCGTCCAACATTCCCAGACCCAGGCCGTGAGTGACGTTGTCAAAGGCGCCACTGTTTACCGGGTCCATGAAACATTTTCTCATATCCTCAAGGTGGTTCCTGAGAGAAAAAGAGAGCGTTATTACTATGATTACCAAAGGTTCGTGAGAAAAACAGCCTTGAAGGCAACGAGGACATACAGTACGTACTTAGTTTCAATAATTTTGGACCAGTGTTGAACTGTGTTCGTCTCGGGGATGAGCTGTTTAGCCATGTTGCTGTAGTCGATGTAGTCATGGGCAAAGTCCTTCATATCGTCGCACAAAGCTCTGGTGTCGCCTAAACACATACACAAATTAAAACACAGTTACGTTTTCTTGCACTCTTCTCCATGTTAACAAATTCAAATATCCCTCCATACTAACACAATGTGTCACCTTCAGTAAGTTTGGAGAAAGACGAGGATACAGAGGTAGTTGTGCTTGGCGTGAGGCCGAGTACATTCAGTGACTCCAGAAGAGTTTTCTTGCTGGCCGGGCCTCTGCTGACCCGAGTGTACGCTGCCAGGGAGCGCAGGGACATCTTCTCCGGGGCCTGCAGGCGCCGTTTAATTTCATCATACGAGATGAGATACTTCCCTAAAATAAGAGCAGGACAGGAGAAGGCGAATCAGCCTGGCAGGGACTCAATAGCATTTTATCAAATCTAAATAACCTTTGCCATATTTATTAACGTTTAACTTTCAAGTTTAAGTCACGAATGAAATTCAAAAACTCTGAATTCAACTGGCCACTTACGAGCCTTAGATCCTTTCATGTTGGGATCCAGCAGTGACGACACCTCTGCGAAAGGCATGTGGGTAGCAGACTCTGAATTTGCGCTTGAGTTTGGTGGCGGGTCCTGATTCTGGGACACAACCTCCGTCTGGTCTGAGGCAGAAACCTGCATCTGGGGCATCTGAATATGAGGCTGTAAGGTGTGCATTTCCATCTGGTTCTGGTCTAGCGGACTCTGGCCTTGTCCTTGAGGGAGGATCAATGTGTTTTCAGATAAACCCTGTAGCCCCATGCCCCCTTGTGCAACACTACCAGTTTGCTCTGACGCCACCTGAAAGATGCCCATTACTGGTTTCACCACTGTGAAAACCATGTTCCCCTGGGCATCCAGACCCACCACTCGAGTAGATGGGTCCATGTCTTCACTGAAATTTAACCTTTCTAGCTGAGGGAGGAGGCTCCAGAGGCTTTAATTATCAGATCAGGTTACCTTAGAGGCCCATGTAGTGTTACAGTATACTCCTCTGTTCTTAAAGGGTTATGGTTAAAGTTAACCAGACAAAAGGGAAACCTCAGATGACTCTCTATAGTCAAGGTAAACCTCCCACTTTGAAACTGTTAGAGCGTTTCACTTTCTTTGTACGGTTTCACGAAGCATATTATCTTTCATAGCAACATCCCAGCAGAGGTTTCATTCTGAAAGAAAAAAAAAGAAAAATCATGGTTAATAAGGTTTAAGAGTTTTTTTTTTTTTTACTTTTGTATCTAACTGAAATCTACACATTTAAAGTAACTTGAAAGTAAAACATCGGTTGACTTTATTATTTCTGGTACTAAATAATATTAATTACTACCATGTACTAAATGCCTTAACAATGCCAACATTCATCCTGTGGGAAAGCCAAACTCTGCATTAGAAGCTATTGTAATAATTGTTTGGAAAACTGAAATACAATGACTGGTTTTGGTTTGGAATATTTAGGGGGTTAAAGAAAATTCAATAAAGAGATGTTTTAAAAAAAAAATGCATTCATCCCCAATTGTGTCTTTGGATAGTTAAGGTGGAAACTGTGTTTTTGTGGTGGGAATTCATATTATTGACAGCAAACAGCCACTTATCTGACATAAGCAGGTTCATAATAGCTGACGTCATTGCAAACTCTCCAGAGAGCTGAAGTCTGTTACGCATGTCCTACATAGCGAATGTAGCCTGTTACTGAAAATCTGACATCTTTTTCTATTATTATAGATTAAGCTACCCAGCAGTATAAAGTGATCACAATTAGACCCATGTTTACCAGCTGCAACATCATAGTGATGACCACATTAATGCGTCAATAATTATAATAGAATATATAATATTCTGAAATGGGCCATTTTGCATAATGAGTACTTTTAATTCTGTTACTTTAAGTATAGTTTGATTCTAATACTTTTGTACTTTTACCTAAGTAAGCGATTGAACGCAGGAATTTAACTTGTGAGTATTTTTACACTGTGGTATTGCTGCTTTTCCGCAAGTAAAATATCTGAATACTTCATCGATAGATTGATTTAAACAAATAAGAAAGAAATCACCATACACTGTATATACTAGGTCCAGGTATCCAAAGTATCATCTTCTTACTTCACTTCACAAAAAAGGGCTGATAATGGAAACATTTAAATGGGTATAAGCCTTGTACTACACTGTTGCATAAAGTGGGGAATTTAGTGAAATCTTGAGAAAGAAAATCCTGTCTCAGTTTACATCACTGTGGGTTTGTGTGTAGAGTTCAGGGGCACAAGGACACAGACTACTACTACAGACTGCTCTCTCCAAAATCTAAGCATTGAGCTGCTCAACTTTGCATTTTGTCATAATTTGACTTTTATCTACCGACTTGAAATAAACAGACACAGCAGGAACGTGATTAGCTTGGTCTGTCAAAGATGCATCACGCACAGCTTCACAAGAGAGCACAGGAAAGAGAAGCCTGACGTGTGTTTACGTTAAACCTTAGAACAAGATAAGCAACTTAGAAGGTCAGTTTGTGTGTAAACAGTCAGTTTGAGTGTAAACAATCACTTGTGCCGTTTGTCTGCTGCTCGTTCAGCTCAGCTGCTGCTCAGAGAAGACACGCTTGTGATTGGACGAGACGTAGCAAGAGGATAGTCCAAATAACTGTCCGGTGTCTGTCCAAGTGTCCACAAAACAATTAAACTCATTTACTTTTTAAAAAATGTTTTAAATGGTGCAGGGGTAGGTGCTGCATGAGCAGCGCGCGTGATTAAACTGTGCGAGTCTCGCGCGTAGAATCAGCAGCTCTGATGTACAAATGAATAACTTTCGAAATAAAAACACTTAAGACAAGCTTTCCCTCTCCACCTCTCATTTTAGAAGCATTTTTTGTAGATATATGAGAGAAAAAACGTTGACTTTTAAGATACCAACTAACGACGCAAATTATATCAACAATTCTACATTTATCGTAACTAACACTCATCATGGCTGCCATGGGCGGCCGATGCTGGGTTTTCTGAACAGCAGGCCCGAAACGTCGCACAAAACGGGAAAAACTGTTGCTGGCGGTTGCGGTTCTGGACGGGACCGACCGGATTTAACCGCTAACCTTGGATGCAACTAGTGACGGCTGTCCCACTCACCGAACTGCCGTCTGAGTTTTCCTAAAAGGGCACTGATCCTAGAACGGTCCGCGTCGACGCCAGCGACATTTTTCCTCCTTCTCTGCTGTAGCTTCGGCGGGTTGCAAATCAGCTGTACGTGCACTACCGCCCGAGAGCCATAATCTCACCGCTGATTGGTCGATTGACATATCAATCACGCAACACGTGATTTCTCATAGGATAAGAATGCTGTCAGTAGAACCGAGGAGGCGGGATTTCCGACGTAGACTCACCCAGATACTACAGGATGAAAATCTTTTCAATCTTTTTCTGTCATTTTCGCAGGAGTCGTAGGCCAAAAATGTGTTATTTTAAAGTATATAAGTGCGTATATAAGCATTTTCAAAGTGATATACTTACTCGCTTTAGGCTGAAAGATACTTTGCAATTGGTCCAGGAGACTGCAGAAGCAGTTTTATGTTATCTGGATCTGGATCTTTACCAAAAATAGACTTTTACTCATTCAATTAATACATTTTTTATTATTATTATTTAGGCAGGGGTGGATGCCCTTACCAGACTCAAGGACTCAAAACAATCATTCTAAATGTAATATTAAGACACTCGCAATGATATGCCACAAGTTATTAACATGATGAATCATTACTTGGGGCATTGATTTATTGTGTTAGTGAGTTTTGACATGACTTATGCCAACTAAATAATTGGAGCAGTCAATGTGTATTCCAGAAAGGTTAATGGTCAAATTTAATCACTAAAATAATGATTTTCTAGCCAAAAACAGTGTGTTGTTAAAACAAATCACCCATTTTACCATTGAGTGACAGATAAGACCAGGAATCAGGAAATGGAATAATACCCAGGCCTTTCCCCAACTACACTTTATCATATTTATACTGATCTGTATTTTCTGAATAGTGAAATCCTTAAAAGTACTAGGGTTTAGTCTAATTATAGGAAATAAAATAGCACAGAAATAAACTTGCTGCTTATACTATGTAAAATATTCAATTCAACTTCCAATATCAGCCATAGAAGTCTTTACAAAATGAGTCAGATCCCAAAAAATAATTAGAAATGCTAAACCAAGCAAAGTTAACTACTCAAGTTTCTCTTTTGGGAGAAAGGTGTTGTCAGTAGGTAGATGGTCCATTAGATGGAGTACTAGTTCAATTGGCTTTTGCCATTGTGAACCATCTAGTGAACGTTTTAGACCATTACACATCCAATCAGTAGAAAGCACCCTGTGTGAATCTCGCACTAAATTTTAATTTCTATGACATTATAGAATATTTCAGTCTTAAGCATGAGTCCCAAACTAAAATATTTTCAATATAAGTCCTTGATGCACTCATTAATGTGTTGACTTAAAACCTGATCCAGTTGGTTTTTTTTCACGTTTGATCCTAATCAACAATTAATTTTCTGCTCTGGAAATGACTTTAGAAATGGCATGATAACAGATGCCATACTCTTGTCCTTAATTTGCACAGATGCACCAATGTTGTGACAAAAAATAACCTTAAGAACTGACACTCTCTTTACACTCTGGCTCCGGCAAACACACAATGCATCGGCGGCAATAAAAGCTGGCTGCCTTTTATGTGAATTGTGTGTTTGCACCGGAAAAGCAATCAGCAACTTCTCACTTATCTCATTTGAATTTATTTGGGTACAAATAAAAAAAATGTACAAAATAAAGCATAGAAAGTAGTAATTATGAAAACAATGTTGATGACAACAACATACAAGAAAAGGCAACTGTTAAATAATTAATTAAAAACACAGCCAACTAATCTGGAAAAGCAACCTGTGGTACTTTACATCTACACAAACAGACATGACATTAAACAGTCACGTTTGGGGAAGAAAAGGCATAAACCCGGGGCGTGTGAGAGTACAACATCGAGTTTGAATCCAGAAGTGCACAACAATCAAGATGATATTTTTAACTCAAATATTAGTGTCATTAAATTGAGACAACCTCACTACAAGAAAAACTGATGCTGAAACAAATTTGTCGGCCATTTCTCGTTATGCAGTTTTTACGTTGCCATTAGTGTAATATCCTCTCATCTTTTTTAAGCTTTGTCTAATAAAGCACGTCATTTCCCATCAACATCCCCCATGAGCTTAATGCTTCAGTTTCTGGCCTTCATAACAAGCACTGAACATTACCAAACCATATATACTCACAACGCACAAACATTAGTACAGTGTTGCATTCATAGTGAGCTTGACACCATCCTGACTTGGAGGATAACACACAATTCAGCACGACAGCAAGCTAAAGTGGAAACACTTGACAGTACGGAACACGCACTGTACGTCGAGCAGTCTTTGGCGTCTGTAGGCTGGTGAGTCTCAGAGCGCCGTTGCTCAGTGTCCACAGTGTCCACAGTGTTTGGGTGTTAGTGCTGGTGTTGAGGATAAATTGGGGCGATGGCTCAGTGTCTGCGTGTGCGCTGGCCCCCGGTGCCTGTGGTGGTGATGTAGAGGAGGGGCTGGGGTTGCCGCAGCTGGGGCCCTCGCTTCAGGTTATTCATGTGGGCTGTGGAGGACTCTGCGTTTGAGCCTGTAGAAAGACGGGGACACAACAAAACAAAACTCAATACAAAGGTTGTTACTGAGGAACGTCACTTAGTCTACATTGGCAGTGACGGCGCTTCACCTGTTTGCTGGATGCTGTGGTGTGCCCTGATTTTGGCGAGAGGAGGGACCCCTCTGTACTGGGGGCGGAGCATGGGAGCCTGGGGCAGCCCATTGTTGTGGAGATGGGGGTCTGATGTGCTGTCCAGAGGGCGGAACCTCTGAGCTGTGGTTGTCTTGGTTTGAGGCAGCTGCAAGCGAGAGGAGGACTAAATGATATCACGCAAACTTCTACACCGACTAATCTAATAATGTGCTGCTTAGTCCTGTCATAACTATTTCATGTTCTGGGTTCATGGCTCACAAACATATATAATGTGACACTATAACAGCAGGGAACCAGGCTACAAGGCGAGTATATTCCAATGTTGCTTGTTTCTGCTAGATGTGAGGGTTGTCAATAATTTGCATACATGTTCGCCTGATAAGCTGGAAATAGTCAATTACACTCATGTCCCAATGGTGGATTGAGTTCTCAAATGATTTGCCATTTAACTATGTCTATTTTAAAATCAAATGAAGCTTGAAAAATTGTAAAAAAAAATTAAATAAAAAAAGTTTTTTGAACATTAAATTGTTTCCAAATGATAAAAATAATCTGAGACTGCATATACAGACCTTATTTGTTTTTGTGTATAGTGTAAAGTATACTGTCTCTGTGTATATATATATATCATACTGTACATTGCAGTTCATGTTGTTACTGTGGGCTTTTGTTTAGATGGCTCAATGAAGTGATTGCCTAGTTTTTCTGTATGTCGTGTCCATAATAATAAACTGGAATTACCACCTTGCGGTTTTATGCCTCTGATAACCAGTCAAGTTGCAGTTTACATCAGTGTCTGTCCAAACAATGAATCACTTCATAATTGTATCCTATTAGACATTTGTGTGAAATTGTCATAATCAGCATATGAATTCTTGAAATAACTGTAATCAGTTCATTGTTGAGTCCAAGTCGATGTTTGTGCAAAATTTGAAAAAAATCCTTCAAAGTATTCCTGAGGTATCGCGTTCATGAGAATGGGACGGAGGGAAACCTGAAAACATAATGCGCAGCATAAAAAGACTGAAAAGAGGACTGAGATAAGCTGATACGGTATATTTAGGCTGGTTGCCATTTGAGTCCTTCTTCCCCTTATTGGCCAAAAAGCACTTGCTGCTTTGTATGAGCTGTATCAACTCAGAAATGTTACAATACTGTGCGTGTAGAATTTGGATGATACTTACTGCTTGACCAGTGACCTCGAAAGAGCGTGAGCGCCTCTTCTTGCGGCGAGCCTCAAAGTCCACTTCGCGGGGCGTTTGGTTCTTGGTGGCGACCTGCCGGTTGCGTGGGCGTGTCCAGGTCACTTGCAGGCCGGGGCCCTCACCCGTGCTGCTGGACAGGTTATCGTCCGAGGTGGCGTGTCTGAGCTCAGGGCTGGGCTGCCTGCCACGGCGCATCGGCAGACCTCTCGGGGGGGCCTCACTCAAAGATAGGCAGCACTTCTGCTTCTTGGGGTCCAGGGGAGAGGGGGGAGGGGGTAACCGCAAGGCGTCCACCTCCAGGGCTTTGGAGCGCCGACGGGCTGCTTTTACTACAATGTTCTGGACCCCTTTCAGGATCTGCTGCCGCTCTGCGGAGACAAAGAGAAATGTTTGTAATTAGACTTTTTCACTTTCTGTACCTGCTTTACCACCTATTAGGGCTACTTCAGGATTACTAAAAAATGCTTCAATGGGCACAGCTAATCATTCCTTAGTGCGGAAAGATTATTAATTGACCCGAAGAAAATAAATCAGCAACAATTTTCTTAATTAGTCAACGATTCTTTGATCCCAATTGCCCCCCCACTGACTTGTACTGCACATATACTCTTTAGAACATCTTACCAGCTCGTGAAAGGAGGATATCAGCCCCGGCCTCGCTGCTCTCGGGTGACGAGTCTAGGTGGCTGCTGACACTGTGGCTGAGATGGCTGTAGCTCAGAGAGCTCTCAGGAGCCAGCGGCTGCAGCTGCAAACATGAGCCGCATGAGTGCCACATTGTGATCAGACATTTACTTTGATTTAATTCGAGGTCAGATTGAGTGCCAGTTGAATCAATTTTGTGCCTCTCGGAAATGACATTTTTACTTTTAATAGGGCACTGACAACTCTTCTGACTTCATCTCGTCTATGAGTCACACTGCGGACACATGTGCATTGAGAGAAAATTAGATGGAGGGAATATTATTTCAAGCCTGGAACAAAGATGTAGAGCAATGATTAGTCGACTAATCCAGTGGGTTCCCAACCTTTTTCCTTCAGGGACCCCTTTTCTACGTTAAGACATATGCTATGGATATTTCATATTAAACTCAATGCATCACAATACCAGTACAGACAAACCGATGAACTGTGGATTTAACTAAAATAGTGAATGCAATAACTTCCTTCCATTTTAATAATCACACATACTTAATAGGCTTTTTGACAAATTCAGTGTTTCTTCTTCCTAACGCCCTGTTTTATTAGCTCTTTGGTTGTTTCAACTGCATTCTTTTCAAATGCTTAGATGAGAGGGATATATATATATATATATATATATATATATATATCTTTTTACACCAATTAAAATCAAGAAGGGCTGCGACCCCCACTGCTAACTCTGCTGCTTTGTGAATTTCAACATGGTAAGCTGAGCAAAAATCTTGAATGCAAAAGTTGAGAGTGAATACTTATGACAGCTTCTGTTACGGAGTTTCTTTTGTGCTGGCACGTGGGTTGAAAATGAAATTGTTCTACCAGTGTAAAATATCTGTGCGATTATAATTCAAACAGGAACCCATATACCTTGAAGAGAAAAGCAACACGTGACTAGACTGTATTAGTTCACAGCATGAGGCACCTCTCAGGGAAGCTATTAATCTGGAATGAATCAGGGGCAAATACTGCTCATTAAAATTGTCCTCACCTCTCTGCTGCCCTTCCCGTTTATGTGGATGGGAGGCGGGGTCATTACAGCTGAGTTTTTCATCTGCCTGGCATGAGGGCTGCTCTTAAAAACTCTGTTATTGTCGCTGAAAGGGAAAGAGAACGAGCACAAATCTGAGAAATGAACTTGGTCATTGGAATATGTAGTTGATTCTTGCCATTACTGTAAATGCAGTTGTTTTATAGATTCTAAATGGGAAACGTGAACAAGATGTCCTCTTACAGCTCAGGCTCGTGCAGAATGGGGGGCAAAGTGTGTCGACGGATTTTGGCTTCGCCTCGTCTGTTATCAGAGCACATGTTGCGTACACTCTCCTGGTCTGAGTCCATGTCCAGCATGTTGTCACGACCCTGACCGGGCAGGGTGATCTTGGGTAGAGAGCCCTCCTGGAAATGATAATTATGAATTATTAGTATCAATAATATAATATCTAGGCCACCGTATTTTTGTATAATCTAGTTTCTAAATGTGATTTGTCATGCAGGGGCTTACCTTGATGGTGTGTCTGATGGTCACCTTATCCAGGGCCATGGCTCTGTCCAGTTTCCTCTCATCCAGCTGCCTCATGTACATCTCATACAGCTCCTGGAGGTGTGGAGGTACTAGCAGACTGTGGTCTGGAACACAAAAACACAGATTAAAATTGATGTTGTTGCTAATCCCCCTAGCATTTAGTAGAAAGAAAATAATTACAAACAATAAACTGCCATTTAAAGGGTTGACATTCTAAAAATGATGAGTAGTGTGTTGTGATGATCAGGACTGTTAAATAAAAGTGGAAAATAATATGAATATATAGTATTTTTGTAGCAGTTTTAGGCAGGGGACATTTTTGTCCTCTAAGGTTATTAGGAGATTTTTTTTTTTAATCTGACAATGCACAAAAAATTAAATAATTTAGTATACCAAATATAATTAAATGTTTATGTTTTTTTTTTTACAACAGTAGCATTATGTAAACAAACTGGCATTTAAAGGGTTAACATTGAGAAAATTAATGAATATTTGGTAGTGATGATCAGGACTAAAGTTGGGTAAAAGATTTAACTCAGTGAAAGTGGAAAATAATATTAATATTTAATTTCATGTGAGTTTTTTGTCACAGGACATCAGAACAACTTTTTGAAAGTGAGGCACATGGGTGAAAAAGAGGCTTTTGAACACAGTTAATGCTGATAGACTCACCATCAATGAACTGTCTCTGTTGCTGTATGATCTCGTCACACAGGTGTCTGTGCTGCTCGAAGCGCTGCACCACAAAGTTCTTGTGCCGGATGACGTTGTCCTTGAGCAGCGCGTGGGACTGCATCTCTGTGTTCTCGATCTCCAGCTCGTGGACCTTGCAGAGGAGACACAGGACCTCGCGCTGCTCCTCTGAGCTCACCCGCCGAGGCAGCAGCTCCTCCAAGCGTCGGGCCCGATCCCGAAGCTCCAGAAATCTGCGCTCGTGCAACGCCTAAAGGATGAGAAGAGCAAAAGACACTTTGTTTTCCACTTCTCAAAAATGTCATGTTTATGTAAAATCACAGCCAAGCCTCAAACTATTGATAAGGCAAAGGAAGAACGTGGTTAGTTTCTATATTTTACAGAAACAAACAAAAGCATGTGAAGCATTTCCCCTTAGCTTTCCTCTACCTTCTGTTTCTGGATCTTTTTCTGTTCCGCCATGAGTGTAACCAGGTTTTCTCGAGCCATCGCCACCTGCTGGATCTCTGTGCTGTCAGGAGGGGACTCTGGGGAGTCTGAGTCCTTCTCGCTTTCGTCCTTATTGACACTTTCCTTCCTCCTTTCAGCCCGCCACTTCCTCCTGCGTCTACTCCGCTCTTGTTCCCAGCTGGGTGAAGAAAGATATACCCACTTATGAACTGTCAACTATAATTATATGTCACCTGGTTTATAATTCGTCTTCTGTTCATAGAGATAACTGTATGTTTGCTGTCAGATAGGGCAAGAAAGAAAGATATATAGAAATTTGAACTGCTAGCAATAATTATATGTTATCTGGTTTATAATTTGTCTTCTGTTTACAAGAGCTGGTATAATAAAATACTGGAGTTACACATACTGGAAGTCAATTTTCAACCGGTTTGTCAATGAACTGTGTTCCTGAATGTTACATTGGGGATTACAGATAACTGTACGTTGGCTGTCAGATAGGGCAGGGAAGAAAGATATACATTCTAAATACTGACTCTGCAATAGTTAACAGGTGTTTGGAGGTGTCAATCTGGATCTCCATGTTGCTGTTTTCTAGCTCCATCAGGCTCCTCCTGATCTCCATCTGTTGGCGGAAGGCATCCAGGAGCTGCTCCCTCAACTGGTCCATCTCCGCCCGACTCTGTTGGCTGGAGTGGGCCTGGACCTCCGCTACGAGAGAGGAGGAAAGATGTTGATGAGCAGAGAGGAGAATAAGTAAATAGTTATAAACAGGCAGTGTACAAGTACAGTAATACAAATATTAGAGCTTCATTTGGCAGATATTCTTGATGTACTGCAGGAGGCAGTGTGGCCCTTTACCCTGGACATGGCGGATGTCAGCCCGGTCTGGGTTAAGCTGGCGGCTCGCCTGATCTGCAATCTTCTTCTTGAGCCGCTGGATCTCACAGCGCAGGTCGGAGATAATGTTGGTGTACTGAGCAATGTGGTATGACACATTTATCAGGTTCTTCTTTACCTGAAGCACACCGTGACGAGAAAGACAAAGAAAAGAATACTTCAATTTACATGGCTGTCAAATTTCACACTGAAGTTGCGTTTTTCTAACTCCCAGTATCTTAATTTGATTATTGGAAGGAACTACAGCACAGAATTAAATATTATGGTAAATGGCTTCATTTATACAGCACTATCGCAACAAATCAATCATCTTATTAAGCTGTGATATGCGCAGTAAAACCTACAATATTAAAACAAAATGCCAATCACTGCTTAGTGAACATATTTGACAGAGAAGTATCATTTTAAGAAATGAAATATAGAAATATAATGAAATATTTCATTGTATTATAAAATCCACTCATATTTATTGAAAAAAATAAGGCGTTAAGATGAAATATGGGTTCTCACCCGTGTTCGAATGCTTTTGGCACGGTCAGCGTACGCCAGAGTGTTACGAGACTCCTCAAAAGCCACAGAGGCGGGGCTAATATGGGCTATCATGACCGTTCGGCTGTTCCCACCCAACGAGTCCTGTCAATCACACACATCAGAAGAAAAAGAAATACATTGAATAATGCCTGAATCACAAAATACAGTAAGGGTATCCTGAAGGTAAGAATATAAATTCTTAAAATGCTGTACCTTCAGTAATCGAGTCAACTTGCTGTCTCGATAGTTGACATACTTGCTGCCATTTTTGTCACTCAGGGCGTTGATGCAGTTACCCAACGCCAGGAGGGAGCGGTTGATGTGGGCCCCCTCCTTTAACCGCTGCCCTCTATTCTGAGTCTAATAGATGGACAGAAAGACATGTGCAAGTGAGAAAACTTATGGGAAAAACAATTTTTGGGGCATTTCATGGCTTTATTACCAGAGTAAACATTAGACAGCTAATAGGAAGTGAGGGGGGATAGAGATGAGATGGGGAATAACAAGCAACAAAGGTCGCCAGCGAGACTTGAAGCAGGGACTGTGTGGTTACATGGTCAGCGCCTTGAAGGCCCTGAGAACTTCTTAAACAACGTCTTACTATAAGAAATGTGATCCCACACAAACACAGTATTTTATGCTTTTCTTTTCTCGGTCCTCTTCTCTCACTGAAGTGAGCCGGGCTCAGATAGAAAAAGGTGACACCACATACTTCCGTGAGCCAATCAGGATTTAGCAACATTTTAATGGGAATCTGCGTTGCCTTGTCACGGTCACTCAAATCTGATTAAATCGCACTAGCACAGCCTCGATGAGTTTAAACGCCTTAATTAATTGATTGTTGTCTATTAAGTCACACACATTTAGTGTTACAGTGCACTACTTAAAAATATAAACAACATTTTCAGGGGCTTTAAGCCTCGAACATGCCTCTTGGCTGCTTCTTTCAGAGTAACTGTCGTGTTTCCATTCTTGCCCAGAAGATGGAATTACCTCCTCATCTTTTACTAACTGCATGCACTCCTCTTCTTTAGAGGAAGAGAAAATGTTCCCTGTTGTTTCAAGAGACAAACAACTCTCTGTTCTTCTCAACTCCTAATGGAGGCCATATGTGCTGTTCACCAATAGTATGGCCTCTCAAAAGGTCTCCCTGGTAAATAAGTGCTCTCATTCACCGGCTGTTTGCATGTTGTTCTCATGGTGTGCAAGGAGGTGGCAGTGTTAACCTGGCATAAATAACAAGCCATTCATCTGACCAACAAAAGCAATCTCAACTCGAAAAACTGGCAACAACAAACTGAAGAAATACTTTTCAACGTCCTCACTTGACTGCTTGAAAAGAGAAGGTCAAAGCAATAATATAACACAGAAAGTGAATCGGCTCACAGTCTCAGTTTTCTCCCTTTCTCACTATACAGCGCTGCTTTTCTCCACACAAGTATCGACCGCACCAGAGACAATATTCTCCACAGAGCAGCTAACAGAGTGGAACCGGCTGTAAACGTATTTATCTGGCAATCATGAAAGTACTTATCATCGTCAATATTCTACTTCTGACTACTTTTTTTGTGAATCTGCTTCTTCGTAAAGTGAATGTATGTGATTTGATTTATTTTTCCTTTACTTAGTCTGTCACTTGTAAAAAGATAATATCAGTAAAAAAAAAAAAAAATGAATCACAAAGAATGAATAATTCCATATATAACCATTTTTAGGGAAGTAATCTTCCTTCAATGATTATACACAAAAGGGAAAGAAAGGGAAAGGGACAACATGATATTACAGTCGTCTTGGTTAAAGGAATAAACCAACATATTTTAGTAAATAAACTCTTTGGAAGGACAAAGAGGTTTGGAGTCAATGTGCAGGTGTTACACACACTACACTGTAAACAATATTCTGTTAGTAAAACTCATGCATTTAAAATGTTCTTTAAGTATAAGTAAATGGGTACACTAAATGCAGAAAAATGTCCCCTGAGAGTTTTATACTATACTATATATTATATTATTACATTATTGTTGCTGATGCATTAATTTGCAAGAAGCATTTCATTGTTGCAGCTGGTCAAGTTGATTAATTGAACAATTTCATTGTTTTTAAGTAAAATCTTAATTTGTAAAGTGACTAGTAACTATAGTTGTCAAATAAAATGGAGTGGAGCAGAAGTATAAGGTGGGATGAAATGGAAATACTCAAGTAAATACACGTACATTCCCCTTGTGCCAATATCAGTTTTCTGCTTTGCTTTTGTGAGGCTGCAAAGCGTTGTGTTGCACTATAGTGTCAACCCATTTACCAAAAGGTCGGACTTTAATAAACCTCATAGCGGGCCATATTGGCAAATATAAAAAGGATTTTATTAAAGTGTCCTGAGGTTTATGGGAACCTCAATCCTCTGGTCTGTAGTAAAGATACGCTGCTAAGCGTCCCCAGTGAGCAGACTCTCACAAAGCAGAGCCTTGTAGTTTTTAGGCTATACACGTGTAGGTGTAAAAGAAGAAGTCTTTGAACTTGAGTTTGGCAGAAAAGTAGTTGACAGAAATGAATGCAACCACCTAGATACACAAACAAAAATAATTTCAGCCATTTAGACACCTACTGACTGAGGATTGATAGACGCACCTGTGCTGCTCGTTCGGAGCCGGCGAGGTCGATCATGAAGAGGCGTGCAAAGCGGACCTCCTGCAGGACGTCTCGACACCGGCTCTGCTGCTTCACAGCCACCTGAAGCACAGCGTGGGAGCGAGACGACGTCTGGTTGGCGGCTGTCGGCTCTTGGGTGCGCTGCTTGTTGCCTCTCATCAGCAATTCCATGATCTGAAAACACAACGGCAGACTTCTATATCATGTGTGCAGTTGCGCTGGATGTGATCTGAATGTATTGAGTAAAATAAATGAGAATATGCACAGTAAGGTAGCTTGTCTAACCTCTTGTGCATTGATAGTAGACACCTCTGTGATGCCAGCAACTTGAATCACTCCTTTAGAGTCTTCTCTCAGGTCCAAGAAGCCCGAGGATGGGTTCAGCAGGTCACGGATCACCTCATTGTAGATCTAAAAAGACACGGATAGAAATATTAAATTGTCAGTTAAATGCATCGTCAATAAAAAAAATCTCAGTGAAGCATGTTTAAGTTTAACACAGATAAAGTTGATGTATTTGCTCGACATCCTTAAGCTATGTTCCTTTGAGTTACAGACATGAATTAACTGGAGGTGTTTTATGTCTTCTGAAAAGGCTCCATTCAGGCTTTCATGCCTCCTACACAGACCCAAACCTGGTACAAAAACGTCAAGTGCTATATTTTCAGCAAGCTGTCATTAAGAAACCACAGCTTGGGTGGCAGGCTGTCCTCTGCCGGTGTCAATGCTCTTCTTTCACTAAACGTAAAATCAGGCAACTTTTCTGAACTGACATTGAAAGCCACTAAACCCACACAGAGTGCAGGAAGTGACAACCTGGAAAATTACCACTGGACGACAAACCACTGAGAGGTCGGCGGTGTGAGGACAGTTTTTACTTGTCAAGCAGCCACTCTGAGAGGGACGGTGCTTTTACTGACACTGCCAGTTGGATATTTGTTCTATTATTTTTTCCATCGGTACCCTTTCACTGCTGGTGAAATTTAAACAAGACGGAGAGTCTACAGCCATGCAAGCGGCTCTGTGACGCTGTACTTTAGCATGTTAGCATGCTAACATTTATAATTAGCACATCTGAGTCAGTGAAAATGTCATTAATCATTTGGTTGTAAACAAGCCAAAGTGCCATCCGTGACACGAGTGCACAGTAGCTAAAAAGGTTTCTCCTTTCATTGAGGTTACTAAATGTGAGAAGAGTTGGGGAAAAAAAACCCCCAGGATGAATATAAAAGAAAGAAAAAGAAGAGAGAGCACTGTGTGCATGCGCGTGGTAAAGAATAACTGAATGTGGCTTTTTTTTTTATTCGTACAGAGTGTATTTTTGCATTCACTGTACGTGTTTCTGTGCGTGTATTTTAGAGATTGCACGTGTGAAAGAGAGAGTGATTTGAACAAGAAAGGGAGCAGATGTGCGCACATCGTTCAGTCAGGCTGTAAAAATGGTGTTTAACCTCTTTGTGGCGAGGCAGCAGTGGCAACAGATTGCTCCCTGGAAACAGCAAACACACATGTCACACACACACACACACACACACACACACACACACACACACACACACAGCCTTGTGTCAGGATTCATCCTGAAGAGTTCAATACAGGTCAGAATCCATGATTGGCATTTTAATCGGAACATTTTACTTCCACCCACCCAGAGAGCTACTAAAGAGCTGGGCTTCAAAAACATTGTCAATCATTAAACATAATGATAGCGTTTGGCACTGAAAACACATAATGTATTTTCAATTTCTTTCAATAGGCAACATTTGTACCCAACAATTATTGGGTTGCTTAAAAATGTTTTAATTGGCACAATACCAGACTTGTGGTTTCATTTTCAGTTAAAGGCTAATGCTCTTTTCCCATTTTTTCCTTTTTAAACAAGGTTATAATCATCATGTGGCTCTTTCTTTCTGTCTCTATCCCTCTTACTTTCCCATTTCCCTTCCTTACAGCCCAAATACTTTTGAACAAATTGGAGTCATTCTTCTTTATTTCATGCAGCAAACTCTTTCAGAAATACTTTTGGAAGCAAAACTATGAAATTATTCACCTAAAATCTTTACAGAGATCTGAAGAAGGTCATTCGCAATCCTTCTTCAGACATTCGCAGGGTTCACGCAATATATAATTGCCTGTATTACAAAAACCAACTCTGCTAGATGCGAGGTAACAGGTGCAAATAGATAACTTGAAAATGACAATGTTAACCAGAACCATGAATACCATATACAGTATACGAAGAAATCTCTGTATGACGATACTTATTTCAAATTGACCAACATCAAGAAAAGCCAAAAGTTACCTGTTTCAGAGGGAACACTGAGCCACACCAGTGAGACTCAGTTACTGATATCAGAGTCACATTAAGAAAATTCCATTGTATCCAGTGCTATTGAGGGCTTTGTCATCAAACACTCAGCCTGAGCTGTACCTGCTTCTCAGTAATGAGGTATGGAACCACAGCCAGCAGGCACACAGAGAAACTGCCATCATCAGCCTGCTGTCTTATCTGTGGTTCATCATCCGGTGACAAAGGCAGAGATAATCACTAAGCCAACAGGACTACAGATCACTCCACGCCTCAAAGGGTGACAAACGCACCTCTACACCTCCAGCACAGTGGCTTACTGAGTTGTTGAAGACACATAATGAGAAATAAGAAAGATAAACCTCCTTGGTCTTTACACTAATTGTGAGTGATGGTCTGGTAGCATCAGTAATGCTGCCACCTTGTAATGTCTTCAATATCTATCAATTCCTGCCACGAAACACAAGGCGTATAAAAACACACATACACCAGTGTGGAATTAATATTGTGTAAAGTCTGTTCATCTGTGTCTGGGCTTCTCTACAGGGCTGTGGATGCCAGCTCAGCTCATTTCAGATGTGAAACAAATGCCAGGCGAAAGTAAAAGGACACCAGTAGTATCTGGCTGCAATTGGCATTAGCTAACAACCTCAGATCTTATCAGTGTGAACTGATGACGGTGAAAGAAGATGTTCTAATTGTGACGTTGACAGACACAGAGATCAAATGTAAAGAAATAAGAAGAAATCTTTGAACTCTGAGAGAGAACTCAAGTTAATGGCTATAACATTTCTTCAGGGTAATTAGGAGATTTGCATCACTGTTGCTTTAACTGGATAATTCTGTGAGCTTGTGATGAGAATAAATGTCTGGAGACAAGTTGTGTAAGAGGAAATTCTGACCTCGAGATACGACATGGAGACGCTGTACAGCATGTCGTCACTGGTCTCCTCGATGGCACGGAAGAGGTCGTTCAGCGTTCGAACGTAGATGCCTGGCTCCTTGTCTGTCCCCAACATGGTGTATGTCTTCCCACAACCTGTAAACAGAAAAGAAAAACTTTTACCGTTTTCCCCAATTACTTTATAAGGTGATAATGTGTCAATCTTGTGGCCCCAAGGTCCAACAAAAAATAATGAATGGAGTTTTACAGATGCCATACTCATTGTTAACCAGCGTAAATACTATGTTTTAAACCAAACCATCTTATGAAAGCTAAACGCTAAAGCTAAAACTAAAACTAAGGAGAAAACTCCTTTTCCAGATTCTGTACCAGAAAGCTAACACATGTAATTGGTGGATTATACACCTCCATTCAGACAGTGTGCAGTCACACACACACACACACACACACACACACACACACACACACACACA
>CALSCE010000091.1:9149975-9175803 GCA_943593645.1 Bovichtus variegatus | reverse complement strand
CACACACACACACACACACACACACACACACACACACACCTGTGGGTCCATAGGCAAACACGGTGGCATTGTAGCCTGAAATGAGGCCCTCAATCAGCCCTTTGGTGGTAGCTCGGTACACTTCATCCTGCACAGGAAGGAGAAAATAAACTTAAAAAGGGTTCAAGTGCATTTTCTAGGAACACAAATGTTGTGCCACATTTGTTTAGATTTTATTTAGTGATGATTACCAGCCGCAACAGTGACGCTCAAACGTTTACTTTTGACTGACCTGACTGGCTGAGTAGTCAAACGCCACATCGAACATGTACGTTTTCTCCCTGGAGCGGTTGGCACGCAGGATGTCGTCCGGGTCCTCCATGGGGTCCATCAGAACCACCATCTGATGAT
Source organism: Bovichtus variegatus (assembly GCA_943593645.1). Taxonomy (NCBI): domain Eukaryota; kingdom Metazoa; phylum Chordata; class Actinopteri; order Perciformes; family Bovichtidae; genus Bovichtus; species Bovichtus variegatus. The sequence goes on along the minus strand of CALSCE010000091.1, from coordinate 9,175,413 downwards.
GAACAGAGGCACACGGTTTGAGAGGGTGTTAAGTCTTCAAGCCCATGCTGACGTCTGAGCAGCCAATTAACTTGATGATCTTGTCGATCACAGTGGAAAGTTGAGCTACTGATCAAATGTGCCCTCAATTCAGTGACTCGAGTTTCAGCTTGAAAAGATGGTAAAAGTAAATGACATAAAGATAAGAAAATGAAAGTTTGAGTGGGAGCTAGTTATCATTTGTTTGGCTTATAATGTGTGTTATAATGATAGCCCTAAAAAGGGAAATAAAACAGGTAGACAGCTACACTGCACAGGATCCTGAGTACTAATGTGTCCATTTTTTATTTGTTTTGAACGGCAAGTTATTAAGAGTATTATTAATATACAAGTGGATATTGTCACAACATTTTTGTTGAAAAATAAACCCAAATTATCAAAGTAAACTTCTTTTCAGTCACCATTTCTTCTTCCAAAATGTCATTATCAATGATTGTAAGAGATGTCATTGAAAAATGGAAATGTCAATGAAAGCTGTCTGCTCCAACGTATCACAGGCTGTCAAAAACAGCCCCGGTTCAGATCAGGGACTCTTCATAACATCTATGTATCCTTGTCAGCAATTGGGCATCCACTCAAGCCATCTGCCATACTCTGAATCTTGGTTATAGAACATAATGACCCAACCATCAGCCCACATGTCAAGGACCTTCATACTGTAGCATCTGAAGGAGAGCGATCAGCGGCCGGTTGCGGTTGCTAAAAATATGTTTGTTTTGTTTTGTGACAGTCTGAGCAGCACATTTAATCACACTGCATGTGAATACTCAGAGATTGTCGCATTGTTTCAATTGTGTTCCTTGACAAAGCCTTTGCCTAACCAACATTCGTCTATAAATCACAGCTCTCTGAAAGAACATTTCAGGGAACGGCACAGCACGACGTCAGAAGAAAATATTATAATGATGTTGCCAAAATCATTGAAGGGGTGTGGAGTGGGCGCAATTGTCTTGACAGGTTGTCAACAGCTAAAGGAAAATTATTCCCCTGACAGAGTTGTGGGTTTGAATCTCCTGCCACTCAATTGGCAGAAAAGTCAATAATAACAAAGAAAACAAAGTAGAGAACCCTTGAGTTTGTTTCAGATACGTCAACGGGGCAGATGGGAGTTTGCCAGGTTTTTCAGCTGACAAGAACTGTTCATCAGTGAGCCTGGAGAGCCCTCTGAGGCCTGCAACGCTGAATCACCCGGCATGTTTGATGACCCCCTCATCCACTGAGCCGCTCACTTTGAAGCCTCTCAATTGAAATTCAAGAGGGGAGATACGGGGGGCGAGGAAAGACGGAGGGGTGGAAGAGATGAAGCAACACCTTGTTGTCTTTCGAGTTTATTCATTTACAGGGCACAAAACATACCTTTTCATGCAGTTTTTTTTTTTCAAAAAGAGTTTATGCCGTTCTATGGCATGCACATTGGAAAGATGAGGAGCAATTGTGCTCGAGCATGTGAGGAGAAGAGAGTAGCATGTGTAGCAGTTGATGCTACTCTCTAAAATAAAGCATCCTAAAATCAGCAGGAGCATTGGTAATTATCTTCTAAATGGCTGATAGTAAGCAGTAGCGTCCCACCTCTGTTCCATCGCCTCCCACTCTACGTGATGGCTGAAGGTATGTTTCGATATAGAAGAAGACACAATTTTTCTGTTTCCGTCTTATTTCTGTGTTTTTGTCAGACTGAGTAGTAGTAATGGGATTATGCGTCATACAGTATCTCTTTATTATGGCAAACAGTAATCCCTGAGCTGCTGCACCAAGACATCAAGTCAGTATTTTACGTTCATAAAGTCTTCTGACAACATAAACGCAAATACAGATCACTGACAACATCCGACCGTGTCTGTGCCAACATGCAACATCGTTTTGGAAAAGCTTCATTGTCCTCGTTCACACAAAAAATGTGACAATGCCGTCACATTAGTGCCACTGTTCAGACCACCGTTTTGTGATATAACAAACTTCGCCGGCTTGGTGTGAACATCGCCTGTTACTATACGCATGGTGTGTGTGTGTGTGTAATGGTGTTTCTTGAGAAAGCCGATCAGCATGCAACAATGCTTTTACATAATGAGACGTAGACTAGGTATCAAATAGTGTGCTCATCCATGCACAGTTTTGTCTGTGTGCATACACTTGGGAAAATCCTTAAAGGCCAAGGGTGTTGATAACACCTCTAGTCCCATCTGTCGCCCGTGTTTCTTGAGTTACAGTACCTTCCACAGCTCCACCCAACATCCACACAGCAGCTGCTGCTTGAGCAGATTCTATAGCACTAATACGTCTTCTGATAAGACTGTAAGATTCTGGCTCTAATGACAGTACACTGTGTGGCAACCTAAGACTGGATGTCTGGGCATGTGCCTCAGGGTTTTGAATGCCAATAATGGACTACAGGTAACCTCCCTGAGATTAGACATGCCAATATCGGCGGCCTTCACAGTGCACGGTCCTCTGAGTTGAAATAAGAGGCTTCAGATAAACAAATAGTCTGTGGTGAAGTACGGGTCAGTCTTAGCTGTTGAGCATGGACGTCTAGTGTTCAAAACAGGTTAAGGAGCATTTGGAAACATGGCAGTCTCATAGAAACCATTAAATCTCCCACACATCCTCTCTCTTTCTCACACAGTTGCGTGGAAACGTGTACTCATACACACATAGCAACTAAGAAAGCAGCATTTTATGTCCTCTGCAACAAGCAAGTCTGTGCAAGCAGGGTGGCAAGAGGCATGACTGACCACAAGAGCTGAGGCCAGCACACACCCACACAGTCAGTGAGCTTCGGTGTGTGCACGTGAGGAGTTGTTGTATTTTCTATATAAAAAAACAAACATTCAGGCAGTGGTAACCCTCCTATGTTCGTGCACTGACAAAAAGTGTTCTTGGTTGAACAATGTTGAGACACGATTTCAATACCTTCAGATTTAAAACAGATAATGTAATCATCCAGAGTGCAACAGTTCTTTATCTGAGCTGCAACAATTAGTCGATCTAAACAAGTTTTATCGGCAACTCTTTTGACAATTGATTCAATTGTTTGAGCCGAGCAAAAATTGTCAAAATTCACTGATTCTCAATTGTGGATATTTTACTAGGATAGTAAATTCAATATTTTTTGGTTTTGAACCGTTGTTCAGAAGAAAAAAAACAAGATACTTTTCAACTAAAAACCAAACTATTAATTGAGAACATAGTTTGGTATATTAATGGGTAATGAATGAATGAGAATGAATTTTCTTTTTAAATAAAAGTCATCACCACACACACTACCAAGTCACTTCTGTCTGCATGAAGCTTATGATTTATTTCCACATGGATTGACCAACAATATTCCACAGCCAAAGCAGGATCTGATCAGCTGATCAAACTGTCATCATCAGGCAGTCTGAATCAGCAGAATTAGCCTTAGAAAAGCTGACAGATTCTTCCCTCTTATTTGCTGTACCTGAATCATGAATACAACTGTGAGTAAGTGGACAGCTGCACAGCAACCACTCTATAAACACAACTGGCACAATAAAGCAAACACACAGAAGCTGATAAGATTAATAGAAATGTTCGGGTGCCGATGTTAATGAACAAAATAGTGGGCAAGCTGTAGCTATGGCAATGATAATTAATTACTGGGACATTTGGCTGTGACTCTAATTTAAAGACTCAGGCATGAGGGCATATTTATCAGCTTTCTATTTGTCTTTTTGCTTATGTATATTTTTTTCTAACACTGTACTGTTAATCGTCTAACCTTCCGACATTTTTGTTTAATTCTGTCTGACCTTTAGCTACTATATCTGCACTTGTATCAGGAAAGCAGTGACTGGTTGACTGGTTCAGCCTGTTAACGGTGAGGCCGTTAGACCAGGAAAGATCAGAATATTAGTAGAAAAAGAAATCTCTCAACCACGGTATGGGGGTCTAAATTGGGTCTTGTTGCTCTTTCTACCGACCAATCAGCCCTTTTTCGTTGACCGCTGACTAATTCATGGCCAGCACTAAAGGACAAAAGTGGCAATAGGGACCCAAGAACCACATGAGGCGAAAAGGAAAGCAATTTCACAGCGTCTGTAAACGTGATGTCCATTTTTTCTGTTTTAATCATGATGTCCCCTTTTTACAATAGACATCATAAGCTACAGGCACTTTTCATTGGACGCAGGGCTCGACTCAGTTTAGCGTGACCCCGGGGGCTGACAAAACAAATGGTCAGAGCGTGAATTTACACACTGTGGCCATGAAAAAAGGAGGCTCCTAAAATATTCATATCCTCACAAGGATCAGCCAAAGTCAAAACAACAGCTTGCTTATGCAGCGACATGAAACTAATTAGCGTGATGGAGCTATCTAAATGCCATAAAAAGCAGCGAGGTGCGATCGAGCACCCTTGCCCTGCGCCTTTTCTTGGCTTTTCTAATCAACAGGTCCTGCTGTGCTGGTCGTTAAAGCAGCAGGGCTGACTTGGTTGGCCATCTTGCTGATTATAGCACTGCTAGCTCCCAACGCAGATCCATAATTCAAAGCCTGGATGTGGTACGGTTTCACAAGCCAGCCTGCCCTGGTTGGTTCTCCCTGACTTGCTCCACTATTGTGTGCCAAGTGGCAAATGCTGCCAAGACGACCAACAAAAGTCAGCAGTCGTGTAGACATCATCCGCTTTTATGGGCACTGGTTTCATTACACCTAAATGATGACTCGGATCACTAATAAAAAAGACAAAGGAGCAATTGGAAATCTCAATCATATAAAGGGCCTACAGTTCACTGGCCATCACTCATACTGTAGTAACACACAACGTTTGATTAGAAGCTACATTATTGGTTCCCTGTCTTATACCAGTAAAGTATTTATCCTCCATGATCATCACAGACAGGCTTCCCTCTAGTCTCACTGCCAGCTAGCAAGACTGGAGAGAAACTGAACAAATATCTTGTCGTTATGTCGTAAACAAGACAAATATTCACTTCAGCAGATAAATACAGCTGTTACAAACAAAGCCTCATAAAATTAAGGGGGGAAAAAAACCCAAAGAGAGGAAGAAAGCAGATCTTTAAGACAAAAACAAGCAGATTGGGTCTGAATCACAGCGATACCAGCTGTCACATTTATTGCTTCCATTTGTGTGTTGTATTTATTGCTTTGGTTTCAAAGGTCATGAGGTTACATCCTTTTTAATCTAGGGTTGACCATGCATGTATTGGAGAGATTAAGAGACAGGATTCTATCTGTGAGTCATTTATCAGTGTGTCATACAAACACCATCCTATTAAACCCTCATCTCCATGTGACATTGTCGTTACCATGTTTCAAATTCAGTTTCAACTGTTTTGAGAGTTTCTGTTAAAACTCAAAAAAGGCTCTACAAAGGCAGTATTATATTATTCCTGGAAAATTACGAATGCCCGTTCGGCCGATATTCAGTGAAAATATGGGATTGGGAGATCAGTGAAGAGGGGAACAAACTAGTACTTCACACCTGTGGTTAAACACTGTCCTGCATGCGGCAGAAAGAGAAACTGCGTGCAAGTGTGTAGTGTAGTCTATACATCTGGTTATTGACAGTAGTGGGATGAATAGGGGTGAGAATTGCAAAATAAATTCCAAAATGCCCTCTCTCACAGTATCAAAAATCCTTCAGAAACACCATATCCACACCGAATCCATGATCTTTGGTTTGCACGATGACATAATCGCAGAGTCGTTTAGCAATGACATCTGTGCGCTGTGTCAAGAATACCGCAAAGAATAAAGGATCAAGATCACAAAAAGAAAGCAATCAGGTCTAAGCGGTGGCCTTTACGGGGCAACCTTTCAGAAACGCAACCGAAGCTTTGGAAAGTCCAAAGGGCACAATTGCGGCTGGTTATCTGATAGAAAACCTCAGAGCTGCCCTCTCTGCACCCCAACAATGCTACTGTATATCCTGTTTCAGGGGCTCTCGATGATCGCAGGTGTGTGTTGATGTACCTGATACAGGGTGCTTGATAGCAAGGTCTGCTCTTCATTTGTGGTCACATAAGACGTCTGGCTGTGACAAACAAATGCCAGATCAGTACAGTCAGACGGGGGTCGCTGTAATTCAGCAGACACACACTTGCAGTAGGATTCTCAGCCACTTACGGGACACAACAATAGATCTTGAAAGATCAAGAACTGGATGAGAAAAATTGCTTTTCTTTCTTTCTTTTTACCACCTGTCCTTTTTCTCCCTTGCCAATTACCCTTGTAATTTTGGTTTCGAAGGCGCACAGATGTATTAGTGGATAGCACAGATGGTTACAAAGGATAAGAGGAACGACACAGCAGTTTGTCATCCATGAAAGCAATTCATTGAACCCCTGGGATCTCAATTAAGTTTGAAGATGTGGAGGGTTAAGGCAGGGTGCCCTAATGTTGCCATTAACTTCAACCTCAAAATAAAATAATGAAATATATTAAGTGTCCATGTGCTAGGTGTTCGTAGTTTGAATAACAAGAAAAATATCACAAAATCATTTTCCTTGTCTTTCACATTTATTTGTTATTTATACCCCATCTTATAACAGTCAAGTTTTTTGAGATATCCGGCAAACTAACAAAAGACAATCCCAAAAGCACAATATCCCCGGCGGAGGTAATTAGGCTGATTACCAGCAAACCTTTTATTTATCCACTTGGTGTCATCACGAACAACAAACAAGAGTACATCAACTGGCAGGAAAGCTCAGTAGCTCGGTGACAGAGACCGGATATTAAAGGTCAGAGGTAGCCTTGAAGCCGGAGGCCGGAGGTCGACCAAACCAACAACACAGAAATACACACACTACACAGAATCAAGTTACAGCTCTGTGGTCTTTGTGGGTCAACATCTAGCCACAGGCTGGCCATTTGAGTGCCAGAAGAACATCTTAAGAGTAAAGAGGAAGCTTTATAGCTGCACTTTTGGCATAAACCAATGAGGTCAAAGGAAATGTCAGGATTAAAATCAAGTTAATTGGAAACCTAAAGAGAAGCCGGCCTTTACTCAGAGTCATATGTGTCCTTGTTGAAAATATTTCAATGTGCCTGCAACAAAATGAAGCGTGATATGAATGGCCTGTTTAAATATCAGATACGATATTGTGTGATTAATCTCATTCGAGTCACTCTAGCTGTGCATCTGTGTTCAAAACAAATCATTAGGAAGTGAAACAATTGTGACTGATAAACATCCTGTAATGCTGGAATTGCAGTCTGCCACCAAGTACGAAGGCTCAACAGTTTCAGCAGAGCACCTGTGCGAGTCTGCTAAAAACATGTGAACCAGGAATAATTGCTGCCCTCAAATGAAACAAGTGGGGTTGTAATGTTCATACTGAAGTCAGTATGCTTGACTTTCAGGTGGTTTCAAGTCATGAGGACACTGTTGCTAGGCGACTGACAGCAAAAATGGCTAATGATAGTTTTTGGATTTCAACAAAACAACGGACTTATCTTACACTGATTAATAAAAATCTCACCTCATGAACATGGAGCTAGAATAATCTCAATTAATACCTTTAAGGAATACTTCACCCGCAAAATGACCATGTGGTTATCAATTCCTCGCACCGTGTTTTCCCTGAATTCTTGAAGAAAACTTACGGAGAAAATGCTTGATGAATTGAAATAAATGGGGGCCGCTTTTAACCACAGCAAAACTCTATCAAAACATTATTTTACAAACTCTCACACAACTCGTGCAGCCTAACCCAAATCTCATTGGTCAAGTTGTATACCCACAGCTTCCCAAACACATGCATTTTCTGCAACACTTCTGCATAAACAGTCTCAGGCTTGCGCAGGCGCGCTACTGGCGCTAATAGTTTTAAATAGTACGCTTTTAGCAAAAAATGCATGTGTTTTGGAAGTAGTGAGCATATGAGACTTGAATTACACTGCACGAGTTGTGTGAGAGTTTGTAAACTAATGTTTTGATATAGTTTTGCTCTTGTTAAACGTGGCCCCCATTTACTACAATTCATCAAAACTTTTCTCAGTTTCTGGATTCTTTGTTCACTGTGGAGGTATGCGAGAAAAAGAAAGTTTTCATAAGGAATTCAAGGTTACACGGGGTGAGTAATTGATATACAAATTATAATTTTGGGGGTGAAGTTTTCCTTTAAGGAGTAAAGGGGCTTCAAGATTCACAGGACAGTTGCGCAGTACGCTGGGTTGTTTTTGGAACATACTATTTAAGTAAAAGATTAAATCAATTTACATTAACTGATAATTAGCCTGTTGTCTCTTACTTTAATTATACATTGTGCCAGAATTTCTCCATTTGTACAGTGGATTTTATGTTCTTCTTTTAATCATTCCTATTTAACTAAAACAGTAAATCTATGTAATAGAAGCAGCTCAACCAACTGGAATTTTGTATCCATCAGAGCACATAAAAATTAGATGAATTTGCTACATCCATATCAGATGAACATTTTTTGCCTAATTATAACAGAGAACTAACTGCCCAGTGCCAAACCAGTACCAGTAGTACTTTTTAAAATGTATCAACCTTGCATCTCCTGTTTTTTTTAAGTGTTTTCCTGCCTTTAATCATACGCTATAATATATTAAAGGCAGAAAACATGAAAACATGTTTTGAACCTTTGGTAAGTAATGTCCTGTAGTGGATCTTTTCAGAAGGCGTCATTAGCAAGCTGTGCAAGGATCTATTTAGTACAGTGCCTAGTTAACTTCACACCCATGTTCACACGTAATGACATCAGTAATAGCAGAATGGCGCTAAACATCATGCTATTTTCAGGCATTTTAGTCCATTTTGCTTCCATCAGACATGACAGAGTGGGAGATGTCGTCTGCGTGAAACAGAAAAGGGGCCATTAGTGTTTCCAAGTAGCTTGAAAATGAAAGATTGCACATAGAGTAAAGATAAATAGGATAAAGAATAGCTAGAAATAGTTTTTTGGGGGGATTAAAAAAAAAGTGGGTTTTGAGTATGCAAAATGAAGTGTCCTTTAAAGACATCAGTATGCAAATCTGCTTGATTTTTGTCTGAGTGTGCTGATATAATTTAGTATGCAGATAGTGGTAATTCAGCCCAGAAATCAAAACAAACAGTATTAAACCATTGGAAAACATTTTGCTATCTCTCTGTAAGTACAACCCCGAAAACTAGAGATGCACTGATAGATCAGTCTCATATATAGGATTTTTTTGCCAATCAAATTTCCATACATGCCGCATATGATGGTTTTACATCGCGCACAAAGCAAAACAGGCAATAATGTCACAGCCACACAAACACACACACACGACATGCACGTCGCGCACACAGTGGCAGCTGCGGCACACAGTACGCACATGTTGTCGTTGTGGAAGTCCTTCAGCATGAGTGAAGAAGACATAAAGCTTGCAATTTGTAACACTCGCAGGTCCAAAATAAGCCGTGGAGGAACAACCATCATAACAAGGTTTAACAACATGACGGTCTGTTATTTGGTGCAGTTTTAAAGTTATTTAATAGTCAATGTTTTATTAGGAACAATTACATTTGAATTTTCTATGAAAGAGAAGTTATAAAAATGTTTGTGTATGTCCTGTTATTTATAGTTCCTAGAGAAAAAAAAGAAATCGGAATAGATATCACATATTTTCTTTAATTTGAATCGGCCAGAATAATTTGCAATTGATACATTTCTACCCAAAACTAAACAATAGAATAAGGTTGTTGTTCTAAAAATGACTGAAGCTTTTCTCTGATCTGCCTCCGTTGGGGATAAGGTCGGGTCGGGTCATACTACGCCCTGCTTAGGTACAGCGCTAAAACATTTAGATCGTTTCGTTTTCTGGAAAGGCGGTCTCATGGATGAGCCTTACCAGACAAACAACATGTTGTTATGACTGGGATATTACATGGAAACACCCTGAGAGACATATTCCCACTGGTTCCCTAAAATCTAAGACATGAGAGATGTTTTCTTTGTAAACATCCTTCAATCTCTGGCTGCAAATCTGTCTGCCCTCAGTGCCACCTCTTTTCAGTCCTGACTTTTACATCAAATTACAGGTCATTTATCAGACGCTCTTATTCAGAGCGACTTACATTGAACTAACTACAGGGACAGTCCCCTGGAGCAACTCAGGGTTAAGTGCCTTGCTCAGGAGCACAATGGTGGCACCTGTTGCTCTTCCTGCTCACCACGCTCTATTCCGCACAACTCTTCCTTTCGCAGTTCATATTCTCAGTGTGTATTATTGTATAGCTCTCATTCAGTTCAATGTGTCTGTGTGTTAAGGAGATTTTGAGAGGACACTTCGACCTAATAGTGATGATACAATGGAACAATCCCCGCCTGTCTTTCTGGCCAGGTGCCCAATAAAGACGGCACATTGATGGCCCTGCGGCTGGTCTGTGCTTCCTGCTTGAGTAAGAGGTATTACGTGGTCAAGGAGGAAGCAGGGGAACATTGTGCTCCTGATTCTGTTACACACACATACACAGCACCCAGTGATGTGCTCTCAATTTTGTTTTTCCCCTAAAATGCCCTTTGGGTAGTTCCTTGCTTTTCATCAATCCCCTGTAGATTGCATGATGACTCATAAGACGCACAAGGACACAGCATGGTGTGAACAAGTCACACCTGCTACATTGTGTCCTTGTTTATGTAACAGCAGGATTGAATGTGTTTTTTTAATTATCAAAGTGCATAATGAACTTGATTCCTAGGTCCTTACAGCAAAAGCCTAGCTGTGCTCGCAAAGGGGTTAGTCGGGCCACTCCAGCGTTTAGCCTCCTTCAGAGGCCGCTTGTGGTGAGCCACCACGCCCTGCCCTCTCAACGAGATTAGGAGTGGAAGAGCAGACAGGGCACGGAGAGGGATCACATACAACTCACACAAACATGCACAGACCCACACACGCAGTAGCCCTCGTTGTAAGAGAGACTCAAGGGAGGGACAGGGATCAGACGAATCAGAGAGAGTGTTGCTCGGAAGCAGAGAAGTAGAAGTGGAGTCAAGAGAAAAGCGAAGATTATCCACTTTCAGGGGTCAGACAGTCTATTTGTGCTGACATATTAACCTAGTTTTGCAAAAAAGTAGGACTACCTTCCGTGTGTGACCCAAAATAAACTCTTCTGTGCTTCTTGGTCATTTTTGTTTCTCTCCACTGTTGCCAGTTTAGGTTTAGGTCTTGTTCCTCTCTCTATCTCTGTGTGTGGAGGTTAAATCTCCACAGCTCTTAAGGACATGGCTATTTGTAGTTCCTTCCCCTCTCTTGTTTAACCGTGAAGCTATTCAAACACGCTGCCTCGTAAAAAAGCCTCGGTATGGACAAAGTGTGCCCTTTTTCACATTTCCCCCCAGATTTTTAACTAGGCTATTATGGTGATTGTGTTGGAGAGAAATTTTCCATCAGCCAAGAATGGGGGAACATTAAGACAACAAGGGGAACTAGGTAATTTTTATGCAGATTGTAAACCTTTCTGATGCACATTACTCACCCCCCTACCCTCCCTATCAGGCCAGCAGTAGGCCAGGCTGTGTATTGGCAAGAATCTGATGATATATACGTGTCATGATACAGGGGTTACGATTCAATATATTGCGAATGAAATAACAAACCACTGTTTACTTTTTTATGCAATCAGAACAGTTGGATCTGCATTTGCATTTAACACAGTCTCTGTAACATCCAACACCTAGCAAACATTTTTTACACCCCTAGCAGTAATCCAAAATAAATCACAATGGCTGTGTTATGCACAAGTAAACAGGTTGATTAAAACCTGGTTGTGAGAAATGTCAGGATGGCTAGCTGCACTTTTCACAATTTGTGCACATCATTGTCCTCTGCCCTACACTGCATGTAACATACTGATGCTTGTTCTGTATTCTACAGCAGCAAACTACATTTCTCATTTGAGTAGTTTGATTTCCAGGGCGAGCTGTTTTTTTTTTTTTTGCTGAATCAGGCTAACTACAGTGCAGCCTCTAAGCTGAAGGCAATTTGAATTTCCTTTCACTGACAGACCTGTGTCGAGGGTGGCCTATACTCTTCACGGAGCACTTACGTTGAGTTGCTTTGTAATCCACAAAGGCAGAAAATGTGCCAATACATGGCATACTGTAATCAAGTAGACTTGTACTTGGACCAGGCTGAATGCTGCTTTTTTTTTTTTTTTTTTTTTTATAAAAGGACTTTATCTTTACAAAGGAACCGAGAGACAAAATTGTACGTTTGTTTGCCTGCTTGTTGACATTCTCTCTCTCAGGGATCAGAATGAACCACCTGTTTTTTTCTCTCCAGATAATCACATGAATGAATACTTGGCAAAGTCGTTTTTAAGTCTCTGTTGAGAAGACCTGAAGAAGGGCTTTTAAGTCCTCCATTATCTGAACACAACATTATTCTCACTCTGAAGAGATGACCATGAAATGCCACAAATGTTCCTTGAAAGAACATATTTATTACAGCCAATTCATCTGCTGACATGGAAAAAAAAAACGACAAAAAAAAAACAAAAAAAAAAAAACAGAGCCTCCTTCCCCTGTTGTTTTTCCTTATTTTTCCATATGTAGGACTGCAGGCCTACTACTGAGGAACAGGAATAAAAACAAACAATGGCCCTGACCTTGTCTATGTGTCTCCATGGAGACAAGGCCTCATTATAAAGCATTCCCCACTGTGTGCTACTGACAGGCCAGCCCTGCCGAAGACATGCTTAACAACTTCGAGGGCTAAGTAAGACATTTCCTGCAGCGTGTAAACAATCATTCCTTACTGGCAAGACATTTGGATTTACACGTGTATGAAAACATTTACAAACATGATTACTGCACTGACTTATTCACCCCTGGCAAGACCTCAAAAACAGAAAGTTTTGCAATAAGGAACCTGGGATCTGTGTAAATGTACTAAAGCTAAAAAGATGTTTTAAGGAATTAAGTGGATTCAGTAGTGTATAGCTAATTGTGATCCGTTTTCCTATCTAATGTAAGCTCTAAATCTCTAACAAGTATGTATAGCCTCCAAGGCCAGAACAGTCTTTTCTGAGTAGAGTTAAATTAGTAGTGATATAAAATGGACCTCTCGGGTGTTGCTTTCACGAGGTTGAGCGACCATCTTTATTCCTTGGGGGAGATAGCTTTTCTGTTAGCCTCTTAAGGAGGGATGATATCACCATCCTGGGCCTTTTACTCCAACGTAGGAAGGAAAACACTGTCCGACCGAACAAGGTTACTCTCAGTTTGGTCTCAGTTGAGAAGTTACCCTTTAAAAGACGTTACAACATACAATCAGTATTTGGTCTCCATGGGTGGTCTTTTGTCGTTTTCACTGTCCATAATGTCCCAGACAACACTGGTTGTTGGGCCAGTTTATTAATTTCACCAAGCCGATCACTTTGTCTCCATTCATGGAGGTGTTCTCACATTACAACTATTGTTCACTGTCCTTCTTTTGAAATCAAGTTAACTCCAACATAAAATTCTTTATTCTACTAATCTACTTAATATAGCAAAGCCTACCTGCATCTTGTATACAGTTTCGTTTTAAAAGCCACGTTCCTATCCTGGTTACACTTGTCACAATATTATGAACATGACTGAAAAAAGAATTGCTCAACCTGAGCCAAATATCATTTGTACCTCTGACCTGTGTACCACTCACTGAAGGACAAGGGAAGCCCAATTGAGTGTAACAGGAGCTCCATAAAAGGCAGTGGCTGGATCCCCTGAGGCTGTCAGTGAGGGAAGAGTAAAGCCAGAGAGAGAGAGAGAAAGAGAGCAGGTGGTAGAAGGCTTAACCTGAGCTAAAACCCATCCAATGAGCTCATCTCCACAGGCTTAGTCAACTTCAAGTTGTCTGTTTTCTGCTAGGAGAGCCAGATCTGTGTACTCCTACACAGTCGGCCAAATCAACCACCGGCACTCTGCTAATCTGTCTGAGCACTACGTGCAGGCCATATGGCTATCGCTTCTCTGCTTGTCTCGCAAACAAAGTAATCCGTACACAGTGTTGTATAGTTGCGGAGGGACATTGAGTGGAAGGGATACAAGTTATTTGTCGGTAGAGTTAATATATTTGTGTGTGGCGAGTTGGGCAGGAATGACAGTTATAGGTTAACAGATTCAGCCATCCTGTGGTCTGTAATCTCACAACATCTCTGTGTTGTTGTGACCTACCTCAGTATCTGCCCTCCATTCATGTCAGGGCAGCCCAGGTAAGCAGACTCCCACAACCCCACTGTCTCAATAACAAGTGTGTATATATATTGTAAACTCTATTGTAATCTTTCAGTTTGTAATTCTTTCCACAGACACAATACAGTATGAACTATGCTATCCAGGTATAAAATCTACACACTGCAGGTTGAGTTGAACAGGAGACAGACAAAAAAACATTTTTTTTTCTAGCTGAGGTTTGGTTGAGCTGGAGACAATAACAAAGCCTTGTTGTGGTGGCTGTGTCAGCACCATATCTACCTGCCTACCGCTATACTCTAATCCCCTGTGTCCAAGCCTATTTTAATTATGTCATGGCAGACAGAAGTGCTGATGTTGTCCTTAAGACGTGATGTAATTGAATTACTTCTGAGAAGACAGACAAAGAAGTCCCAGCCCCGTGGATTATCTGTTTCTAGAAATGTTCTCACGTAAAATCCTTCAGCGGTATTAACAATCCCTACTAATCAGACAACTGTATTTATATAATTTTCCCCTCCAGCACTGTTACACCAAGGCAAACCTGAGCCACTATGCTACTATGTCGTTACTTTTCTGGATTCTTCTACCCACCACAAGTATGCCCACTGCCCCCTGAATCAGCCTATGCTGAGCGAGGAGACACCTCAGCAGGTTCCCAGTCACAATGCTCATTATCATTTGCAGCCCTTCATCATCATTTCAAACTCACACCGTTGGTATTGCTAAATGGTCTCCAAGAGGGACTGGTTGAAAAGCAAAAGCTGCCGGTGAATATTGTCCTTATGGAGCTGGTATGTCCTTCTCGTATGGTCACATGGTAACAACCTCATTACATACAGGGTCCTCGAGGGGAAAACATCTCTTTTGTGTGATAGCAATACAAGTCCAGTTAGTTTATTTCCTTTATTGCTAGAATAGATGAATCAAAAATCCATGTCACAGGTGTGATTTATATGATATGTGGAGGACTAGCCCTCTGCTGTCGTGCATAACTGTAGCCATCATAGCCAAACTGCATTCTGTTCATTCAGAAACATATTTGTCATGGTTTACTCAAATGGAAAATGCAATTAGCATAAGGGCTCCACTCGAAGCTGTTTACTTGCCAAATAAACGAGAAAGCCATCTCATATTGAGTAGGGGGAAAACAAAACAAGACAGTTGGGAATAGAGTGAACAGATTCAGGCATAATGTTGTTAGCCTTACCTATTAAAATGTCAGCATATTAGGTGATTGAAATATACAGTATGCTTAAATGAATGGTGTATTATTTTCATTATTGATTAATCTACTGGATATTTTCTTGATAAATGGATTAATCGCTTTGGTCTATAGAAAACAGCAAAAAAATACCCTTCATAATTTTTTTCAGTTTTTGCTCAAAACATTACTTAATTCATTCATTATCAAAATAGTTGCCGATTACATTTTTGGTAAACGATTCACCTTTTCAGCTCATTGCTAATAGAAACAGAGATAAAGTTAACTAATAGTCCTCTTATCAGCTTATAATGTGTCGCATATGGGTGGAATTAAAGCTAGCAATGTAGTGGTGACTGCAGTAAATAGCAGAGAGCGGTAGCGACAGAAGTTAGCAACAACAACGTGTTAGCAAAAGCAATGTCTTAAATTGAATACTAAATGAGTGAAGGTTGGTGTGTTTAAGCTAACAAAGCGCTGAGAGGCGATGACCAGGGAAATTATGAGAGCAGCAGCGACAGAATAGAGCAGCAGCAGTTACTATCATCCAACTGCAAAGGTGCCTTTGTTTCAGTCAAACTTTCTGTTCGATAAATGTGTCTTTGGTTGGTGAACAGGGTGACATTAATGACTTAAAAACATGTCAATTAAATACAAATTGCAAGACTGTCTTTTTATTTTAAGATCTTGCAAGAACAAATTTTGCCTGAGGAAATGGCAACAAATCCTACAGCTTGATCGTATGAGGAACATGGAGTTTGTGGGACTTTACACATTAGAGGCTGTTTACAGGTCTGAGGAGTGCAACTGCATACGTGAAAAGAAAGTTGTGTAGTTTTTGTGGCTCCAAAGGGAGCTGTGTGGAGTCTGAAAATGCCTAAAGTGACTGTTTCTGCTGCATCGATTTTGTTCTTTCCTTCTTTTCTTTTTTTTAACTCCCCATCGTGAGTCTGACAGTGTTATGGAAGAATCGATGTGGGACTCTTTCAAACTATTGACTTACTGACAGAAATTAATTGCATAATTGTGAGATGAATCTGAAACAGACATAATTATTATGTGCCGCCTTACAGTAGTTGTAATGAATGTTTTATATAAGAAGCGTTACAGTACACAGCTCCTTGCTGGTTGTTGTCCATATAAACCGCGGGCATTCACTGCAGCGAAGCTTTCAGCCGTCTGCTTATGAAAGAGTTTGAGGCATTCTATCATTAGAAAGGTCACTTTCTTTACTACAGGTCTGAGTCATCCAGCATTCATTTACAAATGGAATTTGACATTTGGGCTTTACAAATGAGCTGTTTTTTTTAAAAAGAGCTTGCGGCTTCACTGCAGATACCCTATCTGTGCAGCGTCATTACAGGCAGGAGGAGAGTTCTGAAACAGAGACAACAGCCCTCTCCCACACAAGCACACACTCTGACCCCATCACTCACTCACATGCATGCATACTGTACGCACACAGGGGTAAACAGGTTACTGACACACACAGCAGTAGAATAAAGGATGCCACCTTACCTGGTCGTCCACTCTGTGGGCCACGGTCGTAGCCGCCTCCTCCTGCTCAGCATCACTGAGGGGTCGGATCCTCAAGGCAACCTGCGGCACACAGAGTGAATTTAGTCCTCCTTGAATTTGATCAACACAGAGGAGTTTAATTTGCTGAAATTAAAGGTTAGAAAATTAATTGAACTCCGCCTTGATGGGTAGGAACAACATTGACAGCATACAAGAGTAATCTTATTTACAAAGGATGTGTGTCTGGTGTCTTTATTGAATCCGCTAGCGTTGTAACTGAATATGTACATGTGTTGAGAGTACTTCATAGTTGTGTTCGGAGCTGAAAGAAAGTGTGGTACAGGAGAACATATTGGTTTATCTCTCAGTTGCAGCATATGTGTGAATTCTTCTGTTTTCTTAATGCGTAATGTTTTAAATGTCAAGCACAGGATGTACCATTTTCCCCCCATTCAACCAGAAAGCAAATAACTCCCATTTAAAAAGGTCCTGGGCTTAAACCAAGCCCTGTTGGCTGTTTTCTTTTCCTGCAAATCTCGCATGTCATCCTCATTTGCACAAGGTTTTTTTCTCCTTTCCAGTCCCACAAGAAAAACTCATGCAAGTTAGGTAAATTGGAAAATCTAAATTGTCCATAGATGTAAATATGAGTATAAATTTGACTGTCTATGTGTGTGGATTGGTGGCAGGTCTAGGGTGTACCCTGCCTTCTGCGCAGTGCATGCTGCCATAAGCTACGTGCCACCACCGGCTTGAATGTAACAAATAGGTATGCAAAACAGATGGATGAATGGATTGAGTATCCAATTAAATTCCATATTAAATCACTTTGCAGCCTGATTCATGTGGATTTCTCGTCCAAACAATAAGACAAAAAAATAGTGATGACATTTTCCCACAATCAGCAACACACAAACAGACACCTGTATTTTTAGAGGGTAAATTAGCCTTTACTTATGAACACTGGATAGCGTTAGGGAGCGACAAAACTACTAATTCAGTATTACATTGTAAACATCAAAACACTCATTCACGGCCCCCCTGTTGTTATACTTTCTCTCCCTGCATGGTTTCTTTCCATTAAAACATTCAGAGATCAGTAGGAAAGATTTTTATTGGCCGCAAATGGTACGAAAAAAGACAATAAACAATAAAAGCAGCAGTGTCATGTACCCAGAGGCTGGCATTAATGTGACCCGAAGACAGTTAAAAAGAGGAATACAAAGGGGAATAATAAGGCACCATCTCTGTCAGCGCCCTGTAGAAAGTGTATTACATGCTAGACAAGAGGGAGGCCAAGCAACTGAAAAAAACACTTCAATTATTCAGATATGGGCTGCAGAACACGCAGGTAGTGTACGGCTGGGAAATCCAAAATCTAAAACCAACAATGGATGCTGTTGGGAATATAAAAAGAAACACCTAGCCTTGTTATTAAGAAAAAAATACTGAAAATTACACTTTATTGTACACCTGTACAATCTAATGCAATCCAATGCATGCAAACTGTTCAGCCATACATTCTACAACAATGATGAAGCGTGTTTTAGGGCGTAGTGGTTGCTGGTGTACTGCATCACATTCATATTAGAAACACCTCTTAATGAAGCGTATGTTAGTCCAGCACAACACCACCTGTAACTAGGACCTCAACAACAACAATTTCAACAAAAAAAACTGAACATTATAGGCATCATATAAGTAGACTTTATGGTAGAGTTGTATTGGATTACATTGGATTGTATAGGTGTATCTAATAAAGTGGCCACTGAGTGTTAACAGCAGATTTATGGGTATTACATGGTTATGGTTGACCGTTTATTACCACTAACAACAGCTTGCTTGAGTAAAGGAAAAACTCAAATATAAACTAAATGATACAGCCGTTAAGTTTACAACGCAGGGTATTTAAAACCTAGCCAGGGGGGCAACATTAGGAGGACGTAGTTTAACTCACAGTTAGTTGGTGGTCCTTTGATTCCCCCGTGTCCTTCATGGTCACTTACGGTCAGAGTGAAGGATAATGAGCGTCAACAGCAAACGGGACATCGGAAGATTCTCCTCACTGTCGGTACCTGCATGACACCTCCTCCAAAAAAAAACCACCTGCAGCCCTTCACACACACACACACACACGCAACAACAACTAATGGACTCTCTGTAGCAGCTAATGGTTTCTGACAGCAGCTACTACCGAGCTTAACAAGCTCACGTCGTGTCGTTTTCACTTAACGACCTTTCGTTTTACTATCAGTCCCAGACAGTCTCTCGCGCTCTCTCTTTCTTTCGGCGTCCTTCAAAGTGTGTCGACGCTTCGACGCTCGTCCCGTGTTTCCACTCAGCAGGTTAGAAACACGAAACACGAGAATAATTGATCTGGCGGCAGACGCAGAGCTGGGGAGCTGGTAGGTAACACCGGCGGCAGCCCACCTGCTCGTCCCTTCCCTGTCTGTCCTCGCGACTCGCTCCTCTCCGCTGCCCTGCTGCCGCTGCTCCTGAGGGCTGCGCGTGTCTGCGCGTGCGTGCACGCTGTTGTCCATGGAGATCCGCGGAGCAGCGGTGTTCTCCAACAATGCTACTTCCGATTATAAAATAAAAACGTGGATTCCCCAATATTATTATTTTTCTTTCACAAATGCACAGTGGTGTCATTTAACCAGGTAGCCTACATGTACTCAAACACTGCACTGAATTACAAGTGTGAGGTACTTTACTTCTGCTGTACCACATTGTGATGGAAAATATTGTACTTTCAATGCAGGACTTTTCCTCTATTTTTACTTCTTAGTTTTTCACTGTGGTATTACTACTTTTAGTTATACAAAATACCCTAATACTTCTTCCACCACTGCAAATGCAAACATGTATTTTATAGCTGTTTTTTAACCTTCTAAAGCTTCCATATTAACCTTAAAATAAGGTGCTATACTGTGCAATGAATCATACATTAACAGCTTTTTCTACAGGAGTTAATACAGCTTCCACTGAACTGCACTTTTTGCTAGACTATGCTGACATCTGCTGGAAAGGAAACAAAAAGCCTTACTGTGCCCACAGTTTCAACCCACTTGCTGGCCACAACACTTTAGAGGCCATTAGGTGTCGATTACAACAGTTTTCCCTGTGGTACAGTATAGTGCACCCAAAGGACATGAACACAGAACAACAAAGTAAAGACCCATCAACTTGTACTCAAAACTGATTTATTCAACACAATTAGACCCCGTTGTTGTGGGGTCACACACAAAATTAAGCACCATTCTCAGTGCCTGTACAATGTAACATGCTTAAAGAAATGACACTTACCAAAATAATTATTAAACAAAACTGCATGTATTAAATCCCTACAGAAAATGATGGTTAGTCAATACAAACATGTACTGTTTGGATGGTTTGAATTGATGAAAAAATAATTACCTGAATATTCTCATTAATCATGGTTAGAGCAGCACAGCTTCCCAAGTAATGACAGAAACTACAACTTTATTGTATTAGCTGGATTAGATATGTAGAGAACATGAATGAATGGCCCTTTAGAATGTACAAAAAAAAAAAATAGTGATCTATGTGACATCGTCACACAGAACTAGCAAAAACATATAAAAGTTAGCACATTGTTTAAGCAAAATAAACCACATCAGAATGAGACACCAGTCTGTTATTGTACAATTTATGTACAGCAGCCGCGGTCTCAAGGTAGTCTCGTCTCCAGGGGATGTAGAAACATAAAGCTTCACTTGCAGGCGTGTCTCTGAGTGAATGTAAATAAATTATACCTCAACAATACCTCCTGCTTTGTGCTGCCAGTGCTGGGTTTGTGCTTCACAAATATCAAGCATAATACATAGAACATTATAAGCATATTATCAGCTGTCATGTTCACATTTTTCTCTTTGGAGACCTGAATGTAAGTTTTGTAATGTAAAAAATACAGGATAGACGAATCATTTAAATTATACTTTTTTTTTACGTTACTGTGAGCATGTTGCTATGTTTTACTGCAGTGAGAAATGAATCCTCAAAATTGCTTCTATCCCCCGTTTCATCAAAGTTATGTTTAGTCGTGTTTTACCTGAAGAACTCAAATCTTCCCTCAATGCTTCACCAATAGATGACACAGCATGATGAACACTACATATTAAGAGCAGGTTAAGTCCGAGCAGGGTGCTAAATACTTCTAACAGCACGTGTTAGAAGTATTTAGCAAGTTCCCCAAAAGATGCCTTGGGGCGGACAAGTGTGATTAATCATTTATGAGCACAGAGAAGAGTACCGATATGGTTGCATTGTCCTGAGACTGCACAGCCTGGAGTCCTGGACTGACGAGATGTTACACACTGCCCTCTGTGACGCTTGGAGTAACCACACACTCTTTGTCCGTTGAATGTGTGTGCGATGCCGTTTCCCTCCTCGGTCAGATAAAGAAGTCTATGCTTGGAAGTCGTTCCCAAAGTGTCTTATCTGTTCCTCGGTCATGGAAAGATAGGTGGCCCGCATGCTGGGGGAGTACTGTGGAGGAAAAGGTGAACACATGGAGGATGTTACAAGCTGATTCTGAGAGCTCAGGGGGAGGTTTCACACAGGTATGGGCTGAGCCTAATCATCAGCTAACAAGAAAGACAATTCCATGGGGGATTAAAGAAGTAGTCCACTGAAAATCCATCTTTTGGGGGCACCATTTTTCACCACGTGTAGGTGGATCTGTAAAGACTGAAGCTTAGCAGCTGTAGTCAGCTTGGATTCACAGAAGTTACAACGATCCCAGAGGCAACACAGACTGGAAGTGTTGTCATTTCACCAATAATCCCTTAATATGCGACTTGAGCATAACAGATGTCAGTGGTGGAAAGTCACGAAGTACATTTACCTAAATACTGTACTTAAGTACAATTTTGAGGTACTTGTACCTCACTTAAGTATTTGCATCTTCAGATACGTCATACTTCTCCTCTTACTCCAGTACAATTATTTGATGAATTCAGTTAAAAGTTACTTTAAAATGTTTAGATTTTTAGCACAAAATATTATCAACAAATACAAACTTGAAATATTATTATAGATTAGGCTACACAGCAGTATATAATGTTATAACAATTGGCCACACCTTTTGCAGTAATGAAGCGATACGTACAATAATCTATCAATTAGAATAATCCAATAATATGCCGGGTTATGCCTCTACGGAGTTGTTTGCTTGTCCCTACTGGGTACCCGTCACTGTCCCTCTTTTGTCTGCGAGTCGTGAATTTGAGCCCACGCTTTGCTTACATCATTACAAGATCAATGGCAGAGAGGTGGATGTTGCAGCAGGAGTGGTCTGAGAAGTTTCTATGGATATTTTGATGCATTTTCAGAGTCGCCATTAGAATCCGACGCAACTGCTGTGAATCCAAGCTGACTACATCCTGTGATCTTCCACAAAGAAGCACGGCACAAACCTTTACGACCCACCTTCAAGCCTACAGGTGCCGAGTGTTTTATGCTGAAAAGATAGATTTTCTGCGGAGTATTTCTTTAACTCATACCTACAAAACTGACTCAGGGCATAGATAACAAATGAAATCTACAGTTTGTTCAAACAAATCAATCCATTACTCGTTAAATGTACAATTAGTGACACGTCGATCACTTACATTCTATAGCAGTACACAAGGCCTGGTGCTTAACACTTTGTGGCAGTACAAGCTATGGAACTGAATGACTGGAGCAGAAGTGCATGCACAGGGAGGCTAACTGTGAGGAAATCCAGGGACATGACTGCAGTACCACCCTGTAAACGCCAGGGGAAGACAAACCCTCACTACTTCAAAGAGAATTTCTGGAATGAGGACATTAGGTTGTGAGTTAAAAAGCCATGCCAAACAGGAAAACTGCACAGGAACCAAACTAAGTGATGTAAGGTACAGGAGAGGTAAAAGACGGAGATGCAACAGAGGAGAAGTGAGGGAGTTAACCCTGAGGAAGAGTTGAAAAGACTTACTCGGTTTCTATACTGCTGAGAGTATATCTCCAAAAGTTGATAAAAAAAAAAAGAGGAAATATAGAAATGAAAAGATACAAACAAACAAACAAACAAACATACACATGACAAACGAACAAACAAAAAATATATAAAAGAAGCTGTTAGCCGCAGACTACTGCATGATGCTGTACAGTTGAAGTCATGAGGGAGAATTTAATTATACATTGCTTGCTGGCATTAATTAGGAAAGAAGTCATAAGGCAAAGTACATCACATTCTTCAGTTAACTCAAATTGGAACTATAGGCTGAAGGTTAATGAGAATGATGACTCTTCTTCATCTACAAACGGTACTTAAACTGTGGTAGTACACAAGCATGAATAGTAGAAAATATATTGGTCTTTGTAGCATCTTTTTGTGGAATTTAAACCTCTATGCATAGCAACAACTAATATGCAATTTATTACAAAATAAAACATGTGTTTAGCATGTCTATTCCCTGAACTGATGATCACATTGTCTCTGTGAATTACCCTTTAAAAAGAAGGTTAACAAACAGATAACTTCAGAATGCATTTAACTGCTGTATTTCATCACACACTTGTACATTAAGAGGCTGTCCCCACTGAAAATTTAATCAAGAATGTCTCTATTTTTATCTCCGCGATGTACAGTAACAGCAGACAAGTGGCCCAGCAGAGGGGAAATGTATTCAACGAGGAAGAAAATCTTTAGTGTCAACACTGAGCGAGTTTATGGTTTACGACCCAGGTCACTCCCTGCTGGGAATTTGGCCTGAGAGAGGCTACATGATGTTCACTTCATGCTTAAATATTAACCACATTCATTCTCCTCTCCTTGCTTTGCTACTGTTACGTCGGCCTCAGTAAGTTACGAAAGGCAGAAAAAGGCACAGAGTACAACAAAGAGTATCTCATTAAAAAGCTTTAACAAATCCTTAAAAAAGTTGATTAAATCAAAGAAAAGTTATTAGATATGACATTTATGCCAAAATTTGAGTGAGGAAGTGAGCTGAGTCAGAATATACGAACAACGTAATCCCCAGTTATTTATCATAACAACTATTTCCTGTGCTTTAAAGGCTAAATGTGTCTGTTAGCTCAGAGGAAAGTGACATCATAGGAAGGACTTGGCCTCTGGGACCCAACGCACCGAGGGGGGTGGAGAGCCTCGTCCTATCAGAGGCACATTCTCGTACCGCGGATTTCCCCCGAACAGAGCCGTCTGGTTTCTGAGAAAGAATGAAAGAAGGCTGTTCAGAGGAATTATGAAATTTAGAAATCCCATTTTGCTCTTTACACTATTTCAGTTCACTCACATGTACTCAGACACAGGGGCGTTGGAGACAGCCGGGGCGGGCGGGTGTATGCTGTTCTGGCTGCCCATGCTGCTGCTGTAGCTGCAGAAGCTGTGCATGTTGGTGAGGTTAGGGTTCTGAGAGGCTATCCTCCTCGCCCGCGGGTTGAATGGATCCTCCTCATCGATGTCGTCATAATCTCGTTCCCTAAATGAAGAGAGAAACATCACAAGAGGTTAAACTTTACACTTCCGCAACAACTGTCGGTCTGTCCAGCTACGTAAACAAAGCAGAGACGCTCGGATTACAACACACACACAGTGTGACTTCATTTTCTGCTTAGATAGACATTAATTGACTATATCTTTATAAAGCAAATAATTGTTTGCTGCTATATTAATGTTCTGAATGTCGTATATAGAACCTTTAAATAACTCCTTCTCTGATTCATAACTACATTTGAACCTACAGACATTCAGTGTTAATCTCACTAATACTCAGGATACCATTGTCTCAGACGTCCATCACAAATAAATATCTATTAATCCGCTTTAAATCATAGAAAAATAGATGCTCCTTATAACTGCAGAACTTGCTTGAGAGTCTTTATATTTTTAAGTTTTCTTAAGTATCCAAGTAAACTGGTGATAGTTGTCTGTACACCAACAATGCAAATAGGAAAAGCTAAAAGTTAATCTGGCATACATTTGCTGTAACCCATAGTGTACGTGTACAACCTACAAGGCCCCCAGGAACAGCACCGGGCTTTGAAGCCAATTTGACACAGTGGCTTCCGATGTGCTTCCTATTCCCTGACCAACAGGCCATCCTTCCTAACCTTAATCATTCGTCCCTCCGGACCATCTAGTCTAGCATTTACTAACTTTTTTGGCTTCATGCGCCACTGAACAACTTTTATAGGAATGAATGGGGCCCCGCCTCCAAGGCTGTATCCAGTTCTCTTTAAACATCCATGCCTACAACTCGCTGAATCCATGGCAACAATAAAGACCCCAAAGCATTATGGGGCTTCTAGCTCAAACATTTAGAGTGTGAATACCCCCAAAATAAGTAGAAGTAGAATATTAACAGAAGTGACGTAATCCATTAATATCATCTTTTTTTCCATGTTGGAATATCAATAATTTCTTGACATTACTAAGTGAAAGGTTGTAACTTGTAACAATTGTAGAAAAATCTCACACACACACACACACACACACACACACACACACACACACACACAC
>CALSCE010000091.1:9116432-9149965 GCA_943593645.1 Bovichtus variegatus | reverse complement strand
ACACACACACACACACACACACACACACACACACACACACACACACAGGTTGGCTCAGAGTAGGTGAAGCTGCATATAGATGGCTGCAGGATGAGGAAATGAGGGCGCTCAGGCAGACAGGCAGAGAAGAAGAGAACTAACTGACCTGCAGGCAATTTGTCTCCATGCCCTGGGAATGGCACACAGCATGACGGTGAAGGCACAGGCTGCCAGGGAGGAGAAGAGGCAGAGGTAGAGTACACCCTCCACCCCGTCATAGCACACCCCCACCATTGCATCCAGGTAGTCCTAAAGAGGTCAAACAAATAATATAACACAGACAAAAAGGTAGAGGCACAAACCATTCGCTTTGAATTTTACAGCAGACAAAACGAAGCGAGGATGAAAAAGCACTTAGTGCCCTGGAGTGTGTTGTCTCCGGGAACTTCATTTGTGTCATGCACATTGAGTGGGATGTTCAACATTATTCATGTAAACTGCACTGCAGTCATGAGCCACGCTGTACAGGTTTTACAGTGCAGGAAATTCTAAAAAGTTATTCTCATTAAATTTGAAATTCTTTCTTTTGTGCTTTGCTCTGCTGTGTTCCCAGTTCCACATTCAGTTTGATTCTGAAATCCTGCGTGGCCACTTACTTTACTGCTGACCTAGTTGTGCTGTTGTGATGCCAATTAGGATGCAGTGAACGAACCTTGTTGAGCCCCCTGCAGTCCAACAGGGCGGTCAGCTGGTGCAGACTGGCCTCCGAGGAGTTGAGCACATGCTGGATACCCAGCAGGTCTCTCTGTGGAGAGGTCACCAGACAGTATCACTGACAAATACTTACAAGAAAATCCTTCTAATGCCGTCCTAAAATAATTTGACTCTGTTGTACTGCAGCATAAAAGTCATAGCTTGGCGTTTGTGTGTGTGATACCTCAGCTGTAGGAAACAGAGGCACGGCAAACTGCAGCAGACCCTGGATCTGTATTTGCATGGTGGTCAGGGACCTCTGGAAGATGGTCAGAGGCTGCAAACAAGAAGAGCATGCAAATGTAAACACACATCTTAAAAGGAAGCATCATAACACAAAAGTCAGCTTGCAGCATAACAAGTAAAGGTTCTCAAGGCTGTTTAATGGAGCTTTTGGCAAATGACGTTATGTACTTGCATTTTCTAAAAGAATACATAGACTTATTGTCCTTCCACAAAGTGAAAACACATGGACGAAAGCTATTAGCTAACATAATGGATTTTATTTTTCTGTTATGCAATATGTCATTTTATTTTTTAAAAAAGCCATGCAGATACATTAATAGTAGAAAACCCCAAGTGGGCCAGAGTGAGCCTAGTAAGAAACCCTCAAAGTCTAATAAAAAGGATTTTTCATTTGACATGTAGAAAAAAGGGACAACAGGACGTGCACAACAAAACGCAAATACAAGACACAGCCAAAAGAATTTAGTGAAAATGTTTTCATTTGGTTGGCCATGGCAGCTTTGTAGGGCCGTGAACTGATATAAAAAATATCATATTACTATATAACAACATTCTGTAGTTTAAAAGTCTGACATTGTGGTGGTGTATATTAATGTTCCCACCAACAGGGGGCAAAATAAGCCTCCACATTCAGTATGCTATACAGTAAGTGGACAATCACAACCTACCTGCAGGACAGCACCTTCTGCCTCATGCATCTTTCTTTTTTTTAAATTACCTTTTAAGCATAACCATAAATGAATGAATCTGTCACATCTCCAAAGTAAAATTGTATCTTCACAGTCACCCAACCTTACAAGAGTATCCTGGGAACCTCACTGGCCTGTGGCACAATGTTAAATTGAAACAGGATATGGTCAATTACCTCAACCATCCACAAATGTAATTGCTTTCCTCCGATCTGACATTTTTTCTTTGGATCTGCAAGACTGTCCGTCGTGCACTCTGCAGCACAATCTAACGGCCTGATCAGATTTAGCTTCTTTTTTCTTTTACTTTTATTCTGTGCCAAATAAAGTACAAATAGGACAGAGAACGTGGCTGGAGGAGGACAGTAAGAAAAGGAGAAGAGATGATGTTGATAAGAATAGAAAAAAGGGCTCTGGAAAGAAGCAGCGTTGACGCAGGAGTAATGCCCCAGAGCGATGAAACACAAGGGCACAGAGCAGGGTAGAACTACAGGGCACTGCTGCGGTTCAGGCTGAGAATACAAGACAGGGAGAGCTTGTATGTTTGCCAATCAGTGTGAATTCCTGTATCTGGCAGCTTGCTTGTGAACTTTGCACCTGTTGGGTATCTGTGCGGCGGGAGAAAAGAGTGCTGACTTTGTTTACCAGGCCGGGTGACGGCTGTCTGCCCTCCTCTGCTGCTCTCTTGTTATCCTCGGGGCATGTCTACAAGAGCCAGATAATAAGATTTGAGCTCCGCTGGGCCAGAGCTCGCAGAAAATGACTTTACCACTAACGGATGTCAGCGGTGAAGTCAGTGACATGACCCAAAATATCTACTCTGTTTCTCTGAAGAGTAGCCTCACAGAACTCCAGAAGAGAGGGAATAGGAAGATTAATCCAAATTGCTGCAATTTTAAAGCCTATGTTTTGGGGGAAAATGTTGGTATGTTTTGGCTTGTTTGGCCTGATACATGCAAAGACTGAACAAATACAGGACTAAGAGACGGAGAGAAAAATGATGGTGACAGCCTGGGAGATCGTGTTGGGGGCTTTGCAATTTTGTTACGTTCAGTCAGACTTGTAAGAGGAAGGTAGGATGTAAATCAGACAGGCAGCGCTGGATAGAGAGAGAGAGTTTGACAAAGATGAGGCTTGAGAGGCAGAGAAACGAACTCCCCATCCAGCACTGATTTAGTGAATTACAGGTCTAAAAGATGTTTGGACAAAGTTTCAAAACGTCTAGGTTACATAAAACTATCTTTTCAGTATTTAAATGACTATATTTCAATATGTAGTGCAGACCTGTTACACATTTAAATCCTGTTTATTGGTTTAACGTAACCCAGATGCAGGGCTGCAGCCGGAATATTTTTTTTTTGTCAGTTAACAGTTCATTTATATTATTTTATACTAATATTATATTATTACAAAAGATAGGTTTAAAATATGTTGGGGTGGGTACCAGACTTTAATACATATATGTTAATAGTATTAGTAGAATTCAGAGTACTGACTGAAATGCATAAAGAATCACATTTTAAGTATTGAATAATTGTCCAGATTCTTAAGCCTGTTTATATATTTTTAATCAGATATTTCTTGATTTAAATCTGGAGATTTATTTTGTTAGCCTAAAAGTATAATTTTGATAATAAATGATATAGTATATTAAGTCTAAACATACTGCAATCTTCTTGTAAAATACCTACCGTGTGTAAGTTTGTAATTGTAGAGTAATAACACCCCAAATTCCTGGTAAAAATACCAACGGCATGACCACAGTGTTGGCTACTGGCCCTGCTATAGACATCTAATAAATGCTTTTCAAACCTCGACATGTAGACGTCTTATGACCTTTAAATCACAAAATCAAAGGCTCACTAGGTCAAATCAGTCAACATTCAGTAGGAGTTGAGCAAAGCATCCTGTGTCCTACCTGCTGGAAGGGGTTGGAGAGAGTCTGGTTGCAGTAAAGGTAGTAATGGACAATATCTGTGAAAAACACAAACAGGCAGAAGAAGGCTTTCAACTGTCAGTTCTTACTGCAATTAGTGTCCTCCTAATTACAACCCCATTAATGAAACATTATTCATATTGTTCACACTAAAACTCACCAGTACCGATGACACCCTTCGTCTGGCTCATGAGGTACTTGTCAGGGGACACGCAGAAATCACTTGTACCCTGAAATAAAAACAGGAGACGTGTGAGAGCAGTACACAGGAAACAGCTAAAGAAAGAATTCATTATTTTTTGAAATAAGGAGGTTAAAAACAGAAATTCATAAAGAACCATTGAGAGAAAGAATGAGAATCAAATACTCTGGAAAATAAGGCTGTGTCACTCCACATCCACTTTCACTCCACAAGAAACTTGCCTTTGCAAAATCCCAAACGTGAGGAGCGGTGGTCTCCTTCGAACTGTGCCATCTGAATGTTAAATTTACCCCGGGCTCGGGGGGGGGGCCCCTAATGAGCCCCGCACACAGATACAGCGATCTAAATTTCTCAGCAAACCCAAGCTAGTTTTTTAGGAACAAGGGATTATTTCTGCAATTCAGGTACACTTGTTAGAATCCCTTAAGGGAAAACAGTGATTCTCTGAGAATGCAGAGTTCGGACTACCTGCCGTCTGTGATAAAGAGTTCTGCAAAGGGACGCATTCATTACGCATTCATTTATTGGGTAGTAAGGCACCTAGTTGCACCCTACACACACACACACACACAACATGGAGACACACAAACATCGGCAGTCAGTCTAGGACAACAACATCTGACATTAGGGCTGCAGCTGACGATTATTTTCAAGGTCATGTCTTCAAATGTCTTGTTTTGTCAGGAAGTCCAAAAAAACCTAAAAGTTGTTCACTTTAATATAATATAAAGCAAGACATCTTTCGCTTGTAATAATTATGAAACGGACTTCTCAAGTCTTTGCAGACCCTTCAAAACGCTTTTACAACACATGTCAGCGTTCATCTATTCACACTGAGGCAACCCTACAAGGTGCTCATCAGGAGTGATGAACACACACACACACACACACACACACACACACACTGTTAGCCATGCCATTGGGAGCAATTAAGGGTTCAGTATCTTGCCCAAGGACACTTTGACATGTTGGCCGCAGGGGCTGGGGATCGAACCACCGACCGTCCTAATGGTGGACGACCACGCTGTCTCCTGAGCCCGTCCATTATTGATAGTTGGTGATTATTTTTCTGTCGATCGACTAATCAATTGACTAATAGTTGCAGCTATATCTGACCTGCACACCTGTGTACACGGACTGTAGCCACACATGAAGATGCTCAGTAAGACAAACAAACACACGCTCTAGACACTAACACGACACACTGGCATGCTGGTTTCCTCTGGATGTGGTGGTTGTCCGACATCATTAGAGCACAGCAAGACAACTCGTTCACAGTTAAAGTGGGACACAGCAGTCTGGCTGCAGTGGCAAGTACATTATCACAAGTTCAACTCTGAGTTAGGGTGGAGGAGGTCGGAGAAAGCAGTGAGGCAGTGCAGCGGGTTTGATGGCTAAGTGGTCACCGCTGCTGGAAAGTTCCCCTCACAGTCCAAAAGCATTAAAGCCAGTTCTTATGGAGAGTTGCACGCAGCTGTGAACATATTTTATCCCCGCAGTGGACTGATGACCTGTCCAGTGTTTGCTACAGATTCAGTCCCTGAAAGCCGCGAAAAAATACAGTCAAAAGCGAAATAATTCAAAATGAATAGAAGCATATTTTCTTACACAGTATTAAAGCTGAAACAATAAATCCATTAATCAATTATTCCAGTGGCATTTTGATAATGGATAAAGCATTCGAGTAACTTAGAATAAAAAAAAAACATTCACAGGTTCCAGCTTTTCAAATGTGAGGATTTGCTGTTTTCTCTGTTTTACATAATTTTCAATGGAATATGTTTTTTTGACTTTTAGTTGGATAAAAAAGCTATAATGAAACATCACCTTGGGCTTTTTCCAACACAAGTACAGACTGTACACACACACACACACACACAACTCAAACAAACAACAAACAAACACAATTGTTCACACAAAGACATGGTGTCTGCAATATGAAGGAGCCACTGCAGACTGTTGATGTAATTGCTTCGTTCACAGCTGTTTCCATCCCTGCCTCAGCAATTATGAGGTCATTTTAAACTGTGGCGTTTGCGCCCAGGCAGAGAAAAGGCCCGGTGGACGTCAACCATACGGTGCAGTTAAGGTCAGCATCAGACAAACGCCACGAGACTGACCGGTTACATAACAGGCTGACGGAAATGTCAGGATTTTGTAACACACACACACACACACACACACACACACACACACACACACACACAGTAGTTTTACATGTATGAAATTTGGATTTTTTTTTTTTTGCTAGGTCAACATTTCTCCTTGACAAACACTTGGGTCTGGAAAAAGATGGATGCAGATATTCATGGTCCACTTAGGGTAGAAATTTGTCTGACTTTTCTTCTACTGCTTCTGACTGCAACCATTCCCACACATTTGTAGTAAATATTGATGTCCCCCAGAGAAGGAACCCCTTTCGATGTTGGCGTAGTATTTCTGTATTGTGCAGCGATATTGAACATTTTTTGGACCGAGAGTCTTGTTTTCATAGCATTTCTATCACAAGGAATCCACCAGGATTTCCGCCAACTATAAGGCAAGTGTAGACTTGTAAAGGAGACATTAAACTGAACATGAAAAGGAAGATGAAACCAGAGACTAGTTTGTGTGTAACTGATTGCACCTCCTGCTGCTTTCTACCCGATGCTCATTATCTCCAACTTAAATTCTCTCTTGTTAACAATCCTCTACAGCCCCGAGTCAAAACACACCATCCAACAACAAACCTGAGAAAAATAGCACACTTGCCTGAGGCAGGCGAGTCAAAAGCCAGTGCTCACGCATCTGATATTCTTTCAAATACATCTCTCTATTTTCGCATTTCTCTCTAATTCTTACCCTCTAGGTCACTCGAACATTTATGCAGGTTTTTTTCAGACCCCATAATAAAGCCAAATTATTATTCACTTATTCAGCATGATTAAAAGCTGCAATGGAATTTCTGTTGTCATAATCCTTGATTTTGAATCAAGTTATTCAGGCTTGTATAATGATGCTGACAAGGTTTGGGTTTGGGATTTTGTTCTTTTGTCGGTCTATTTTCAGCGGTGAGAGCAGACATCAAAAGCGTATAAGGTGACAGAAAGACAAACCAAGATCAGAAGAATTTTGAGATCGGGCAGCGAGAACGCGCCAAAAACCTTTTTAGATGACACTGCACAGTTGTAAGGGCTAAAAAACAATTAAGGCAAGAGAATGTCCCTTGATTAGTAGCTATGCAGCGAAAACGCGCGCTAAGTGGGATAAAAAGGCTCGATACGAATGCAAAAAAAGTGCAGCTGCATCCTTTGTTAACGTTTTGGTAAAACGGTGCACGTGTATCTTCGAGACTGTTGGTGAAAGCATTTGCAATTGTTCATCATCCTTTTGTAACGACACACTGCGGATGTTTTAAAAGCATCCATTTACACATGCAGGTATACGCACTTAAGCACATGTGCAGCAACATCTCTCCTCCCTAACCCCCACACATTTAAAGACATTTGTCAAGTTCAGTGTGCGTTAAAGCAATTCATCAGCACTGTCAGGCATGACCAGAATTGATTGCAGACCCGTTTACACTAGTTTATATTGGGGTAAGCGAGTGGGTCAGGTCTGAGGAAGCGAAGCAGCTCACCACAGCAGTAGCCAGGTCAGCTCCCAGAGAAGTCCAGCTCAGGACCAGCGTCAGCACTCCAAACACCATCATCCTGCAGGGACACAAAGCAACAGCAAGGTCACGGTGCAGCTCAGGACGTTCATCACTGAATCACACGCAGAAGCCTAAGGAACCAGGACACGATGGCTCGGTACAGCTTGCCATTTATCCAAATGAAGTAAAGCCTGTCATTTGTCCAATTGAAACACAATGATTTATGATTTATATCGCTTGTCCCACTTTGCAGTGAGTGTTTTCCAATCATTTCTATTTATTACAGGGGGGGGACTATTTTTTAAAAAAAGTACATTATTAGAAAACTGGGACAATACCAAAGGTTTGTCAATTATACCTGCAATATTTTTTTTTGGGCCACTTGGTGGCAGCAAAAACTATTTGTAAATACAACACTGACATATCATCACATTTAAGTTGATATGCCAAACTTTTAAGCAAACGTATGCATATTTAAAGATACGGAGCAACATTAGCATTCATTTTAAGTTGCGTTTGTGTCCAGTTAATGAATGTAAATCCACTTTAGCTTCTATTTTTTCTACACCAACTAAAAATATCTGTCATTTTCGCTGCTAAATGGTGCACTACGATGACCTGCTAGGTGTTAACCTCTGCCTGGTGATTGGTGTTGGGCAGGTAGCGAATAGTGTTTTTTTCTTTTTCGAGAGCTAAGAGCCGCTGATGAGAGCAGTGACAGTGAAAATAGTAAATTGCAAGCCAGGCAAATCAAAACAATGTTTTAAAAGAGGCTATAAAGCTCCATAGAGCTGAGGAAATGAATAGCTGGTTGATAATTCTCTGTGGGTTCGTCACCACGAGCGGCTCCTATCATCCTAACCTTTTCTTAAGAAATGAGGACTAAATAACATGCTGTAATATGTAGGGAAAAATAATCTATAATACATACAGATGGACAATCTCAAAACTAAAGCAAAAAATGTGAGTTTTGCAGAGTTATCAGCATCCTACAGAGAGAGTACAGTGGAGCTATTTTCATAACAGTTTCTGTTATTGAAAGGAAACAGCGTGAGCCCCGAGGGCCAGGAGTAGTGATCTCATTGTCCTGTCATCTACAGGAGAAGTCAAAGGTCATGTTTTTTTCTGTGGGGGTTTATTCTGCAGCCACAACATACAGCTGCAGCGCCAGCGCTTTATGTACCGAGAAAAGAGCACATCCGCTACGCTGGCCTACATTGGATTACGGCCCCCTGGCAGGGTGACTGTTCCCGGCACCCATAAGGACATAACAATGTGGATTTGTTTTACAGTGGGCTCCCTCCCTGATGATCTCATACTATAAGAAAATGACTTTAGGAGACATTGACGGGGAGGTTTGGGTGAGCATTACTGCATGCAGGGTAGCGGTGATGTCCCTGTCTGTGTATACGACAGGACAGAAGAGGATCAATACACATTAAAAAGGTGAACACTGGTCCCATCATAGATCAGCTCATTAGGTGAAATATTCTCCAATAAATCCAATAAACACTTTCCAGATATTCCCCTTACAGCATGCACACCTGAGTTTGAATATAATTTGGGTATGCACATCCAGCCCCCGTTCATTTTTAATACTTTTCAGCTTTCTGAATAATCCAATTCACAATGTGCTGAAAAGATACAGCGCTCCCAACACTGAACCTACAAGCGACCACTTGTGTTCTCATTCTTCCCTTATCCTTTTTTCCTTTCCATTTCTTTACACTCTCTATTCCCTCATCCCTGTGTCCCCTATCTCTCTTTGCCTCCTGCCTCCCTCTTTATCAGTTTTTCACTCTTGTAGTCTGTCTCCCTCCTTCTCTCAGATACCGAGCCCTGACACTTAACAAGGAAATAGATGGGAAGAAGAGCAAGGCGTCAGAGGCCTTATCTTGATGTAAAATCGAGAAGCAGAACAGATGCAAAGGTTGCACAACTGTCTGACTGTTTGAGTGTGGTTTACCGCAGTAATGTCTGTATGGATCTGTGTACAGTTACATGGAAAATATATTATCTAGTTAAAAATACACCCTGAATGTTTTTGCCACTTGTTTTTTTACTAAATGTGTGTCTATTTGTTTGCATGCATATGTGCACACATACATATGTCTGTGACCTATCTGTCATTATTTCTGACTTTTCTCTAATTATTGCCTTTTTCTTTAGTGAAATACAAAAAAATATTTAAAAAATGTAATTAAAGAACACTGAACAGGAAAAATTCCTCTTTGGTTGAGCTGGTTTTAAATGTCTAAAGAAAAAAAGGTTACGAACCATTAGCCTATCTTTGTCTTCCAGGCCATGCCCATTTGACAGTTTGTTGATGCAGGGTGTGTGATTCTTTAGACAACTATGACACTGGGTGAGCAGGCAAAAGTGAGAAATGCCCACTTATTGCCTTCTCAATGGCAGCAGAAACCAAGCAAGACTGTATTCAGTTTTGTGCTCGAGTGGTCAAACAGGACTCAATGAGCTACACTGAATCGCAGGAAATCGGGTGTGAAAAAGTGAAAAAGTGAAGTGAAAGTGAAAAAGTCACAGAGGCCAATGAACAGGGCAGATGATGCTAGCAAAGCACTCACCATGGATGAGGTCAAGTCACTCTGAATTAAAATCAGTGTGGGAAGTACATTTTCTTTTTAATAAAATTTAAAAAAACATACAGGGTTTTGGTGTAAACTGCTGTTGTATCATAACTGATCCATACATCATTATACAAACCATTATATATGTGTCAATTAAAACTAAGTGAAAGTGATATGACCCTCAAAGCAGAAATGCAGGAGACAAACTGGGAACATGTTACCGACGCTCATAATAATCACTTTGTTCTCTCAAGCTCTAATTTTGACTTCTGCCTTGTGATCGTCACCTCATGTTTCATTGATGACTAACTTAAGACGCACCTCATTATATTGCGTTCATGCCTTGAACAAATCATAGCTTCCTCACGGATTGTGACTCTGATGTGCAGAGTTTTTCAGACTGGGCACGTGGACTTTACTGAATTAATGAGTGTTTGGCTACTGAGCTTGTTTGTCTTTTGTCACCAGCACAATTACTGGTATTGCGTGTGGCTGACGATATATTGATTTTATTTTATTTATTTATTTATTTACTTTTTTTAAATCAACAACCCGCTGTGACCTGGATTTGCAGCAACTGGATTGGTGCCTTACCACTCCTGCTGACTCAATGAATATTAAAGAACTGCGTCATCTCCATACATATGGATTTAGCACTTAGTATCCTGGAAGGTCATTTATTTTGTGTAGATGAAGAACAACAAAGGCCCTGTGGCACACCATAAGTACATGGGTCTAAAGTGAAAAAGTTGAGTACTTCTTTGTAGACAGGATTGAAACATTTCATTGTAATGCCATTTATGTATGTATGACAGGAGCAACATATAGCCTGGGTCAAACTTTTTATTAGGTTTATCTCAAAACGTATTTCCTTTGCAAATTAGTGCCGTATATAAAAGTGATTTCTACGAGACAAGGTTGTCTCGTGGTATTCTATCTAGACTAGTGTTCTTCCTTGATACCTTTTAGACCTGTATTTTAAATCAGTTTATTTAAGTGATTTCAAACTAAAAGCACCTTGCTGCATACATCACAATAGTTTTATTGATCTGCAAGCTCAACTGCACAGGTGGAAAAGCAGTTGATGAACGCAGCTGCTACATCAGACTGTTTATTACAGAACCATTCATTTCCTCCAGGCATTAAACATTTACTTTTTCTTCTCCTTTGTTACCAATGCTGTGATTGAGTTTCATTATAATATCAGCGCATCCCACTCATGTGCTTTGTTTGTTTAAATGACAATTCTTCATAGAGTACGTCCTTGCTCATGACAGCTCAAATGATTTCTGTCATCCAGGGAAATGAGTTTCTTCCCTCCTTTATTTTCTTCTGCACGAGGGGCCCACACCATCGTGCAATCCATAACATTAAGCATGGAAATAGGTATACGCTGTATTTACATCATGACATTTTAAGGTTCAGTTCACCCGATAGAAGCTGAGTTTGTACTCAGATTTTGCAATGTCAGTTTCTGAGATTCCTGCCACCATCCCACTACAAGGGAGGTAGGTGGAAATGTGTTTGCGGTGCTCAAATTGAAAAATAACAAGCAGGAGAGAAAAAAACTAAATAAATCCAGATAGAAAATGCTGACAGATTTATGGATGTGTCTTACTCCCTCACATGTGGGCATATCTTTTTGTCTGGGTTGCTGCTGTGTGTCATGCAAACACCGAGCCAGTTAATAGCACCAGGAAGAGTCGGCAGGCCCTCAGAGTGTAATCTGCTCCCGAAAGCCTCCAACCACTTCCACTCGACTGGAAGAGAGCATGCCTTGGGAGGGCAGACACTCTCGATTCTGACTCATCTTGTGTGTGCAAAGGGGGTGGGAAAGTGATGTGGGGGTGGATTTGTGGTTAGTAGGGCAAGTTTAGTGCAACTCACACCCTGAACTGACTGATTGAGAGAGACAGAGCAACAGTCGGCTTGATGAATGGAGGCCTGGGTGGATTTCATGTCCTGTGAAAAGCTCCTTTACAACAGGGAGAAAAAAAACAGAAATAAATGGAATTCCAGTAGAGATGGATACACTTGGATGCTGTAAGGAGATTAAATTAAAGCGGAGGCACGGCGTGTGAATGTATACTGTACATACAGTACAGCATTTGTGTGCCATTTATCATCGCCTGTTATATCATCTTTCAGTGCAACATATTAAGACGTGTGGGAGTTCTTTTTATGCCATAATTGTGTCACCAACATCCTATTTTCAGCTCCAAAATAATAATTATAATATTGTTTTCCTAGCTAGAGGACATTGTTATATATTAATAACAATTATCATAATTTTTTTTTCTTATGTTAGCTTATGTTTTAATACACCCTGTATGTACTTTTTTTCTTTTATCTTGTTTTCCATCATTCATGAAAGATAAAATCAATAAAATATTAATCTGAAGAAAGGGCCTAAAAATACAAAGTTTAGTAATTACTGAAGTGCCATACAGGAGTCTGGATGTACAGTTTGTTGGTCTGTTATCGAAAGTAATTCATGTCTAAAGCCATTTAAAAGCAGATCCGAGTGTTAAACAGGAATAACAATCTTCAGGAAGTTATATCGTTGATAACATCAAATGGCTTCGCTCCTATCTCTCCACGGCTCTCAGATTTCATTTGTAGAGCAAACCTATTGACACGGCAACACTCAGAGCAAGTTCAACCTACCGCTGGCGACGCTGAAAGGCAAATGAAATACAACACGGCTTGTACAAGGACATTATCCAATACTTTGGATTTTGCAATTTCCCATGAGAGGAGAAGCAACTCCTGCCTCCAGCTCCCTCTATCTACACCAACCCATACTAATTAATCTCATTATTGTTCTCAGAATATCATATCTGGTGTTCATGCTCAGTATAAAAAAATTTATGTTGAGAACAGCATGGGTTATTTTGCACTTTCAGTCTTTTATATGCAGTTTTGTCTTTATCCCTACATGAAGTAAAGGAAAAGCATCAAGGAGTAACTGGAATAAAGCATACATGTGGTCTGGTTTTAGGTAAGACAATATACAAGGAATAATCTAGTGTTTGAGTTGGAGAAGTGAGCATTGTGCATGTTGTCCATGTTGTAACATCTGGACAAATTGATACTACAGCAGCTGCTGTGTGACTAAATGAGAGTAAAACTAAATGAACGTTTCCATGTCATCTCAGTTAGTTTTCATTTACTTAGTCAGCTAATCTCCCAAAACACTCCTTTTCTCATCATACATCCTGCCCCAGCCTCTTCACTCTTGGAAAATCCCACATTAAAAAAACACAACCGATTGCCTCTTTTCTTTGAAAACAAGAATATAGCTCTTTCCCGTCTGTAAATGTCTCAGTTATACAGACAGGCAAGGGGATTAGACTCACGTGGTGAGCAGCCAGCGAGACTGCTTGGCCAGCCCCAAGCAGGCCAGCAGGCAGATGATCAGGTCCAGGATGAGGATCAGCAGGTAGGTGAGCCACCTGCAGAGACAGACAGAGACAGACAATTACACTGCTGCTAGTGAATGCCTGTTATGGCAAAGTAAGTGAAGTGTTGTTAAAGGGCATGTAGCGTAGGTCTTATTGGTGTAATTATTGCCATGATACCCATCAGTACCAATACTGCTCTTTAGTTAATTGACCGTTTGCTAGACCTCTTCCCCAATCGTAGCTTAGAAACTGTAACTATGCACAGCACAGGTGTCAAAAATGGAAGAAACAGTGTATATATATCTGCTCTGTAAACTGCAAACGTTGCAGCTTACAGCATGCCCTGCTAACTAGCTTAATACATACAGTACAATAGTAACCTAGTGTTACTTAAAGCCAAGGAACATAGGGTTACTAAAAGCCCTGAGATTAGGCCAATGTTAGCAGCTCTGACATGTTCTTTTTCTGGTTTGGCTAGTTTTCTACTCCAGTAACATGAGCAAAAACTTCTTACCCAAGACAGACTTATCTTCTCATCCTTAAATCCTTTGTACAATTGAAACAGGAAGAATAAAGCATAAAGCTAACCTCTGGGTTGCTTGTCCAAGTGTGTTCTTCTATACAAAGCATCTAAACAGGGTTATTTTAAAAACAAAATAGCATTTGAATGACTATTGTATTAATAATACTGTGCTATTATACCATACAAGTTACTAGCTAACCTCCAATACAAGCACAAAGCTGCTCCTTATTGTCATGTCTTTTACATGGATCATCAACTGCTGAGAATGACGACTTTTTGCCTGGGACTTGTAGCTTTAGCCTCTGTCTTAGCACAATATCATGAGTCTATACATTGTGCATATGTCAATGTTCCTTGTTTTAAAAACGAGTCAGCTGGCAACATTGAAAGGGCAGCCAGAAACAGCGTTTTCAACCAACTCACGGAGCTTACGTTAGCTAAATTAGCTAGTTAGCTACGGCTGATAAAATATACTAGCGATAGTTGACGGCAAAATCGATGGTCGCCTGATAGAAATTTGTCTGAAAGCACCCAAATATTATTAAGAATTTCAATTGGCAGTCATACAGCATTATATTTGGAAACTGCATATGTCTATATATAAATCTTGACTGATGGAGAAAAATAAATAAAACTCAAGTTGTAAAACCAGAACTTTAAGTCATTAAAGCACTGTGACTTAAAACATTTTTAAAAAAAAAAAAAAAAAACACTTTTTAAAGAGATGGCTCTTCATAGAGAGAGTTAAAAAACCAAAAGGTGAGAGTGTCCCACTTCAACACCTCCACCTCAACAGATATAAACTGTAACCTGAGGTGTGTGTGTGTGTGTGTGTTGATGCTTGACAGTCCTGTCCAGTGTTGCCCTCCTCAGTCAACCCATCTGTTATGTGAGCAGTGGTCAGTCTGTGACCGGACACACAGAAAGCCTGTCCAGATGGTTGATAATGGATAGACTCAAAACCATATGCCTGAATGTTTTAGGCTGTAAAAACAAAACGGGGGACAGGGCAGCTATATCACCTTTTTACTATGATTTATCAATACATACATCTAATTAAAGTCACCTTGTTTCTTCTCATACCATCTCCATCAGTATGCACCTTATTTTCTTTTTCCATGGTACCTCCTGCTCACATCATTCTCACTTTATACATTCTTTTCTTTTTAATTATTTATTTTATTTCCCGCCCATCTGTGTCTCCATCACTCTACAGCATCCTTCCTGCATCTCCCTCGTCCCTCATGCACTCATCAGTCTCTTTTTTCCTCCTCTTTTTCACTCTTTATTCCCCTCCCCTCAGTCTGTTTCCCTTTCAGCCTCTTTTCTCTCCCTCGTCCTTCTTTCCCTCGCCACAGACTCCTTGATATTTCTTCTTCGTTTCATCTTTTCCCCTCTTGGCAGGGTACAGCACGAGAAGCTGGGACATCAACATGCATGTGGAGGCTCTCGGGTGACACTGCACCATGTTTGTCTGTGTCATCTTAATCCAATTAAAGTCAAACTGAGTGCAGCACAGAGGCATGTAGGGACGGGGGGTTACATTTATGTATAATAGAAAATAAATTGTGTAAGATAGCAAGAAGCTGCTCCAAAATGTACTTCAGTTTGAGAAATTGGATATTTAATAAGGATAATAGCAATGGCATTTTATTCAACCTCCCTCACAGAGAGGTCACCGTCATCTACCAATAGTGGTTTTATGGGGTGCAATAGCCGGCTGACCCAGGGCACACACTCACTAAGGGACCCCATTAAGAAGCCCATAAAATCACACCCTACTTTCCTTTTTTTATATACCATAAATTATATTTTACAGGTTTTTCTTTTTTTATTGATTTAAAACACTTACTACTGTTTTCTGTAAAGCAGAAAATGTAAAAAAAACAAAAAAAAAAAACAATTTTAAACAGCATTTTTGCAATTGAGCATCAATTTAGTTTGATATCAAAGATTGAGTTATATAAGTTGCAGAGAACATTTGATGTGGTTCTGTGTACTGTTTTTATGGGATGTTTTCAGGGATAGTTGGTTCGACTGTGCTACAAGGCAAAGCCACTGCAAAATGGATCACTGACGTGTTAAGGCAGAAAATATTCTTTGTCGCGCGTTCTTCAA
The DNA here is from genome assembly GCA_943593645.1 of Bovichtus variegatus. NCBI lineage: Eukaryota > Metazoa > Chordata > Actinopteri > Perciformes > Bovichtidae > Bovichtus > Bovichtus variegatus. The sequence goes on along the minus strand of CALSCE010000091.1, from coordinate 9,133,893 downwards.
AAGAAATTTTGGTCAGGTTTGTCGGTATAAAACAGAGATGGATGGACATCTACAACTGGACATTAACTTGTATTTAGTTTGCTTGGAGTTAACAGAATAATTCATTATGAGATCAAATGATAAATAAAGATAAATAATTAGTATAATCCAGGAAACTAGTAAAACCCTAAAAGTAACTAATCCAGTTTAAAAGGTGTTTTTAACTATAGAAAATACAGAAGTAGTAGTGTGATTTGGGAAACGTAGTTCATGCAGTGCAGTGACAGAGAATGCACAGTAACCCTTGGTTTCAAATCTAAACTTACAAACTGCATGAGTAAATATCAAATGTATATAAAACCGTGTTAGAGAATCAAAAACCTGAATAGAAAGCACTTCCCTTAAAGAACCTGAGCACTGCAAAGCGGGAGTGTAAAAAATTTACTGACGCTGTCAACGTCAAAAACTGAGACAACAGATAGAATAAAGAATGAATAAGAATAGAAAGAGTCTTTTTTTTGTTTGTCAGTAAAGTAACAAGTAAGTTTGAAGAGTAAAAAAAATATATTTCAAGATGGGTACACTGAAGATAGACCACACACGCACACGCACACACGCAGTGATAATGAGTCCATTAACAGCTTACAGTGTCTGGCTGCCTGCCCTTGGTTTGCCTACTCTATCAGTGCGGAGCTAGGTGGGGTATTGAATTATCGGCAGAAGAGAGGAGTCACATTACAGATTAATACAAACACACCAGCCTGTCTGTGACTGCAGACTCTCCAGAAATACCTACACAAGGACTAAAACATTGGCAATGGGCCCGTTTCTGCTCAAAGATAATAAGAGTGTGAGTTTAACGCTAATGAGACGAGACATGGGATAATAGTTCCTAAAGTAATGTAGTTGTTAAGACTGTTTCTATCATTGGGGTCTGTAGTGTAAGTGTCAATGCATTGATTATAATAATTTCATTGGATTTTTTATTTTATTTCAAATGCCCCACAGAACCATGTCTGCAAGAGACTTCACATTCACATACATGGATGCACATGCAAACCACCTTATTTCATCCCATCTACTAAATATCAAGTGATATATTCAGGTCATAAGTATGTAACTACCCACACATGCATTACCTATTTAACTGCATGCTCAACTGAAAAGTTGCTAAGTGACTACACCCATAAAAGAGACATGATATTATAAGCTTAAGTGTATGTTGCATCTCTAAGAAGCTCATATGTCTAGATTTGACATTATTTTTAGTATTTGTAGTATTCATTCCTGGTTGATGAGCATCTTCCCTCGTGCTTAGACGTCTTCGCCCATAGAATATTAGTCTATGAAGATGCAAGTTGTAACCAAGATATAAATAACTATATTTATGATTTGCAAGGAAGAGGATTAGGGCCACATGTGAACATTCTGACTTTATTCTCATAATTCTGACTTTAAACTCAGAACTCAAATACATTTTTTTTCACATGTGGCCCTAATCCTCTTCCATAGATTTGCATTTAGAAATGCACGTGTAGATTTTTGACTCCCACAACATCTTGGATGCACTATATGCTTGAAATTCTTCTTGGCAGCAGTAAACAACATTTTCAGTGTTGAAGAAAATACACTTCCTGAATATTTTCTTCTCAGCTCTGGATTTTTAACCATTTTTACTGCAGTTCCTACCTGTAGTACTCTATGCTTGCAGTTTGATCAGCGATGGATGCAAGGTCCACTTTAGCCTCCTCCCAGTCAGGCAGGCCCAGCAGCTGTTTGATCACGTTGTCGGCCATCTGCTGCATGAACTGCAGGGTCTGCACGTAGTCTCCCCGAGTGGCAAAAATCTCATCCAGCCTGGCAAGGTGCTGGTGCAGGCCGCTCTTCATGCTGCCCATGGTGCCAGTCACCTGGAGGGCAGAAGAGGAGAGAAGCGGTTGGGGTGAGATGAATGGTACAACAGCACTGCTGCTGGGAGTGGAATATTAGGCCGAGGCATAATAATGTATGCCCCGAAGTAATTGATGATTGAGCACCATTCTGGGAACAGTAAGGCAAACGTTTTTGTAAAACTCTCCGCAGAATAACATGCCAGTTTGAGTCGATAATAATGTTTTTATATCCTCCACCTTTTTACTAAAATAGTAATGTGTTACTAATCGCTCCTTCGTCTTGGTCTGAACCTCACCATACAGACTTTTCTTAGTGCCGTGCACAGCACAGAATGCTGCTCATGTGTGTGGGTGTCTTTGGTCAACTTTACTGCCTCAGAAAGTTTAGCAGAAGAAAAGAAAAAAGGTGACCAAAGGTGAGATAAACCCAAACATGAGGCTGCTCTGTTCAGCAGAGCAGAGAGAGAGGGGGGGGGCGGCAGTGTGGGAGAGCTGGAATACTGAGTGTGGGTGTCGGTGAAGAGGTCCTCTTTGAGTAAACAGTTGGAAAACAGCCAAAACTAGAGAGCCCAGAGGTGAAATAGTAGCTTTGCTGACTGGAGATTTGTATTTCACAACTGCTGTTGTTTGTCAGACGTTCTCTTCAAATTGATACCTCACAAAGGAGAGCGATAAATTGTTTACCCGTTTAAGCCACGTAATCATATAGCAACTAATCTATTCCCCAAGGGAGGGGTGTGAACCTCAAGGACAAACTAACCTAATACAGACTGACTCATTCATTATTACACATCACATTTTTACCTTGTCGGCCGAATACAGCAAGACCAGATTATCTCTGTGGTTTGAACATCTTCTGTACTTAGCCACTTTCTTTGGGTTTAATTACCCTGTACTTTGCTTGAAGGGAAAGTTTACAGGGAGATGGCATTCACAGAGACATTCCGCTATTTGATAATTAAAAAGGGTAATAAATGCTTCCATTCAGCTCTGGGTACTTGGCATTCACAGGAGAGAACACTCATATTGTTACCGTGTTTGTCAGGCACGGGATTTGCTGGAGCTGAGGCGAGGGGAGGTTGGGTGGAAGTAATTAGTTGGGTTTGCATTCAATAGTCGACCCGCACTGGATGGCTGCAAATAAGACTGAGAGTCTAGGAGACAGGTTGCATCGATGTAGACTAAGCGTTCATCCCTGGTTTTAGTACAGTGCAGTCATAAAGCGTTGACAGTGCAGCTTTTGAGACGGCCTTCTAACGACCAAAGGTGGACATTCTTTGGTTGTTCATTAACATAGATTTGTTTGAACAATCATTTTCTACGCTATGACATGTTAAATAAACAGAATTTAAGTTATTTGACGGAGGAAAGACTACCCACATCCCTGTAAAAAAAAAAAAGCAGTCCCGTTGTTACTGGAGTTAAGCTGTAACTCCAGCTCAGACAAGCCTGCTGGGGGTTTAGTCCAATCACATCACGGCTGATTTGTGAAAAGCCTCTCAGAGCCAATCAGGGACTGTCACATACTGTAGGTCCCGCCTACATTAGTCAACCCTGTACTGTCTGTATTTGCAACCTTTCTGACGGCATAGTTATTTGGTGAAGAATAAATGACATATGCCACTTGATTAATCGACTTTTCGACTTCTTTTTAGAAATAGTCGATGACTACTGAAATGCAGCAGTCATGAATGCCAAGTGTGCAGTGTGAAGTTTTAATGGAAATCCATCAAGTTGGAAATCAAAAGATGTCTGGCTGGAGGAGCCAACCTGTGAACCAACAGTAATACCCATAGGACAATTTATATGTGCTCTGTGGTTTGTTATTATCTGATCACTCATTGATACCACTTCTCCTCAGTCTTAGCAGATGATGAAATGAAGGCATGTATCTGATCCTGGCCTCCTGTGTGAGAATCTTATCTAAAACGCCCAGGGAGACAGTCGATCCAGCTAATCGCTCCTTCGTCTTGGTCTGATCCTCACCATGTAAGTGATCCGCACCGATCAGGAAGATATGATTCCCAGTCCCAGTCTTCTCAGTCGTTATCTCAGTCTGATGTTTTGAGGGCATTCTCTTCTTCACATCTTTCAAAACACACAATTTGCAGCGGCGTGTTTGGCGCAAAGCTGTTTTACTGTGGGATATTCATTTCTACACGCCGGAGGGTAAACAACAAACAAAACATGACGCTGACAAATGGCGATTGGCCTTGGGCTGAAAAAAATGTCAAAGAGCTGTCAAATATCAAATGTAGATTGTAGATTGTAGCTTGAGGAGAGGGAAGAAAATATAGATCAACGGGCATTATGAAAAGATTCTCGTCATATGAGCCTGTACTTCTGGGGGGGGTGGGGGTCATTTAGTCTCACATCCTTCTCCTTGCCTCATTGGCTTTATGATCAAATGATTTAATCTGATCTCTAATTATATAGAAACGCCTGGTATTTCTGAATTCACACAGGCTTAATATGCTATTCCAAAGAACTACATACTTGCATGGAAAACAATAGTTTTATTGTCCATTTATTCCCATCTGAGAGTTGCTATAGCGAGACCAAGATTGAAAGTAGTTCTTCACTCTACAATACAATACTGCCTCTCAGGATCCACAGAATATAAATCCCACTTCCTTCACTGGAATTGGATCTCTATCTTTAAGCCTGTTGTGGCTGGGACACGGTCTCAGAGGGAGCAATGGATTCTTCAGAGATGACTCTGGCAGCACGAAACACAGAGAGGCTGTAAAAGTTGTTGTTTTGTTATTTAGGATGCAAACCTCCTAGAGTGGCCATTGCTAAATTGAAACGGAAAATTGCCTGCCAAAGTTGGTTTTCATGTTGTTCTTTGAAAGAGTCACACTCTGCAGACCGGTGCCAGATTAAGACTGAGCAAGCACCCAAGGATCCCTTAAACTATATTCTTTACTCTCGTAATACGCCTCGTAATCGCTTGATAAATGAAGACCAATGAGCTTATTTGTTAAAGGAAAACAAAGGTTGAGATAAAGAATTAAACCTTTTTTTTTCCTTCTCTAATGTGTCTCGTCTCTGCTCGATAGTGGAGAGACTTTTCTTCAATTAAAATTGAATGCGGGAGCTAGAGCGTGAAATGAAACATGCTTGCGAAGTGCTTCAGCAGCTCGGTCACCGCAAAGATAGAGACCATCTTCACCGCTGGGTAACGAAGCTCAGCAGCATCTCTTTAAATATATATTCTTTCCAACCTCCTTTTTTCCCCCTCTCAGATATGTGATGAACACAGAGCTTCTAAGAGGATGCACCGTATTGGTTTGCATTAAATCTAGACCTTTGAGAAACCGATGGCCCACACGGCAAAGATTGTTAACCAAACAGAAGGAAGTGGGATCGTCACGCTAAAAATGCTTTACTGCAAGTACTGTGACACACCGCCATAGGAGAGCAGTTCCAACAACTCTATGAAAGTCTGTCTAGTTCTGGAGAGAGCGAGAGTTCACGCGGAGGTGAAAGTGGTTTGGCTACAGCGATGACCTCTGGCCCAGCGTCAGTACTTCCCCCTTCAGCTTTACGTGAGAGTGAGGAAGTCAGCAAAAGCACCCAATTAGTCATATCTCTACTGTATCACACTTGCCAGGCAGCACACACACATTAAAACACACATCCAGATGTCACAGACGTCTTTGCATTTGAACACAGGGATGGCAGCTGTTAATGAGAACTTGCTATTTTTTTTTAAAATAAACTGAGAAAGGATTGTGTCTCTTCTACTGGAATGTAATAGATATCTCTCTTTTAAGATTCATCTGATCTACAACAAATTGTACGCCATAGGAGAGTTGATGATGCCTGCTCTCTGTGTTGTAGCTGAAGACACTGAGGAGTTGAATCCATTGATTCATTTTCTGTCACTTATCCAGGTCCGGTTTGTGGTGGCAGAAGCCTGATCATGTACAAGACATCCAGCTAGTGTGGTGGTGGGGATATCAGCAGGAGAAATAGAACATGATGTATTCTTATCATCCCGTGCCTTCTGGGAACATTTACCATACAACTTATATAAATTATACATTTCAACCTCTCCCCATCAGACATAAATCATTCAGTTCAGTTTTTCAATTGGTAATTGTTGTCATTCTCAATATAAATACCTTATTATTGTAAAGAAATCCTCGTACGAGAATGCTGTGGAAATATGCATGTTTGTAATTATGTGGTGGGCCACCTTCCAAACCAAGCTTGAGCTCTGGCCAAATGCTCAGTGACTGACCCAGACACCGAGCCAGTCCGTTGGGTGACTGCTGGCTGCCAAAACCTCTCACAACACCCATCTCCAAACAATAGAGTTATTATTAGTGTGGCTGAACTTCAAATGTCACATCATTCCCATTACAGCATTGATAAAGCACCCCGGTTTGCCAGTTTCCAGATTTAACAGCCCTATTGATGGATTTTTGCATCTCCGTTTGAACGTAATGTCTGCAAATTGCACCTCCCTCAGAATGCAAGTGTTTTGTTTAATTGACATTCTCACTAAGACAGGCCAGTGTGTGTTCATAAACACATCATATGCATATATTCCAGACCGTAACTAATCAAGACCTCAACAGTAGCCAAGAAAAAAGCATTGAGTGATAATGAGGCTAACTTCCTTCCTTTCCTCTCTTAAATACCGAGTCTTTAGAAGCAAACTCACTTTTAAACTCTCTTGGAGTTGGGCTTAAAAGGCATTTGTGTGAGCCGAAGGGCCGTGAGGCCTTCATTGTCAATGATTTCAATACAGATTTCAATCCTGATTCTGCCAATCAGACAGGCTATTATTGCTCCTTGTTCTTCCCCATCAAACGGCTTTGTCTTCTGGGCTCATGGTTGATTAGGTGGGGGGAGACTGGGAACGGTGTCCGGCACACTGGGCTCTTTGTCCTGCTCAAGAACTAGACTCCTTAACAGTCTATAGCTGCATGCAATGAACTCACTCATCCACACACACACACACACGCACGCACACACACACACACACACAAGCACGGCCACAAAGCCATAAAGGCCACCATGTCCAATTATGTGTTTGCACGAGTTCACACATCGCAGAGGGAAACCCTGACAAGCTTTCAGATGAGCTATATGGTAATGATTTCTTTCTGCTAATATGACTTTGAGAAATGAACGTGGCTAAGTGCTTTACAAGAATAACAGGAGACAATCCGTGAACAATCTAGACAATCTTGACATGACAAAAAGATGCGTGTATCCCTCTGTGTTCGGGTGACACAAGCTTAACATGTGGCTCTATCGATTAAGTGGAGCAAATCAAAAAGATGTTTATGGGTCATGTTGGCTACTTAATGCACGCCACATGAGAACTAATCCCAACAGACAATCTACAGTAGCTCTACTGATCTTCTTCCAACATCAGTAATCACAGAGTTCTTCCATGTTTCCAGTTTAAATTATGTATGAAGTGCATCAATCAGAGCCAGACAGCTAAGAACTACTGTCCATTAATATCGGAGATTGTGTTCCCTCATCATCAGTGCAAGAAATCCCAATGTAGTGCTGTGGGCTCTATACCCTCTGAGCAAAGTGTTTATTACTGAGGCCATGTTGAGTGGCTCACATTCCACCACATTAATCTCCATTAACGCAGATGGAGACCTAATCCCTACTCTTCAGCAGCAAGTCACCAAAAGACTCTTCCTGCGCCGACACCGTCACAGGACCACAACTGGTCACACGCTGACGAGGCGACAACACACAGCTGATGCTTACCAACAACACACAGCTGATGCTTACCAACATCACATCCCAAAAACAGACCGTAGTGTTGTTTATTACAGTTTCAAATTAATATTTACAAGTCTCAAGTCAATCTGTTTAAGTCAAGTCTCAGGTGCAGTCTCAAGTCAATTTGTACAAGTCTTAAATTATTCATACAAGTCTCAAGTCAATTTTTCTCTTTTTTTTTTTATTGATCTTTACAAATCTCAAATCAATTTGTATATATCTCAGATTACTCTGTACAAGCCTCAAGTACAAGTCTCAGATTAAACTATACTAGTATCAAGCTACATTTTTACAATTCTCAAATTAATCTTTGCATGTCTCAAGTCCAACATCAGGTCAATCTGCACAGGCATCAAGTCAATCTACACAAGCTTCCAGTCAAATCTCAAATGAATCTATAAAAGTCTCAAGGCAAGACTCGAGTCAAACTCAGTCAAGAGAAGTCTCACGTCTCAAGTGAGATCGTGAGCATCTCACAGCTGTGTTAATAGTGTTTTTGTTATTCAACTCTTAAATGACCATTTTTGTGACGCAAGTCTGACTCGAGCCAAAGTCTCAAGTGTGCAGCTCAGATGTCAACACAACACTGTGGGTTGACACGCCAAATTGTCAAGTGCTTTCACAAACAGTGTTGACAGTTGATAACTTTAATATTATTTCAAATACAACGGTGGGGGAAAAAAAAAAAAAAAAAATCAAGGAGGGAGAAAATATCAAATTGTTTCGACTCTTGACTGAAATGAGAAAAATGCATCGTCATTGGTTTGAAATCTGTGAAACGGCGAGCCACATTTGGGCATCTGTGTGATGGGGAGTGAGGCAGATAAAAATAGAAAAGGATCATGCACACAAACTGAGTTAAAGTAAGCAGAAGAAAGACACAGGGCAATGCTTTGTTCCTGCTGAGGCCACAGCGGCTGGGAGAAGGTGGAGCAGGGTGTGTGTGTGTGTGTGTGTGTGTGTGTGTGTGAGTGTTGTCTATCTGGGACCAAAGGCTGTCAATTTGTGTGTAGCGGTAAAAAGCCATAAAAAGACTATAAAAACATTTAAAAGGCAAACTAAATTGAGTCCTCTGGGCTTTCCTCCTGTGTGTGTGTAAACACATCATAACCAGCATTTCTGAAGCCTTTTACAGAGAGCTGTTTATTTCCAGCGAGATGGGTCTCTCATCTACAAACTGTATGTCGTATGAAATAGCACAAGCTGCAGCGAAAGTTTCCAGTTTGTTTGTACAAAACTAAAAACATGATGCCATTTATTTTCACACAAGAAAATGATGAGGTATACGTGTGTTTCTGTGTAGCAGACATTCATCATGTGACACTTAATGTTTTACCTACCAGACTGTCCACACCGCCCAGCGTGTGATTGGCGTTGTACAGGGAGTAGGTCAACTGGTACACGCCGTCATTGGTCTCACTGTTGCCATAGAAACCCACACCCACTGCAATGCTGCAAAGAGAAGAGGCATGGAGGGACAGGTAAGCCTCTGATACATGACTGACAGGAGAAGAGTACGACATCATCACGGCTTGGCTTGTGATTCCTGGATGTCAGAGGTGATGTCAGTCACTGAGATTGATCAGTTTTAAAAGGCAGTTATTACAGCCGTGGCTGAATTCAAACATGAATGCAACCTAAAAACAAGGATTTTCTTCCTGTTCTAAAACACTGTGTCATCCTGCGGTAGAGATACACTACCTACCGGGACTGTGGCACAACAGAAAACAGCACCTTCACAACATTTTATGAATATTTCATGCCTTCCTTTACGCCCTGGCATTTGTGCATTATCATAAAGCAGAATTTTCAATGTCTCCGTCAACCCTGACTTCTGCATAAACTTGAATAAAAATGAAAGGAAAAAAATGCAAAAGGAAATGAGACACTTTGGGACAATCCCTGAAAGGAGATGTAAATGTTGTCTATTCAATAGTTAATTGTCAATCCAAACTGAATGAATGGCAGTGGGTTGGAAAGTTGCCGTGTGTGCGCGCGTCTTACTGGAGCATCTTGGAGACATCACACACAATTAAGGTTGTGGGAGAGATAAAATTAGATTCATTCAAAGTGTGTCCTCCTTCCATAAAATGTTTCTGTGCTGCATCACCATATATACATTGCGTTCACTGTTTTAAGACATGCACAAAGATAAGTGACTGAAAGCAAAATGTGCATGCAGCAAACCGTACCGAATGGGTTACTACAGAAGGCAAAACAAATATACTGCATCTGTAAAGCACTGGAGCTGCAAGACACCGTTTTGGATTCTGTGTTCATTTATGTAAACAAAACACTCTTTGAACCAGAAATGATACAATACAGGGTTTTGGAATGTGTGTGCATCAATTTGAAACCGGTTTTGCATATTCAGTCATCCAAGGATTTTATTTGTTCAGCTGGAGCTTCAGCACAAACAAAATAACCACCGACATACACGCACACTCTTAAGTAGTCTCTCCGAGCTTCAGTTGTCCCTAAATTGCTGTGACGTTGGTCTTCTGCCATGTAAAAAGGGATTTGAAAGAAGCTACAGAATCAGACAAGGCCTCACCTGAAATAATGACCACCTATGCTAACTTCAGAGAAAAATTATTACCCCTTTATGGAAGCTTCAGGGAAAATTTGTCACTAAATGACACAGATAAAAAGCCATAAAGTTATTGTAATGAGTAAGACTTTTGGTTAGACCATCACACAGTCACACATCAAACTAAATTGATCATAAACTGAGAGGCAGTCCAGATCTGTAAGACTCAGGAAATGACATGGCTTAGTAACTCCACTGACATATTTCCGGGGGGAGGGGGGGGGGGCTCTCAATACACTGAGTCACACTGGATTGTCTTTTATGAAGCATATAATGTTCCCGAAGTGTTGATTCAGCTTAAAAAGGGATAGTTCGGATTGTTTAAAGTGGAGTTGTATGAGGAATTTATCCGGCACGCCCCCAGTTTGGAGAAACAGAGCGGGGTACCAGAATTAAAGCTAAGCAATGCACTGTAGCACCCAAACTTCTTTTTTCACCCCTTGACCTTGCTGTCAGACAGCCAAGTGAAGCCGCCACCAGACTCGATTGACAAAAACAGTAATTTTACCTCGCAGAAGACGGTTAGCTGCTGGTCTACCACTGCCTCCGTTGGTTAGCTTGTTTGTGTTATTGTGTGACTTTGGTGAATCCGAGTTAATCCAAGTCAACTAGTCATACAACAAAACTTCAAACAATCCGGACTCAATCTTTAACATGAGTGACAAGTTGAGGGGGAAAAAAAAAAAAAGGTGTTTGGCCACCACGAGCCTCCAGGGCAGAGTGAGAACACCATCATGCCTTATTTGGTGTTTTGATGAGAGTGCTATTTAACATGTTGCTCCAAAATCTCCCTTTGTGCAATCTGGTGACTGTGTAGCACATAACAAATACTTTTTAAACCCTCGTGTTTTGTATTCAAGCGTCTGCATTCACAGTTTGTTTGCCCACTAAGTTATTCAGGTTTTCCCCTTTAATTTATGGCCTGTCTGTAAGTGGTTGTTTTGGAAACTGTACTTTGTGAAGCTGATAAATTACCCTGAGTTATATTTAAAAGGTGTTTCTTGGATTACATTGGGAGGTAGCTACCTCTTACACTGAAACCTCCGTTTTGACTCACATTACCTGATAATCAATGTCAGTCCATATAAAACAGGGAGGAATAGTGCTCATCTGGGATACATTTCACTGTTGAGCAGATGCAGCGTTGGCTATTTGACTTGATTTATGATTGATTTATTATAGTTCAATGTTTTATGACCTAATTCATTCTACAACTTTTTATGGTTGCCTCTTCACATATCCAATAAACCATAACACATCAATACAGATTCCTCTGATCTCCTAATCGCCGCATCCACTTAAAGCTATCTAACAATTTATTTCAACCATGTATCAATCACTCTTAGCTCACCATATCAGCCGTTTAAATCCATTACTCTTAGCTCACCATATCAGCCGTTTAAATCCATTACATCAAGCTAACTATTTCAGGTGCTATAAACCACCACTGTCCAATCACAAATGGTGCTCCAGATGAAGGCCAGGGCCAGGTCAGGTCAGTACCAAAGGGATGAGAAGATGGAGTCAGCCTAATTGAGACTTGAGAGCAGTCTCCTTAACCTTGTGGCTTCCCCTGACTTCTCCCTGTTGCTCCGGATAAGTGGAGAGAGACTATAAATCCACGCTCAGCGATGCTTCCTGCACATTCATCCGGAATTGCTGAAATCTGGCAGAGCTGTGCAGCAGTGTGGTGGCCGATGCTGAGCGCAGGTGGAGCAGAACAACAGGGACTATTCTCCTACTTAGTACAACAAGGACAGAGCCTCATTAAATGACCCCCTGCAGGTAAACCACCCGCTCTGCAGGTTTTAACATTACTCTCAGGGGGGGGGGGCGATACATTTAAGCCAGAGTAGACGTGCAAAAAAGCATCAGTTTGGAGAGAGACACCAAGTGATGGATAGAAACAGACCAAAAGAGACAGTGATACAAGCAGACAGTGCATACTAAATGTACAGTACATGCAGGCAGGGAGACAGACGGTTTACAAAAGATAATATGACACAAAAGCAGAAAGCAAGACAATGGGGCAAACAGAATAAGACAGAAAAAAAAGCAGAAAACGTATAAGAGAAGATTTGCCTTGCTTCATGCACCCACATTTATTAATAACCTACTTATGATGACGCATACTGCTATATTTTATTAGCTGGATGTTTCAGTAGTTTCTCTCCTTTCATGTGGGTGTGTGCAAACACAGAAAATTAATTATACTGTGTGAAAGTAGCCAGGAGTAACGTGGACTTCTTTGAATCGTGGAAATGTGTTAAGGGTAGAGTCTAATTAATAAGCGAGTACGGAGAGGCACGTGTAAAGAGAGAGAATTTCTCGTTTTCTACCCCCTTCCAGTTGCCACGGTCTGATTAAAAGAGAAAGAATATCGGACTGGGCATGTACTGAGCAAAAGTCCAAACTGTCATGTTGATAAATGACAAAGTGGATAAAAGACATTGAGGGGAATCCAGAGAAGGAACCAAAAGATTCAGCCTGCAGCAGAAAAACGCCCTCAGCCACTATTAACACAGTCAGACATGTTTGAATATCTGAGAGTTTGCCCCAAAATGGCAACAATGACTCTCCTGAGATGACAAATATAGACTATTTATATTTTACACAGCGCTTCTGAAGTCTCTGCAAATTCACCAAAAGAAATCCCCTAAATATTCAGAAGGCCTAGAAGATAAAATACAAATAGCTTCTTTCTACATTTTTAATGCACACACCCATTTTCAGAGCTAGAAAACTTCCAAAATAGTCAAATTTAAGGCCCGAGATGAAGTTACTAAAAAATAAATTAGCTGATGTTGTAGCCATGCTGTGAAAAGCTTATTGTGTGACAAAGCATTTCTGTATGGGATCCAATGGAGGACACCAACATCATGTAAACAGCAGCTCTCTTTCTTTCTCTCTCCCTTTTCTTGTGTCCTCCATTCTAATTTCCACTTGGCCAAAGACACCTATCGCAATAAACAAATACAAATAAATATTTTAAGTGTCCTGGAAAGATGAACAGCTTCTAATGAGCCATTTGCATAAATCAGTGGAGACACTAACTCTCTATTGCCCATGTCAATTCAACTCCTTTGCAGAAGATTGGAGAATACTGACAATGTTTTAAACCTCTTTGATTGAAAGGATATGAAACTTTCATTTATTTATATATTTGCACCAGACTGTCAAAAAGACAAGAACCGATTGTCGGGTCTTTGGAAAACTCAACAGCGAGGTTCTTTTACAGAAATCATGACCCGGTTACTGAAGATAATCCACAGACCTTGTTGTGAGCAGCTTCATGTAGGATCTATTTTCTTTCTACCGAACTACACCCGCCAACGCCTCTCGTCCATGAGTAGATGCACGCTTCCTTCTGCGCGGTGATACGGTTCACGGGTGTAGTTAGGTAGAAAGAAAATAGTTCCTACGTGAAACCGATCACAACAAGGTCTGTGGATTATCTTGAGTAACCAGGTCATGATTTCTAGAAAGAGACATTGCTGATTCATTTTAAAAATAATAATAATAATTGGTTTGAGCACCACAAGCCGAGTGCCATTTATTTCCATTATATTGGAGAGAAGGCCGACATCTCTACGGCCGATACCTCAAACACTCGGTAACTCACACCAATCTAGACTGATAAATAGCACTACAGGTGAGAGGGAAAATATACATTTTGATTCTGGGGTTAACTGTCCCTTTAAAGACTAAATTGTTATCCTTACGTATATTTCAAACCTTGTACAGCCCGCTTTGGAAATACTGTATTTCATTATGTTCATGCCAATGAATCAACATTGAATTTTTTATTTGAATACAGCCTGACAACAATCAGCACAAAACTATTATAGTAATATACAAACTAGTAATACTATAAACTGTAAACTATATTCATCTGTTACCGTCCAGATGTCCTCAGCATGAGCAGCTTGATCAGCTACAGTCCAGGATAATTACACAGTTTATGTGCTCCACTATGGGCAGGGCTTCTACCACAGCTGAGTGACATCTGCTCTGGTTTCACCAATGTTCATTTGGATGGACATCACAGTGCATCAGATCCAGCCACTGTCAAACATAATTAGAGCGGAGGACAGAAGGTAAAAGGGGAGGACGAACAGGGAAAGGAAGTAAAAGGGGAGACTTGGGGAAGAGAAGCGAGCAGTATCTGGACTCATGAGATAAAAAATAAAGCTGTTTTCCTGTTCCCAGGACCAATTCAAAATCCACTGGACAATCACTCCATATCTCCAGCAGACATAATCGTAGTTGGAATCACATGAAGGAGAGTTCCTCTTACTTCATTCAGCCCACAATATGAAATTTATCAATTTATCATGCGGGGCCACGTAAACTTTTTAAATCTACTCCAGACCAAAACATGTGAAAATATATGAAAGACCACATTTTGAGATATACGCACATGCTTTTTTTCCCCTATTACTCAAGGCATTTTTATAGTATCTACCATGACAGAGGTTCCTACTTGAAGTCAGGGAAGAGGAAAGAGATGGATATGATTTACTTTAGAGGGTTGGGAATTCTTGCAGGGTGGTTTAAAATCTAATCCACCACACAGGCAATCAACTCATAAAACTCAACTCATAAAAGGGCTTCTGACAGCATTCAACATCTTGAGCCAATCTGTCAAGTCGAACTGCAACAAGACTTGACAGATGTACTGTATGTGAATTGAATGTACGTCATTACACAGCAGTTCTCACAGCCGTCGTCTTCTTTCTGTAAGTCCACTTTTCTCGTCTTGATTCTGCAACATACATCTTAAATGTGAGGAGGGTTAGTCACTCACGTTTGAAGAAACTGCACATGAATAATGAAAGATCACGTAATGAAGACTGGTCGGGAAAAGAAGCCAATTTGCAACCCTTGAATAAATGTGGGCCAGGTTTTGTATGAATAGTGTTTTAGTGCTGTTTTTCCAAAGGTAATTTGACATACTGTACAGAATGCTCGTCATTGGCTTTTAGCGACCAGCATTTAGCTTAAAATTGAGGGCAAGAAATATCCTTTTTTATTTATTGATTTTTTTTTACTCCTTTTTTCATTTACACTTTGTATCCAGTAGATGTGGGCAGTGACACAAAGATGACAAAGAATAAGTCTTGTGGTACGGAACACAAGCTTTAGCCGGCAGTGCTGCTCAGCTTTCAGGATTTCCATTTCACAATTCACCTTCGCTGGAAAGAGATAGATGTATGATAATGCTCGAGGTCTGATTTAATTTATTACCAACTGGCTGCGAAACATGACTGTCACATGGTAGAGAGAAGTATCCACTCCTCTGGAAACAAATTCAATTAGCTTCTTTGAGTGGAGAGCACATGTCATTGACTGACTCTCTATCTGGTGATGTAAGTGCCGACTCTCTCGCATGTGTCCATGTCTTTCTGTAGCTTTATAACAGAATCTTTGGCCTTAGAGTTTGTAATAGGACATGTTTGTCTGAAGTAGAGACAATGAACTGCTTCAGGTCATCTGCGCACCAGATAAAGGCTATAATACTGATATCATTCATTTTTTATTGCAGCCAAACATAATGTCATTTCATATCAGGAAAGTTTTCAGTTCACCATAGACTTGGGGAAATCTGGCAGCCTCCAGCCAAAACAAATCACATGTTTGCTCTGCTGTTAAATCTGAGGGGAAACACTGGGTCAGATATCTTAAAAATACGAAAACATTCCTCTTCCAAAATAATCTCATTCAGACACGATAATTAAGCTCGAAATTCATTGCTTGTTCTGTCTTGTGACGGTGACACCAGATCTGTGCTAATGGGACGAATAAAAATGTAAATCTTACTCAACATTAGTAACCTGTGAACTGTTTTCCATTATTCGTGCTGCATTATCTAGCCATGGAAGTCGACAGGAGGTTTTGATGATGAAGCTAAATAAATAGGCTTTGCTTGCTAAACTTTACAGTCTGTAAAAGTATCATTTGTGACCTGTACTTAGTTGTAAGACCTGTATAATACCACAATCAATACTTAGAAAGTATGTGGTAGGCTGGAGTCGCACTGCATGTACTATTTTTTCAATTAAATTAAAATCCCTGTAATATTTCTTTTATGTTCTGATAACTAATGATGTAGCTTCGTTTTATTTCCACTTGTTTTCTGTATATCCGTTAGCCTGCACTTTAAGTAACAAACAGTACTATATGTGTCTCAATAGAGTTACTGCATTTGTCATGTCTTTATTTTGCTTTTTATTCTGCAGACTCAGTTGATGCATCCTTTCCAGAGGATCAAAGCATCAAGGTGAAGAGATTTGTCTGCCAGTTGACTGCACAATCACTCTATTATCAGCAGAATATTCATAATACATCCACTTTGGGATGGCTTCGCCCGCGACGACGGTGCTTTGCGAGTCCGAACGCGAACAGTTAGTTTCATGCCAGCGTAAACTCACGCCTGCTGAATTACAAAGTGATTCTGCCAATATCCCTTGAAAACCAGAGGCCATAGCTTCATATCGGGAGCCGTATTAAAAATCAGAAAATCATCCAGACTGATGTTCAAAGAAAACACTGCTTGTACAAATATCAAAAACTTCCATTCTTTTGTGCATAATGTGTCTGGTTTTCAAAGCACAAATCATACACAAATGTGGAAAGGGTAAAGGTTATCAGAGAGACTTCATCCACATCAATTACATCAGCGACTCACTGAGGCAAAAAAGACTTAGCAGAGACAGATCATAGACTGATCTCATCAAAAGGAAGGAAATGAAGACGACTGGCTGAGCTATTGTGAATTCAAACCACAAGTATACGCAGAAGTGCAAATATAAGCTCAGGGTATTGGTATGAAGCGCATAGAGACACAAAAGAGAGACACTTAACACCTTTAGAATACAAATTGGCAAACAGACAAACAGTTTGGGCAAATATACAGAGTCTACGCACTATGAACTATAATAGGTTCTCTTATGTGGGAAAACAGAATGTGCAGAAACAGACAGAGAGTCTTTGCAGTGTGTGTGTGTGTGTGTGCACTGTAATCAGCAGTTAGTCATAACATTTTGTCTCGACTCTCTCACCATGTGATGAGGCCGGCAGCGACAGCGGACCAGGTGACGCAGCAGGAGTTGGACTTTTTGCTCTCCTCCTCTTCATCTTTGTGGCAGCAGCACAAACAGCTCAGGTAGATGGCGAGACACAGCAGGTTGAGGCCGAGCCCCGCAGCCGCCACACAGCCCAGGAATATGAGCGACTG
>CALSCE010000091.1:9060227-9116332 GCA_943593645.1 Bovichtus variegatus | reverse complement strand
GAGAGAGAGAGAGAGAGAGACAGAGAGACAGACAGAGAGACAGAGACAGACAGAGAGAGACAGAGAGAGAGACAGACAGACAGACAGACAGACAGACAGAGAGGGAGACAGAGAGAGAGAGACAGAGACAGACAGAGAGAGACAGAGAGAGAGACAGACAGACATACAGACAGACAGACAGACAGAGAGGGAGACTTGTGACTTATTTATTCCTGCATTAGCCGTCCAAAACAATTTTAACAAACGTTAAAAGGCAAGGCAAAGTCATGTTGTTGATAATCATGTAAGTAGCACATTTAATTATTAGAAACCTCAATGTTCTTTACATTCTAATTACATCTTATTAGATTTAACTTAATTGTCAACAAGTACTGAGGCAACAACATGCAGTTTAGCCTGTGACCAGAAGAGAAGTGCAAACAGTAAAATGTAAGGTAATGTACATATGTATAGGGATAATAAATATTATTATGAAATGTCTGACTTTGGATAAGTACCTCATACAACCCGACTTCAAAAAATCCAAACTATCCCTTTAAGTAAAAGTAGCAATAACACCATGTAAAAATCTACTGATATAAAAGTACAGTAGAAGTATTGTCAGCCAAATGTACTGACGTATCAAAAGCAAAATTACAGTTTCAACAAAGTTGGTTAATTCATTTTCTGTTTGGCTTCCATTCAACACGTCCCACTGTACCGAATCTCAAAATGACAAGAGTATCAGATGAATCTCGTCCTCTGCTAAATGTCTTTTTACGGTCTCTTCAACAGTCACTGTGATGAGCGCGGTAATAAGACACAAAAACTAGTCCCGCTGCATTCTGGGAGCTTGTTATCCTCCCCGTCTCCAACTGGAGAGCAGACTCTTCCTCATACATCTCTGCATCTGCTTCTCTGCATCTCATTCCTCCTTTAGCCCCTGTCCCACCTTCTGCATGAGATGAGTGTCGTGACAAAAATAGCAACAAGACAGTCCTAACAGCCTCGAATGAATTCTGCATCCATCTGTCAGCAGATGGATTTATTCAAACTCAGTCCCTCTTCTAACCCCCCCTTTACTCTTCCTTTTTAGTTTATCCTGAGATCTTTGTGGTGCTGAGCCATCTGCGCTCATGCTGTGATGCTGTGAGTCCTGCAAGTCAAGTAGCTGGATTCAAATCCAAAAATGGAAGGATTTATGTCAACGATTTGGTATAAAAGAGGTAGGTGGATCACAAATTGAATAATCCTCCACAAGCAACAGAACAGCTGTTTATATCATCTGACAGAGTCCCTCTTCAAAAATACAACTGCAAGATATTTAAAGAGATCATTATTATGCGTCTTCACTCAATTTGAATCTTCCTTTTCATCATTTGCTCTCTTCCCCTTAAAACAATCTTTCTACTCCTCTCCCTAGCTCCATCTGTTGGGGTGCTGAGCCTCATCTTGTCCCATTTCACGGCTACATGCCTTTCATTTAGATAGCCGCACATCTGCCGACAAAGAAAAAAAAAAAAAGGAAAAAGCAGTAGCGGTGTCAAAGGAAGGATTGGACTCCAGCCATTGACCCCTCAACTTTCTCATATTCTCCAGAGCCCCACAAAATTGGTGTGGAGATTAGTGGAAATTTAGCGCCGGCGTTTAAGAGAGGGGATTGTAAATGTGTTAATGGGTGCGCTCAGACAGATGGATGGCAGTGTGCACCAAGGTGAGACAAAGAGACGCTCCTTATCTGGTCTTGAAGGCGGGGTTGGGGTTTGGAGTGATGGGAGTTGGAGTAAACTGGGTGTAATTGAGGTGAACACGGTAAATTAGATGGAGAATGTGGGGCGCAGGTGGATAATATGACCGTGTGGGGGAGGGGTGGGTGACAGACAGCCTCAGATTGTTTGACAGGGGAAAAAAAAAAAAAAGGGGGGGAAACTCATGCCGAACGCACAAACAGTCGGCCACCCAGTCGCTCTTATCGTCATGGTTACGTACAGGTTAGTTGGTTCCCTTGCGACAGGGATGGAGGACGAGTGAAAGGGCGAATTATCACAGCCTATTTGAATTGAGCAGCATGTGACGGGCCTGCTTAAATTGCCATGCCTCTGTCTTGTGATTCCCCTGCAGCCGGGCAATGCAGAGAAAGGAGGGAATGTGGCAGAAGGGGGAGAGGAAAAATACTGAGGGCTGGGGCTCTCAAAGAAATAAAGTTTAATAAGCTTTATTTTACCTTTTACTTAGTTTCAATGCTGTTTGACCCATTTTATTATTCAAAACATGCACGGGGCTTTAGAAGAAGCTCACAAATGTATTCTTTTTTGGATAAATATTTATTCCAAGGTAGCTTTTAAAAGCAGTTATGGCGAAAACAACACTCTCCACTTTCTTTCTGTCCATCGCTCTCTCTCGCTCTGTACTGTCCTTTACTCTCAGTAGCAGGGCGCAAAAATAATGGCTTCTGAATTATGTAGCACATCCATTTAGTGGAAGGTCGCACACAGAGACTGCACCTGGACAAAGACACACAAATACACGCACGCAGCACAAGCCCATCCTGGAACCATCACTTCCCAAGTGCTCCAACCTTCCATTAAGTTTTAAAACACCATTTATCAATCTTTTACCGACCAGAACAACACAGTCGCTCTTTGGTCAAAATCAAATTGGCAGCTCTGACCACTTAACCGCTACCTAAATCAGGTCTGAGTAGTTCCCCGTAAAAGCCGACTCGATATGTTAACACCCTTCTCCTTACTTACTCATTCTAACTCAAGAGGCCCACTCTGCTGTCTTCTCCGTTTTGTTTCCTCTCAATTGTCCCTACAGACAGGGGGTGGGGTTAGCACGAGGCCGGAGGCGATGACACGAGGAAAGAAAGGAAGGAAGAACTAGCTGAGCGGAAAGGCAATCCCTGAGATGAGGATGTGTAGGAAGTGCAAGAAAAGATAAAAGAGAAATAGGAAGACAGCGCGACAGAGTGATGGACGGAATATTACAGGAAATGAAAACAGTGAAAGTGCAGAGTGTGGATGAGTGAAAACACAGGAAGGAGATAAAGAGTGACAACGTGTGTGTCTGCATGTGCCTATGTCCATAATGGGAAGACAAAAGACGCAGCTTCCTCATCCACATGGCTACCTCAGACAGACTCTTCATCACTCAGTGCACGGCCCAGTTTCTCTGCAGTCCATTGTAGATGGCTTTCCCCCTGAGGCTTGAACGTTGCATAATGGTACCACCACCCCCCCACCCCAAAAAATGGTGAGCAAACCTACGAATCTCATTGTTTGATGTGCAAAAATAAACACACGAGCGCATGGTAAGAAAATCAGCCATACGCTCTGCCCGTAAGCATGACTAATGGACTAATTTAAGGGATGACACATAGGTGAACTCAGCAAAGTTAACCCAAGACGAACTATTTGAGCCATCTCACGAATACAAAGCTGCAAAGCTGACGGTTAATGAAGTACATCTACAGCTAATTGCAATTTAAAATCACTGAGTAATCTATATATTGTTTGTATTGTTTTTTCAATGAATCTATAGAATGTGAAAAGTAGTGAAAAATGCCAATCCAAGTCCTAGGTTTCATTTCTGACTTAAACAATTAATAAATTAGAATTGTTAAGCTTCTGTCAATCAAGTTATTGACTTAACTACTAACGATTTTAGCATTAAATACAACACAAAAGACCTGCAATAAATACAATTTTATTGCAGTCCATGAATCCATATTTAAACTTTTCCAAATATTCAATGTCCATGTATAAAGGAATGGCACGTTTTACGTCAAATCTGACCTCTAGATGGATTAAATTAAAGGTGCTTTCTTTAGCATTATGGAGGATGTGCTGCACGTCGACACAGATGCAAACTCACAACATGTGCCTTATGCTGAGCGCCCTTCAAAAACAATTCTGAATCCACACGTAGTGGCCATAATTAATATGTAGAGATGGAAAGCACTTCCATCTGTTGCAGTGCATCTGCTAAGCAGGACTAAGACATGTGACAGTAACATTCCACAAGCTTGGAGTAGTGCTAAATGCACGCTAAGCGATATGAAGTGTCTTCCGCAAGCATGGCTGCTCCACAGCAGGTGGCAGACAGCTGTGTGGAGGTGGAGGAGGTGGAGGAGGTCTCCCGACGCAGTGTGCACCGATGTGCAATACGCGTGCGTGTGTGTGTGTGGCCTGAATGGACAGTGACATTCCTTCAACATGATAGGGGTTAAACGGATGTCAGGTCAGTTTGAGAAGAAAGACGTCGTGACAAAGAGAGAAATTCCATTTTGAAAGTGGAGGCACAGTGAGCAACATCAGCCTCTTCTCGCTGTTGGAAATCTGTAGAGATGACTTTAGGATTTTACTTTACTTGCAAGTCATTTTTCTTAAAGGGGTATTCCAGTGATTTAGTAATGCACGTCCATGAAGTTGGGAGACTCACTAAAGACTCCAAAGCTCCAAAAACACTGGATCCTACAATCCTATAATGCAAGCTCAAGCTGAGATAACTCTTTGTTATTTCCTCAGACTTAACAAAGTTCCCCTTGACATTATAAAAACAGTTTTCCGTGCCTCTCATCATGAGGAAACTGATCTTGGAGGAGTGCCCCTTTAAAGAGCAAAAACACAGATTGTTTTTATAAATTATCGTGAAGAAGCCAGAAAATATTCCTCCGACGTGTCCTTCTATGATACTCACAACGACACTTTATATAATGAATTTGTACCGCGATGAAGGGCTGAATGTAGGCTGCCGAGTGCCTTGAGAAATGGCATCCCTATGAACAAAATGCCCCTCTCCCCAGAGATCAATGGAGCAGTCCGACTCACTGTCTTCCTCCATGCTGCTGCCTGTCGCGCTTTGACACTTGGGTGAACGCCCAAGGGCCCTGGGCTCTTTCCGGCAGACTGCACTCAGCCGGGCCAGCCCATGTTCACAGCTGGGACGCCATTAAGTCCCAGCAAAGCGACCCATGGGTTATGAATGAGAGGAGGGGAGGGAGAAGGGGCTTTGTTGCTAAAGGATCCTTTAAATCTGTTACGCTGCATTGCTTTGTCGCCCTCACCTTTCTGCCATAACAGACCGGGGGTCTCAGGAGCTTTGTGAGGTGTAGTGCTTGCTTATCCAGAGAGAAATGTTTGGCTTATTCCCGTTATTCTGTAGAACCTTCATGATTCTTTTTTCTGGTCGCCGCTTCTGTGCGGGCCATGCTTAACGGGACACCTTTGGAGTGCAGTGAGGCGAGTCATCTCCCTTTTTCCTTCACACCCTCTTTGAACCCAAAGCCCAAACCTTTCCCTCCGGTGGGGTTTGGGGGAGTCAGAGGTCGTGATTTTGATGCTACACCCCCAACAACAAAGGAAACCCAACCCCCTAACTTCCGCGGAAGAGCAGCTCTTCCTTGTTAAAATGTGGCTGCCTTAATCCACTTGTCCCGTGTTCGGTTCTTCATCACCAAACTAAAATCATGACACAAGGAAATGCAGAGAAACAATCATAAACCCCCGGCACCATGGATAGTCATTCAGTTCTGTCATATCCTCTTTAAGTGTTGTTAGATCAGCATGAGGGATGGACACACTGCCTTATTAGTACAGAGCTCGGCCATACCATCCAGCCAATCGGGTGGTGCTAATCACTGGCTTCAAGCAGTATAGAGACAGATTGGGGTTAATGACCTTCTGGAGAGCCAGAGGGGACACAGTGAGTGCATCTTTCTATGTGTACGCATGACAGAAATGAGGAATAAGTGGGGGGGAGACATCATGCCTGCTACAAAGGATGGGCTGCAGTGAATTACTGTTTTAACAAAAAGTCATTTACACGAACAGGGAGAGGCTGAGGTGGGACAAAGAGCATGGAAATAAAGACAGATTTAACATTGATTTTCTTTAGGAGGAGGTGATGGGAGTTGTTACATTTCCAATGCAATCGGGGCGGTTGTGATAGTTGAACACATAATGGATTTTCAGCCCTTGTTATGCATAATTTTCCATTTTCCATCAGACAAACTAAACACAGCTTAGACAACAGCTAACACGCCCAGTGGTAAAATGAGCTGTAATCAGTAAAATTGTAAATGCATTGTGTGAAGATGGGCTGCTACAGAGATAATCATATATTTGAGAACACTAAATAAGGAGTATTAACAATTTACACAATAACTGTACTAAGAAAATCAAAGTAACTGCATTACTTGAAGGACATTATCTTTTTCTAAAAGTGAGAAAATACATATATTATCCACATGACTTCACATAAATTCTCCGTCTTCCACACATGAGCGGCTCCGAAAACAACGGCCCATCCATTTAGATCGGTATGTGAAGGTCTAACATCAATAAACAGAAAGGGGAAGGTGAAGGAAATGCTGATGAACGGAGAAAAAAAAAGCGAGAAAGAGGGGAAAGCAAAGACAACAGGAGAAACAGAAAGGTCTGGAGGAGGAGGCTGTTTGCATGCACTTGGGTGGGTAATTGTTCCCAGGGAATCTCTGTAAGAAAAGCCAATGAAGCAGAAAGATCGAGTGTGTTAAGAGTGTTTGTTTGCTCCTGTAATTGAAAAGCGTAGTCTGTGGCTTGCCTTGTTCATTCCTCCAATATCATTCTAAGCCGCGGTAATAGCAAGATAAAAGACTTTCAATAGAAACTTGTCCGAGCTGGACATTAAAGTGATCAGTGGTGAGACGAGAAACGTTGTTTTGTCACGGACGGTGTCGTTATTCAGCAAAGAGTCTTTGTTCCCCTGTGCCGGAGGATGGACAAATGTGCTTTAAGCATCTGTAATTATGTACAGGAAGTGTCAAATCTACCTCGGTGTCCTAGATGACCTACATGTTAGTTAAGGTAATAAAACTGATTTCTTTTTTTTATATTTATAAGAGTTTTATATAAATGCTGCAATTACTGAGTATCCAATGCCGTCAGTTCTATAAAGTGACCTGAAGTTGGGACAAGCTCAAGGACGAACGCTATGAATCTCCACTTCAAAATACAAAAGCTTTTTTCCCCCATTCTTGCTAATGTTCAGGACATAATGCATATTACACTCTAGTAGGTCCTTGAAATTACAGACCTTAGCAATAGAATAAAAAGTAGAATGGATGTTCACATTCAAATAAACATAGCAGGATGGTCTGAGCAGCGGCCAACAGTGACTGTTGGAAGAGGCTAACTTTACATTACATTAGATTACATTACATTAGATTACATTTAGCAGACGCTCTTATCCAGATTGACTAACAGTGAACTAACTACAGGGAGAGTCCTCTGGAGCAACTTGGGGTTAAGTGCCTTGCTCAGGGGCTCAATGGTGGCAGCCTGGTATTGAACTCACACTCTTCCCATGTTCGATTTGAAAGCCTGACCACGAGACGATCACCACCAACTTCCATTAAAAACGACTATACTGATAAACGAGCAGTGGCGTAGTAAAAGGCGTCTTTTGTGCACTATCTCCGTTGCCTTGCTGCTAGAGAAGAATTAAGGATTGCTGGATTTAATTGCTCCGTATTGTGGACGGTAGGCCAAAACTGAGTTCTCAAACGGCCCCACTGACGTGTGTCGTCACCATGACAACTGACAACAATCGCCATTTTCTTTTGAAGTAGCCACGACAAACAGTTCAATGTTTGTTCTACTGTCATTCTATTTGTACGGCACAGACTGTTTTCGTAGTGGGAGCACAGAACATGTTTTTCTTCAGCAAACGCGTAACATGTTGTACAGTGATTAATATGTCAACAACAGATATTAAAAAACGTGGACAAACAATGACCTCCAGATAGTGAGCTACCATGAGGCCAATAACCACCGGCAGAAAGACAAATCTATCATATTGTCTTTCATCAAAAGACCTCAGACACCACTGTGATACTGTGCAACTACGGCTTGCCATGGTCTTGTTAACCTGATATTCATTTTTTTACGAAAGTAAAATGGGTGAGGTAGATTTATAACTCCAACTAAAATGGAATCATTTCTTATTGAACGAACACAGTATTTTGACTATTACACTATTTTGCCGACAGTGAGATAAGAAGATTTATACCACTCATAGCTCTCTCGTTAAATATGAAGCAGGAGCCAGGATGCAGTTAGCTTAGCTTAGCATACAAACTGGAAACAGGGGGGGGGACCAGCTAGCCTGGCTTTGTCTAAAGATAACAAAATGTACCCAATTAACATGCCAGATCTTGTTTGTTTAATCCGTACAAAATACAGAGCCAAAAAAATGACAATTTGGGGTTATGTGTGGGACTGTTTCTTGGCCAGGGGCAGTGACTTCCTGGAGGATTATGCTAAGATAAGCTTACAGACAATTATCAGAGTCATTTCTTAAAGTCAGGACCAAGGAAGTTGTGCAGCAGCTAATTATTTTTGAAAGCAACAGCCTCATTTTGTTGGATATACTGTAATTGGCCCTAATAATAGCAACACTGCTGGCTGGCTCAGAGACCATCAACATACTATACCATAAAGCAAACCGAAGCACAAATGTTCTGTGTACTGCACAGTTTTCCCCACACTTTTTATTTCAGCCTTATAATTAAGTTCCGGTATTATGTCACTCAATAACAGCATTTACAATTACCATAAATCCACCACAAAACCCTGCCTGCTTGGATAGTATCAGAGTATGAGAAGCAGCAGTCCACGTGTTAGAAAAAGTATTTGGCAAAAACTTGTTTGGGTCAAAAAGCAGGAAATGGGAAGGGAAGTCAGATGGACTAAGACCTGCTGACCTACACATGATGTCTGGCTCAACAACAAAAAACACACAGACACACGCACACAAATAATTAAAAAAAACTAGGCCCCTGTCCTATTTTTGGGTGAGCTTTTTCAGTTGGCAGTTTTTGCCCTCCTTCCATCCTCCAGGCATCGGGACAGAGGCGTGAGGAGCAGAGAAAAACATTTAACACATCAGACAGACTTGCTGAGGACGACAGAGTGATCGCTGAGGACAGCATGTGCATCCCCAAAGCAATCATCAACAATGCTGGAGTGTCACTTTCTCCCCGAGAGGTCAGTGAAGGTATCGATATGCTCTAAACAAAGTGTTTGTCATGCGTATAACTGAGTGCAAAATTAGGAATTCCTTCGAGGAGAGACTGTCAAAAAATGTCCGAAACTTCCCTGAGCTCTCGGAGGGAGATCAGGGAGACAGTGTGCAGCTAGTAGGCAACGATGTGTAGCAGGTTTAAAACACTTTTGTCTTTAGTAGTAGTCCGAAAACAAGTCATATGACTTACTGTAGTTCATTTCAAGCATACAGAACCCTTAACGCTGCAGTTTGATGCAGCTCTGGATGAGATTTTCCAAAATATGTGACTAGCTTGCTCATTGTCAGAAGATAAAAATTAGAGAGACACTCTAGTCAGGTGATTCAGACCTTCCATTACTGACAATACCAGTGTCCAACAGAGGGTGGGAAACCTACTAACACACAACACACAACACACACAAACACACACACACACACACACACACACAGAGAGACAAAGAACAGGGAAAGATCACGACCCCTTGCATTCCATCACATTGGATGGCCCGAAGCCAACAGAGGAATTCACCAGGATTGCCCACACTACAACGAGCCAATTACAATTCCTCTGAAACGGCACACAGCAGCGGCCAACTAAACATGGATTCAGCAATTCCTTGACCAAAGAGTGGACTCAACCTTACACAGCTCGATTATATGGCATCATTGTTTTTCCATTAGACTGAATTCTTTACTTTTAGTTGCAACACTGTTAGTCATCCCAGCGCAGAAACAAACTTGATAAAATGTTCCTTTAACACCACGGTGTAATGCTTTGCAGTGTTATGACTAGAAAGACTATTTAAATGTTTAATCAACATCTTAACAATTTAGCAACTATGCACGGACATCCAGGGGTGACACATCACCTTTTTTCCCAGTTCTCTAAGCCTTGAATGCATATGTGTCGTATCATCACTGCTACTAATGCAGTCAACCAAGGAGGTGGTGATCAGAATAAAGTTTGACAGGCCACACAGGACAGGAAATGTAATGGCCTAAATAGCCTTGAATCAGCTTGAAATTGTGTCATTAGCTTTGGTGCTTTGCAGAGAATTGTTCCACAAAGTGGGAATATGAAGGGCTTGACCTATATTTGTGGAAAAAAATAGACAAAAGAGTACGGGAGCAATGGCTGTGTCAGAGAGAAAAACAGACGTACAAAAGTCAGAGAGCAAGATAAGTTGATGGCTGCGATGATGGGGTTTCCCACCCCTGACTTGAGTGTCTGTGGTTGATGGTCTTTTCATAAGGAAGTGCTGCTCTCCCGCTGAGACTCACCACCCTCCACTCCCACACCCCGTGGCTCTGACTCAACCTCCACACTGCCATGGAAAATGGAAACTGGCCGCATGAGAAGACAAAAATCTCCTTCACTTTGCCTCTGTCGCCATCTCTTACCTGATACCAGTTACACAAAAATCCAATTTAGTTGTGCTGCCATCTGATATGTTGTAGAGCCCAAAGGCATCTACTAGTGTTGGTTAAGGAATCAAAGCAAAGGGTAGCATCACAGCTAATGGTTAAGCCAATGTTTTAGTACCTTATGATGCTATTGGACCATAGATTGGGGAAAAAAACTTAAATCCTGTAGAAATAGGAAGTCATTTTTTTTTTTTTTTTTTTCACAAGACAGACTTTTTGTAGCTAATGTAGGCTACATGCTCAGCACCAAACTGCAGACAGACAAAGCTAGCGGTGAGCTTATAGACATAGCGGAGCATTTATCAGCTAAAAGGTTGCTGAATTAGGCTGCTGGGCTGCCAAAAAGTAGATGAGAGGAAAGTAATTGTTAGACTTATAGTGGCCAGGTTGCCAGCTACACGACTCCAAATGCCGTTTGTGTGTGTTAATTCAAAAAAAAGATGAAAATAGGCCAATGTTGTGTTTCTTGCTTGTTTTTACTGCCCCCACAAAAAATGTCAGTAGGAAGCACATGGAAATAATCAAATGAATGATGGTTGAATTCCATTTAAACTGTTCTAATGTTAGGAAGTTTAATTACCGTGTAACCAACATCACTAAAGTCACTTTACTGTAACACTAAGTTTTAACATTTACCATCAACCTGTAATAGTTGCTCGTGGCTATAGTGTCATTCAGCAAAGTTACATAAGTTTGTTCTACGATGTCTTTTCATTGATTGTCATGTCTTTCGTTTGCTTGTCCCACCTAACCTTCACCCTGTTGCCCATATTTTTGTAAAAATCGATGTTTGACAAAGTGAAAGTGTGGTTGCAAAGTAATATGTCACCTTGTTTGTGATACTAGTGCATGGTTCCTATCCTCCAGGCAGTAATAGCCTGAAATTAGCCCGATTTCTACAAGTTTATCCTTTGTTCGACATTTCTTTTACATTTGACTGAAAACACATGTACGTTATATTCCCATAACTGATTCCATTGTCTGTCACTTCACTTCTGAAATGACTTCCACATCTTTATGAGGCTCCTCTCTGACTGACTCCTTGAACCCCGAAGGTCCACTGACCTCACCCTGAAAACCCCTGCGCTAAGACGCTGCAGCAATACCCTTAAATGTCATCCATTCTCAGCATGATGTTTACTGTACTGACAAAAGCTAAACTGTAACCCTGAAAAATTAAACAGTGAAATAATAAATAATTCATAGTCCTTGACATGTGTTCACAAGCAGGTCATTAGTCATCCAACAGTTGAACCCAACCCACTTCAAAACTGTGTGAAACAGTCCAGTCACCGCCTCTGGAGCTAGATGGGAACCACTTCTACTCCCATGGGTGAAGCACATCTATGCCAACATTCACACACGCACATGTGCTTCCTGATCTGCTCTCTGTGTCTCTCCAACAGACACAAAAACGTATTTGTCCAACGTAAAAATAAATGAAAAATGTTACCGAGCCTATTTGAGCGCAGTATTTACTACTGGAAAACAATAGATTTGTAATATTCCTTGAAAAAAAAAAAAGCATATATCTCAATGGTAATAACACTAAAATGGCAACAACTTAAACAGATAGCACCAAACATTTCTGACTTGGTCCACTGATCTATGGGACTGGATCTAGCTCCTAATAAATGTGGTGGACTCTTCTTCCACTTAAGTAGACTGGATTCATTCAGAGAGACATTATGGGACACTTTCGTCATTAATAGTGCAAAATGTGATCTAAAGGCAGCAGAAAGTATAATGATAACACCCTATAACTGATGATACCACAGGAGTGCCAGGACTATTATGAGCCAAATATGAAACTATTATTATAGAAAGAGATACATTTGTCACAATATCGGTAAATGCACACTATTGTGTACCTTAAATGCATATTGTGTCACTGGTTTACTTGTGTTCTTGATAACTGGGCTCCTGATAAAGCCCCCTTTGACATTTTTTTCTACTGACCTGCTGGTAGTTCTCTTCTTCGGGCTGGAAGCTGTTGTCAGTGGGCTGAAACCTCAGGTTGATATGAGGGAAATTATGAAGCCAGTAAGTCCACCAGGGCGCAATGTAATCCACCCGAGCCGAAGACATCCCTGCCCAGATGAAAAATTTTAAAAAGTTCGGCTACAACCTAAATTAGCCTCTTTACTAAAACGGGCTCCGGAGATCTTAATCCCGTCTCATATCAAACAAAGACAAAGATAAAAGCATGCTCATTTGTGGAAACACACTCTCAGCCGCACATGAGACAAGCCGGAGAAGTCCTGCAGAGACCGCAGTGCTGCTGCAAAGTGAAATCCGACAGATTTTCGCATGAAAGAAATAAATCACACAGCACCCATGTCTCCGTGTGTGTGGACCCTCCGCTCCTATCCGACCGACAGCTACTCCAGACTCACACAACAGTCACACGCAGGAACGCGCACCGATAGTCGGGACACGAGGTGATACGGGAGCGCGCAAAGACGCCCCTCTGAGGAGTTCAGGAACATTAGTCTGCCAGCATGTCTGAAGACTGTTAAAAATGCACCTATTCAATGTGTAGTGATATATTTTCATCTCGACATAATGTTCCATTGTTTAAGTGTTGTTTCATCAGTCTCTCTGCGGAGTAAACTACTGCACTGCCATCTAGTGGTCAATTGAGACAGATTTAATTTATAGCATGAAAGACCTCCGAATCAATATACTAGCAACTTATCTTCAACAATTGTATAAACAAATAAGGTTACGAGTCTCTGTAGATGTTTACATCTGTAGATACTTCAGCAGTAAATGTACTTGTAAAACCAAACATTAAGTGGCGGTTGTCTGCTGGATTTAATTCAGGAATCAATCCAGTCCGTCATCACTGCTTTTATTATAGGCATCTAGTTCGGAGTGTGCCTATACTGAGGTTTCTAGTAGCGTTTGTGTAATGCTGCACTTCTATATACAAATGTTTTATGCTTGTTGTATTGTACTTGCTACACTGCAAGTACCTGCACTTATAATATAGATGCGCCTATTAATTTGCTCAACATTAGTAAACGTACTTCCGAAAGACAAGTATTTTATCAAAAGTGAATATTATCATTTTATGGAACATTTACTACTTGAATCCTTACAAGATGTGAGGTATGACGCAGAGAAGGTAAAATAAGTTTCAGTGTATCAAGGGAAATTAGCCATCTACAGAAAATGATTAAGATATATTACAGTTAGATATCATACTGAGTTTATTTTAACATTTCTTCAGAACGGAGTCTGATTATAGCTAAAATCTTACATCTTGTGGAAAAGATGTCGAACCACCAAATAAAACCTAACCCGTTTTAACAAGCTGGCTCCACACGATACCCAGGACTCTAACACTTCATAATGAAATTCAGTTTTTTGATCCATCATTTTAGCAATATGGGAGACAAAAAAAAAAAACCCCAGACAAATTAGTTTTCCAATTTTTATTACAATTATCTGTACATCAGGGATTTACTTGAGCTCCTTCACAGCCAGACCTGTGAAGAGAAAGACAACAGGTTAGGAAATATTCACCGACAAACCACAAGGAAACACAGGGACACTTTGATCCAAATCTTTCAACGAGGCAGTTACGTTCATGTCAAATTACTTAACGAAATGCCCACAACTACACACAATACAACCGAATCAATGCCGCCATAGTCTCGTAACATTTGGTTCACGGCTTGGCAGATCTCCAATGAAGACAGATGCAAACAAATTCTGCATGTTTGTTTTGTTGGACTAGAGCTACATCAGAACACTTTTTGTTCATTTGACTGCAAACTATGAAGAAATAGTAGCAGTTTACACTATTTTCATACTTCCATAATTTTTAAACTTTGATAAGTACAAGCAGCCATCTAAAGAATACACGAGCGAAATTCTAGGAACACCTTTTTGCCAGAAACTCATTCAGATTAACAGAATGAAAAACAGCCAACCCCCCACAGGCACCTGGGATTACAGGTGATTTAAAACGCAAGAATCCACTAAGCAGGTAATCATAACAGCAAAAATATTCCATGACAACTATATACAGACTTTGACATGAACTTTGAGTATCTGCAAACATCCCAACAAGGAGTCATAAAAGGCTGTACAGTGCGCACCAATTAACATGCACCTCTCCTTCAAATACTTTGCACATCCATCGCCCTGTATATGTTGCAATGATAACACTCAACATATCAACTTTTTTTTCAGATTTCTGACTCCGGCTTGAGTTTCGGTGTTCATTCTGAAGACTTTTCATTCCAATACAAAACTACCTTTGAAGAAGCGTCTGCCTTTTTGCTTCAAGTTGCTGTTAGTCATTTTTCAAGAGTA
Organism: Bovichtus variegatus; assembly: GCA_943593645.1. NCBI lineage: Eukaryota > Metazoa > Chordata > Actinopteri > Perciformes > Bovichtidae > Bovichtus > Bovichtus variegatus. The sequence goes on along the minus strand of CALSCE010000091.1, from coordinate 9,101,554 downwards.
CCTAATATTATCTTCCCCCTGTGGACGCTTCCAATTTAAAAATGATACAAAACGCAGCCATGTTTTTACTTTAAACAACTGCAGTTTAATTATCGTTTCTACCCAAGATGCACTGGTTATGTTCCCAACATATACATAAACACATGTGTTTTGTTGGGCCCAAGAGGGCATTCATGCATTTTAAAACATCTGCAATCTGTTTATGAAGGCTCTTGAAACTGCCTTGTTTACATAGTATCTGTTTTTATTATTAGCACATTTCTTCCTTTTACAGTGCATTGCTACCACTATTGCCATCCTCTGCTGTCAACAGAAATGCATCCTAGTGCTTGTGGCACATGTGCATCCTTGAGCACATGCTAGTAGAATAACTCAGACCCACCAATACAAACATAACTCAAGTGATCAAAAACCCCACAGGGTACCATGAGGAAAGTTGCAAACTTCTTAAAAAACGGGAACATTTAAGACAATGTTCAAGGTCAAATGTACACGACTTATTGTCAATACTGACCTGGGGGCAGGGACTGCTTGAGCTTCTCAGCCTTCTCCTTGTCTGTGATGACCAGGGTGTACAGGTACCTGCTGCAGCGCACCTTGAATTTAACATTGTCCTTGTTCTTCTTGATCTTAACGGCTGAAGGAAGACAAACAAGAAAATTCAGATTCAACAAAAACATCTACTTTGATTAAAAAACTTCAGTGAAATGTGCAACTATCTGCACATTCTAAAAACAGACTGTAGTAGCATTTTATTTTACAGCTCTGTCATTTCTGAATTATTTCCTTAGAAGTTTCTGCACACTTGTAAGATTTGGAAACAACCAAGAATTTCCTTGAAAGAAAAGCTTCATTAAAGGTCATTTTTCAATAATTGTTGGAAACTTTACTTTCCATATATTTTGGATTCTTGGCTGTAGACAAAATGTCAAATTGTTGGATGATCAGCCGGCTGACCTTTGACTTGAGGCTACACTGGCAAAATATATGGAATAAACTGGAGGTTCCGCTTCCTTTAAGAAATAGAAATATTAAGTTCACTAGAAACTAGACATATAATGAAGCTTGCATGTACTAGTTAGATTTTCTTGCAGTGGCAAACATAACCTTAAAGTTTCAGCTGCACGTCCACCGTGTAATTTAAATGTGCTTTATATCTCAAGCTAAGACAGACATTGGTTAAGTTACGTCAACCAGTACAGGTAGGTGAGGTAGTTAAGAGTTTAACTTACACTTGGCATCCTTCCTCCTGGCTGTCAGCAGGAAATCTTTGATTTCTTCTATCTTGCGAGGCTACAAATAATGAACAGAGCAGGTAGGGTTATCATTCAGACAAAGCATCAAACCTCAGATTGAGAATGAACAACAAAGTGATGTTAAGGGACCGGTGGAACTGATGTCTCTGTTAAAAATCGAAACCCAGCACTAGGTCCATCATTACTCTAGCAAGACTTAAAAAGCATCACGAGCACATCAGCCTGAGATGATTGCATGCCTTGCTGACTGCAAAACAAAGTCAAAGTTACTGTAACTAACGCGGGTCACCTACGGCCCACGTAAGGTATGTAAAGCCAGCATCAGATCGGAACAGCAACAGCTAAAATAGATAGACTGGTAGTTTTGGAGTAGTTATCCCCGGCACCTCAAAGTTTAGGTTAATCCATACTGCTATGGGCTCGTGAACATGCCTTTGCCATGCGACAGGCTGTAGCCGGACGGCCCAGGCGAGCAGCAGGATGCTAATGCTAATCACAAATGCTAGCCGCTGTATCTGACACTTTATACATCTCAACAAACGCACATTTCACGTTATGACATTCCCACACTCACAAGATGCAACACTGTCAGCTATGTTGACTTAACAATTGATGTATTAAATAAGAAATCCTTACCATGCTGCCGTGTCAGCGGACTGAACGCTGCGGAAGAGCAGAAAAAGATGGAGTCAGTTTATCGGTTATAACAACAGGAAGAAAAGTCTTGGTAAGAAAATGTAAAACGTGTCATCCAGCTACTGAATTGATTAATTATAATTTAGCAGTGGCGGGAATGGCATTATTGGCGTTTAAGAGGATGGATGATGATAGAATTTGTGATTTTGTTTATGTGTCAATGTGAAACTCACTCAGTCTGCCAGAGAGGGGATGAAAAGGGGTGGAACTTCCGGTTATGAATGCTTTTATACGGCACTACGGCAAGCACAGAGAGACAATGTAAAGAAAGAAAAGCGTATTACCCGTTGAAGGTATAAAGCATTATCAGACATGGTCAACATTACTTTTTATCTACTTTGAAATATTATGGGTAAATAGCACATTCATTAATGTAAATGGAAAAAATTAGAAACCCTGACTAAATTGTTTTAGAAGTTAATTTAATTTATTCTCTACTAATATATTTTTTTTTTCACCAGCTAATACAAAACAATTGTCTTAGGCCTACTATGTCACAATTTCTGGTGTTTTGACCTAGACGGAATATTTTTGATGTGTATTATTTAGGATTTAATTTGCTATTTATATTTATTCAGCTATGTACATTTACTTTGTTTTTATTAAATATGTTTTTACCCATTACCAATAATGCCTTGTTGTTTTGAATCTGTTTATATTATTATTATTATCATCTGAAAACTTGATTAATATGTTGATGGATACACTATAATCAGAGCAGATAAGATAAAAATCACATAAATCTATTGGCGGTATTCTCTGTATTTTCAACTGTTGACAATAAAGGGGGAAACTCATTTCACTATTCTTGAACAAATATGTACTAGGGACTATGAAATTCTGACGGTATCATTCCAACCTTTTTATTTACCACTATTATACCGGGACCGAATAACAAAGAAGCAGCTGAATGCATATCAGACTGTTTTAACAGTGCCCTCGCACAATCAGCTGCCCAGCCAGTGTTCATTTTTGGGGGACTTTAACACAATCTCCTGAGCACCACACCTCCCGACTCTGCAGCAATATGTCGACTGTCAAACTCGCTCATCACACATCCTGGATGTCTGTTATGGCAATATTTATGATTCATATAAGGCAATACGTAAGCCTCCAATTGGAAAATCACACCATAATGTCATCCACTTATTGCCAAAAGTACAGACAACGAGTAAAGAGGGAAAACCCCACTATAAAAACAACTTAAGTCTGGGATAGAGAAAGTGAGGACAAGCTAAGGTGCTGTTTTGAAACTACAAACTGGGATATCTTTTTTGACTCATGCTAAAACCACCATGAGCTGGGGTATCACTTCACTGAAACAATTCTGAGAGGAATCTGTAACCAACACCAATGTCACAATATTCCCTAATAACAAGCCTTGGCTGTCGAAAGACTGGAAAATATGCTTTTATGACAAAAAGGTGGCATTCCTCAGGGGTGACACTGAAGAAGAAGCTCATGGTCCAGATACACAAAGCCAAAATTGATTTTAAGAACAAAGTAGAGAACCTATTTTGCACGGGGAACCCAAGACAAGCATGGGAGGGACTTAACTCAAAAGACAAGAGGACACCTGTATGGACAGCCTCTACTTTGTGAATGAACTCCATTTCAAGATTTGATACCACAGGCTGTAAAGACAGGAGCAACGGCATCTGTGCCAACATACGCAAAAAAACCCACAGTCCAGCTGTCTGAGGAGGCTGAAGCACACGCCTCTGCACCCGGACCTGATGGCTTACGTGGACATGTTTTGAACGCATGCTCCAACCAGCTAAGGTCAGTTTTTACTTCTTCTTACTGCACACCGTACCGTGCCTAATACACGGAATGCATCTATTATTAGACCAATACCCAGAAAAGCCAGGGTTCAAAGATTTGAACAACTTCCGCCCTGTTGCCTTAACCCCTGTACTGGCCAAGTGCATGGAGAGGGTTGTCAGAAAACATCTCACCTCATCCATAGCACAACAACTGGACCCAGTTTGCTTATAAAACCCACAGAGGGACTGAGTAAGCCTCACTCACTATGGTCAACATGGTTGCCAGTCACCTACAAAAGACTAAAACATATGCACAGATGTTATTTGTTGATTTTAGTTCAGCTTTTAACACAATGCAAATTCATTTACTCCTGCAACGAATTCTGGACCTTGTGGGGCCTTGTGCACTGGATCAAAGATGTTGTAACTGACCGCCCACAAAGAGTCAGTGTTAAAGACATATTTCCCGGTGAGGTTTTTTTCAAACACAGGGGCCCTGCAGGGCTGTGTTTTATCTCCAGTACGTTTCTCTGTGTACACCAGGGGAATGATATGAATGAATTTCAAGCTATTCAAATATGCTGATGATATGGCCTTAGTGGGTCTCTGATTATTTTTGCTCAGGTTTCCAAGCTAGAACAATGGTGTTAGGCCAGCTCACTGTTAGGAGAGAGTCAACAACAATAATAATAATAATAATAATAATAATAATAATAATATACAGTAAACTTTAATGTGAAAGTTTAGGCTGTACATTGATATGAATGCAATCTTTGTTCTGTCCTATGTGATGTTTTTACCCTGTGTTTATGTACAACTGAGAGTTTTTTGTGCTGTTAGTTTGATGTTGTGTACATGGTTTTGTGTTTTTATTTTCCTGGGTGAGACCTAACAAATTATTTCTGACTCGGCCGTACAATAAAGTTTATTCTATTTTATTGTTTTGAGGAATGCAAAATCAATATTCCTAGTTTGACTAGAAATTCTAAAGTACGGAATTGTTTTAAATAAAGCGATTTAAAAAAAATTATAAATTCAAATTGAATTTTTATTTAAAATGGAGTACTGCATTTTAGTAGTTTAGGCTACTTTAAAAAAGCTTTAAATATTTCTCTTAAAAGGGAAAGTGGTGTTTGGCTTTCACACAGATAAAAAGAAAAAAGAAAAAGAAGTAAAATGACTGCATTGTGAACAATTTTCAATAAATTAATCCCAATACCTCAAGATTATGCTAACATAACTCAACCTTCAAAGATAATTTATCAAATGAAATATTGTCTTTCAGGAAAATCCCCATATTTAAAACAAGCTTCCCTGTTACAACAATAAGATATAGAGGAGCCTAATAATGTACATAAAGTGTCATTTCTTTGAATATTCTGATTGCTTTTGACTTTATAATTTCAGCAATAGTTAATCTCAGCCTGCTGCTTGTCAATGATTTGTTGCCTCTGGCATATCACAGTCAAACTATGAATTCATTTATTTGGTACTTAGCTGGACACGGATGATGCACGTCAACCCTTTTCTTGAACACAGTACGCATCGTACAGGATATAATGCCCGTAAAGCATTACTATCATGTAGGGAGGCCATTACTCACCTTCCTTGTCTACGGCACTTTTGTCATCCTCCAATTCATTACATTGTTTTTTATCGAGCTCTTCCAGCTAAGTAGCAATAGGCCATAGACTGTTTCTCATGCCTCTCCCTCAGTGAATAGTGATCATAAAACCTCACATGCCCTTTCTCCTGAGCATGTTAGCTGCTGGTGACAGCTGCTGGGAGAACAGTGTGACACTGTATGCAGTGATGGATGCACTAATGTATCAATTCCTAAGCACTGATGTCTTTGAAAAGTAACACTTTCTGTATTTTCAACAATGTGTTTTTACTGTATTAACCAGATCTCTCCTTCCACTAAATTGAAGTCAAATGGAGTTTATTCATTTCGCCCTCATATGACCTCCTATCCTTAGACCCTCGATTTGGATAAGGAAACACTCTTCCAAGACAGACAGACATGTAATAGGTGCTGAATGCATGTACACATAGACACGTAGCCGATTTTAGAAATACTGAAGTCATGATTTGTGTTTGTGGCCAGGAGAGGTTACAACTATGCAGAATTTCACAAGAAAAAGCAACAAATTAAGAAAAGTCAGAAAACAAACCGTTTTTGTGTAGCAGGTTTTTTTTTTTTTTTTTTGCCATTTTCCCTATCCTTTGACATTGACCATCTTGCAACTCCTTGAATTTATCTTGTGACTCCTTCAAGGGCTCCCGTCCAAACATGTTTGGAAACCGTCCTACATGATGGTCAAAATGCTGTTTCGAAGCCTTTTCAATAGATTGTTTTTTTCCGAGAGAACCAGTTTAACAAAAAATGTAGCAAATAAAAAAACGCAACCATCTTGTGTAATTTCTTTAAATTGTAAACAAAACTTCCCCCCAAATAATCCCCACCTGCTGGCAACAGAAAACAGTGGGGGACATTTTTTTAAAATTAATATAATGCATGACATGAACACATCTTAGGTTGTTATTAATCATTAATCGACAATTTAAGGTAAGTGGCGCGATATAATAGTTCTAAAATGGCGTTTTAATTGTGCTTGGCTCGAGAGGCCGCTCGCTTGCAATGTCATGTGCCTCGAGTTAGATAGAATACACTCGTTTTTTTTAAGCTTCCTGTGTGTGTTTATTATTCGGAGGGGAAAGTACAGACTTTCAGGATTTCAAGCATCTTTCTGGCAGGATACCAAACAGGAAAGCTGCAAGACGACGCGTATGAGAACAGGTATGTGCCCAGTAGCCTTATCACTTGTGATAAACTGTGTGGCAAAGTGTGAAATAGCGCATTATGTTGAATTTTCTGGTTTGGCATCTGTGCAAAGTCGTTGCTGGCCCACAATTGTTTCTACCGAAAGACTCTACTGAGAAGAGGCTTAATATAAAGTGCACAAAGTAAATAATAAGTAGAAGCGGATGGATAAACCACTGAGCTGGTTCAGAAGTTAGTTGGAGCTCTTCTTGAATAGACAATTAAACTACTTCAGACAAGTCCAAAAACAGGATCTTGCCAGAAATATAAATTAATTTACCAAGAAGGGCAAAGGTGAAAGTACAGCTTCAGGTTGTAATAAAATACTTTTTAAGGATTACATTCACACAGCAGGTTCAGGTGTCAGTGGTCCAGGTTTATCAAGCAACCCAAGGTCAGACTGCAACATTCCTGTATATAGAGAAAGAAGATAAGCAGCCAAATTGGGCTGTATTCAGTCCATTTATTAATTATTTTTGACTTTTGAATGGATAAATGGTCATTAATGTTCTGTATGTATGCATGTGTTTTTGCTCTCTTCTTAAACTGAAGTAACTGTGGATACAGAGAGGGCATAAGCCCATAGGCCCAATTTATATCCTACAAGACTGCTGTGTTATGTGCTTTAGTTGTGTATATATTCTGACAGGTATTTCTTTGGTTCCAGACTAACTGTAAATTATGGTTGCTCAAAAAGCTAAAAGATCCGCCTGAGACGCCTCTGAGGCTACACACATTTCAACCAAACCTGCTGACTTATGGGTTTAATTATCTTTTACAGTCAAGACAGATACATCCAACGGGTGCCCGAATAATAAGCCTTTAAGTATATAAATGGTTCACACAGAAGAAATCCCCATCTATTATCCCCACAACTTGACAAAAAAAAATTCAATATATATCTGCAACAGCAGAGCACTGTCAATGGACCAAGCCTGCTATAGTAACAGTTGAAAACACATTTCTGCTGGGTGGGTGCTGGTTTCCTTTCCTTTTCTTTAGCTTAAGTAAATGCTTTGCCTTCTAATTAATTGCACAAATGTGTTGTTTTAGATGGTTGTGGCTCAGGAATGCAGTCACTGCACTATTGAATACAGATTCCGTATGTTTCCACTGGAACCGAGTTCATTAATGAGCTCCAACAGCCAAAGAGTGTTTTAGTATTCAAGTTTCAAATACGACAGACGAGCTTTGTCAATAATTTACACTGGGAGCTCTCTGCGAGCCGAGCACATTTGGTCGTTAAAGTTTGAGTGACACCTTAGTCCAGTTTCCACGGAGATCCACCTTGACATGACATTAATTCATAAAGACAAGAAACAAAGGATCAGTTGTTTTTAATCAACCTACTATCTATGTGTCCAGAGGCCATCTTCCCCTAGACACTCAATCAGTGCTTGTACTATTGGACACATTTCACTCTGGATAAAAATTTTTCACCAGTCACTTGTCAATCAAGTTAAAAGATGCAGTAAGGTGTGTTTCAGTGATGGTTAAAACATTCCGAAGTACAGGCGAGAAAACCTCACTGCACAATGTATGTTTTTATGCCTCGATTCCTTTCTTCTCGCTTTGCGCACTTGTTTGCAGTCTTGAACATTTTCCCGCCCATAACGGGGACTATAATGAACAGTTTTTCCCAGCATGGCTTTGTACTCCTTGCTGCAGAGAAGAATACTTTATTTTTCCAACCGACATTCAGTCACACCGCTCCTTGGCATAGCTGAGACAATGTGAGTGGCTTCAGAGAAAGGATGCTTGATTGTTACTGCATTTTTAAAGATTGTAAAAGATGTCCTCCAGTGTGATACATCGACACTGCAGTGTTTCATTGTTATATGATTGGATGGACGGTATGGAATCTGTTGTAGTGTACTGTATATAGTGTATTCTATGGAGTACATTTTTCCGTGCAAGTATGATGCAAGTGATTAATTCATATGTGTGAGTTTCTGGTATTTGTCCTAATTTCATCATATTACTTATTGTTATTTGTTATCTTTTATTGAATGTCCGTATCCGTGAGGAGTGGATGTGTTACAATAATAGTGCATGGGGAGGATCAGCTCAGCCTCATAGATTACAACAAATGACCATGCTCGGTTTAACTAAAGCTCTTCTGCACCGGGATGATCTTTATTCCATTTGCTCGCACAGCAACAAACATGATTCTCTGTGCCAAGCGGTTTGTAGAAACCCAGCATGATTTATAAATATCTTTCACAATTGCAGTTCTGCTTTCCTGGCAGTAGGGGGCAGTGAGTAATTGCTCAAAAGGGGTTGGATTGTGTCTCATCCTCACTGTGACAATGGGAGACGCTGTGTATCAAGGAATGGACTCCCCTAGTCACCAGTTCTCTATACTTTGGAAATGGAGTTATTGCAGGACTAAAACAAACACATTTGACTCTATAAGATGTCATATGAGTATAGTTAAATAGAGCCCATATAACAAAAAAAGAAGTAGACTTTATTAATCGCTCTTCTTTGTTATTTTGTATTACACACACACAGGAAATACACACACATGCACATGCATTGGAGGGATGCCAGAGTGACGGGGCTGCAAAATAGTTGGCACTCCAAACCGTTTGGGGTTCAATGTCTTGCTCGAGGGCACCCCTACCCTAACCCTACCTGTCTGACTCCGATCTGGACTTGAACCGGCCACCTTCAGGTTCCCAAGCCAAGGCCTTGTGCCCTTATAATTAGGCTCACACCCCAAAACCTCCTATAACAAGTGATTTTTGGTCAAAAACACTCCATGAATTTGCATATCAATGCACAGAAGCTTTGTTTCAGCTTCAAGACATACTTGTACCCCAAGAATCTTGAGAGATATGGAATTTCTCTCTGCTGTCTCTCTCTATCTCCCCTCCGAAAGATAGATTCAATGAGCCAGCCTATAGGAAACTGTTAGTTTATTTACTCGGCAGTCTTCGTTTGTTATTTCATTCTGCACTGAAAACTAATTTCAAGTCCTTTTTTATTTTTAGACACACCTGATATTAACATAGTGCCCTGAAACTATCCCCTTTACGTGTTAAGGTAGTATTGAAAATATGTGCCCTCAGGCTGAGGGATGCTCGTACTTTTACTATGTGCTGGCTTATTAAAAAGGCAAAGTGGGGTTAGAGGGAAAAAAAGATTTTGGCTTAGAGATCTTTTTTAACTGTAACAGGCACGTAAAGCGTGGATGATGGAATTTCAGGAGTTCCATTCCTGCCTGCGGGCCTGTATAGGCGACAGAAGCGGCTCTACCAGCTTATAAGTAATGCAGCAGCAGGTATCCGTTATTAATCACGATTTGATCTATGTATGAAAAGCAACAAAAGATTACCTGAAATAGTTTATTGAAGCGTCCTTATTGGATTTACTTCATTCATGAAGTCGGTAGAAGGTTTTAAATGCATGTCTAGCTTATATGCACTGTTAAATAGAGCAGAGGTGGTAGGGTGTAATATTTTTTATTTTTTATGTAAAGGATTAAGTGTATCTAAAAAGTTATTCACTGCAGGCAACCACCTCCAGTGATAATACGGGATGGAATACAAAGGCTTAAAAGTTGATGTGAAATTATAACGACTGGCTGTGTCATTGAAGTTATGTTCAAGTGCGCCTTTCATTAGAAATGCAGAAGGAGAGTACTTCAAAATCCTCTCTACAGCACTGCTTCACTAATCTCCCTGATTATTGATCAGATTGATTTGTCAAGTATTGATCCCTTTTCCAGCAGCCTTATCAGGCTAACTTAAAGTACATCTGCAGATGAGAGGAGATTATTAGAGAGTCTGAGGGTTTACCCTGACAGAATCTCAATGTAAATGTGCTTAGACTTGTCAGAGTATCCACAAACTGTTGAGAAAGTTTACTGTGAAATTCTCAGTTATGCCCAAAGACCAATGTTGCTGCCATTCAGGCCTGTTCAGTTAGAAAAATACAGAGAAGAGGAAGTAGAGGAGAACAAGATGTGTCACCTATTCCCATATCTATCACCAATCCCACTTGTTACCCCTCAGGCCATTTCCAGTTTTCCCATTGTGCAGCGCCTCAGGGCTGACCAACTGTGCCTTGAATTATGCTGACAGACTTTGTGGTGGTGGATGAATGTTACATTAAAGGTGGACAGAAAAGAAATAAAGGATTTTTTGAGTGGAAGGAATGTCCAAAAGACCATTTTGAAATGGTGTTTTATGACCTTAAAGCCAGTTTAAGTAAAGCACACAGCATCTTTTTTAAGTATTCTGACATAAGTTTTTAAAATGAATTTGAAAAATATGAATATATTTGTCACTTTCAACTCTTCTCAGTGGCCCATGGTCAGATCAGCGCTACATTTTGCCGTCTGTAAAAGTATGTATTTTGATACTACCACAACATACTGTAGTGGTTTTAAGGTGTTAATACTGCATAAGCATGTATTAACATGCTAATAATGTGATCATGATCATTTTAAGACAATATATTCCCTCAAATATGACCATATACAGGGGAAAAGTGGATATTAATGCGGGTACAGACTCGATGGCTTGAGAGTCACAGGTTAAATGTAATTGGGCCTGTCATGGGAACAAAGTTCTGCCTGGTGTAAATGGTTTGAGCAAAAAAGAGTTATAAAAAAATACAGTATTTCAGAGTTGGGGGTTAACAAGGCGAATAGCAGCTGGAGAACCTGGACACTGAATTTTAGTAGCAAGTTTTCTCTATTTAATGAAGTGAGAAAACAATGAAAGACTTTTATCCTCTCACGTTTTTCATACACATTAGGTTATACATTTTCAAGCATTTTTTTTTTACTTTTAGAGTTGAATTAATTTAATTTAAACTTTTGATTATTAAAGCCTAAACATTTCAGCGGAACTTGTACAGATGCGTATATGAAGGCTCTTTCATTAAATCACAAATCATTAAATGGAGTGACGAGCAGGTGCAGAAAAATGAGGACGTGAACTTTTAACCGCTGGAATTGATTACTAATCTTCTTCTTTTTTTTAATAAGAATCTTGTAGTATTTCTCATAGAAAGGCTTTTTACTCCACATTAGGGTGAGTGCTGTACTGAGCTTGCATGGAAGTTCCTCAGCAACACGATGACGGCGTTTCAGTGTATGTCATGTGTGAGAATAATCTATATATAAGCTGTTACAATGAGCCTTATTGTGTCCTTATTTAGAAGTATTAAATGTGATATGAAAAATGTTATTGAATTAAGTGACTACGCATAGTATAATGACCAACTATTGTGAAATAAGAAGCAATATTTGTAAACTGAAGCGGAAGACTACACCACCTAAAAGGGTGACAGAAGATCTGATTGGAGCAGAGAAGCGCTGAGAGGCGTGGCCTAAGTGCCAACAAGGGGCCAATAGGACCTGGCGCCAGCCAACCAATGGGAGAAGACTACACCTGAAAGGTGGTGGGTATAAAATGTGTTGTAAACTAGAGATCGTGGCCGTTCTGTGGAGTAACTACTTAAATGTGGTCTGTGGACAGTGACATGGTCCTCAGCTGAGTACTTTTGTAATGCATACCATATCATCATGGAATAAATACAGTTAATATGAAGAGAAGTTTTCTGAAATTGATTTCTATGACCCTCTATTTCCAAATATAAGAACACGACACTTGCTCATGGTAACACTTAAGTTCATGCAGTTTTGTTCTGACTGTACAGCAGAGTCTTGTACATCATGAACAGGCTCTCTGACTGTCCTCTGGACCGTGCCTGAGACCTGCCCAGCTGCCATTTGGTGTCTGTACAGCCATCAATTTCCACTCGCTCCCCTCCAGCCAGGCAGCGCACGCACACACACACGCACACACACGCACACACACACACACATGCACACATATGCACACATATCTGCCAGCCTGCAGTGCCAGGATGTCTATCGTCCCTCATGCCCTCAGTCAGATTGCCCTTGCCTGCACCACTCTGCACCCACAGTGTCAGTCTTGGCTGACAGCAGGCCTGCATTAGCCAGCTAACATTTTCTGGCCTCTGTTTGCACAGCACGGGCAGAGCTGTTGGCTGTACGCTGTGCTGATACTCTCCTCTTAGCATCAGAGCAGCTTACAAATGCTGTCATTAAGATGACAAATTTCATTGGTTTGTGAATTGGTGTTTCTGCCAAGTTCTCCTCGGTTACACATGTGTGGCGTTAAGCTTGATTTATAGTTGTACGTTAAGGGGAGTCTCGTACCTTACGCACATACAGTAGGCACCGCTGCTTGTCTTTTCTCCAACAAGTTTCAGATGAAGACACCATTAAATAAAAGAAAGCCTTAGTAATCTGCACGCATCTAATAAGAACATCTTCATGCAAACCTTCAGCTAACTGCTGTAGTGTCTTATTCTTCTTTAAGTATATTGCTTAGCATTATTTAGCCTGATCATGTACAAAACGTGTTTCGTGTGGCAGCGGTGCTATCAATGGGTGAAATCTGATGCCGAACTATAAATCCAAACCGATGACGTAGGTATCTATGATGGGACTTCCCTTGCGTAAATCATAAATACATTAGTAAAGCATTAGTCTGGAAGCATCACTATCATTCCAGGTAGTGTCTTCTACTGCAAGATGTGCCTCCATTAGCAATATTATCACCATGACTGAAAATTTAGTATTTTCTTATATCAATATTTATTTCACCAAGCCCTGCTTATTATTTCATCTCTTAAAGCTGTACTACACCGATTTTAGTATTGCACTTTCATAAAGTTTGGGGACTTGCAGGTAAAAAAAAAAAAAAAAGACCAAAACCGCAGCGCCTAATGTATCCATAATATGAGTCAAGCTCCAAAAAATATTGCATATTGCAATGCTCATTGGTGTCTCTCATTAGGCCTTCCCTGCCTGTTAATGCCCATGTCTTTCAAACTCCAGACACCCAGTTCATAACAAAGACTTTACGTCAAAAATGTGTTTTCTCAAACCCAATCTGAGATAACCCTGAAGGCATCATCAGGGTTGTTTTCTCAGACTTTAGAAAGTGCACTTCAGAGCCACAGAGGACATGATACAGCGTTACACATCTCTGTTCCGTAATGTTAAAAGAAGTTTTGCAAACGATTTGTTAAAGGTTTACGAATCATTTGGTAATCATTAACCAATACTTAGTATGTGCACAACAATAAACTGTTAAAATAACTAATTTGACTAAATTAGTTAACATTATTAATAATTTCATCGTTTAACAGTAAAATAACTAACTAAAGTTTAACTATTAATTTAACATTTATTAATGTTGCTTATCATAAAGTGTTTCTGCACTATTTTCATACCACTTAAAGCAATGGAAACCAGTACCTGTGAAGTGCAATTATGTTAATAGACAGCAGTCTATTTGAGCTGGTTGCTATGACTACTGTATACAAATGACTCCAGCATATAGTGTTGATGTCGAGAGTCAAAGGAAACAGCACACTCCTCCCTCTCAATTGTTTGTATGTTCCCCCCCAATACTTGAAACAAGTGTGGCCATAACATTGATTCCATTAGGTTAATCATTACATTTCATATCTACATAATGTCCATATCTCACTCGCCGTTCTCATTACCATTGGATCATTACTTCCTCTAATACCATGTACCTTCCAGCTGCTCTTTGTCAGCGGTAATTAGGTGATGATCTGTAGCAAAAGATATTAAGACGAATTCTAAGGGCAATTGGTGGTATCATAGAATGAGATAAGTCCTTCTTCCAGTGCCCTGATTAAGTTATAAAATGGCTTCAGGGCACTTTGGGAAGATGGGACAGAGAATCTATTTTGAAATGCTAAAAACAGTTCAGCAGCACTTGCTTTTTCTGCATATAGAGAATATTGCTGCTGCAGTCTATTGCTTTATAGAGGTATATTGAAATCTCTCACTTTCCACCTACTCGCCTCGCGTTGAATATTTATCCAATCTCTCCTCCACCATACCGTTATAGTTAGATGAGATATTTATGATCTCCAAAACAAAATGGATCTATTTATCCATTCTGTAACTTCACATTTACTGACTGCCAATGGAAGCATGTAAACACATTCATTTCTTGGGTGAAAGTCATAAAGATTTTTAAGCAGTGTTGCTTAAAAATGAGAATCCTACCACCACACAGTCGCTCTATTTCATACACTATTTTGAAATTATACATTAACATATTTTCATCTTTTGTAATCACCTTAATACCAGATGTTAAGTAAACATGTAGAGAAAGTGTATCCACTTATCAGGAAGAGGTCATGTCTTTTTAAAGGGTGATGACTGCATTCTTTTTTTCCCATTAATGACCCAGTCTCCAAGCATTGAGTTATTTTCTCCATGGCAACACAGATGAGGATCGACCCGCACACTCTCCTGTACACCCACATGTGTTAATAGTGCCAAGTGGGTACGATGCAAAGCATTTAACTTTATTGCAAAAAGAAAGGTGAGTGCGCTTTCATATATATATATATATGTATATATATATATATATATATATAATTTATTTATTTTTATATTTATTTATTTATATATTTATATTTATACATATTTATTTATTTATATTTATTTATATATTTATATTTATTTATATATTTATTTATTTTGTTATAAAAAAAAAAAATATATATATATATATATATATATATAAAAATTCTCAAGACTAAATGTTTTTGAAGCAAACATTTCCAAGATGCCTTTTACTCAGTTTAATAATTTCTGTTAATTTGTGCTTTATGCATTAAGCTCCATTTTCCTCACTGTCTCCTGGTCTGTGAAAACATCATTGCTGAATCGCATAGAGTATGCAGCAGAGGAAATTGAGAAGTTTATTCTGAGTACCCAAAAGAGTATCCTTGGGAATCTATTCGGCAGTATGTTCTCTGGTTTCTTATTCTATTGCACCCACAGAATTCCATTCATGATTCATTCCATTTTTTTGTTCAATAGCAAGGCATCACAGCTGCACCAATGCTCTTGTGTCTAGTTTTGCAAGAGTGCTGGAGTTCGCAAACATGAATTGTTAAGCCACAGATCACGGGAAGAAAGAAGACTTTTTAAATATAATGTGTATGTTTTAAAATTCAGTGGAACCTTCCTTAAAGTGCAAGACAGCGATAACTTTAACTTATCATGGAGAGGAGAAGCAATAATTTATGACTCTATCATCTCTAGCAGGAGAGATCAGAGATAATATTACAAGAAATATTACGGGTCTTTGTGGGGAAATAAGGTAATTCTACCAACATATTTAAGGAGATTTAGAAGAGAAAATAAATTTGCATAAATGTGATTTTAAAATGATGTACCATTACCGTAAACAATTAAATGAGAATATTACAATTATGGGGTTATGTAAACAATTTCATTGCATGTCAAGAGTCACTTCACTTTTTTTAATTTATTTTTTTTGTCTTAATAAGAGTGCTATCTGGCAATCCAAACAGATCTTAGTCAAAGAAACGTATACCATATACAGTAATTGACCAGTTACATTTGGCAGAAAATTGCTACTTGAGGGAGCATTATAAGAATATCCATGGCAACAAGGTTTCTGCTGTGAGAACTAAACTACCCTTAACGAGGACAAGCATGAACATTAAGTCTAGTCTGTGCCTTAGTAGTGGTGGACACCTATACGCATATATGAATATGAGTGGACGTTACTAGCCTGCTGGTAGCCACACAGCTGGTGAATGAGCCACTCATGGTTGAGCACAAATAAGGCAGATGATGCTAATCGGCTAACGTAAGCGCCTGAACCAAAGCGCAACGGACACTAATGAAACTAGCTGGCAAGCAACACAGGTTAGCTACGTGCTCCTCCAGAGGATGAACACACATTTTCACAATGTGTGTTTACATCTAGGCAAGTCGTGATGCATATATTTTCCATGACTACTGGCGCTTTCTTCCACAAATGTATTGAAACATCTTATAGTTAGGGGGCAGCACGATAAATGAACAATAAAGAATGTCCTACAGTAAATACTACCTTTTTGTGAGGTTCACAATGCAAATTTTCTGTTGAGTTGACTGAGGCTTTTGGTAGGGCTAGTATTATAAAGGTATTGTAAAGTGTCAAACATTTGATTTTAGGCTTGAAAATCTAGCATTTGTATTTCCACACCTTTTTTCAGAATGTGTACATTTCATTCAAAATTCTCAACAAATATTTCAGTCCGTAGATCTGTGTGAGTGACTGAGTCGACAACAAACAAGTATTAAACATGAATGCACACACCAAGGCCACCTTTACTTACACCTCCAGTTCCACATTACTATGCAGACAAGTGAAGGAACTGAGCTGTGCTGCTGGAGGATGATGCTGGAAGATGCATCACATTTGTGTTTGCTATTCACCCACACCTCTCCTCTTTGTGGAACTCACTATACCAAGCCACTGTGACAAGTGCATGACTCCCACATGAATTATGGATCATCCCAAGAGGCAAACACAGGGCCAAAAAGCTGTTAGGCCCTGCGGCCCTCTATGTGTGACATCCCTCATTCCATACAAATTCACTTCCAGTCAAAACTGACAATAGGTTGTCCTTCATAATCCAAAATTAAGGTCGCAGTTCATTGTATGTAAGACTTTGGGCAAAATGGTGCATACAATTAGGAGGCTTGGGCGGTCTGATCACTTTTTGACGTGCATTCTCTGTTCAAAAAGCACTACAAGTCCACATGCAGTATTTTGTTGTTTTTAAGGAAAAATGTTTGGTTTTAACAGCTGGAAGAAGTCTCATTTGACTTAATTTCTCTCATATTGTCTGTACTACTTGGTGTATTTTCATTATCTTCACATTAATCCATCTATGCTTCTTGAAATTGGACTGACAGTCAACAATTCCAGCTCCTCTGCTCAGCTAATATTGCACTGCTACTGTATTCATGGGTCTAAGAAACACTTTAGATTCCCTTGTTGCTGCCCTTAGCTGACGCCTAAGCAGTCTCTTTTATTTTCTGAAAAAGTAATAAAGGACACCATTGAACCGGTTAAATGTTATAGCGTGCTCATATGACGCTGTGGATTGAGGCTCCTGGCCCTTTCCCAAACCATTACGCTATCACTTTAATGGTTGTGAGGAATTGGCAAATACTCAGAGCAGAATGTGACTCTCTTTCAGCTGTCCCCCTCATACACGATGCCAAGCATCTGCAAGCTGCGCTTTTAGATATAGAAGTTTTCCACTAACGAGAGTTGACACCTAAACTGATAACATTTTCATGCTTTTGCGGTTACTCCATTATATCCACAATGACATGAGTGAATGAGCATAGTATTTGTTTGTAAGAGGAGGAAATGATAGATTAGGAATGCAGGATGAGGCAGGGGAAGCCTTTGAGCCGTAGCAGTAGGATTAATTCCCTTATTAGTTACTCTCTGCAGTGATGCTACACCATGAAAGTCTAATACCATCTTTTTATGGATTTGACTCAATTTAGATTACCTCCCCCTTACATTCAGCAAAAGGATCACAGTGTCTCCTTCTGTTTCTCCTTCCTTTTTTTATTTTTTATTCCAGTGGCTTTTCGTTGCTTTGTCAGAGATGATGTAGGAGAACCGGTGAATAAATTGGAGATTGGCAAAGGCAGACGCTATTAAGAAAGAGCCCGCTTCACCCTAAACCGAAACACACACCAACAGAAAAACAATAACAGTCTGTGCTTGGAAGGATCATTAAGGCAACATGAGAAGTTTCTCTACAAGTAAAAGAGAGCAGGTTTTGCGGTGGATATAGTGATTTTCAAGGTGATTAAAAAGCCATTAGTGATACGTCTCTAGCAGGTAATTCACAAGATAGTCATTCAAAACCCAGTTAGAAACCAGGAAGGGCTCCGGCTGAAGAAATGACTGTTATTAGATGGAGTTATTATATCAAATTGCCCAAGTGAGAAGGCTCCCCCACAATCTCCTGTCTATGAGCTAAATCGCTGTCATTTAGAAAGATGGGCTTTCATTTCTTCTGGCATTTTCTCATCAAACAGGCAAATCCTGAGAAAAGCCCAAAGTTATTTGCTAGGGAATCTTGAGAAAGATTGAATAAAGTTACTGCATTTAATTAAGTCAGAAGTTGTCTGGCGTCCAGGACTTTAACATTAAACAGATAAAAAAAGAACAAACATGGTCTTGGAAAAAGAGAGTAGACTGCTGTTCTCAATATAGTCTTTCCATATAGACTTTATACGTTGTCATCTTTTTTGAAGTAACGGATGTAAAGAAAAGGAAAAAACTTTTCTCACACAGTGAAAACTATTATTGAACTCCGGGAAGCCATTATTTTGGTGTCATTCAGGGGTGCTTATTGAGTTGTGCACAGAGTATGCTTTTCTAATGTATATTTGTACTCTACATTGACCACAAACTTCTATTTCAAATTATAATCATGATGTAAATCTATTTCTTTTCATGGCTTATTGGCTTCCATCTTTCATTGCAAGCTCCATTATTTTTGAAGATTGCTTCTTGTTATTTGATGATACGAGTTCACCAGCCAATTTGGGCACCAAATTCAACTGAGATGGGAAGTTGTTCCACAAAAGTCAGGTAAAGCCTGGCATTCATTGGTAGTGATTTGGTAATATTATATCCACATTTTCATTAAATGTTTCCCCGATGCCTTGGCTCGGAAAATCTCAATTTGCCATTTCTGTCTAACCCATTATTTTTGTCTGACCTACTATATTCCAATTGTAGATTTACTACTTAACCTGAAATGTGGGATTTTCATCGAAGATATGACTAATTTTTTAGACAAATGGAAGTACACCTTGGCATCCAAGAAGTCTAGACTCTAAGCTATAGGCCTAATTTACCACAACATTTTAGATCAGTCATGCTGTCAGGAAGTTTCATCTGGCTCTCTTGACCTAATTGGTTGAACTCACAGAGCAATTGGCAAAGTCAATTTTTTTTGATATCTCTGTCAAACTTCCAAGGCAGAACATTGTGTTTCTCTATTTTGTCTTGCCCAGACAGATTGGAAGGGAGCACTTTTAAAATTCATAAGATGTGCTTTTGTAAAGCATTTGCAGACATCCATCTCTGTATATTTCAGGTTTACTCTTTCAAGCCTTAACTCCACTGCCATCTTTTTAGGTTTGTCTTATCCTTGTATTGTGGCCAGGTATGCACTCCAGGCATAGATGACTTATGAACCTGGTCACAGAAGTAGGAAATGTACTCTAGAAAAGAGAAGTTTTTCAGTTTTTGTTACATGGAGCTGCAGGTCATGTGATGGTGTCAGGCCCATAAAGACTTTTTGCTGTACACAACCACTGCAAAAGAATAACTAAGAAGGACATGCATATGTCAAACGTTTACCAATATTTAACCTCTTAACATCCACTACAACAATCCCTCTACAATTTTAAATCTACCAAGAGTCTATAAATGTGACTCCCTGAACAATGTTTGAGCTGAAATGGAGAAAAGAGCAAACGAGACGAGTGTGCATAAACTGAACATGTATGTATCAATTTATGGAACTGTAGTGTAACACTTTTTGATATAGTATAAATGTATTGCTGTAGAACATTTGGGAAAGGGAAAATGAACTATGCACACAATTCTGAAAACTTGAAGCTCATGTACCAACAAGACTCCGGACTGCCAAACTCAATCCCATTGTTTTCACTCAAATAGAAATTCTGAATCAACCAGAACTGAAATCTTAAGGCTTGCCACTTTAATTTAAAGAAAAGATCCAGCACTTTTCAGTTTCTGCTAACTTTATACTTGCCAGTATGCTGATGAGATTCTGGAAACACAAATTCTGGCAAAACAACATATATTGAACAAGCAATGAGAGTCTCTTAAAGATTAATAAACCTCTTTACATAAATAATTTTAAACTCTTGTCTCGGAATCAGTAAACATAGAAATAATCCATCTGGATTAGCTATTGTAGCTAACTGCATACCGATATACTTTCAGGGAAATTGCAGGTTAGCCAAACTAGCTGCCATTTCATCTTTGCATATGTGAGGCTGTAGGTCCCTGTCGAGTCCATTGTTGTGCCAGAGATGGTGAATATAAATAACCCATAGTCATAATGAACACAATGAGACCCAGGTTGAAGTACGGAAATGGTCCTTTAAGGGTACGATGGGAAGTTTATATTAAAACCTAATTAGTCCTCCTGTGCTGTTTGGGCATGCGTGTTTTTCAGCCATTGATTCCAACTATTATCTCAGGACTGCATGAATGACCTACTTAGGACTTCAACAACTTCTCATTTTAATAAAAGTGACAGTGCAAGTAGTATAAAGTTAAATACAAATAAGCCAACCATAACTGCCTCATTGTTAAAATGTAACGCATTATAACCGTCTCAAGAGCTTTGGGAGATTTAACCCCTCTGGTTTTGCGGAGACAGTGCTCTCGTTTGAGTTAGGGGTTGGTTTGAGACAGGGTTTCATGGAAATGGGAAAGACAGAAGTGAAAGATGAAGCTTATGTGAACAGCTCTCTGAGAAATGACGCCTTTTTGGCCGTGAGAGATAGGACCAGAGTGATTCCCTTCAGACTTCAGGCCTTTATTAATGTCCCAGTCCAGGTTTTCTCTAAGGGACGCATGACCAAAGTCGAGCTCCCACTTTCATCTCCCAGTTAATGAGAAAAAGCCAGATAACCATTGAGCCCCTCTAGGCTGGAGCAGAGATATGGAGGCCCAGTTCTCGTTGTAATCTCCTAACATAAAGCTTCATGCTCCACTGCCCTGGGATCCAGGGCCACTTCAATAAGTCAATATACACATTTAAACATCATGTAAAAGACATGTATTTGCTCTTGTGCTGTATATCTGATGTTTCTTTAAAAGAGTCTTTCTTAGGATGTTCATGCACTCCTCCCCGTTTATAGTCCTCAGGTTGGCCTTCAGTAGCTTATGTCTTCTCAAGATTCATCAGAAGTGGTGGTGGTGTAGTCAATATATTCAGCGTCCGCTAATATAACACACAAATAAAGACAGTGGAAGAGTGGTACATGAAGGTAAAGCTGCACCCTTTAAACGTTATTATATGAACAATGGATCAAATGAGACTCATAGTGACGAACCCACAGAGAATGTTCACCTGACCAGCTCTACCCTTTTTTCTACAGAGCGTTTCAGCATCTTTCAGCTCCAAACTTTTATTGTTTTGGTTCAGTCTCACAGCTCTCATCAACCTAATTTCTATTCACACAACATGCCAAGCATCAAACGGGAGACAAAAAAGCAGACAAAAAGCAGATATTTCCCTCAGTAGTTGTAGAAGACCAAAACGGTGCTTAAGGGAGAGTTGATATTGGACTTGCATTCATCAGCTGAATGGAAATGTTACACAGTAAATCTGTGATTGCTGGATGTGTACATTTGTAATTGTTTGCTAACAACTTTTATAAGGTGTTGCATTTACAGATTGTTCCACTGTCTGAATTTAAGGCTGCAGCTTAAACATGAAAGGAACCAAAGTAATTGCTGAGATCTGGGAACGAGAGGTCAAACGTCCATCATAGTTTACAGACCGACTTCCTGTTTCAACTTTGAGTTATTGTACTTGGTTGTGCACACAGTTTTCCTGTGCAATGAGACATTATCACCATTTTGAGTGTGCTCCAAAAGGTGAGTAAAATAATCTGGCTAAACTGTTTGCTTGTTTACAACCTGTCAGATTGTCTGACCGCTCGCATTTCTTGCCCTCTTTGCTGACGCAACGATGCCAATTTCTTCCTGTGTGCAAAATGTATGTCTAGTGCTAGGAAATAATTCAAATTGAAGGATGTGCCTGACAAGAAAGCAATTTGTCTTCCTTTTGTTTACTAGAGTTTACAGATTTATTGTGGAATGATATATTCAAGAGAACACCCTTTTCTCTTTTTCATTATTTCAGTGATTGCTCCTCTGTGTTGCAAGTGATTTATTAAGAGCCCTTTTGGAAACTTGGTATACAATTATAATAAAAAAAATAAAAAAAAGCATGTTGTTTGTAAATTCCCCAAACAAATTCATGAATGTCAAAACTATTATAAAACAAGCTGGAAGAAAGAAATATTGCCCATTTCCAAAACCTCTGATGATTTAAATTCCATGACAGTGTCACTTCACCCACCAGTCTCTTCCTCTGGTAGCAAGAGGAGTATATAGCATTATCATTTAATCGCAGACATCAATATAAATGATCAGTTTTCTGACTCTGGTCTTCTCATCCTTCCACTGTCCCTCCTAAACTGCTTCATTTCCAATCTTCACTCCCATTAACGCTTTTCTGTAATGGCATTAGAAGCGACAAAGGGAAAATAGATGTGCAAAAGGCATGTTCCAGAAAGAAAGTAATTTCTCGGCATCTGCAGGTAATTGAATTTTAATTGTTATGCAGAAAGGGCATTTGCAAAAGAGTGGGAACAGACAGCCTTATTATTACACCGGCCATCACGTTAACCACTCTGTATGACCACATTACCTGTTTGAAACCGTATCTATTGCACAGACTAAGGCATCATCACAGATTGCTCACAAAGAGAGAATACACAGACGTACCCTTGCATGCACACTAATGCAACCCTTAATAATAACACTGGCATGACTCGGCATGCTTGTCCTTGAAATGACTCTGAGCTCATTTACCATTTTGTCCTGTAAGGAAAAATTCTACAAGATAGATCAAACGGCAATATTATTTTGTGGCAGCAGCCCCCTGCTGAAGGAGAGCTGGTAAACGTATGTATTGCTTGGTAATGGGAGTTATGGGGGTCAAAGCCTGTGTCACTGAGAACTGATATACACTTGCCATTAGGTTGTGTGATTGGATGTTAGACTTTTGGGTTTTATAGTCCAAAAGCTGATTGGTAATGTGGTCAAATGTGGAAAAACTGTAAAAGAGGAATGCATTAGGAGCTTTGTTGTTCATTCATTGATCCCAACTGCTTCATTCAGAGTAACTGGTACTTACTGACTGGTCATCTTAAAGGTATAAATTGACTTGAGGTTGATAAGAGATGTAAAGCCATATCCTTCAACAGCTGAGCTTTTTATAGTTGATTACTTAATCAGCCCGATTTATTAGTGTATGTAATGTAAGCTGTATAACTTCTTGCACCTGGCACGTCTGATCCATTCTAACTATTTTACTTCTTTTAATAAGTTTGTACCGTTCCATAGTCTATTTTAGCTCAATGTTTTTATGTTGATGTGGCAATTAACTACTCAATCCTTCCTTATTGCCCTATTAGGTTGATAGGTTTTATATTACCACTTAAAATATTTACTTTTCTATGGGCTAGTATGTTATTATTATCTCTATGGAATGGTTCTTTTTCATCAAAACAGCAGTCTTCCGTTTTTCCTGCAAACATAAACCTAGAAGTCTATAATTAGGCCTATTGTTGCTATAGCGGTCCAAACAACATGTGCGTGTGTCTCCTAATTATCCCTAAACATCTTTTTATTTATTGGTTATGAGGCTGTTGCAATCACATAGTTGCTGCCAATTACTCCAAAAACAGATTTTAATGAATAGTTGAATTCCTGCTATCAATTAGCTATCACATTTGATACCTCCAGAAATCCAAAAACAACCATTTAATAACAGACATTTTCTAGCTTTCCCTTAAGTCTGCATTTAGCCATCTTACGTCTTGAATGTTAATGAAGCAATCTCTTGGATTTTTATATGAAGCCGTGCAGAAGACGGACTGGTCACAGCCGGAATGCTGTGCAGCAGCGGCAGGTGGAAACCTGTGGCGCTGCAGCGAAAGCTCAACCGGAGAGACCAGACACAGAGCCACGCAACGTTAAAGATCAAAGTAAGCGCTCTCAGCATCATCAAAGAATATCTTTTCTTGTTAAATGTCGGCGTAATCTGTAACACTGGTTTTGACACAAGTTTATTATCCGGTGGGAAATTTTCCTCACCGTGGCATCCCTAATTTAGGGGCACTATCTTGAACTAAATTTGGGCGCTGTTTAAGAGCTGATACTAAATCCAAGTCCCAGGGGAGACGGAATACAATCGACATAGCAAATGCCACAATTAATAACGGCAACAACATGTGTCTAACTAAGCACTGCAGGAAATGGCAGATTGTGTGCACAGTATCCAGGAGTGTGCTACTAGTTTGACTTAATTTCTGTGAAATCTTTGGGCTGCGTAAATAGTGAGCTATTTTTTCAACTAAGGAGCAGAGTAATGTGGCCAAATGCTACACGGGGACCTGTGACATTCCATGGATGTATATATCTTTTTCTCTTGGAAGAAAAAGACCCTTGGAAATGATTGTGCCGTTTGTTCTCCACATTATTCATCACCATCTTGGGATTTAAGTGGGCTGGTTTGCCATTAAAGAGCAGAGGTAGGGAGAAACTGGCAGTAAATGGCAGCTGACCTGTCCCAGGGAAACACCCGGCTCTGGGAGAGGCTGTGAGCTGGTCCGGTGCCATTCACTCTCTGCTCCATTCTGTTGACCTCCTACTGCCAGTTGGGCCATTCTGTTAATTTAATAATACTGAATTTTTAAAATGTAAACGTGAAAGAAAATCAATATTAGCCACACTCATCTATTGTTGCCTGTCCCACAACTGCACTCACACTGCATGCAATGACGTTTGTCCCAGTGCCGCCTTTTGTAATGGCATATATCCATAATACTTTGCACAGTTGCATGGTGGAACCTAGGACCAAAGCCTTATCGCAGCGGGTTTAAAGCTGACCCATGGCCCTTTTGCTGCATGTCATCCCCTCTCTCCACCTCTCCAGTCGTTCTTTAGCTGTCTTATACAATTCTGGAAAAAATGTAGAGGAAATTAAATGTGTTTATCCACGGTTTTACAGCACTAACTTAAAGAAGTCAAGCCAAGCCAGCACATGTGTATGGAAAAGGGCCATAGCTGGCTAGCCAGCTTGCACATATGCTACGGAATAAGGCTAGCGAACTAGTGTGCCATGAAGCTTGCACGCTAAGATACTAACGCTATGCCAAACCATGACTTTTCTCTGACCACAGTGAGTCGTCTCTGGCGTTTCATCAAATAACGTTATTACACCACTCACCGGGTTTGCGACGCACATTCTCAATCGGCCAACTGGAGTGGAGACTGTGGACATATTGATTTCAGCATTATTGAAAATTTTATTTGGTTGTTTAAAATGTGATTTATTTAACATTTTCAAATAGCTCTTATGATTTACACAATACTTTTTGGATAACCGTATAGATTCAATTGTGCACTATAAACCCAAATAAGTTCACAGAAGTCAAAAAATATGAAGGCAATATGATCACTAAAACAAGAGTAAAAGGAGACTCACCGTGTAGGTTCTGAAAAATCAAGAGACTTCCAGATACACAGGAAAGTCATGGAGAAGAGTGGTACGCCTGGTGTGGATGTCATGTAATTCCTATAAAGATAAAAAATATGTGTACAAACTGAGACTGTGAAGTTTACTGTGCAGACCTCATTTTTAACCATCCAGTCAGAGCAAATATCCACAAATAACCTGTTCACATCTTTAATGCAGTCAGACATATCCCAAAAATAAAAGTGGACCTTTTTTTGGAATTCAAAAGCAAGTTTTTGGATCTGTATAAAATCATCTCTTCATTTGTTCATCCAGGATCTTTTATTTTTCAGCCAATGCATCTGCTTACTTCACTGTTTTATACGCGTTCTGTCCGAATAAGGTCATCAGTCAAAGAAGATTGTGATCAAACTCTGTGTAGAATGTGTTGGGCAGGTTAGGGTTTGCAATCTGTGACCTACATCTAAAAACAGAGCAGAAGGACAAAACGCCATTATCAATTAGTCAGTTCATGATTAGGCAAACTAGTTTTGGTTCTTCCCCATACAGTGGTATTTGTTTCTCCATACAAGTGTAATGGATCTTCCAAGTTTGATCTGTCAGCTCCTTCTCTGTGGCGAGAACGAGAGCCTCACCTAGACTGTTCTTCTCCAAAATTAATGAAGAGGATATAGACCAGCAAACCCCACTACTATGAGTTTATAAAATGTTTTGAAGAAAGCGCAATGTTTTTTTTATTTATTTGGATTCATTTACCACACTCTTTTACAGCCCTCTTGCTTCCAAATTGCTCTTACTACTTTTTGTATCACTTTGCCACAGCTTAACCTACCACATGTGTAAACAAACGTGCTGTACAGCGCTGAGGGGAGCTGCTCCTGCTGCGCAGTCTTACAGAAGAAGTTCCATCCTCAACATTTTTTACAGCTTTAAATGATGTTTGCTGGTGCAGATCTCCTTCATGCATTTTGGAAAAGAACAGTACCAGCTGAAGTGCTCATTCTCACCACAGGAACATGGAGGATCAACTACACTCCTATAAAGCAGCAAATATGGCGTCTATGCGAGAAAGATTCACAACTATCACTTTAAACTACACAGAATGGGGCAAATGTTATCAACAAAGGAAACATATTAAAACAAGAGGTAATCCATATTCCTCAGACTCAGCAGGCCAGAGGTGTCCATGAGGTGGGAAGGTCCTCACTATGGTCTGTCGCTGCAGGGCAAATGTGGTCCGCAACATCAGAGAGTATTCTCCAGTCGAGCTCAGCTCAAAACATGAATCTGTCAGCATCACGTTCAGTATTGATCCTGTATGTAACCAGTACCGACAACGTTGCCGTGCGTGCACTTGCTAACTGCTATCAGTATGGCTTGCTTTGCTAGTAACTTTCCATTTACTGGCCTGTTAGACACTGCCACTTTCTAGGTTTTCAAGACGCACTACTGCAAACAGTCTGCTGCACTTGGTCAGACTTTCATCCTGTGATGTTAGTTACTCTTTTTTTTAAAATTTTGATTAGCTAATTCGCTTAAGGCCAAACGTTTAATTTTTCATAATTTTTTTTGTGAACATTTGAACAAACGACAAAAAGTAAAAGCCCTATTTTGGCATCAACAGTTTCCAAAACCACATCTCTAACTATAAATACTAGAAG
Source organism: Bovichtus variegatus (assembly GCA_943593645.1). NCBI lineage: Eukaryota > Metazoa > Chordata > Actinopteri > Perciformes > Bovichtidae > Bovichtus > Bovichtus variegatus. The sequence goes on along the minus strand of CALSCE010000091.1, from coordinate 9,074,097 downwards.
TTAACATTAACTTACACAGTAACTTTGTACAAACAATTCAAACATTTCTGTGAATCTCCTGACTCAACTGCTGGCTAATGTTAGCAATTATCTGGTTAACGTTAGCGATAACGTCTCAAAATCTCAACAAATGTCTATAAAAGCAAAAAGATCCACCTCACTGCAGGCAATTGTGGCCTTTCCTGAGTACCAAATCCCGCATTCCCTCACCCTGACCACAGGCCCGACCGTTACTGCCGTTACTGATGTCAGACGCACGCACTAATAAACAATAGAAATACGTTCAGTGCGATTTATATGCAAAATGTTTTACTTGATACGCAAAATAGTGCAAGTTGATCAAAAATGATCAGTTAAATTAACTAAGAAAATGTCAAAGTAACTCAATAGGTTCAAGTTAGTAGAACTTTTTTTTTTAATTTAAGTTTATCTTTTTAATTATTTAGAACATTTGGGTTTTCTTACATTTAGAGTAGTCGGCTAGTCTAAGTTTAAATGTCAGGGAAATTAGTTGTTAAGAGCAAGAGAAGAAGACACACAGTTCTCAAATCCTCTTGTGCACTAAAGCCTCTTCTGTCATGTGATTGCTTTTAGCAAACAAAGCTTACTACAAAATTACCACAAGTGAGTTGCCATGTTCTATGTATTGCACTTTCCACCAGGGATTTATTAAAGTAAAGCTTCTAGATTTGTCAAAGTAAGCATGAGACCAGTATTTCATCATGAGGGTGGTTTTCTTATTGTCCGTGAACTGACCCTGGAGAACCACAGCTGGGCTTTAGCTGGGACCACAGATGTCTCAAAGCTTCAACTGGATTATAGATATTTAACTATTGGAATCAAAATACCTGAAAAAGAGCGTCTATGAAATACTGTGGGTTGTATTTCTCAGAAGGCACTAGCTTTGCCCGCAGGGAAGACGGAGTGTGCTCCCGGCATGTTGAAGAGATCAGAGAGGGGATCCTCCTTTGCAGCTCCATTGTAGTCCAGGTAGCAGAGATCAAACGGAACAATCCCCACAGAGCTCCCCAGAAAGTGCTTACCAGGAGGCAATCTTAGGCAGCCCCCAAAAGAGAGGCATGGCATATGGCCTTTTGAAGATAGTGGTTTGAGATTAGAGCATATCCCGAATCAGAAAGTATTGAAAGGGGTTGAACTGTGAGTATGTTGGTAAGAGACAGAATGACAGATAAGGGAAAGAGAAATGCAACATTTTTGAATGCAGCTTTTTTCAAAGTACACACCAGAAAGTATGTATAGACCTGTTCAGATATTGATCGCAATGTCAAGGGCTTGAAGCAGAGAAGTTTTCAAGAAGCGACTTGAATTCAATTAAGGGGAGGCTAAAATGTGTAACATCAAGCGTCCCTCCTACAGTTTTCATGAAATGACATAGCTTTTTTGACAGGAGTATGACTTCTCTATCGAGACAAATTTCCTGCTTTATTCTTGTATCTGCAATGCCCTATTCAATCGAGTAGAGAATCCAAGAGACTAAAATATACTGTACAATAGCATAATTTATGACATACCGTAGTAGCAGTGTGTTTGTTCTCTCTTTCTCTCTCATTGAGTGCTGTTTCTGACAGCTGTTCCCTGCAGCAGCCTGGAGAGTCGGCCACCGCTGCGATCTCATTTTATCTTCCAAACATCTAAGTAATATAAAAACTGTGTTATTTTACGCCGAGGGGGGTGATATAAAAGGCCCCTTACTTGACCGAGACTTATTACCACTCTATTTGTGAAGCGATGTCCTGGCGATATTTCGTCTGATAAGATGTCAATTTCAATAAGAGGCTTTTGCCCCCCTGTGGGCTTTGGCTTGAGTAGGAGGGATATATTTCACCGGGGAGAGCTTGATGAAATGAGGGGCGAGCATTTGCAAAAGTGAGATAAAACCACCGTTTTTTTTTTTTCCCCAGACATTTCGACGGGGAGTTTGCTCTGTGTTGATTGGGAGAGGGAGGAGGCACAGCCATGTAGAAGTGGAACAGTCTGTGGCTGGTGTCCCATCCATTTTCCACTCTGATGAAGATGGTACAGAGAAATCTATTGGTGGTGGTGGTGTGTGGCAGGGGGGCGATTTGGGGATGTGCCAAGCCCAAAATTAAGATGACAGCAATGACAAGGCTCGATGCCGAACAGATCTATCCCACTGATGCAAGCTTAACAAGCCATGTAGGCTCCATCTCTGTGTGATGTGCGTGCGCATGCGTCTCAGTTTGTGCATGCATGTGTGTGTTTGATGTAGCGTGCAATATGTGCGCCTGTTGACAAGATCATGGAGACTCAGTGTCAAACTAGACAGCTGATTGCAGGCTGGAGTAAACACCTGGCATCACGCTTGTCTATGGCTGAGGTGAATCATTGCACATGTACGTCAACTGAAATGTCAAAATGAAGGCAGGAGTGAAGGAAAACAATGTCTGTGAAGCAAACGGGGGTGGAAATCGCGGCACGAGGAAGATGTTTTATTGGCTTTTTGATGTGTTTGCTTAAGTCCCAAAGTTTGTTTTTATTTTATTCTCTAAAGCAGTGGTGCACAACCTTTTTTTCTTTTTTTGTCAGACGGAAATCCCCACCATCCTGTCAGATGAACCAGTACCCCTCCATAAACACTGCCATTTATAGCAAACCTTTATGATTGCTGCAAGCAACTATTTCAACTTGTATCCATTGATTTTAGCAATCTATTTGTTTAACCTTTTATCCGTTACCAACACTTTCAACTTCAACTTGCAACTCACTCTCAACACCTGGCGTTCAGGTGTTACAGCGACTTACTTTATGGATTGTTTAAAAAACAAAAAAATAATCAAATTTATGCTTTTTCAAATTAGTTGAGCTTTTCCATAATCTATCCTCTCACACAAAAGCAACTGCAGGAGTATCCCTGGGTGGGAATCACTGCTGTAAAGAATGAGCTGTGAAAAATATTATATATAATAGAAAAGGAGTCCTGATAATTGATGGTCTGTAGTTTTAGAATTCACAAAGTGATCATAACTTGCTCTTTTCTGAACCTTCATTACTTTTTCTCCAACTTTTCAGTCTGCACTACTTTACTTGAATCAAATAAATGACATTCACAGAGTTCTCTTTCAATTTGGGTGGAATTTTAAGGGTAAAGTCATGCTGAAAATGGAATAATATTCATAAATTAACCTGAAAGTTCTTCCATTTTTCGTTTGGAAAGTAATTTTGTGTCCTTTGCTAAATGATTTGACTGAGAGATTAGAATAAAAATGAAAGTCAGGTTCACCCGCTGACCTCCTGCTTGCTTCCTTGAAGACAGAAGATCTTAAATTCGTCTGTTTCTGGACTTCCTGGGTTATACTCTCCTCTCCGCTAATGGAGATTAATTATGTGAAGATAACAATAGGAGAAGAGTTATTAGGGAAAATTGCTTGTCCCACTCAAATAAGACGACCATTTCTTTTTGGTGATAAGGAAAATGATTATTATCATGACTAGGAGCAAAGATTGCTTTCAAGTATATGATCGAAACAGATTTGGATCTCCTAATCACAAGCTTTCCCTGACTGTGAGCCACAAGCGCTGTCCTTAAGAAAACTACGGTCACTAGTTCTGCACTAAGTGGAATGTGGAAAGTGAGCCATGGTATTTAGTATAACGACTAATTAAAAGCCAGCTTCAAGACTATTATTTAGTATGAAGGAGAGGAGTGTAAGGTTGTCTGCTGGGGGGATGGCAGGAAGATACAGGAAGTGGCTCCTCTTCTTCAGATCTCTCGAAGTGTGGGTTCGATCATTTTTGCAAGTAATTCGCTGAATGTTTGTTGATTGTTTGTGTTATGGTCAGTTGTTTCAAAGTCTTTGTCCTTGAAGGCAAGTCCTTTGATTGTGCCACAAGTCTTCCAAACTGCAAGTGAATTGAAAATCTTCTAGGTCACTCGACGCTGAATATTAAAATCAACACGTTTATCAACGTTTATCCTTTTGATCCGACGGTCTTTAGCCTGCATGTTCATGTCTCATGTAAGATACGTACTGAGACCTGCAAATACTAAATACAGTTGACATATGGTAATATGTATTGTGAGAATACATCCTTGTTATTGAATTAAGTAATTTAGTGGCCAATCTACTGTGAAATAAGGAACAATATTTGTAAACTGAAGCGGAAGACTACTCCACCTAAAAGGGTGACAGAAGATCTGATTGGAGCAGAGAAGCGCTGAGAGGCGTGGCCTAAGTGCCAACAAGGGGCCAATAGGACCTGGCCCCAGCCAACCAATGGGAGAAGACTATACCTGAAAGTTGGTGGGTATAAAATGTGTTGTAAACTAGAGATCGTGGCCGTTCTGTGGATCTGTGAGACAGAGTCACTACTTAAATGTGGTCTGTGGACAGTGACATGGTCTTTAGCTGAGTACTTTTGTAATGCTCACCATATCATCATGGAATAAATACAGTTAATATGAAGAGAAGTTTTCTGAAATTGATTTCCATTACCCTCTATTTCAAATTAAAAGACCACAACAGTATAAATATAATCTTGTTTTAGCAATGCTAGCAGTCTGGATTGCTATGAGATTTTGTACAGACATTTATAGTTCCCAGAAGATGAAGCCTACGTGCTATGGCGATCCAATGAATTCAACACGAGGGAGATGGAGGGCCCTTTCATGGGATGCTGCCAGTGTGTTAGGTCAAACACCAAATCAGAGCTGTTGCAAATCCAGCCTACACACAGCAGGAGAAGCCAACAGTGGGGGTTAGGTTTACTTGGCTTAACGGCAATTATCTGCTCAAATACCAGTAGTGAAGTATTTGGTTTACTATGTTGGTTGGAATCTTAAATGATGGCTTTTGCATGGAAAACTTAATAAGAAAGTTATGGATGGTGGTTTCCTGAAACCAAAGGGATTCCAGAGTCCCGTGACAAGTTTCAAACCAGTACACTTAAAAACAAAATGCAAGGAAGCACACAGTTGGGGTTTGTCTTATTGCACTTGTTTAGCTGTTGCAATTAGACAACAAGAGCATATAATGGGTTCAACCTCTATTGTCTCGTAATGCTTGCAGGCAAAAATAGAATTTTCAAGTTATGCACCTGTAAAATTAAAAAAGTAAAAAATGGAAAGAAGTCGAGCGGAGCAAAAACTTGCGATTTAAGTGAGAAGAAGGTCACGACTGAGGGCAGGCAGTGCCTCAGAGGAGATTGGGAGTTCAGAGACAATGAAAATAAACCCAATAGATCTTATCGCCTATGCATTGTCTTGTCTTTCATTGTGATGGGGCAAAATCACGTCAGGGATAAACACTGTATGAATTTTTAAGAGGCACCTCTCCTTATTCCAATTCCGTCTTATTTTGCCTCTGCTCAAAATGACCTCTGGTAATCTTCAGAGGTGAATGTCGCCATTTCCCTGAAACCTGAATATGAAAGGAGATTGTGAGTCCTACCAAGGGAGTTGAAGCACAGGTGTTGAATATTACAGTATGTGTATTTCATTAGCTTTTGGCAGTTTGAATGATGTGGCTGGAAATATTAAAAGCAGCGAAGGTACATGTGCGTTGATCTGAATAGTAAAGGCCACCTTAGCTGTGAGCCGAATGCTACAAAGGAATACGGACATAACACTTCCAACAGATTGTGAAACCGATCAATGAATATTTGATTAGCGAAAGATGGTGTCCTATAAAGGCTTTTTAGCTGAAATCAGCTATTTCCTTCAAGCACACAAAAGATGAAGAAACAGCATTTTTTTTTATCTGGCACAAACGCATGCACAATGAGTGGAATGTATAAAAGTATATCATGTATAGTCTGTATGTATAATGAATCCGGCAAAGGCTGTCCTGGGAGTACATGCGGCATACATTTTTATCATGCAAATGAAAGAAAGGAACTTGACTCATGTCTGTGAAAGATCATAGTAGGCTAGAAACGCACAGACGGGGCTCAGACCAGGCTATATGTATTCATGAAGATGGTTATTGATCTGCATTTAGCTCACACACTGATCATCTTCACTGCATGTGATGTCGATGTCTTATCCTTTCAAAAAGGATGATTCTGTGCAGACTGTTCCCCTTTTCATCTCGGCTTCCTGCAACATACTTGCTCTGACCTCTTGCAAGGATATTTGCGTTTTCAACACTGTGTAAACCACACATTTACATTGACAAAAAGTGTGTCCCATTAGGGCTGCACAATGAACCGCATATTAATCGTGATCACGATTTTGGCTTCGAACAATTAATTGAACATGATCACTTGCGTTATTGCCGTTTAAAAATGCAAGGTCGGCTCATAGAAAACGGCGCTGCATAGCAAATCAAGCGCTTCCTAAAGTAACAGCCAGCCACCAGCCGGCGATCGAGATGTTTTGGCTTCACTTTGGGGAGCAGTCGTGCGCACCATACAGCGGCAGCTTGTGAAAAATCTTAGACATTCACCCAGCCCTGAACAAACCAAATGAAAAAATCTGAATAATCTAATAGTTGTATCATTATATTGAACAAATACGATTTGAATGACAAAATTCTGAATCTGGTACAGCCCTCAAAAAGTGGCAAAAACTCTGAAATACTCTTTCTGCATTTGCAATGTCTTTTCAGTCGAAATCCCCACAAACAACTTGATTAATTCTTGAGTTGTGTGGGGTTCACACCATTTTTTCTGTCTTAATTGAGGGAAATGAGGATTGGCGGTAAATCTTGCCAATTAGGATACATCTTTACATCAATCACATGCATTTTTGTCAGCAAATGCTTTTCTGGTTGTTTGTTTAACATCCATCTGTGTGTGCATTCACAGCATTGACAAAATACGTCTCTGAGCAGACTGTAAAGTTTCTGTCAATTTATAGCTTCATGTAAGAACTCAAATAAATCATTCCAAAGATGAGTTAGTGGAACATTTCAGCCAGGACACAGGTCTGCAACCTGGCCTGAGCTTGACGGTATTAATTTATTAAGCAATTACTCGCTGGTTTATGCTTATGATGGTTTTGGGGCGTGCTTTATCAGAGAGGAGAGGGGGGAAGATTTCTGGGAGCATGTGGTGGTTGACTAACTAATGCTTCACAGAGCTATATTACGTCTGTTTATGTCTTTAATATTAGAGGTTGAGAGACAAATACCAAGGGGTCTCAAGATATAGGCTATGTCAGCGGCCATGAGATGATTTAAAGGGATAAGAAAGAAGGAAAAACATTCCTGCTACACAAGACTATGTTTACTTTTCAGATTTTTCTGAGTTTGAATGAACTGCTCACAACTCGTAGACGTATGTTTACTGTGAGGATGGGTCACAGGCAGACACTGCTTTGATTTAAGGGGTCGCAAGGCAAAAAAGCTTTGGCGCTTAACTCTAAGGTATGTTGAGACACTAATTAAAATGACAGTTTGACTCTGTATTGGCTTGCTGTCTTCAGGTGTAGCGCTGAAGAGATGACCTCTCCTCAGAGTGGAAATGTAATTTCATGGCCGGTTAGACACCGAACTCCAGGAGTAAACAGAGAGGTGTTTGTGCTCACGTCTGACGGGGGGCACGCTTAGACCACGGCACTCGGGTGATGGCCATTCTAGTCCTTCATAGTGAACCCTCTCTGGCTCAATGGCTTTTCGCTCCAGCTTGGAGAGTGTAAACACTGACAGTAAACACTTGAACTTCTCCTAACAAGTACTCTTACAATAATTATACTCATGGAGATTCACATGTGCCAGTTGTGTTGTGTGTATTGGGTGGGATGGTTGAGGGGTTGCAGAATCCTGAGATTGAGAGAGAGGCGGAACTTGAGACTCTTGAAGACTACTAAGACTATTAATAAAAATGCTTAATGCAACACCATTTGTGAATTAAATGAAGAAATCAATATTTTTTTTGCAGAGAGGCAACCAGCATTAAAAGTAAAAGGATGCAAATAAAACAAAATGTTTTTTCCTGATTCAGACTCTTGTTCTTCAAAACATAAATAAAATAAAATACCAATCGGTTTAATACAGGGTATCAATTCCAATATTTTTGTCATAAGCACTATTGCACTACATGCCATGCTGAGTCTCACTCCATTTATTATGTATAGATACATAGATACGGAGATACAGACCAATGCATACTCAATGGATTTAAAGATGGTGGTACCACTTGAAGATCTGCCGGCCTTCTAAAAAATTCAGTGAGGCTGTGAAAGTAGAACGTGTGCAAAGGGAAATTCAGGGCCTATAATGAGTCTCTGAAGACATCAAAAGTGAGAGAAAACATAGCAAACGTATAAAACAATTGATTTAGGTTTCTTCCCGCAGGCTTTCCATCAAAATTGGCAAATTAATCATCTAGTAGGTTGCACAAGTCTCATCTCTCAAATGATGAACTATGTTACAATCACAAGATAAAGAGATTTAATAATTCACAGCGTTGACCTTTGTTGAACCTTCTACTTATTCTCTCAGGAAAAGCCTACTTTTATTCCATCTATTCACTCTGACAGAGTTCAAGACAATATCTGTCTGAGCAAAAAGACAAGCCAGTCACAATCAAATAGGTCTGGAAAATAACTCTGAATGTGGTGCGCTATCTCCAAACTCTGATGGAAAAATCATACAGATATGGATTATTGCATTGATTCCTATTCTTTTTTGTAAATAGAAAACGAGGAAGGAAGATTAAAATTCAATTTAATAAAAAGATAAAAAATAAATAAGTTGTTCCTCCAAAAACATCTTTCTTCAACTGTACCCGTCTTACTTGAAAATGAAAGGAGGACGACAAATGTGTTGTTGTTTGTGTTGTTTAGACAAATAATGCACCAACCAGAGGACACTCGAGAAATCACAGAAGAGAATGACAAGACATTTTGTTGTTTGTCCTTTTTGTTTTATAGAGACTGGACAAAATAACATTAACACTGCATTGAAATAAATAAATCACTATTAGAAACTACTAAAAAGTAAACACAGCTTTTAAAGCGTAAAACAGGGCGCTGCATTTCAGTTATCGATTAGCTCTTTAAATGACAATACATCTCCAGTGTATATTACTCCCCATAAAAAGCCATTATCAAGGTACTTGTCTGTCACTGGCACCACCTAATGCACTACTGTTCCAGCCCACAAATGTTTAAAACGTTACTTTTATGACCTAAAGATCCATTTTTGACCATAACCTACATTGCAAGGAGGGGAGTAATCCGGACAATCCTGGCACGGTTACTGGTCCGTCACCAATGATCTCCAAAGCCAATAGGTGAACAACAAACATGTAATATAGCACCATGAAAGTGTTGAGTTTTTTGTAGAGTGCATGGTATCCTCCCAGTATGCTTCCCTTTTGTTATGCACAGTGTAAAAATGGAAACGTACTTTCTACTGTGTGTTGGTTTTAACGTCAGTGCAATTGACATGCGTCTTAAGTTAAAGCTACAAACCTTTCAAGGTTGTTACTTTGCTTTTAATTTTGCTTCTAAACGTGATCTGCAGGACTTTTCTGGATATGCTACATTAGAATCACTGCACGCTGCAGAAACCATGCTAAGTTTATGCTGGAGTCAACGGCTAAAATATTAATTCACATATAATAACCGCAGCAGTGTGTGCGGCGCCGACACTCATTTTCATGACTTTTAAAATTCATGAAGATGGAGACTGTGAAATAGTACAATGTAAAATACACTACCATGTCCATTTTAATGGAAAACAAAACCTGAGTCAATTCTGGCACAAAGAACAGTTTATTCCTGATTTATTAGTAAGAGTCTCTCTAATGCAAGATAGGCTTCTTTGAGCTGCTCTGATTACAAAGGAAGAGACACTTTGTACTGTAGATAAGATTATGTATTCTGCTTCAGATCTATTTATGGTGTTGGTAGTCTACTGTTCTAGTAGTCAGGCTTTCAAATAGAACACCATTGAGCTCCTGAGCAAGGCGCTTAACCCTGAGTTGCTCCAGGGGGACTGTCCCTGTAGTAGCTCACTGTAAGTCTGCTAAATGACCTGTAATGTAAAAAAAAACGTTTTTAATTTATTATACAAATGAAGCTCATTTTGTGTAACAAGCTAAACAAGTTATCTTAGTGTTAGTTAGTCTTATGAGTCTATGATTCTACTCATACATTAAGACACAGAGTTGCATGTCCATCAATATTAAGTGTTATGGATCAACACCTGACACATTTAAATCCTTATGTTCTATTTGTCTATCCCTGGGTCTGCCTATTTAAATATTTAGCTTTTCATCACCCGCCTTTTTCCTTTAGACGATCCACCATTTGTGTTTGGCAGGTAGCCCGCAGACCTGATTGGGTTTGGTCACGTTTTATGGTTTTATTATACTGACAGACCAGCAAATCAAAACAAGCGTGTACAAATTGCAAAGAGCTGTCGGGTTGGGTGCCGACTCGCCGCAGTACTAGCGACCCTTCTTTTGCTTTAGGAGCTATTATTACCTTGAACTATTATCACATGCACACAGAAGCCGAAACAATCTTTTGTTTTTTTAACCTGCAATCTAAAACTGAACTCTGTAAAACATGGCATGGGAAAGCATGTTCAGGCTTAACAACGTTGCTGCTCCCATAGCTGCTGTATGTATGGCTGCTATTAATATCTCTAGTACAATCTGGGAGCCTTACAATTTTTTTTTTGCGCACATATGCGTGTGTCCCTCTCACCCTTCTCTTCCACTGGCTCATAGGTCCATTACACCTCTCTCTCTCTCTCTCTCACTCCCTCTCTCTCTCTCTCTCTCTCTCTCTCTCTCTCTCTCTCTCTCTCTGCCTTGCCCTTCATATCACTCCTGTGGACACACACAACCCCATGTGTGGGAATAGGTGGGAGAGATCAGGAAGCTCAAAAGGACTGGCTGCTATTAATTTTGCCCAGGCAACCTTCACAATAATCCAACGAGACAGCCGTTTAATTGCGCTAACCCTGAGCCCACGGCAAGCCTGCCTGTCCCAGCATTCTCCTTCCTCAGTGAATACCAAGGAGCCGTCTCACTTCGCCTTCATTAGAGCAGCAGAAAGGAAGTGTTGAAGGGAGCGAGTGTGTCCTGAACAGTTGGATTTTTATTATTCTCTGCTCTTTCCTTTGCTCATTTTTATTTTTTTTAGCTTTGTTCTCTACATCCTCCATAGAAAAATAAAACCGCGTGTCAGGAAAGGTTATCGATGGCCATTGTGATGTAGGTTTATTTTTGAAAAGAAACTCTGGAGTATTGTTCACTTTTAACAGTCAGTTACAGCTTGCTGGAGGGAGACATTTTGGAACAAAGGCTGAGAATGAGTTGTTATGTGCCCCAAAGATAGACTTTGTTAGAGCTGCAGAGGTCATGGAAAAGCTGCTGGGTCGAAAAAAATCATCCCTGTAACCTTATGTAGAGAAAATCATCAGTCGTATTCACTTAACAAAAAAAATAAAAATTGAAAATTGAAAATGATGAGTCAAAGATGGATGCTGCCTTTATTCTACTCATACAGTACACATCCAATGTACTAATGAAACCACTCTATTTATGGATTTGAGGCGTCAATTTGAATTTATGCGATTTATGCAAAATGCGATTGGGGGGGAGTAGACGGAAGAGTAGAGAGAAATCGAGGAAAACTATTGGTTACTGACTTGCACTGGTGAGAGAATTAGTGGTTAACTCGCTAGGTACAGCAGTTCAGCAGCTCACCAAGTAGCCCTGCAAGTACAGTCACTATTTCACCAAGCTTTTAGAACCAAATATTTCAAAAGAACGCAGGATAATTTTGCTGTACCCCTTTCTGCTGTGACCAGTTCTTCATATAGTACTTTCCTTGGAGTGGATGGAGTGAAACAGGTCAGGTTGTGTCATCATGAGAGCTTACGAAATACTGACCAGTTTTGAGTGGTGGTGTCAAAAGAAGTTGTGATTTGGTCGAGAAAAGGAAGTAATCCAGTCAGAGCCCTTGACACAACTCTCTTCCCTTTTTTATATAAACAAATCTAAAAGGTTGTAAAGCCACATCGTATGAATCAGGCCATTTAATAACATCCTTCTGCAGGTGTGAATGGCAAGTGGTCATCCACCCTGTCACTCTCTACTCCCATCCTCTTGCTACTTAGCTGGCCCCTCCCTCACTAGCGATCCCTTCACTGCAGGTAATTACAGTGCAGTGGCACCATGGTCAGTAAAAGGCGAGGCCAACCACTCCAGGGGAAGGCACATGATCCATTAGCTGAGCGCAGGGCTCGACGGCCCATTCCTCATTCCCATTTGTCTCTCCCTAAAACCCCTCCCCTGCCCCCCCCCCCCCATTCCACTCTGCTTCAGACGTCTCTCTTCCTCTCCTGCTTCATCAAAGATACAGAGTTGAGCACACATGCCGAAAAAAAATCTCTTTAAAAACTAATTTTAGCTTGAGAGCTCCACAGAGCTTTTTTACATACCTGAATAAAAACTGCTCTTTGATAGCAAGGCAGCCACAAGCCGGTATGTGCTCTAAGTGAGTCATTCTCTATGGAAGAATTTTGAAAAAGCAGAGCCCAGCTGCCTTGAATTCAATAAAAGCAAATGTGATATATTTTTCATATGCTGATACTGCTCGAGTCCAAATATTGTAACTGGCCCACTGAGAGATGCAGCCTAATGGCTTCACAGAGTTTTCATTTTCATGTCCTTTTTTCATTTGGTTTGCAATGTCATGATGACAAAAACAGAGGCCAACACGGAAAGAACAGTATATTCCAGCAATCGCTACTGCTCTCACTGTTAATAGACGTAAAACATCTTTTTGTGGAGACTTCAGAGGGAATGGGCTAATGAGGGAAACAAGTGACAATCACACATGAATTAATGAATCATTCCAATGGCAATTTTCGAAACGATTACACTCACTACTGCGTGCGCTGCTGCCACTCTACTTTCTGTTACACTGAGTGACTCATGCTGCCTTTTGTGCTGAGATGAGTCTCACATTTGTAATTGTTTGTAGGCTCCTTTTATTTTACCACGGGCTCATGTCAAGACAAAGAGAAGGAAAAAGGTTAATTCCTGTAATGACCTTCTCCACAACTAATGGGTAAATCCATTACCAAAGCAAAGACAGGCGAGAGAAACAAAGCCAGTTAGGCTGCAGCTTCATGTCACGTAGTCGAGTTAACGCCTCTTGTCTTGTTTAATCAGTCTGCACTGATCGATAACCCTTTCCTGCAGGTAAAGGACCACATGTTACTTCCCTCTCCAACTGCTGTCCTTGATTAGCTGCCTTATTGTCAGTCTGCAAACTCAATGGTGCTAATTTATTCTTTTATTGACATTCTGCGTCAAACAATTCCATGAGATGAGTTTCAAATATTGTATGCATACATCTTCAGTTTGTTTGTTTGTTTGTCTGAAATGTCCCATTTCAAAATTTGTGGGGGAAAAAAAAAGTAAAAAGTAAAAAAATAAAAACAGTGAAAAGTATAAACGAGTCGGGAATGATAATTCCTTCATCATATAATCATAGATTTGCAAAAATATAATCTGACCCAGTTCTCCCAGCATGACACAAATAATTCCAATTTATGATGTGTTTTTATCTTTCATCCCTGAATTTAAAGCCGTGCTCTCCTGCGATAACCACTTCCTTGTAAGAGCCTTTTAGCCTGCAACCAGCAATACATTTAATCAATGTTTGTCTCTTTTCATCCATTCTTGAGGTATGAGTCAGAAAATAAGGTCTTACTGTCCATAGGCCCATGACATCTCAAAATATCTCCAATAAAAAAAAAAAAAGTTTAATACCGGGGCAATCCCAGAAAACATAGATATCCATGGTTTCATATTCTTTTTTCGTGGTCATATATTTACCTAGATGTGTGTCTGCTGATTCTGTTTAAAATTGTGTGTGTGTGTGTGTGTGTGTGTGTGTGTGTGTGTGTGTGTGTGTGTG
>CALSCE010000091.1:8951443-9060217 GCA_943593645.1 Bovichtus variegatus | reverse complement strand
GTGTGTGTGTGTGTGTGTGTGTGTGTGTGTGTGTGTGTGTGTGTGTGAGAAAGTCATCAGTCTTCCCTAAAGCTTGCCGTTACTGTAAAATGAGATCTCCACCTTTTTCATTAAGAAAAGTTAGAGAGTGGCTATTGTGAAAATGAAAAATCTAAACCTCAACATTTCCATTTACAACCGCACTCAGTGCTGCAATCTTAAAGACAAATCAACAAGTGTGGCCACTCAAGTGCATGAAACACTCAATAAATTAGGGAAAAAGGGATATGCAAGCTGATTAAATTCTCTTCCATCTGCTGGACAAAGACTACATATTGGTAACGGCAGGAAAAATGAGCCACGCTGACATGGCCCTCTATTTCAACCCGGGGATCTTTTCACAGAAATCTGTAGATTGATTCTATACGGTAAAAGAGGCAATAATTGTTTTTCATGGTGTGAGTGATGACCTCATTGGATATATTCATACAATATATGCATAAATGCATGTATATGCATATATGTATATGTATGAATTTGCCAGATATGTGACTGTGAGAAATTATAGCTGTGTGCTCGGTGTGCTTTCATCTTTTCTCCTGCACTGCCGCTTGCTTTTTCATGTTTCTTTTGCTAACCTGCACAGAAGAAATCAATTCTGCTGACCCTAATCTAAAAGCATGACGTGGAGATTAATACCTTGCCTGATATGGAATATGCACAACTTTCTGTCAGCCAGATGAATAGGCTGCAGTCCAATAGAAATAACGTATGAGGGGCTCTTTTATCATTGGGTCACGGAAAAAAATCTCCTTGTTCCACCCAACTTACGTAAGGTACTACGGACAAGGGTTCAGGTTTACAGGTGGTAACAAGAAGAAATTACCTCATGATAATCAAACATATGACGCAATATTTGTAATGATGACTCATGGTGGCTACACCTCTGTTGTAACAGGTAGAGACCGGTGGGTGCTTCACCAGATTAAAAAAAAAAAAAATGTCTTTACTTTAAAGCTGCTGTAATTGTTTTTTTTTTTTTTTTTTTTTTTTTTTTTCCTCCAGCAACTCCTGAGAAACAATATCTGTCTGACTATTTACTAAGAAGTGTCTAACCCCTGTCTGTCTGTCTGTTGTGGCGTGGTGCTGGGCAGGTAGCAACACATGAGTAGTCCAAAATTGAGCTAATCAACAGAACATCGATTGGCATCAATTTTGATAAGTGATTTATTAAAGCAACTATGCCTAATAGGGACTGCTTTCAGCATCTCTAATGTGAAATGTTTGTTTTCTTAGCCTTCTTTCATAGTTATTAATCTTATTCTTTCATTAATTTATGTTTGTATTATGTGAAAATGTGATGGACATTTTTCGGCCATTTTTGGCATTTTATAGACCAAATGATCAATGAATTATAGTATAGTATAGTATAGTATAGTATAGAAATAGTATATTTAGTGGTTGGTCAATCACGAAAAATGATCTTTTAGCTGCGGCCCTATACAATGAGACTGGGAGCAGAGTTGCAGGACAGAAAAACAAAACAATGATCCAAAATCGTTTAAATGCGTTGTAGTGACCTTTTCTCCATTTAAACATAATAATTTGTACCGTGGTTAAAACAAAAAAATTCAATTAGTGCAGCTTTAACTTTTTCAGTGTAAAAGAAAGTCTGCCCAGTTTCAACTGATGGTTTGTGGTTAAAGTGCACACTGAAATCGTCCGTGACAGAAATCCATTTGTTTTGCTGCTTTCCAGTCAGCAGTTCAGTTCAATAGTCAATTATTTTACCTTAAAATAACAGCTTCAACATTATTTTGATACCACAGTGACTTGTAAAAAGGGAGAATGGTGTTGTGTGTCAGTCTCACTATGCGCACTGACGCCTGTCCTTGAACTTTGGATGTGACTTTTGTGAGCGGGTCGCAAAATCTTCCAGAAGTAGTACATTTTGGTGAAAAAGGATCATATTTTAGGGAAAAAATGTTCACTGTTTTTTTCCCTATGATGTCCTCTGGCTGCTCTGCCTCGACTCTTGGGCGATTTTAAAGAGTTTTCTGATAGACAACAAGCTTTACTTGTTGCTCAAGTAATGCTAATCGCTAGCTGCTGCAAAAAGTAGTTGCCGTCCCCTAGTTAGCTCTTAGCTCAGTTAGCCGTGCTGCCAGGACTGGGCACTCGTAGCACTGGGGGGGTTGTTGGTGTTGTTTACACTGCTAGCATACGAGCTTTGAATCGCGTACTAAATTGCAATATTAGTCTAAAAGAAAATCCCAGTTTAATGATTTCCCTATATCATTTAGCCCTAATGTGCCGTTCTTACAGAAGTAAAGTCTGGTTATTTAACAGTTTAGTGAATGCAGTGATGCAGCTGGTAAGTGTCGGCCTTGAGAATTTGAAAACATCTCATGGATAAAAGACACGATAGCATTAACATCTCTAAACTGGTTTATTTATATTTGAAGTCTGTGGGAGAGTTATGTAAATTTCCATTGTGGAGAATTCCATTTTTTTATGAACGGCCTGGTAATAGTTTCATCTTCATCACATTTATTGTTAAATGTACATATTGTTTTTGTTATTGTTTCACTACATTCATTTACCTATTTGATGAATATTTCCCAGATGGGTATGGACTCTTATTTCAAAGTGACGTTTGGGATAATTGGGAGCAAGAATCTTCGCTGTTGAAGGAAATGTCAGTCAGCATTAGCATACTCATTTATAGAGTGTTACAGCTGTCCCTGGCTGCTACCTCGCCGACCCTCGCTCTCCGCACACCCAGCCACCCCTTTCAAGGAGGGTTATCGCAACGATTATGAAAAATGACTCCTAAAAAAACCTGATGTGACACATTATCTCAATATTAAGGGAGTTTGAGGGAATAATACGTTTGGCTTATTAATCAAGGTATGAAAGGGTAAGGAGCTGCCAAGTGAAGTTAAATGCCACTGTCAATCTCAGCATGAGTCACTTTTGACTTCAAAGGACATTTCACCTGAATCATGTCAGTATTTATGGAAACACCAGTGTCCCAACGGAACTCATAACCCTCATGTGAGACAGAGATTTTCTTTGGAAATGTAGTAGATAGGTAGATTGATGAGGTTTCCACACACTATCGGTCTATAACCTTTTACCTATGTGTGTGGGCAGGTGCATATTAATGCGCTTGCGTCTGAGCACATGCATACATTTGTGTTTGCGCATTCTAATTTGGCCTGCTAGCCCATTAGGGATGTCAGATGAGAAGCGGTAGGTAGATAAACCACAATTGCCCAGCGAGGTATATATTATTCTCTATAAGGCCGCTTTAAATAAAAGGAAGAAAGCTTTGAATTCCCTGCTCACTTTTCATGAATAAATGATGAGGTGTGTTTGAATGAAACCGTGTCCTTTCTTGGTGTCCTTTCTAAAGTTCGCTAAATGGCAGACACGGCGATACAGTCCTGTCTACGAGCTAGGTGTCACTAATCTGATGGTGGGATGTTACGAGGCAGAGCTATTCACCATATCCGCTTTTAACAAATGCTTTTTAGGTGGGCGCTGCAGATGGCCTAAACGTCCAGAATCAAACAGGGAACGGAGGTACAGCAGTAAGTGTAAATTGAAGTGCTAGATAGTAGCCACTGCTCCTTGCTTTCTGCTTGCTGGGACTTGATTTGTGGCCGTCGTTCTCTTGTGCTGTGATATAAACAAGCAGAAGAAATGCCGCCCTGCAACATGAAAGAATAATGTGGTCATCTTCACAAAACAAAGGTCACTCTCTCACATTTCTCACCAAGTTGTAAATTACGTCTTGTTATTGTATACCGAGTTCCACATTTACGTTTATCGTACCAGTTGGTCACCGTCATTAAATAGTTAAGCAGCTCAAGGGGCAAATTAGCTTGAATAAGTCTCTGACAGTCAAAGGGAATGAGGACATATGGGACATGTTTCTGAGCTCTACAGAAAAAGACTCTTGGGAAAGACTAAACCAAAGGGTAGTGCCAGTCACAGCTCATGCCCAAGCCCTGTAACACAAAGTCAGAGCCACGAGTGAGAGAGAAACGGAGAGCAGAAAAGAGAGGCGACTCACTCAATGAGAGTCTGGGGCAAAGATAAGGGGAGAATTAGCAGTTAATTTGTGGAGAAATTAATCCGTTTTCAGCATGAATCAGAGCCCAACTCTATGGCATTGTTCAAGGCAGTGAGCGCTCCTATCTCATGTCCCCAGATATTTGCAGGTCACTACAGAGGAGAGGATTTCAATTTGGTCACTGATGTTGGATCATGAGAGGAAATGCACAAAAGAAGTCTTTGTTCCAGCAAGGCGTTGACTGGAAAATGGCACATATCATCTTGGGAAAATTTCACAGCTGCCAACGTGCACCACCGCGACGTGCGTCTTTATAAGTTGCTTTTCATGAAGGGAAACTGAAGGCCACACAACAGCAAAACTGAACAAACTGTAATTGGAGCAGCCTCTATTTGATATTGAACATTTAATCGCAGATCATTAATGCGGTGCCATTTAAAAAGCCTCAGCATCCCCAGAATACAGAGAAGGTGACATTTAAAAAGCCCCCAGTTCTCCGCCGACACCAAATATTTCACCAGTTACTGAAATTAATTCACTGATGAGTTGCCTTTGGATACGAGCTGCACAACATAACAATACAGGAGGATTTTCTGAAATGATTACACACCAGGCAAGGTTATGGGAAAGCACCGTCGGCTTCGGTTTTCCTTGGCTGAAACTAAAGACTTCAAAATGACACTGCAGCAGCCTGGTTAATATTAAAGTGTGCGTAAGTGTATGTATGTCCTTGTGGAATGGTGCAACTTGATTGACATTCTCTATGCAGTGGCGAAGAGCTGAGCGTAGACCTTTCACCTACTTTAAAACGATGTATTCAACAGTACCTCATACATTGTAAGTATACCCTATGTCCTCATATGGAATAGAAAGATTATAAAGATGCCGTTTTCTATTGAGACATGCTCTCAGCTGAGCAACTGACCGCTGCTTCTCAATGTCAAAGCTCAGGGTTGCTCTTCTTCTGAGTCTTGCAGACTAAATCAAGAAGACTTACACTCTTTGTGTAGCAGCCTCCATGCCACGGCGCCTTGACAAAATGGCATGACTCTGCTGCTGTTAAGAGTTTTGTACAGTTTGTCGTTCCTGTGACTATTTAATTTCAGCCTGCGACATTGGTGACAGCTGTTGACAGTGCGAGGCGTCAAGAAGGAGAAAGAGCCATTATTTATAACGGGGAAGTCAAGTTCTCCCTCTCAACCTTTCATAATCCCGCACTAGTGAATGGATATGAGAGACAGAGTATTTCTTACGATCTAAAGTATAGGTATTAGAGACAGCATGGCTAGCAAAACCATTTTTGTTTTTATGGTGGCCTGCACGACACGTTTTTGTACTTGTCAATGTCACACTTACCTCAGGCAGCTAATCAAATCAAACAAGAGGTGGGCTTTACTACTTGACCCCTTCCTGTTTTCATGCCGGTAACGAGACCAAAGACGAGACCATGTAAAAGCTTGATGGCGCACTGGTGTGACATTACTTTATATAATTCTTACTTTCTACTTCTCACATTATGAGTCAAACTATGTCGTTTTAAAACGGCAGCTGTGTATCGTATTTGATCGCCCAGTTTCGCACCGGTTCCCGCTCCACTGGCGCATTAACACTGTTTGCTCGACTTGCTTTGCCAAGGATCTTTGGAAGAGGCCACACCTGTAGAAACGTAGTGTGATCGCGCCCTTACCCTGTGCCATTAAAGCCTAAGCCTATTTATTCTTCATGAAGATGGACGTTTAAAAAAAAAAAAAAATCTCAAATGTATAATTTCATTCTTTTAAAATAATACATTAATATAAACAGCTGGGCACTGTAGTTTTGAGCAAACATTACTGAAATAAGAGTAAATAGTGCATTTGATGGGAACTTTTTTCAGACGCCGACTAATACACATTTGGTGTCTAGTGATTATTTACAGCAGCAGGTGTATCTATCATTGACTCAAAAATAAACTACAGTGCCCATGTTTATCATGATGAAGGAACATGTCACCCAGTGCAACAGTGTGGCTTATTGATGTGTTTTTAATTGCTTTTGGTTAACAACTGAACTCCATGGCACAGAAGAATAAGATTTATCAGGCTTTAGCTACTCATCCAAAACTTGCTAGTAGCACCAGTTCAATGCTGGTTTTAGTCTTTTAATGAGATTTTTCTGACGATATGACAAAATATTGGAATATCTCTAGCCGTATCCTTTCTCTAGCCTTATCCTTCAAAATAATATGTTAAATAACAATGGTAAATGTGCATGACTGGTATACACAAACTCTTACCCTCTACACAAGCAGCTACGGTGATAAAACGCAGGGGGATGAATCCATTATTTTTCTATTATCAGACAACTTTTCCAGTCATCAATTCTCCTCCATCGATGTTGGATGGGAATGAGATGTGTTCTTCCTATTAGCGTCTTCTCGTTATGACACGGAACAAAAACAAAAGGCACAAAAGCTGTAGCAAGCAAAGGCATTAAAATTAATTCACAGCACCTGCTTCCAAAGTCATTGAGCCTCCATCAGCTTGCTGCTGAGGATTAAGTAGAATTGATGGCAACACATGGAAGAAGGAAAAAAAAAAATGCAACGAAACAACATCCATGCTTACATACAGGCAGTCCTTATAGTCCATTTGCTTGATTTACTGGGCCCTTGCAGAAAACCTTTCGCAAAGGTTTAATTAGCGTGCTTTTTACACCGTTTTTCATGTTTAAAAGGTGATGAATTGTATAATTAAAGTGCTCACAATGTAAGTCAATGGGGCAGAAAGAGAGAAGGTAATTAAACAGAGCCCTGGCTGGCATCATAATGTTCCAACTTTCACGGGAGACGAGACCAACCCCCACGTGCCCAAACACTTGTTGAATGTATTAATGAAAGAATGTTGAGACAAAGACACCTCCTGACACCCCTGAGGGAAACCTAATGAGCAGCTTTTTATTAGGTTAATACAAAGAAATATAGTTGAATAATATTCCACTCCATCACAGAGCCATTCTGTTAAGTTTGAAAGGGTTTAGTCCAGAAAAATGGCATCTTTTCTTTGCCTATGATAAAGCTTCATGTTTGTTCTCTCTGCAGCCCGTTGGGGCAAGGGATTGCTCTAAAACAAGTAAATGTTAGTATTTTACACAGTAATACTTTGCTCGTTGTTCAACCTGTCTGATGCGAAAACTTCAGGATTCTGCCAGGATGTGAGGAGTCTGCACCGTCCCGTGTTTCCATCCTTAAACTGCATCTCCCTTTCAAATCACGCTCGCATTTTCTCTATTCTCCCAGGATTTATGACATTTTAGAGCTATGAAAAGCTGCAAATGCTGATGTGACAGACCTCATTTGCAGTCTCAGTCCCAGTGCTCAACAGACTCAAAGCCTGAGGTGTTCTGCTACTTGAGCAGCCAAAGATAAAGCTCTTTTTTTATTTTTTTGGCCAACCATCCCAGAGTTTCCTGGGATTGCCAGGGCTGGCGGCGGCAGGGGGGGGGGAGGGGGGCAGATGTGTGGTAATTGAGTTTGGAATGGGCTGTTTGAGGTGGCGCTGCCGCTATGCAGCTCAGTCATAGCTATCCTCCCAATTTTCTCTATCTAAGGAGTTCTCGCCCCAGGGAGTGAGCAAGTGAGTGGACTATGGCCGACTGTTACTGTTGCGTGGACTTACAGATGACACGAGCTCTATTCTCATTGAGACACTATTGCATACTTAATTGTAGCCTGCTGTAGTTACGCCACAGTGCGGAAGATTTCCCACCGGTTAATAAACTTGTGAGAACAGCGGCTTTACTGATTACACTGGACATTTTACAAGAAAAGATATCTTCTTGGAGAGAACCAGGATCGCTGTTTCCCCCTGTTTTCAGTATTTGTGCTAAACTAAGCTAATGACTGGATGCGGTAGCTTCATATGTATCGCACAGAAAACGTTATCAATCTTCTCATCTGACTCTTGGCAAGAGAGCGAAAAACAGTATCTAAGAATGTCAAGTATTCCTTTAAGCTCTGACTATTTCAACTGATAAGGAAACATGCAGCCCAAAAGCAAGCTAGAAAGTGCATGTGGAAACTGTTGGGGACAAAGTAGCTAAACTGCTTGTTTTTTACAGCTCTGACCTTACAATTCCATGTGTGACTTCCACTGTGCCAAGGCAGACAAATACAAAGTGACCCAGGTGGCGCATAAATGTGCCACTTGTGTAAGACTATAATTTAGATTTTAGAAACCTTTCCTTCTCCTTTATTTTCATGTTACTTGCACTCCCCGGCTGTACAGACATGTTCTGGCATTTGTCAAAGGTGTGAGCTTGCCATTGCACTTTCATCACTGTGTTCTGATGGAGACGGCTGTAGTTGTGCAGCGTGGGTGGCTGTCACCCAATGTAGAAAAACAGCAGGTGAGGCCCACATGACCAACTTGCTCAAGAAGCAAAAAAAAAACATGCAATAATCCATTAAGAGAGAAGCAAAATCTTGACGAGGAGACGGACATATGGAAGAGGGGGCCATCTTCCAATGAATGGGGTCTTTTAGGTATGACACATGTAGCATTATCTGACAATTCCCTCTGATTCATTACAATCTAGCTATGTGTATCTTCCTTTTATCCCTTGGTTCCTTTTATTTCATTTCACAGAGCGAAAGTGTGATGCAGGCAGCAAAGGCGAAGCCCATTACTGAAGACCATAAAGTTTACACGCAGGGCAACATAAGATGAAGTTATTACCAAGAAAGAAGTTGGCAGGGGGTCATTTCTTTTACCCGTCTTTGAAAGATCTGCTTGAGCCCATTCTGCGTGAGCCCTAATTTGTCCCACTCTAAAAATCAACGAGGGCAAAACTCAGAACGGTCTGCAAATTTGATTTCACGTGCTCTGGGGGAATTGAATAAGGCTGTTGATGGAAGTGGCACAGAAGGGGACAGGGATGTGAGTAGCCATCCACCGTTTTTTGGAGGGGTTACAATTTAGAGGGCGGAGCAGATGGACAGCCAACAATCAAACAGCTGCTGTAATCAATTCAGCATGAGGGTTCATCATGAGCCTGTCTGACGGGAAGAGTGGAACATAAAGACGGGGACAGACGAACCAGATTGAAGGATTGCTGCACTCAGATCAGGCTTCTTATTTAAATATATGTGTGAAGAATAATAGTGCATTAAAATGTCTCTAAAAATCTATAATATCCAAATACTATATCATGTTATATTGTAGATGAAACAGATTGGAGCACAGGATGATACTTTACTCGCATTTAGCCATCTCCGCCGCCTGGTTCTAGGGATGGCAATGTCAGTCTGCTGGTTGGTCCACCTCTTAAATACTGAGAAACAATTATATAGATTGCCATGAAATGTTGGAAAGACTATCATGTTCCCAGTAGGGATATCACGATACCAGAAATGTAGTAGTCGATACTAATGTGAGTGAAGTTCATAGCTTATTGAAAGTGCAGGAGTGTTAAATGTACACTATTGTATAGCCACTGCAGGTTTATGGTCAACCAGCCAATCTGCTCTGGCCAAAGTTACAGTTAGTTTGTCGCTGTGTGGCGACCATGAACCTAATTCTGCCTGTCTTTCTTCCACAATACCCTCCCAGTCACTGGACTGGTAATACGGCTTCTCCTGTAGTAGTTCCATTTGTAGTGCTACAGTCTTCTTATTTGAACTAATTTCAAGGCTTATGTTTAACTTTTAACGGCATGTTTTCTGAAAAAGACATTTTCATGATGCTCGGCATGATCTTGGGCTGAAACTTCGAACGTTGGCTACCTTTGTGTACAGTTTTCAAATTGTCTTCAGCCTCATCAAACCTTATTGTTTGGATAGCTCTTATTTCAATAAAAAGACCATAAAAAAGTCCCAAATGAGTTACTTGATCACTTAAATCTCCTATTTAAAGACTAAGTCTGATGGGGAATAAAATAGGTAGCTGTGTGTTATGTTTCGTCTCTTTTCCCAGGCTTTGCTTTTTTCGGTGTACCTCCTTTCTCCTACTCCTTACATATTTTCTGTGCAGCTCACCGGCTCTGTGCTTGACGACTTTTATTCGCAGCTAAACCATTGTTCTGCATGTCACATTGCAGCCGGAGGTCAATGCACTCTCCTTCCTATCTGGAAAGAATTCTATGGACCTTTTGGACCTGTGAATGCACTCCAGTGGTGGACACAGAAAGCACATTACTGTATAACTCGTACTTAACTACTGTTAAGATTTATTTATTTATTTATTTTTTAATCACTAGGCAGACAAGAAGTTGGCTACACAGTTGTGACTATATAACACATCGTCTACAGTCTCCAGGGCACTGCTGACCTTTTAGGAAGGAAGAGTTAAACAGACCAACAAAACAATTCCATTACTCTGATTAATTGATTTTGAATGCTTTCAGGGAATTGGCTAGATGGGTAAATAGGGATTTATGCTGGCAAAAAGCACTCAGATGATTGGAGTTAAGGCTGAGACATAAATGATTTCTTGTACATTTATGAAAGAAAGCTATAAACATATTTTAATATTTATTCAATTTTACATACAGTGCTAATATATGGATTCCCAATATGCGGCATTCATATGGCATCTGTAAATGCCACCTCGCTGTAACCATATTGTAGAAAAAGGTGTTCAAATAAACAAATATACAAATATTTATGTTAACAGCGAATACAAAATATAGTTGCTGTATGTAAACACTGTAAATTATCCCCATCATGCAACTTTATGAGGTAAACACGCAACAGTAGTTACATATATAGTAACATGATTTAGATGCCTCAATCGGCGAGGGACTTTTTTTATTTTTATGGAGAAAACAGAGATTGTAAGGGCTCATTAAATCAGGTTATACCCTTTTTAAAAGTTGACAGTGCTGCTCATTAAGATGGAGTCTAGCCCGCCACCTGTGGAGCCTGGACAACTCGTAATCCCATAAAGAATTGCATGGCGACAGCAAAGGGAACAAGAGGATTCGACATGATGACAGAGGAGCGCGTGTGGGACAGACGGAGTGGGAGGATGGGAGACTGCGCATGAGTAAGGGAATGAACAAACGAGAAGACTGATGTCTTCAGTTACCATGCTTTATAGATGATATTCAAAGCGTGGCCCTGCATTTATCACACCACTCCCGCTGTGGTGCTGTCACTGTGGCACATCAGGTAATGGTGGTGGGGGAAGGGGGGGCTGCGTTAGCATAAGGGTTTGTGAGGTGACAACTAGGAATGGAGCAACTGTGCGTTCATGTGCTGGGAAATGCCAAACAATGAATTGTGAAGAAAGGGGGATGTCTCCAGTAAGGAGAATGAGGAGTTGTTCAGCTACCCTTCCTCTGCCTTACCCTCCCATCTTTTCTTTGCAGCAGAAGCTTATCAAGTGTGCCAACTCCCTGATACAGGAGGGATTCTATTCATTAACACTGTGGACTGCCGCGACTCAGCCTGTCTTTTTCTCTAGTTCTCTGGAGGATTCGGGCAGGAGCCCAGGAAGAAGGCGTCAGAGGTGGGAATGAGACTGGCACCTGCTGGAAAAGGTGAAAAGCAGCTCATTGCGGCAGGGTGGGATGACACAGGTGCAGCAGCTCTGGGAGACTTTCTATAAATCAGTGTCTGCATCAGAGCCGGCCCTGTAGCCGGTGCATGACGCTCTCGTTATGGTATGCCGATGAGTCATGCTGTTCAAATGGGCTGTCACTTGCGCTGAAGCTCAGGGACCAGGAGACGGCAAACAAACACTAGTGATTAGCATTAAAGATGTAGCTGTTTCAGAAGTGTCTAGACTTGCAGGAGAGCGCAAACAGAGTCCCATGCTGGACTAGAAGACTTTACTGCCATGTAGGTGAAAAGATTGTTGAGCTAATAAACCTGGTTTTATGATTATTCTTTTTGAGCAGGGACAAAAACTAAATAAATGAAGGAGGAGATATAGATGTCTTTGAGATGTGTGTGTGTGTGGTATGAATAAAAGTAATGTTGTAAAACCCCCTGGTTTTACAGCATCCAGCTTGCCGTACAATTCTCATTAAACAGTCACTTGATTTTATGAGGAGTTTTATCCATGCCTCTGAGGTATTACTGGGGTGGCATATATTGCTGTCCCATAAGATGTTAATGTACCTTCTAGCTTTGGTTTCCAGCTAGTATGTTTGCTTAATTGATCCAATCAACAAGGCAATCTTCCATCAGAAGAGCGCTGGAGGGACGTCTCTGACAGTTTAGATTTTATTGACTGAACTTCTTTCTTCTATTTACTTTGCAGCTTACATGGAGAGTCTCGCTGGATTTGCACACAGACATGTTCTGCAAACATGAGATTGTCATATGCTGTCACTCAGCTATGAACCAGTATGCCTCTGTGCCATGCTCATATCAAACAGCAGAGGAGGTTCACGGACAAGAAATGCTAAACTCTAGTATGCATCACCTACAGCAACGCTTTCGCTACAGTTTTTGCACATTCCTCACGGTTAATCCCCCAAGACGCAACGTATGATTTCCACACTCAAAAACAACAGCACACGCAGAATACATCAATTTTGCAGTAGCAGCTGCTGCTTGGTTATTTCAGTTGTGACTGTTTGCATATCCATGTGGCACAGTTTTAATAAGATTGTTCTCTTTAATTTCTTCCTCCTTGATAAACTGATACTTTACTTACAGCCTGCTGATGTGTCTCTGGACCTTCTGCTAACAATGTGTGAACACGAAAATGTGGCCAGTCATCAGTTTGTCACAGTGAGGACAGCTGTGGCTCCCCGTCACACTGTAAGGTCACTGGTGGCTGCAAGAAGTTCTAAAATGATGATTTATTTCTATGCTTAGCTTGCTAGTTTGCTAATGACGGCTAACGGGCAAAGCAGCTAGCAATAGCTGAGAGATGGCAGACCATTACAGAAGGTTAATTTACCATAAGTGGGGCCACGCTAATTCCCTACAACGGATTACCAGCAAGATCGTATCGGCAGCAGATTTCTGTGTCCTTAATCCTAATGAATGGATTTTTATTGCTATTTTTATTGCTTTCAGAGCAAATTCCAAGTCATTGTTACAAGCATCCTTCCTTTCAATCCACCATCGTGGTCAAGTTTGCATTCATTTTTGTCACAATTAAACTATTGGTGCATTGTGATACAGTTAAAATGCAGATTGGTTTAAATCTGATCGGCATTACTTGACAACAATGATTTGACTTTGACAAACATTAAATACTTTTTTTTTTAAGATGTTTAAGAACTGTAGTGAGTATTTTGTTAATTGTTTTTCATATTGTACAGAAATGAATGGAAATAATTGATGCCTGGAATGGTAGAGAAAGAAGCAAAACATCCATGTTGGCCAGTCTATTTGCTGGCAGGGCTGGAGAGAAGTTACCAACAATGCACAATGTGTAGTGTACGTGCTGGGCACTGTCCGTGGACTAACATTTAGAACGGCATTTTAGAGCAAGATTGAATTGATGTCTTGGGGTTTCATAATTATGTTATTTAAATGTTTTTCCCACTGATTAACATGCAGTCACATAAAAAACAATGTGTCCTCTGAGCCTTACTCAGTTTGAGATTATTGCAGCCTCCAAAAATGCCGGTTTCAATTACTGCCATTTAAATTGCCCAGTGACCCAACTTGGCACTTTCTTCACCTCGCCCTTCAACTCACAAAAATCCCATCCCGAAATTGCCTCTGAATCGCTATCTCATCAGATCCGTAAAGGAAACGGCAAATTGATTACAATTTGAATTTAGGCCACAGATTTCTTCATTATTTCTCAGCAGGAATGGAACTAAATGTCTTTTGCAGTTAAACATGCAGGAACCATGTTCATTTCAACAGTACCTTCTCGGTAAACAAACCGTTTTTCTTGATGAACGTACTTGCTGCACATCAATTTATCTAGGTAGAGACACGGAAAACATTCTGAACACATATAAAAGTGTCTAGAAAGACCAGACCAGCTGGCTGTATTCTGAGCGTTGAATGATACTGAATTTACCCTGTTTATTCTCAGTGCTTACCTTGTGCATAATATGCATTTCTGATGAAGGTGTACTAAGATCCACTTCTGGCTGTGATCAGAGAACAAACCCTCAGGCAACAACAGCTGACAGTGGGAGAACCAAAAGGATGTTTGTATTTGGAGTCACATTCAGACTCTGTGGAGAGGCATATACAATCATGGGCTTACACACACACACGCACGCACACACACACACGCGCACACACCATTCTCCTTATTCTATTTAATATGTTTAGTTCTTTGTTCCAGTTAGTTACATTTTGAGCTTAAGATTCACATATACCTGGCCAGCATCCATCTCAATATGGCTGTATCTTATACTGTGACCAAGGAAGCAGGAAGAGAGATTACTGTCCCCCCTACCTCACTACCACCTGTGTATCTTACACGCATGCAGGTGGCAAAGTAGTGTGTGGTAACAGACAGATGCTGTGTGTGTGTGTGTGTGTGTGTGTCTGTGTGTGTCTGTGTGTGAGTCAGATAGATTTGCTCCCTCTTCGGACCAGTTGCTTCTACCTCCCCCGCCCTGACGGCTCCATAGATTAAGCCGCGAGATGCAAAAAGCGCTGATTAGTATTCCACATCTCTTCTACGCTGCCTGGGTCACATCAAATGAAGACAGTGGCTCAGGTGTTGCCACCTAAACGGAGAAAAATGTGTTGAAACTGTGTGCAGTAACTTCTGTGGGCAATTAAAGTAATTTCTTTTCTCCAGTTGCATGAACATGTTAGCTTGGACTTGCATTGTAACCAAAGCCTAGGTATGGCATATTTTAGTATGGTATTTAAACCAGAATATGAACTATGACAAGCAAATGTGTGCTGTTCACCAATAGCAAGCTTTTACATTTGATATTCTCTGTGCCTCCATGCCGGCCGTGGCCAGGAGCGTTATGTTTTAAGGTCGTCCATTTGTTCCATTGTCGTGGAGACGATATCTCAGGAACGCTTTGAGGGATTTTTTCAAATTTGGCACAAACGTTCACTTGGACTCGAGGATGAACTGATTACATGTTGTTAGTCAAAGGTCAAGTTCACTGTAACTTCACAAAACCGTTTTTTGACCATAACTCAAGGAATCATACACTAATTATGATAATTCACACAAATGTCTAAACAGGATAAAATGATGGAGTGATATAATTTTGGACAGATATGGATGTAAACCGCAACTTGACTGGTCTGTTGAAATCGAGCTAAACTGAATGCTTGTGTTTTTTTTCTTATAATCTCGACAGTAGGTTGCAATTATGAGAGCTACAGTACTTAGAAAATGAAATATGTTGAGAGCTTCTTTTCCTCCTCTTAATTTTAGTGGAGACATACTTGATGTCATTACATACTGTATTCACCCTTCAAAAACACTTCTCTCTGCTCTCCTCTTGAGAGAATATTCAAAGTAGCCAAGGCAAGGTCATTGTTCAAACAACTTTTGCTAATGAAAAAAATTAACTTTTAATCAGTATCGAACTTCTGATATGAACATGAATCACGCGTATATCTAACTTTTAAATGTGTTCACATGAACTTAATTCACACTGCATCCTGCCGCCCTCCCTTCCTCAAAAAACAAAATGTTTTAACAGCTGATAATTATACTAATGAACTGCCATCTCAATGCACAATATTTAAAATGAACAGAAATAATCACTTAGGTTATGAGGATACACAATGTGGTGTTTTTATCACAGACTTTGCGTGACTTGACAACTGAAGGTTTTGGATGGAAAATGCATCACATTGTTACACCTTCCTAGAAAGTGAATCCCTGCAGCTGATAAAGAGTACTTACTAAATCCTGTATTTATATAGTTTGTTAAGAGTGAAACTTTGCCTCTGTACAAGGCAGTCACCCAAGGTTTTGTGCAAACATATCTGCCGTATTCTGTAACCAATGTCTGGTATAATTTGATGGTAAACAAGAGCATCGTGATGCCGACATTCACTGGGAAGGCGAGGTTAGAGCAGTCAGCCCAGGCCTTTGCTAGAGATGCATCCGGCAGACCTAGAATATGTATGGCAAATTAGTGGCCACAAGTACTGCATCTAATTCACTACTTATACGCTGGATTGTTTTCATTGACGTTTTTGCTGTAGGGGAAGTTGGACTCCATCTTCCTGGAGAAGGTTGGAGACATAGAAAGAAAGCGGCGTGCCTGTATTGTAAATGCTTCCACGTTCTCTCTCTCTCTATCTCTTTAACTTTTGGGTTTGAGTATGGTGTGTTACATAGTGCCTGCACCCTCTCCTGATGCAGACTGTTGTCGAACAACTTTGTGTATATATACGTTTGGAATCTCATCTTTAAATGAGGCCTTGGACATAGAAGCGAAAAGTAAGCAGGTGGCTTTGTACTGTATGTGTGTGAATCAGTGCGTGTGGGTGTTCCAACAGGAATGGTCAGGTGGTGTGTAGATATGTGTGTGTGTGTGTGTGTGTTTGTGGTGGTAAATTGTAACAGGAGTTTTTTTTTCTTTCCAGAGCCAGAGCTGCAGCTCTCATCAGAGGGTTGTATATGTGGCAGCATAATGGGGTCACAGTAGATGTGCAGGACAGGCAGAGGCTCTATTTCACAGGCTGAGAGATGGAATGTGCAAGGCAATAGTTTGAGCAGTCCGCAGAATGGTCTGAATAATGAATTCTCTCTCTCCGCTTCGTGCGCCAAACCCCACCCCCACCCCCCCCCTCTACAAAACTCCACTTGGATATTAAAAGATGTCATAGGCCCTGCAGCAGTGGTCGCGATACAGGGTAAAGCATATAGGAGTGCAGACATGGAAAGGGGACAAGTAGATGAAGACTGACAGAATGAAATGATAGGCCAAGTGTTTCCGCTTACGCTTGCCAAACACGGCGAGTTCTGATTTGTGCAATTACAGTAGATTTTTCCTAAATGGGGAATGACAGGATGTTTGTAGAGGACAACGTGTGGGAAGACACTCCTGAGAATAGGAGAGTAGAGCAGAGTCCGCGCGATGACAAACTTCTTTCTGGGTGACAACCGAAGAGTTTTGCTAAGCAGATTAGACACAGAAACACTGTTCACCAGCCTTGAGTTTTCACCCGAGGCGGATCTGTTCAACAGCTCTCCCTGCATAAGCACAAAACCAATATTTCTGCTCAGCGCCTAGCGTACTGTACTGTATCACCAGATTTGTGTCAGGAGGTGACAGAGCCATGGCAAACGTATTTGTTTTTAAGCGAGCATGAATTAATAATCAGGCACAATCTTCAGACCATTAAAACAAATATAGGGCGAAAGCAAACATACTGAGGCACATTATTTTAATGGTTCTATGGAATCTGTCTGAAGAGAAGGTATGAACGTCCGTTCCCTCTAGCTGTTTCATCATCCTGTTTCATGAGAACGTAGATAACTGCTGCATGCGTGTGTGTGTGTAAGTTTGTGTTTGTGGGTGATAAGGACGTGCAAGGTGTATGGGGACAAGCATGAAAGTGACTTTAAGGCTGTGCCACATCATTAGTCTACCACCCAGGCTCGCTAGGTAGAGCATGGCTGGCATCCTACATTATTAACTGACACTGAGACACTCAGTGGAGGTTTGGTGTGTACAGGACAGACACTTCATCGCTCCCTATCACCGCACTACAAGGCGAATAGAGGCAGCACAGTCTGATTACCTATTCAAAGCACCGCCAACTCAGCCAATCTACCGAGACGCTGCCGAGGCACATCTGATACAGACATGGTTGCTTTTGAGTACACAGTGGTCCTCAGTTCAGCCAGCTCGCTTGTTTGGTCCTTGTTTCCTCTTGTTGTTTTTCTTGTGTTTTGACATACCAGCAGTCCCTGTAGAGGGTGCATGGCCACTGAATAAGTGCTCTTCTTCTCTGACAGAACAATTCAAGCTGAGATAACAGACGAAAGGCCAATTGGTTTCAGAACGGCACAACAAAAAAGTGCCGCTAATGAAAGTCCCTTGTTATGAAAATGGAGTTTCACAGGAACCTCAGTGGCAAAAAAACCTTCCATGAATATGCAATGCCTTAGTCAGCAAGGCTCGTTTAGCATACTAACAGGAGGACTCTGCTGCGCTCAAGAAGGGCAAATGTTTTGTGGAAGTTGTAAACTGTACAAATGTGCCGTAGCTTTTTAGTTTTTAAAGACGAGGCGTAGTGTGCATTTCATTCATGCGCTGATGTGAGGTGAGAGTACAGATTTCTATGGAGTATATTAACCAGCTACTTAAAATGAGAACTGTAATTAAAAGGGTGACAGCTTTATTAACACATGCAGAGGAGTGGAGTACTTGATTCATTCTTGTATGCTCGCGTGCAACTCACCCTGCTCTTTTAAATGTGACTCACTGGAACTATTTTCCCAGAACACATTATCAGAAGTTGTCGACAACTGTAATAGTACTGTCCGTCTTCAAAAAGATATTCCTTGTTAATGGAATTAACGGTTATTTTCAGTGAGTGGGCGGCCAGCAGCACATGATTATTGTGCTGTTGCTTGAAAAAAGTGTTATGGAGTTCTTGTTTAAGAAGACATTGTTTACTCTTTCCTAGACTTTTCCATCGAGAGACATTTTTTTCAGCATCTCTTAACAATGGGTTTTTTTCTGCGTCTGACACAAAACCTAGTTTTCCCTTTAACAACGACAGGTTAATCCATGTAATTCTCTGTGAAATCTGGTGACAATACCAAACTAAGATGGTATTGTAATTGTCTTGTGCTGCCAGTCAGGGCAGATTGAGGCTGAAGCGCACACACACACACACCTGAGGAATTAATGACGACTGTTGTGATTCTGCATGCAGGGCGCCATTAGAGAACTGACCATTTTGACAACATTGCAACGGTTAAGCCATTTTAGGTGTGCAAGTGCTACACCCAAAACAAGGTTTTTATCTATACTTGGAGAGAGTAAAAACATTAACTTGGCTGGTAAAACGCAAGGATCAATAGATGCAAATAGGTTGGCCTCAGTTTTCGAGGGTAGTGTCTTATTCTCAGCCTCCTTCAGCACATCTTTGTGAGATTGCGAGATGCAGAACCGAACAGGAGTCCGACAGCCACTTTGAGCTCCCTCCTCTCATTAATGTCTAAATCGTATAGCTGATGGGCTGGGGTGTGTGGAACTTGGCAGGGCCCTGCTCTTTGGGACTCAGCAGCATCACTTGGACAGATGGCGGGAGGAAGCAGCTGTGACTAAGGGATATACAGAGGAGTCAGAGAGCTAGCTGCAGCCACAGCTCTGAGCCAATGACACAACCTCAAGATGGAGGTTGAGAGGAAAGTAAGTAAGATGGGAAACAATAGCGAGTATGCCCCGTAGCTACATTGTGTTACGTACACCATTGGGCAACAAGCTGCTGTCTACGTCCCAGACGTGATGCAGAACTTGCCGTGTCTACCATCCCAAACAGACGCGGTGCCAAGCTTCGATCTCCCGCCGCCCCTTTCTTCCTTTCCTTTCCTTTCTATTCATTTCATTCAGGTCTTCAGAGCCCCCAATCCAATTCCAAAAACTTCCTCCCAGAAAACTACCTTAACCAGCATCCTCTGATATCTCCAAGCACCAAAATATAGTCCAGGACAACTTTAGGCTCTGTCCTCATCCCAGTTGATGTGCTGTTTGGCAGGAGGGATGCATACAAATGAGCAGTTAGCAGCATTTGGAGTCCAACTGGGGGGCCTAGCTTGAGAAACGAGCTGGCATTTACAGATAGGCAGGCACAGACTGATGGAGTCACTCTGAGGGGTTCTGAGGGAAATTTTCATCACTTTTCTTGGGGGGGTAAATCATGCTGTATGGTAAAGGGGCTAGAGCATTGAGGCAATGTGGGCTGAGGCACAAGGTAGCCGCCTGAGACCAGGGCTTCTGCTGAGCACGATGTTAACATGCGCCAAGATGTCTGTCACTTTATTTCTCACTTGACTTTGGATCATATCAAAATCCAAAATCGTTTTTTTTGCCAAGTAGCTTTTCATGTACAACAAATTTGCTTTTGTGTGTTAGTGCATAGCAAACATAACAGGAGAGCATTCATTTAAATATAAAAGCATGTACAGAAATCAAGAAACTTAAATATAGAATAGAAAAAATTAGAATAAAATGATGAGAAAATACTATAAAATATGTACAATGTATCGGTGAAGAAAATTACAATACAAATATGAAAATGTACTATTAGGAATGTACAATATATCTTAAAATGAGAGTGCTGTGCCGTTTCGAGGAGTGCAGAAATGCAAAACTGCAAAACTTTCCAAGTAATGTGTAAAGGTTCACAGTATAAAGTTTAAAAAGAATATGCTTTGGACACAGATATAGTCCCAAAGATGTGCGTTAATGTTGTGAAGAAACTGTTTTTGTGACGGAAGGTTTTGGTCCTGATTGAGGCTGCATGACTTTTTTTGCATGTCTGTTTATCTATTATTCTGTTTGAGTGAAATATAAGATGCATTTGCAGCTATTACTGCGAAACCGAACTAAGCCACATCTCCAACATTTTTCCCCGTTCCCTCAACAACAACCACTTTTTTTTTTTTCTTTTTTTTATCCCTTTCTCTTTTTTCGAGAGCATAGCAGATGTCTCCACCAACATTTTTGAAGTTCTTTGGGGGCCTTTTAGGACGACAGCGCGAGTTGTTCTGCTTGAAAAACAGCCATTTCTAATGAAGCATGGTTTCCAAATGAAGAGGGTAAATAGAAGAGGCTCCAAATGGCTGTCATTAGGGGCTCATGTCATAGTACACAGGTTAGGCCCCTAATCTCATTAAAACAGAGTCTGTTCTCCACACACACACAAAAACAAAACAGATCCTAAAGTACATTCTGCCTGTGTGCGCATGTGTCAGCATCTATGCATGCATGGATGTGTTTTTTTTTTGCGTTTCGGAGCTTGTGTTTGTGTGCACCTGCCTGCCTGAGAGAACAGGCTGAATCTCATTTACAGTCCAAGGGGTCACTTATTGACTGAATCAACCCCCCTGCCAGGGCCCAGACGGAATGGAGGCTTAACAAGATTACTGTTATATATAGCAGCGGTAATGGGAACCTCTCTGGAGATTCTGGTGCTGCTGATTTGTGCCCTGCTACCCAGATTTGAGCAGAAACGCCTAACATTCTGCACACAGCCTCTCTCCACTGGGAAACTCCTGATGCATTACGGCTGCAACGGATCAATCAATCTACCCACTCCCAGCTCTGCCATCTCTCCACCTGCTGCCTGCCAGGACAGTGATTCCTCAGAGGACTGCGCCTTGGGCTGCACTGTCTGCCTCTGTGTTGCCCATGCATGCTTGTCCACCTCCGCCAGCAGTTAGCGAAATCAGTGGCTGAATGGGCACATTTCTGCCACATTCTCTTGTCCCTTCTGTGCATACATTCAGGGGTCTAAATCCAACCGTGCAACAGATTGTTGCTCTCCAGCGCGCCTGCTAGTCACGTCAAGTTAAGGATGGAAGGAGGTGGGAGAAAGGAGGTTTGCATTAGAAAATGCGGCGCCGCCACACTTGTTTTGATTAATGGACCTCTCTCTGCCCGTGAGTGACGAATTATCAGAAGGCCCGACGGCTCGTTCATCACTGTCAGCCGAGGCCTGCTAGTAATGTGGCGTCCCCAGTCCAAACAGCCAGCGGCGTTACCATCTCGCCCCTTATCGCGCCTACCTGGTCCTGGAGTTTTACAGGAGAAGAAGAAAGGGAGACTGGAGGAAGAGGCACACAAGATAGCATAGCTGAGGCGTTTGAGGTTTGGTGGCGACTGTGTTCAGTCACCATCCTGGCAAGCTGTGACAGAAATGGACGCTGCACTTATCCTGGGATTGACTGTATGTTTACTCAGATGTCCTCATAGGTAAATGCCTGCGAGCCGGAACGACCATTCACAAAACCATTATCACATTATTGAAGTTAATTTGGAGGATGGAAAGGAGGGGGACGATAACAGTCTTGCCATAGAACAATTAAATGGCAGATAGCTGGATTTTGTTTTGTTTCTCAGCCCAAGGCTCTGGCCTGGCTTCTAATTATCAGGTAGAGAGCGCTTAGCAACGGGGATCTTATCTTTGCTTTTGCCAGGCTACAAAGACAGTGTTCCAAAGCATAAACACTAATTAATTACCAAGAGTGTACTTTACTGTGAGGCGGCTTCTCTGCTGGTGCCTGTTGTGATGGGCATTACAGAGATACAGATGGAGAGACGAGCTACACACACACACACGCACACCATAAAATAAGCAAAAGTCTCATTTCCATATTTACGCTTGGTCTCCTTTTTCATGTTGGCTTTCTCTTTCTGCCTCATGCACCCACTCCCACATGGACACGGGAGGTAAAGGAGTTGTTTTTCAAGTGAGGTACTATCCTGTGACACAGACAGCAGACCAAGCTGAGCAGGTGATGGATGGGAAGTGGACAGCTGTCGACAGGCAGACGGACGGCGGGGCCACGAGCACCCGACGGAGACACACCTAATTCCCAGGTCTTATTTTGTCAATACACAGCAGCCAGTGGCACTCAATTAGGGACCTTTATTGACTGTGCTGCCTGGCCTGTGTCAGATGTCAGCCGGTGACACGGCGTGATGTCCGACACTAACACTTTCTCCGAGATTACAGAAAATAGAAAAATCAAAAGAAAATTGCAGAAGCAGAGAAAATAAATAATGGAGGGAAAGCAGAGAGAGAGAGAGAGAGAGGGGATTTGGTGAGGAATACAGAGAGGAGAGAAACACTAGGTGAGATTAGAAGAGATAAAACGTGCCAAGTGCCGACTACACTAGTCCTCAAAGCATTTTTCTCAAATAGTTCAGGTTATTAAGTCTTGTTGGGCCTGCTAAATGTGGGCTTAAGCAGAATGTAATAAAATCAGATATGACAAATGTTAGCAGTAATTGGCAGGTTTCACTTTGTCTTTCATGTTTATTCTTGCCACCAGACAAGTCAGGATAAGACCGATATCCTCCTCCCCATCTCTTTCTTGAGAGTGAACAAATCCCTTTAACCAGTGTTTGTATTCAGTTGTCTTTCCTGCAGTATGTTGTCTTTTGTTTTACATCAAACGCCACTACATCATCTGTTTTTTTCCCGGAGAGGCGGAAACAAACAGAATCACCATCTTAGCAGGCTTTCCAAAGTAATTGGTTTAGAGTTATTCCTTGAAGTGGTTGCATTTTTTTGACACGGTGATGTTTATTTTTTCCCGCTTATATTTACAGTCTTTTAGAATCTAAAAGATTTTTACCTTAAGATAAACGTACTGGTGGTATTGGAACCCAAATCCTGTGGGTTTTGAGCAAACAAGAACACATAAACCCTGTTGGACATCCAGATAAAGTTGTATAGAATTGGTGCGTTTCAAAAAACTTTTTGATACAATAATTCCCCCCAGCTCTAGCATAACTTCCACAACAATAGCATGCATTAAAGGCATTACATTTGTGTTTAGGACCAAAAAACTGTGTTTTCCTTTAAAGAATATTTTTGTAATTGGTTCATCGTTCCTTACGTATCCAAACTATTAAATTCTGCAATGTTATGACAATATGAAAATACTTCAAAGGACAAAACAGCCGAGGAATTAGAGGACTGAGCTGAGGACTGTTTGTTTTTTGTGTGCTGTATGGCTAATCGCAGATGTTTGGCATCCAGCGGGACTAGTGTCAGATATGTAGCCAATTCAAAAAGAAAATATTGATGCATATTATAACCAAAATAAAATAAACCCTGTATGGTAACGCTGTTATTTTGCAAACCAGGCTCGTTGCTAATGAGGTTGACATTTCGAGCTTACTTCCCATTAAAAAAAAAAAAAAGACCACATAAATATGTCATGCATGGTTATTTCTGAAATAACTACATATTTACTGTAGAAAAGTCATTATATATTTTATAGACTAACAGTGTACATACGTGATGGATTATTACCATCACTTTATCATTTTAAAAACTCCTAAAACATACAGAGATGGGGCAGTTTTATGGGCATGATTGGATTAACCTAAGAGGGGTTCGACTCTAGACTATGGCTAGATGTAAAGAGTAAGAAGTCTGTTGCGGAATAAATTGTATCTTGATAAAGGTTAATATATTCCCACATACATATTCAGTTTACTAAATCACTTAAAACAAACCTACATAGGGTTCTGGGGCCATGTAACATTTGCCCGGTTGTTAATCTCAGATTGTTGCTCTCCTTCTCTGAATTTAGTTTTTAGCAATAACTGTCAAAATGCCCCCAACAATAGACTGCCAGGTGTGGTTTTGACCAATGACAATATTAACGGTTTTGACAGTTTGTATAGTTTTTGGTCAGCCAACGTATTTCTTAGAGCGCAGGGTGGTTACTCTCCATTTCATTTGATTCATCCAGTCCCGTTTCACTTTACTTTCTTGTTTTTGGAATGAAAGAACAGTAGATACACACAGTACATCATCATCATGCAATTGCCATTTCCTCAATGGGAGTAAACCAGCCTGCCTGTCTGTTTTCACGCTGCACGCTGTACTCTCTTCCCCTGGGACTGTGAGACCAACTCGGAGCTGAGTAAAGTCAGTATGCCGCTCATGAAAATCTCTGGAAAATGTTTTGAATGAAGTCATTATTATTTTTTTATTTTTTACGTATGTTGGACCCTGTATGTCACTTTGGCAGGTTTCAGAAATTGTAACATCTCAAATTTCATAAATCAGAACTAACTTGTGAATGAAAAAGAATGAACATATTATTTAATAACACCGACCACATTAAACTCTATGCATTACATGTACAGGTTCCATAAACCTTTTGAAGAGAATATAAATATAAATTTGTCTTATGGTTTTTCTAAATACCTTTTTTTTCTGACCTGTTTTGAACCCCTAAAAAAATCTAAATCAAGAGCCGCTAAGAAACTGAATTGATAAGCAAATTCAGAAGCAGAATCGTTAGTATCCGATGATAACGATACCAAACCCCAAGGGTATCATTACAGTAACAGTTGCATTTTTTCTTTTATTATTAGTATTATTAATGCATTAATCACGATGGATGATCTTTAAGAGATTAAACATGATGAGGTGTCCCAAAAATAATGGATGCTGCAGAGGTGGAGCCACTCCACTTCATCATCCCCTCCACTGACTTCATTATGTCTTTTTTTTCAGGACTCGGGACGTTGCACTTCTTGTTATTATTAAATAGCCACTTGCAAACCTTCTGCCTCTTTTCTCTAACTTCATAAGTTTTGTTTTTATTACCATTTAAGTTTAACTGTTAAATTGTGGTACAGCATGGGCACTGCTGCTGCTACAATTCGAAGCCTAAAGGCTGATAATTATTGTTTTGAACAGTAATTAAACCGTTGTCTGGAACTAGTGAATACATAGAATATTCATATGATTTTAAAGGACCCTTGTTAATGGCTCTTGCCTTACAGAAGCTCTCTGACTCAGAAGTTTGCTTATTAAAAGTATTTTTGCCCATATGCAAGTGTGTGGATGGTCTTTTTTTTTATAAAGGACCCTTGTTAGAAACAAATATTTTCTAAGCCAGCGGCTTTTTACAAAATTGGTATATAGTGTTGTGAAACATATTACACCAGCCCAGTCTTACTCCCAAAGGCACCCTTTAGTGTCTGTATGAGAGGCAATAGGCCTTTAAGGAACTATAATGTAAACCCATTCGTGTCACACACTTCCATCCAGGGGACTGACTGATACTATGCAAAAAGGCTGCCCCCGGCATCATTATAGTGAAGCCTGGGGCTTCTGCTCAAGTGGCAAAATATGACGAGTAGGGAAGAAATCATGTCGATTTAAGCATATTTCACTGAAATACTGCATTTTTTTTGCGTTAAGGAACCCTCTCTGGTTTGGGATATTATGGCCACATGATTGGCCAGTGACCCTCTAAAACCTGACGCTCTTGTAAATTTCCCCGCTGTGGAACGAATAAAGGTTTTCTGAAACGCCTCATTTTACAGTAGCACAGTAATGTCAAACAGACCTTGACAATTTTGAAGACTGTTTCTTTAAAAGAAATCATAATCTCTCACAGGTGAGGCACATCCTCTTCAGGGAACTCCACAGGGATCTAGTTGCTTCCACAATATAATTATGATCATTAGCACACAGTGTGATGCTAAGCTGCACCTACACTGACACACAACAGATGGTTGTGCTCTAGATGCCAAAGCTGGGCAGTGGTTCGCCATCCCAGCAGGTGGTCCATCAACCTGCCTCTGACTCGCCTGTCTGACACATAAAACAGAAATACAATAACATGTGGAGACTTTACTCAGTCGTTATTCATTTGGCAGTTTAAAAAGATCTTACATCAAGTTAAAATCATAGTTTTTGCACCACGACACCCTTAGTGGCTATTGTTTTGTTAACTAGCCGCAATGTAAAAACAGCATTGTCTTTTTAAAACAATAGCTGTAAATCTTGAGTTTGTCGAGTTTATGAAAAGATGCCGCAAGTTATTTTTGACCACGTTGGGAAGAAGAGCACACCAACAAGCTGAAAACACACACATCTGGAATATTATTGCCTTACAAAATTGTCATGGCTGGCATTACACAGCAAAAAAGACAAATACTCCTCTTCCATTTAGCTCTTTCTTTGGTCCCAACCAACTATACACCAACAGTATCTATCCTGTTGCTACATGCTCGAATTTCTTCACCGGATAGTCACTGACTTTGTCTGCCTGCCTTTTGGTGCAGGCCAGGGAGCATACAGTGTTTATTGCATATCTGTACAACCAAAAACAAAGAGGTAAAGAGGCTAAAATGCTCCTGGTTGAACGTCTCTGTGAGACCCCTTTTCACATAACGCATAGTTTATTTAATCCATTGTTAACATAAAACATATTGATAGTGGAAGTGGCCTCACATTTGTATTTATGTGTGCTACCCCAGTGTATGGCTGACTTACGTATGTATATGAGAAAGCAGTAACAACGAGGGTTGTAATGATGCATGCAGGTATGGTTCATAGTGTTGAGGATTTTCTCACACCAGCTAAAGAAGATATGTAAATGAGGCTGGATTTTTATAGCCGGGGATAGCTTGTGAAGTTTTATTCATTTTACTGGGGATAAAATTCATGGCCGGGCTGAGATAGTAATTACAGTCACCGGACAGTGCTGCTCAGAGAAGGCTTTAATGCCAATACTTTTATTCTTAAATATTGTCACTGCATCTGAGTCAAGATAGAACAAAGCCCTCTGGATTTCAAACTGTGTTCCAAACTGGGAGCAGTCCAGGCGTACAGGTTGGACTTGCATGGGGAGTAATTCTTTGAGAGTATTAGGCAAACAATTTAGCTGCGAGCCATGTGCCAAAGTCACAAATGAGCATCCGCTGCAGCCAAGTGGACATGCGCTTGCCAAGCACAAGAATTTTAGGGTGAGTTTGGCCAAACATGTGTGAATGATTTATGATAATGAGAATGACCATAAACCTGCTACTGTCAAATGGTGGGTCTGACCATGGCATGTCAATTTCATCTGGCCTTAGCGTAACATTGTTGAAGAGAGAGCCATGGATATGGGAGGGGGCAGGAACCTTTTCTTTCGCTCTCAAGTTCACACCTTCATCGCCCACTCGAGTGTTTGTCTCCGGAGGCTTTTAAAAATAATACAGCAGAATGTGACTCATTAGAAGTCGTGCCTACCTGATGTTTCCAAGACTTTGCTTATATTCTCCAGTAACCCTCTGCCGGTGTGTGTCTGCCACTCGCAATATGAGAAGAGGAAATGGAGAAAATTTAAGAGAAATACTTAAGCATTTAACACTGGAGCCCAGGAAGAAAAGCCTGGGTTTGGATGAAACTAATGGGAAACCTAAAACCGAAATGAAACATGTACAACATTGTTAGGCAAAGACCATCATGCGAAACATACAGTATGACTTGCTACAATATGGCCTATTCAATTAAATGCTGTGCCATCAAGCAGCTAAATTAATACATCATGTACTGTATATTTCTGTAAAATATAATGTACTTGTAATAATAAGCAGCTGTCTCAGTGTCACTTTAACGTGGAACAGCCAGTGTGACATGGCACTTGGGGCCAAACAGTAGCTCTGGGAAGTCAATGAAGGAGGAAACATGAGAGAAAGCAATAGAGGCCTTAAACTGAATTTTGAATGTTGTGAAATTGGATATTTTCTTTCTTGATATTCTTTAGTATAATGTGTTTGAGGTTGGGCCTACTGTTGCACCTGCTTGCACTGTCAATAAGTAAAAGAGAGTCGAAAACCATGACTGAAAAATCAATCTTTAATCATCCCCAGCTATTCTGTTATGCTAAATAGATTGTGCATATCAGTTATGTGCATGGGGTTATGATTTCTTTATTTTCATGATTTTAAGAGTCTTGTTTAGACAGCATTGGAATGCAATAACATCTTATTGTGTTGTGTGAAATGCAAGAGTTGGTAATTATGCCTCCGCGCAGGAGACTGCCGCTGCTGCAGGCATTGTGTTGTTCTCGTGTCCGTACGTCCAACTCTCGTCGCCCGGATGGAATTTTTTTGAAACAAACATCCACTTTGACTCAAGGATTAACTGATTTGAATTTGGTGGTCAAAGGTCAAGGTCACTTTGACCTCACAAAACACGTTTTTGGCCATAACTCAATAATTTATATGTGAATTATGACAATTTAAAACAAATGTCTAATAGGATAAAATGATGGTGATAACATTTGGAAAGATGTGGCTGTAAACTGCAACTTGACTGGTTGGCGGTTATTCTAGTTTGACTATGATAGGCCATTTTTTTATTAGCAGATCGCACCTTTCGGAGAATCTTCTGTTCTCTCACAGTAACAAAAGAAAAGAGAGATAAGACTGCAGGGGCATGGAAAAAACTTTATTACCAAATCAAAGCTGTAATAAAAGTTGCAGCAGAGTTGAGCCTCATTCATTCTAAGGTTGCAACATCCCAGAAATCATTTCCAGTGTCCTCCAGTGGCTGGTCGTGCACCGAGTTGGAACAAAGGAGGCACAAAAGCTTAACAAGACTAACAGAGCTGCTGTATTTGGATATGATGGCTCAGGGTCACTGGAGGTGGTTATTAGAGATTTATGGATAACTTTTGATATATAGGAAGTAGTTGCTTTTACTCTGCAGTGCACATATTTCAACCCTTCCTCTGTTATGTACTCTCATTTAAAAATGTTTTTGTTTAAATAGAAAATTGATTATTTATCCGTATCACTCTCAAGTGTTAGCGTGTCGCGGGAGTTTAGAAATATTTTGCTGGGCTAACCCTTGTGACATGGTCGCTTTCCCTGCTGCAGATCAATTGAAACACAATTGCCATGCTATTCAATCAGCCATTGCAACTTGTTTCTACTTCATTGTTAGGACAATGGGTCAAAGCTGTGTTGCAGATTAACTGTGCAAATAAATAAGAAAAGGCGAGTGAGCGGGAACTCGGGTTGTGGCAATCAATAGGGTCAAACGAGGATGGAAAGAGTTGGAGAGAGTGGAGGGAAACGGCGAGATGGAAGTGGAGAGAGCTGTA
The DNA here is from genome assembly GCA_943593645.1 of Bovichtus variegatus. Taxonomy (NCBI): domain Eukaryota; kingdom Metazoa; phylum Chordata; class Actinopteri; order Perciformes; family Bovichtidae; genus Bovichtus; species Bovichtus variegatus. The sequence continues at coordinate 9,030,667 of CALSCE010000091.1, read as the reverse complement.
GGTAATCAAGTGAACCATCAGCTGCATGTTAAACCCACAGGAACCGTTTTCCTTCGAGGAAGTGATTGTTCAGGAGCACAATGAGGGTTCATCTTCTCCGACTGAAGTCTGCATGAATTGTCCCCGCTGGCCCTGCGCACAAAACCTAAGGGGGAGAAGAAGAAGCTCGGAAGTTGTTGAGTATTGATTCAGCTGCTCTGATTATTTTGTCTGATCCTCTTAAGCTTATTCACGTAACGTTAAGACCAGAAATAACAATATTATTGACACATAACAGCTGTTAGTTAGTAGAGCCAAATCAAGCAGGATATTGTCCAGCCCTTTTATGAACAGACCAACACACCTTCCGAAGTGAAATTCGAATTGGAATCTATGTAAATTGCATGAAGTAAAGATGAACTGATAAAAAAATTATGCCACTACACATCTTTTCTTTCAAAGTGGCCGTTGTTTTCCTCTTAATTCTTCTCACTTCTATGTGTATGTGTCCTGCAACGGCTTCAAACAAACCAACAAACCACGCTGAAAAATGGTAGAGCAAGAACGCTGTCGTTTCTGCAAAGCTCAGAGCAGAGGCTTGAATTGAATTGAGGCGAAATTCTGTTTGTGGCCTAAAAACAATGAGATGGGGTTTATTAAGTGAAAATGGGAAAACAGTGAGAGTGGAAAAGCTCTTCCGATTGCATTAGGACCGGATCTGGGAGAGCTAGTGCAATAATGGCACGGAAGGCCGGGTCAGATTACAACAAAATGGTAAAGGGTTTAGTGGACAAGGAAGGCCCAGAGAGAGAGCAACGCACGCTGACTGAGAGGCTAAACAAAAATTATGAAAGATATTGGAGGTACAGCAAATGGAGTTAATGGGAAATAAAGGAAGATACAGAGGGAGTTAGAAAAGTTGTGTGCATTTGAGCAACAAAGTCATGTGGAAAAGTGTGGGGAAAAAAGTGTCCTTCTTCCTGGTGGCCTAGTGATGTTGAATACATATTGCCGTACCCTTATTACTACAACGTCTCTGGTTCAATTCCAGCTTTGTTGCATGTGATCCTCCTCTTCTTCCCTGATGATTCCTGTCTTCATCTCTTCAGCGAAATACCTAATAAAGTGACCTGATAAGTGACCTTGTTTGGTTGTGTACATAACGACTGTTCTCTTTAAGTATCACAGGGGAAGTAGAATGGTGGTGTTATACTGCAACAAAAACACTCGTAGGGGAGGTTAGGAGGGATGGTTGGGCATATAAAGCTTGTGAATTAGACACTGGGGACGGCTGTTTGTGTCCTGCTATGACTCCATGATGATGGCACTCTTTCTTTAACTGTTTCCCTAACCAAGTAGTGACAGTTGGCTAAACTTAAACGTTGAACAGTTTGGTCACATTGCTCTTTTTGAATGTTTCATGTTTTGTTGCACCTGTAACCACACTTAACAGTTAGCCTTTGTCCCGGTGTACTGTCTAATTTCTACATCACTACGACATGGTTAGACCATCGGAGGTTGGCAAGACTTAAAGTTAGTATTGAGTTGCAACTTAGAGTAGCAGCTCTTTAAAGAGCAACTCGACACCAGCTAATCTTGTTTTTGCAGACGTCCAGTGGATCAACTTCCTCTCTTGCTGCAGCGATGTAGAAAGGTGTCAGTACACTGTGACATCACTCTTGAGTGTGATTAGAGGTGCAACAAATGTGAAACTTTGACCCAGACAGCGCAGTGAAGCAATGCTTTTCAGCTTGGTATTACGGTTCTTTTTTCATACCAATTTATTGGGTTATTTAAGATAGAAATATAGGGTATAACTTCAAGGCCCAGGATCACAGTTTTGTCAGAAAGTGAAGAAATGTAATAAAGACCGCAAAAGGTCCAAAGAAAATGTCATGCCATAGTTCAGTGATATCAATAGAGATAGAGATAGATTATACAGTGTTTCCTATTAATAAGTTAGACTGTGACGGCCCGCCATACTCTAATTTGTTAAAAAATAGTCTAAAAATATTTTTACACTTCCCAACGGGTGGGCTTGTGGGCTGGTCCTTGCCGAGCACATTTCTTCCTCGGCTGTGAGGTATCATCAGCATTCACCAAAACTTTTATTATCATATGCACTGTTAAAAACAAGTTTCCCTGTACAATGAAATACTTAATTAGCTTTCCACTCTGAGCACCGTATACAAAGGAAAAACGAGAATAAATACACGAAAATATCTAAAGAACACTATGTACATTCAATATAGAGAAGAACGAGATCTGTATACAATTCTAGCAGTGGGTAAATGCTTTGTCTGTGCAGAGTAGAGTGCTTATGTGGATCTGCTTGTGTATGCATGTGAGTTTGTGTAGAGTGGGGGCAGTGTCAGTGGAATATTTTTATATCCATACAACCGATGTGTTTATGAATTCTTTATAGAGCACAAAGTTCTTCACAGATCTAACCTCATAATGTTGCTCTCTAAGTGCACCAGATTAATGCATTTAATATATATATATATATATTTTAGCTATTGACAGGCAGAGAAAGTTCGAGGCAGCTGCTTAGTATACCAAGGAGACTGCAGCCTCATTAAGCTGTACTGTACAGAGCACCTTGAAAGCACAAGGTGGCTCCAACAAAGAGGTGAATCAGCCTCAACAAAGCATCCCTATAGGATGACTCTGGCTTCTCAATAGCATCCTGATGTCTGGGCCTGCTGCCTGGCTGTCTGCTCTCTGACCGTCCCTGACAGGGGAAGTGTCTTAGTGCCACTCACTCTGTGTCCTTGCGTCTGCCAGGGCCGCGACACACACTCATCGATACGTGGAAAGATACACTCTGTAACGGCGCGGGATAAAATTGAACTGATTTAATCAAGGCGTTCGATACTCACCTAACCTTCTGCCAAATGACAATGTGATTGAGGACATTAAACGGCAATAACAGAGTGCCACCATGTGAAGATGAACTCCCAGGCAGCTGTTTTCAAATTGCCATCTTCATCTCTTAGGAGTTGTGTAGATGAAAAAACAATGCTTATCCTTTCTTGAATGAGGAGAAGGAAGGAAGTATTTACATAATGTACAACAAAGGAAAAAGAATAATGATCTGCGTTTGTGTGGTTTGGTTCCTTAAAACATCTCGTCTCCACAGCTATTGCTTGGGGAGTAGGTTGTTTTTCCAGACGTGAAAAATTCAATTGTCCTTCAGGAAAACAATCTTTATAATTAGACTGTCATTGCAATTAATGACAGTTTACCATCACAGCTTATAGGGAAAGTTCTTTCAAGGTTGTAGTTGATACAGTTGTGTTGTTGCCGATTAAAGAAGTTTTGAAATGAGAACTATTCATATAATACTTCCAAGATATCTACTTGTTCCACCTTGCCCACCTGGGCCTTTATCTGCCTTCAGGATCTAAACTTATTCTGTTCTCTTAACAACATTGATTCCCCCTCTTTCCTATTTTGCAACAACTTCTTCTCACGCAGGATGTTGTTTTCTGGGCGGCGACTATTATAGGTTGTTTGGTGCCGACCCGTGGGGTTGTGTGGTCTCTCATACTCCCAGGTCTTATCCAAAGTGATTCCGACAGGCACATTAAAATGCAAATTCTTGCCTGTGCACCCCTTGCCATTTTGTCACTTCCTTTCTCCTTGTGTGGCATGTTGAGGGGAAAGGAATTAGAGCGCTGGCCCTGGGGTTGAATATTCAAATGGCCACCTGATTTCCCAACAGAGCAGCACCAGCCAGGTTTCCATTTACATAGTTCGCTTTCCCCATTTACTGCCCATCAACGCTGACTTACTCAACCACAACTCTTCACAGAACTTCTGACTCGACTGTGTTACAAACAGTGAACTACCTATCTCAATCAACCAAAACGTGCGTACCCATTCACAAAACTTCAGACGGACAACAGGGCATAGAAAAAGTCATTATTAGATTAATACTGTAGAAATCGACAGCTCATTACCACTAATGTGACTATATGTTTGTTGGAGGTCAATGCTTTCTTGTATCTGGAGGGGTTACTGCGGTTTGACTGGCTAATTAAACATAATTAGTACTGTATATAACGCTGAATATTATCACAATAGCATAATATACTATAGGTAATCAAGCCTATAATGAACTAGAGCTGACTGAACTTCTCCTTGAAAGTACTGAAAAATATACTCATTGTAGGCTGAAGTGTCTTTGTTTTTTTTATCTCATAGCTTTTCATTTGGTACGATAAGCAGGAGAATAATGTGAATTGAAGCATTACAGATAAAAAAATAGTGCAGACAGTATCCCATGAGCAGACATCATATGGTAAACACAGTGGTACAAAGAATACATAAGTAAGTAAACATGGTGATATAACACTATTTAAAACTCAGAAAATAGTGAAGCCAGAGACGGACAAGACCAACAATTTGCAGAAAATATAGTTTTCATATCAAGAAAATTCGATAGAAAACAAGGGGGTTGGTTAAAATGTGCACAGATTTGGCTTCCCTGAAAGCTTGATGCATGCTTTTCCAAAGTCAAGGAGCAACAAAAGCACCTTTAGTGTCCAGCCCTCACTCTGCTGTGAGGACCTGAGGCAGCAGAGGGCATGACAACTCTTATACATAAAACAGTGCTCCACCGATTTAGCATTGCAATCCTGTAACATTGTTAGACTCATGATGGACAGAATAACAAAAAATGGACCCAGCAGAACCGGAGACGTAAGTCTTTTTTTATTCCATGCGTTCTTCTTACTTGTCAAAACCTGCCGCCTGCTTTACCAACAATGCCACTCGAGCACTGACAGATCTGAGATTCAGGTGTGTTATGCTAGATGCGGCTGCTGTAGCCTCGATACACTAGCCTTAAGCTGAGATGCGGAGCGGGCCAACTCTTCACCCGCAGATCCTTTTCATTGTCAAATTTGTAGTCAACTTGTTTAGCTTTCTGTGGAGCCACACAAAGGCTTTATACAACTTTCTTCACATGTTCAGAAGCACCTGTAAACTGACAACTGTGAAGTTCCCCTTTAAGTAGTGACAGACACAAGCTCAACAAGTAACCTGTATGTGAATAAAGACAGTCATCGTGGAATTCAGTTGTTCTTATTAGTTATTTAAGAGCAACACTACCTCCACCGTGGACGGTGTAGCTGTATAAAGTGAAAGCAGAGGCCTACTCGTAGAGCAGGTAGTGACATACTCAGAAATATGAAGATAAGAAATGTACAAAAATAATGTCTCCACTGCAAGCCTGTCTTCATTTTACCTGTCTCTGTCAATGACTGCAATCTTCTCCTGCGTACCCGAGCTGAATGGCTAATTACCTGGATAAGGTGCACGGGGAGCAGTCGACCACAGCAGCCACCTGTCGGCTGGAGCGCCTCCAAATGACAAACGCCCGCGGGGCTGTGCTGCCCAGGTTGAGTCTGTGTTTTCCACTCTGTCGCCTTGCACCGCACCTCAGCATGGCAGCATCAACCTGGGGAGCAACTGTTGTCTTTACTAATTTACCCAAAATAGCTGCCTGCCTCAGGCTCTTCCATGCTGCCAGTGCCGGTGAAGAGCATCTGTTTTGAACTGCAGGGGCAAGCGTAATCACACCGCGTGGTGGCTCGGGGTGTTAGCCAGGCTCCCAGATAATAATACTGCATGTGTGGCTGTTCTTGACGTGTCACACTTCCTGAAAAGACTCTTCATAACACACAGCAAATCAAGGTAAAGAGACGGAATGAACAAAAGTCTGGTATTATTACTGCTGCCCCACAACAACAACACAAACCTTTAATTTGTCACTTTGTGCTGGCTAGGGTATTTATGGTCATCCATAAATAATAACCCTCTGTGGACTAAGCCGTTTTTTCAGATTTTTGATTTACCTGGTCTCCTTGTGTAAAAAACGCCTGCACAACCTCAACCCTGTAGTGCACAATCAAGTGCTATACATCTGAACAAACTAGGCCATCAGAATATGTATGCTGCAGGGATGTCACATGAATGTTTAAATAGTTATATGACCAGAAAGATGAAATAAAAAACTAATTGGAAATTGAATCTCTCAGAAAAGTATTCAAACCACACGGAGAACAATACGTTACAAAGCTTTGTGCTTCAGAAAAATGTTCTCCCAAGTCTTGGGAACCATGAATACAAAACCAAAAACATTCTAACCAACACACATCAAAAACTATTCACATTTTTTACAAAAAAAATCCTGTCGGCCTGGTGTCCCATCTGTTTTTTTCTACAAGAAGTTAGCTTTGCCTTGCCTAAAAGCAGATCCTGTCTGTAATGAGACATCGAGCCACACCTCACTCCTCACACACCCAGGGGGGACAAGGATGTCCTGCAAAAATGTATAAAAATGTATGCAACAACTATATATTCATAGATTGCTCACTATGTCCTAAGAGCAAGCCGTACAATATTATCCTAGTGCGCAGGGAAAATGTACACAGTCTCTGATCCTGTGACATTATGGGATGCATAATTAGCTCAAAACTCTTCAGCTAATGGCTAACGACAACAAAATCTACTTTCAACACGGATAAGTAGTCACAGAAGACATCCATAGTCAGATATAAAGTATAAGCTTTATGAAGTCTCTAAAATCACTGTTCCAAAAGGTTTGGTGCCTTTTGTGTATCTGTCGGGCAGAAGAAACTCAAAGGTTGAAGAGAGCATCTGAGACATAGAATGAGGAGTAAATAAAAACGTCTGGAGAAACTGTTCGACTTGATGTGTGACTGTCTGGCAAACCGGTGGAAATCAATATCGTTCTTCACTTTGTGTGTGGTGTTCTCTTCCCTATTGCTGTAGACAGTCAGAGTATGAATCAAATACAATAATAAGTATCCACAGAGAGAGAAATGTTTTTTAAGCTGCTTTCACACGATCAGCGGTAAAACAGCACTGCGCTGGCTGTGCCGTTGTTTTCGTACGGAGAAAGCGGTGCCGCTACCCTTAGCGTGGCGCTCCGCTCGAAATTGCCACCAAGTGCTGCACTCAAAGTTCAAATTGTTTCAACTTTGACCTCGATTGCCGCTGACCTTTTCAAAGCGCAACCAATAACCGCTGTATTAAGTGGCACAGGCAAGAAGGTGAGGTAACCATAGAAACAAAACTATCTAGCCGCCTCCACCTCAAGGCAGAACATTTCCTGTCTTGTGAAGGCAACTTACAGTTTTTAACACCTTTCCTGATTCTTTCACCTCTAAAGCAGGAGTATATAGCTGTCCAAGGATAACGGAAATCTTTACAGGTTCATAAACCTGCTATGGGCTTAAAGGTGGATGTTTTCAGAGTATTTTGTCAAATCCCCAGAATATTCCTTTCTTCACTTAAAGGGGTAAATGTATAATATATGGTCAGAATTTATGTTTACATTTTTTTTTTCTATTATTCACTAACATTTTTCACAGAATGAAGAAGTAACAGTGTTGATGTTATGGCAAAGATGTCTATGTATTGTGTTGCAGAGATATTGACATGCTAAGCAACTAGCCTGAGTGTGCCATGCCATTGTTTCGATGGCCCATAATTCTGAATCCCCAATTGGAGGTAAAATGTCCCATTGGAAATAAAGCGTAAATATAACCAAACCCAACCAACGAAGGCAAAGAGTACTAACCGAAACAGAGAGGGAGAAGGCCGTGTTATGAAAAATAATAATGCCCTCATTCTGCTTAATAATTAGTCGCATGTGCTTTGGTTTGCTGCAGGGAGATTGTGTATTTTCAGAACAATATTACTTCAGTCCAATGGGACAGTTTTCGGAATATTATGGTTTCGAATGACATTTTGAACAATGGGCAGGCGGCTCCTGTCTTGTAACACCACTCGTACCTCGAGAGGCGATAGTGAGTAAGTAGAGCTGCCCCGGAGGCTCGTCAATAACGTTGAAGGTACAGGGTCCGTGTATGTTTTGATAGTTTGTTTATTTGATTAAATCCAAAATGGCAGAAACGAGAAAACGACTCAAGTTTTCGTCTTCTCCTCCCTGCCGCCGGGAGGCTGCTTTTACTGGGAGGGGAGCAGGGGCGCAGCTCTGGGAGAGGGACATTCAGTTAGCAGTAAGCTTAAAACTCAGCAAGCGATGCTGGGGGACTGCCGCCCCGACTACCCGCAGGATCTGCAAACTTTCTGTTGCTGCCAGTACACAGGTTAGACCCACCCTGGAGATTTTGTTGGCTCAATTCGAGTTGCTGCCGACATTAACCGGGGGTCAGAGGACAAGCCGAAGCTCTGGGTCATTTTCTTGTTTATGCCACTTTATATTTAGTCCAATAAACACTATTATCAATATATATTTTGACTGTCTCTCAGACTTTGGTCAGAGTTTGGTCTAATTTGTGTATTCTTGCGCTGCTGTTCGTTAGCAGTTGGCTTTTTTTCCGTATGGTAGTAGCGGTTAAACGCTTCTCCCTATTTCTGTGAAAGGTGGCCAGGCATTATACATTGCTCCTTTTAAATAACCATATGTATACGAGCATGGTATTTTAGATTTTTATACAAGAAAAAAAGTTATTTTTTGGAAGCTAAGAGAAAAAAAGGTTTTTAATCGGTCTGTTGAAGTTACTATGATGTTATCAAAGTACAGCCTTATTGTTTTGTAATAAAAGCTAATTATATATGTGAGGTAGCTATCGGATGAAACATAACAGCACTGAAATAGAATTACCCCACCATTATCTCTAAAGCGCACACGGATCATTTCAGTCTGAATAGGATGAGGGAAAACATCAGCACTTACGAGCGAGAGAACTGTTCGGAGAGCCTTTATAAGTGTTTAAGTGTAAACATGTGCAAACATGTCCAATATGACTCTGATGGCCTGAGCCCTTGAGACCCTCACCTCATTGGGTTAACGTGCACACATGCAGACACACACACACACACAGATGCAGTCTAGTTCCAGCTGAGAGGCCATTGCAAATTGACAGTGGAGGGATTTTGGAAGCAGGTTGATGGCAGGGGGAGTGCTGCTTAATGTGGCATCTGTCGCACAACAGTGTGTTCCAGCTGGAACAGAGGGCTCCGGGCCGCTAGGGCCTGGTGTAAAATATACTGTGGAGAAGGTCACTTTCCACAGCTCTGCTGAACCAGGCCATGATCCAGACTGCTGCGAGTGCTGGCTTCCAGTGATGCGCCTACAAACACAAATAACAACATGCTTATTCTCTGAGGTAATAATACACACCAGGCAACCAGAGAGATGGTTATGAAGCCATAAAAACACACTGGGAGGTAATGTACAGTGTGCAATGTTGAATTAATTGAAAATAGTCAGACTGCAGGCAAAGCAAATACGTGTTTAGACATGATTTTGAGACGGCGTATAAAATCAATAGGCTCCGTCTGTAATTGTTAACATTAATTAATGGCTGCATTCCATTTAGACTTGTCAGTTCAAGGGTCCAGGTATTATGCATGCTCACACACTGACCTGGCTTACTGGAATAATTCAATGGAAGTGAGCCACCATTAACGGTATTAGTTCCACCTGAATTTCCTGCTATTACAATACAAAACGGCTGCTGTCAAAAAAAGGTCTGTGTAAAGACATGTGTGGACATGATCAAATTAGCAATGGGCAGTGCAAATAGACGGCGTTGGGAAAGCTCTTGCAAAGCTCTTTGAAAGCTTTGCAAGTCACCATTTACTTCACACTGGAAGAAGTTGAACTAGGGAGGAATCCTCCCTTTGCTGGTAAGCTACTTGGAAAAAGTAGTTCAAACTACAAAGTAAAGAACAGAGATCAAGTTGACCATGTACATGCGATACAAAATTGTAACAAATTATAATACAAAAAAGTCACATTCCACCAAAAAGTGCCTTTCAATTGAGTTTATTTTGTTCACTGTCATGCATAAACCAAAAAAATTAAATACCCCACTACATATTTTTTAAACTTGCACCTTTTAAGACGGCTTGACCGACGTGAGCACTGGTCTCAGAAATGGCCTGTTGTCACTAAAACCATCTTCAACTTACACCTTTTTACACTGTCTAAACAATAGGCCTATCTTTTTACTTGTTTTACTAGCAATGAAAGAGGTTCAATTACAGTAGAGTAGCAATGGTAAAATAAACAATTAAAATCATTCCTTTCTTTTTATGGCCCAAAATTGTTTGTAGTTTGCACAAAAAAATAGCAAAAACATAATTAACTGCTTGAATGACTAATTAATGTAGTTGAATGACCAGCAAGCTTTTGCAAAATGAAGTCAAACTACTAGTTTGATTACATGTAGATCACTGTGAATAGACCTTTCCACAGCAGACTTTATGACTTGTCATAGCAGGAAAAGCACAGGAGAAGAACAGCAGAGTGGAAAAATGTTCAAGCTTTTGCAACAGCAGACATTGTATCACTCCATGCAGGCTGGCAGCAGTCATCTGTGGGATCATCAAAATACCTGATTTTCCCTGTGTTTGTATAGAGAACGCAGCGGCTGCGGTCGCATAGTGTGCTTTGCTGAGGAAGGTTCCTAACTGAGTTAAATGAGAGGAAAGGGTCTTCACTGCTTCCTTGCTTATCTCCTTTAGCATATGGTACGCTGGACCAACCTTTATGAAAGGAAAGGAGATAATGCCGTCCCACAATTCTTTGCGTCTTTTTCAAAGTCCTTATGAATTCAGGTCAAGGAAAAGTGGTTTTGAAAAATATAGGACATCATTTCTTTGACTATTAGTCCCCAGCCCATATGTCTGAGTCACGCAGTAACGTAAAGGGCGCTGAAGTCACAAATGGGGCTTCGGCTCCTGGACACAGGGTGCCATCATCAATCCACATGGTCTTTTTAAAAACAGTTTTTATTAGCATTTCAGTCAAATGATTGGCTGAACATCGTCATCACAAAGATCGGCACCTAACAGCTCAGAACAACGTCTCCACAGAGAATTAATTGCTCAAAAGTAATTTCATTCATATCTTGAGAAATGCCCAGTGGCTTGCGACCCATCTTTCTCCATCAGTGATTTTATCATTGTACCGCTTCTTTACGTTTTGGCAGAATATGCATACCTCTTGATCTCTCATTTTCAATACAACTCCTCTATTGGATTCATTTGCCTGGTATTACTTCTGTGCTTCTGACCTCAGTTATGTAGGAATGTGTGAGAAGCTTTAAATGTGCTAATAAGATATCTAGTCTTCCATTTTTAATGCATCAGCCAATGAATGCAAAACATTTCTCATTGATTTCATCTGCCATGTAATCAAGCTTTGTGTTCTTACTCAGGTGTGTTTGTCTCTGTGTGTATTTGAGGATTGGTTATACACTATGTTGTCGCTTATATCACAGGTTGTGGCCTGAGTTTTCTTTTTTTTTATCATAAAATCCTTGGCAGAAATTAACTCTTGAACCAAAAGAGCAGAGGAAGACTACATGGAATATTTGACACGAGTTATATCATAGTTCTCTTTATTAACAAAAGAAAATGCTCATCTATTCATTCATCCATCTATCCATGTTCTAAACCTCTTATCTGGTTCAGGGTCAGGAGAGAAGAATAAGTTTAAAAAAGAGAAGAAAAAAACCCACTAAGTATTATGTATATAATCAGGCACACTAACTAATTTATAGTATCTTTCAATTTAAGGAATATACTCACAAAATACTTAGCTATATATATTAGCTATACTAAGCAATTTATTCTTCTTCATTCTTTTATTCTTTCCACTTTTAGGAGCAAGAATCACCACATTTCATGAGTATGAATTTTTGTAAATGTTTGGCCTATGCAAAAACAAACACGGACAAAACTATTCTACCTTAAGGTCCCTTTAGTAGCTGATCTGGAGCTCTCGATCGTATCACATGATCTTCCTCAGAAGAAATGTTTTTTCCAGTTGAGGCGAGATATTCAATGGTGAGCTTTGAAACTCAATCTTTTCGTCAACATGGATACTCAGAAAAAACAAACTCCATCTAAATAGATTTGTGTTATTTTGGCGTAAGCTCCAGAACAGCTACTAAATTAACTTTGCGGTGTCATTTTTTTTCTTCTAAATGCACGTTATTTATTGCCAAGACATTGTTACGCAAACTACCAACTTATATCTCGTCTTTTATCCTTTCACACCAGCAACTACGGCACTGGATCTTCTAAATGTACCCAGGGTGCGCTCAGAACTCGGCATGACTGCTTTCTCTTTCTGTGCTCCCTGGGCATGGAATGAGTTGCAAAATATCCTTTAGAAGTACTTCCTTCTTTGAATCCCTTTTTAAAGGTTTTTACAAATGGCCTTGAAGGCAACATGTTGCTGTTTTACATAATCCTTACTCGTGGAAAGTGTCATGGATATCGCTGGTGTCGCCTATATGTCTCTCCTCTTTTACTATTTCCCTTGTGTTGCTTTTATGTATTGTACGTGTTCTAACACGTGAAACTGTTTTTATGTGAAACTGCTTTACTACTGTCTTGACCAGGACTACCTGGAAGAAGAGATGTTGTATATCAATGGGACCTTCCCGGCTAAATAGAGGATAAATACAATTAGATAAATTATTGTATTTCATGATATTTAACGGCTTTGTCTCCAGCTCCTAACTTTTTTTATTCATGATATTAAACAAGTAATTCATACTGTATAAATGATATAATAGAGTTGCTTTCATGGTTTTTCTTTCGTAGTATCAACGTTAAAACTTTTTACCCCGAGGATTCAAAATAGCTTTTAAATGGTACGGAACAATAAAAAACGTGTTTGAAGAATGTGAAACTCTTCTTGTAATTGCTGGAAAGCTTTTAGTGTGTCACGTCTGATTTAATGGTCTGTGATGGTCCCACTTATTTGGGGCATCTTTTTATTTTTAGCCTCACAGTTACATAATGCCATTAAATTGCTTCACCATGAGGCTCACACAATACTAAAGTAACAAATGATGCTCCTGAAGAAGCAATAACCTTGGTTGCAGTTCTAACTCTTCCCCAATGATGTCATTCCTTCAACAGGCTTGGGGAATGGGAAACAGAGAAGAAGAACTCCTTCACCTTTTTCGAGCTCCTCAGAAGACTTCAGCAGACCACGCTGTGAAAAAGATGCACGCAAAATTGCACGAAAAGAAACCCACATTTACGATTACCCGTGTCTGCTTTGAATTAAAAGATCATAAAACGGCCGACTAAATCTGTACTGAGCAAATGTTTTTCATTCTTTTTGAAATAAACAGTGATAAATATTGAGCATCACAGACAAACACATTTAAAAGAAGTAACGAGCAATGTTTAGTGGGTTGTTGCTGTGAGCCTCTGAAGCGGAATTAAATCAGATTTCACCTCAAGTGGAATTCCTCTTCAATTCAAAGAGCGTTGGACACACACACTTCTGATGGAACTCGCTCTGATTTTTGTTTGGCAATTTCAACCAGAACAGCCGGCCTCTGTATCAAAAGAACAAGTGATCATGGAGAAAGGGAGTTTTTGCAACCACCGTGTTTGTGCGATCTAAATTGCTTTTTGATTAACAAGATATTTGTAAGATGGGGTTTGCTTTTGATGCATCATGTAATCTTTCAAAGGCACTGAATTCTGTAGCCAGGAGAGAGTTTGTTGACTTACGCCAGAATACACTGACTGAATGCCGAAAGGATCTGTTGAGCTCAATGAGATTTGTTTATATTGTCTTTTTCACGTATTCAGGTTTGTGTCAATATTTGACTTTGATGTAGTTGTATGAGCGTGTGCTGTACGGTTCAATCGGAAAGTATTAGAACGGGGGTATGCTTTTTTAAAAAAAATTGTTTTGGCTCTGTACTTCAGTAAATTTGATTTTAACTAAAACCTTAACTCTTATCATTTGAATTCTTATAAGTTGAAATAAATATTTTGAAATACAGTCCCAGTTTAAATATAATGTTAGAGATGCAAAAATGGCTTTTTTAGTGCAGAGTGAGTAAAAGACACAGTTTTTTCACTGCTGCCAGTCACAGTATCTTAATGACTGACTTTCAGAAAAACAATGACAGCCATCCAGAGACTGGTAACAAGAAAAGAGGTTAGTGTTTTTCCCTTTCTTACAGGAGAAAATGTCTACAGTGTATTGCACCAACCCAGGATACTCTTTGGGTCTTCATGGTTCTTTTTCGTCTCTATAGGAAGATTGAGTGAAAGCACTTCTTGTCCTCTAGGATTAGCCGTGGGCGCCCTTTTATATAGCCTGTTCTAATGGCAGTGAATTATGCTGACAAAGTAAGTGCTGTAAAGGCCGTCAGCCAAGACAAGACTTGTTGAAGTTCTCATAAAATTTCGGGGAAACAGGGGAGAGTACATTGAATTCTCCTTCCACATCCCTTGGGTGAGGAACAAAGCTGTGTGTTAAAGTTAGTCTTGGCTGTGAAAATGCAGCGAAAGCAGCCCAGCTAATCCTGCGGAGAGCCATTGTGACGCTAATGATACGCCGTGTGTATCTCTTCCGTCTGGTCCTACTGACCCTGACTTGCTCTGATCAGGCTTTAAGGAAGCTGAGGATTACATTAGCTTTGTTTGTTTGCTGGAAGGCGAGAATGCACAGACCTTGTTCTTGGAGAGAAGCAGACAAGGGCATCTTCCAGAGCTATCTGTCAAACAGACAGGAAAGCAGCTTCTCTCCCCTACCAATAGAATATAGATTTTTCCACCATGCTCAAGCAACGCATTACATTAGAGTCTACATTTTGTACATTATTCAAAAGTATCTAACACAACGGTGTACTCATGCTGTATTGTATTATTCTTCCATGGAACTGAGAGAGTTTCAATTTTGAAGCATCATGCCTCACCTTAGTGAGGGTAAACATTCAGCTGTAAACTTCCCAGCGCTCTGTTTTTACTCGTTTTATTAACTCCATAATAGTATTCAAACGTAATTATTACTTCTGATGCAGTAAGGAAAGGGAATTATAATTTTAATTTTACTCATACCTTTACATGTAATCAAACAGGCTCAACTAGCAGCCCTGATAGACAGTAGAGGCAACTGTAGGATCCTGTTGAGGTGCACAAAGGCCCAAGGAAATAAAATAATTGTAAAAAAATATATTTAAAAAAACATCACAATGATTTTGTGGATTCAGATTTAAGCGGCCACAATGTTTTCTATGGATTAAGGCCGATACAGTACATCTGCTTTGGTCCTCGTGATGCAAATATCGTCATCTGTTCCTACTTAGAGACGAACTTACCCTTCTTGATTCCCAGTTACACAGCAATTAGGGCAGGGACATGTGGACACTTGTCAAAGTTTGATATAATATGAACTGTTAAGTTAAGAAGGCTACAGAGTTACGCTGCTATCACCACAGTTCCAACCGTTGCTACGCAGTTTAATCTAATAAAGCGACTAAAAGACACAGTCTTAGCGGAAGTATTTTAGTACAGTATTTTCTGTCAAATTCTTAATTAATTTACTAAGTAGCTGTGTAATAAGCGAGATAATGTGCAGCGAGCCCGTCATTATTGCGACGTGAACCCCGACAGGGTGCAGAGGGGTCTTGAATCACCCTGATTATACATAAGATAATATACATTATTCTGAAATGGGTCTCTCTGCATAGTGAGTCCTTCTACTTCTGCCAATTTTATACTTGAGTAAGATGCAGGACTTTTGCTTGTAACAGAGTACTTGTACACCGACTCACACTGTAGCAGGAGCGCTATCTGTTGCGTGAACAAGAGGCCTTGTGAAATGTTCTTTCAGACTGTAGCCCAACAGAAGTTGAGCGGCTTCCATCCACAGTCTCTAAGTGTGTATTACAGGCATGTTTGAAATGCATCAGAGCTCCCCATCCATCTGAGTTTTAAGGTGTCTCCATGGTGATGATTGACGACAGTAAAAGGCCGCTCTGGAGAGAGGCCCCGGGTGAACAGATGAGATCACAAATCTCATCTCTTTCTCTGTCTCATTCACTCTCTCATCTCTCCCTCTCGCTTCCTCTCTACAACATACACAAACACCGGTGCAACACACACAAACTTTTTTATCACTTTTTCCCCCCTGTCAACTTCATGGTGGCAGTAAAAAAAAAAAGTTCAAGGTAAAAATAAAAAGTCCCAGACAGAGTTTGAGCGAGTCTTCACGGCTTCTGGAAAGATTTGAATTGCGACTCTGTAGGATGAATTACGAGTCTGGACATCTTTAAATGGACGGGCAGAGTGTACTTCCAAGATACAACAAGCTTAGTTTTACTCTTTCTCAGTTGGAATAACCGTAAAAGGACCTTTTATATAATATAATCAGTATTCTTTCCCTGAGAGCTGGACATAGTCAACAAGTACGGAGTGATTTGGTTTTCCTCAACCGTGAAATCAGATGTTAATGTGGGCTTTCATGGCAAGGTGAACCAGGAATCAGTCCAATAATAGTTGGTTTAGCTGTTGGGTGTGAAAGTCTGGGGAGACATACGCATTAAGAGACAGAGAAATTGCCACAGGCTGGATTCAAGGCCATTTTCACCATCAACTTCTATGAATTTCAATGATTTAGCATTTCTAAAACATTTCAAAATCTTGGCACCCACCCATGGCCAGAAGCTATGAAGAACCTTGATTCCACCACAGTATCATGTCCCTCTGTCATGTCATTTCATTAGTGTAATGACCCATCGATTTAGCATTTATGCAATGAATTGTATTGAGGCTGGCTGTGGGCCAAGTCAATCACAGGCAGGGCCGGCTGTGCATCTTGGCAGAAGAAGGCGATTAAAATGACTTGGAAGAGCACAGAGCTTTTCTGTTTCTCCACCCTGACGCACAGGATGCAGCCTGCTCGCAGCACACCTCACTGGGTTTCCCCCAGTCTTACCTTGTGGCCCTCGGGGCTGGGAGGAGGCATGTGGGTGCGCTTCAACCAGGTTTGGCACATTTCAGGTATGTGGCGGAGATAAGGGGATGGGTTAGGGCGGGAGCAACAGATGTAATTGGAAACATTGGTGAGGGCCGGTATGTGTTTGAAGTCCTGTTTAAACTCAATGTGAGTTTGCTCTTGTTGAAGTAGATTTGGTTGTCTTTCAACAGTCAGTCCTTCCCACAGAGGGTCATCTGTGGACAACAACAAGATAATATGCCCACAACGACCAAATTCCCTTTTGTTCCCTCCCTAAACATTCACAGCTTGGTCTCTGTTGCAAATTTGATACTTTTATTTAGCAAGCCTAACGGATTTGCTTATGAATGTGTGCATGTTTCTGTGTGTTTGCTCTTCAAACACAGACTGTTAACCATCTGATCTGCAGCATTTCGAAAGAATGGAGTAATGCATTACTGAGTAATGGGTTACAGTAATTTGATTCCTTTTTTTTCCAGTAACGGGTGTCTTATTTACACACAGTTACTAATCCAAGTAACTATCTCTTTGATATTTCAGGGGGTTCAGCTTCAGGTCTGCATGTGACCACCACTGCGGCTAAGCTAGCTGGTGATGGTCATTTAATACCTCCAAACCAAAAGGATGGCTGCTTGGTAAACCACAATGTCTCAAGTTCTTGTCCTGCGATCTCTGGGTGGCTGCCTTGCAGTTTTTGGAAAGCACCTTTGATGGAGCTTAAGTGATCACAGAAAGCTGTTAATTCTGCCAAAAATGAATTAGTAAAGTGATGTAGTAGTAGAGGTGTGAACATTTCTCAACTCAATTCTGCATTGATGCAGTGACAGAACATTATTGGGACATAATAATAATTTACTGTCGCACTTGTTTCTCTCCACAGTCCACTAACTTGTTGCTCTTGCGACCAGTATTGGCTGAAATTTAACCGTGGCGTTGCTCTGTCGGGAGATAGTAAGAGTAGAAGAGCTATGAGTAAATAAATGTCCACTAGCTCCTATGTTAATTCATGCAGTGTAAAATGCCATAAGTATTCAGGAGCAGTGTTTATGTTCTGAGGTGAGTCTACTGGTATTGGAAAGATGCAGCCTTTATACTATGGACTGTTTTTGAAGGCACTTTCCTAAATGAAAAGGGAGTTCAGATGTATCTGACAGCTTGTATTAATTAATAAAAACTGTAGCGAAAAAAAAAAAGGTTGAGGATGAGATACATACATACATACATACATAGATACATCGATCGATGCATCGAGAATCGTTGTTGACGTTGTTGTTTCATTCGAATTGTTGACAGGTGAATCGTAATCCAATCGATTCATGAGGCCAGTGAAGATTCACGCCTCTATGAATAATTGATCTCATCCATCCCTTCCCTTCCTGCGATGGTCATTAGAAATATTTTGGGTTAACAAAGACATTAGTGAATATGTGAAATATCGATTCCAAACCCTTTAACTAACGTTTGACCTTTCCAGCAACACGTTGTATGTCACTACGTCAGATAACAACGGCAGGTAACCACAGATATGCCTGTTTCAGTGCTGCTGCAACAAGGCTCCTCAAAGAATGCTGTTTGTCCCCATTCATCTCACACACTGCTCCCACTTTAACATATTGGCATTTCTGAGGTGCTCGGCGGTAATTGTCAGCCACATGGCGGCTCCTCGTTTGTTTCACTGACATTTTGCCTTTGGTTGATTGTGTATTTAACAGGGGAAGGAAAGCAAAATTAATTGGAGAGAGGCCCTAATCCGTCTGCTTGAAATGTCACCCCTGTATTGTGATGCCGACACAGACACGATGGCACACAAGAGGCAGCGACAGGGAGAAATGCAGAGAAAGGGAGCAGGGAAATAAATAATAAAACAGAAAATAGAAAGGAAAAGAGCAGGATAGATGACTGATCCATCATTCTCAGAAATCAATGGTGCTCAAAGACTCCATACATGTCCCTGTCGGTTTTAACCTCAACATTGCTTCAAAGATTGAAAATAACCTAACATTCATTTTGTGGGCTCTTTTGTTGCGTCTCTGAGCTCTGATGATGAAAGATATCTGTTGGTCTGTAATACTCCATGTCTAGAGTAGTGTTGAAGTTTGAATGCGAGGCATAACTGAGAATGTACAAGATGATCAAAGCATTATCATCCAGCACTCTGGAGTTCCTAGTCAGGCTCTATCCACCGGGCCGTTTTGGAAATGTCACCGCTAACCCTGGGGAGCCCCTAAAGAATATTGACAGCCGAGACCGACCTAGAAAGACATTTTTTTTTACATTTCGGCACTCGCTTTCCTGCTTGCTTATCTGTGACAAGATTATACAATTCTGCCAGCCGTCGACAGAAAAGGGTAAGCAAAGCTGCCCTACAAAGCCAAAAATGTAGCCAAGACACAAGTACTTTTTGAGTTAAACCCAGAAGTTTTTTTGAGCATTTGCTTTACCATATACATTTTTTTTTATTATTATGCTATACAAATGATATAATCATCTTAGGTGCTAGTTTGCACCTGGTAATAGTTGCAGGTAATATGTCAAATCAACCAAACCAAACTACTATGGCAGTGTGTTGATTACAGCTACCGTGTGAGCTTCTTCTTAATAACATCCTCACTTACCTTAATGGTTGGCGAGTGAAAAACCTCATTTGTGTGACAGAAACAGGAAATATTAGTCTCGCTTTAATTGTGGCCATCCGGACTAGTGAGTCGTGCTAACTTTGCACTCGCAACCACCTTCATTGTAGAGATTCGCGGAAACACGACTCTGTGTAAACAATGTATACCGATGCAAGCAAGCACGAGCCTTCTGATGCCTGTGGGTCCAAACAAAGGTAAACGCAGAAATTCCCCCCAGGTGTGATGAAACTGCAGTATGTGATGGTGTTGTTGCACCTGAACAATGCATCTTCACGTTCAAAGGGAGATCCTGGGGAATTTTTACTTTTTCTTTTTTTTTCTTAGGGTCAAACAAAGATCCCTTTTCCCTGCCTCTGAAATATAAAGAAACTTTCCTAACAACCTACAGTTGCTCATTCTTTTCCAGGAAGGCAGATGCTAACACACACTTGCATGTGCTTTTAAGATCTCTGTACTGATTTAAGCAGCATGTCGAATTCCTTTCAAGTTTCTATGCACACGATCTCTCTTCCCATCATATACTGTACTTCCCACAATGGCTCGGCCTCTGCTGTCCACCCACGCACCATCTCCCTGGACAACCGGCGAGACACCTACTTTTATAAAAGCCTCGACACCTTTGACCCACTGCTGTCGCTCATATGAAGGGAGAACAAATGTCTCCTATAAATTAGGTCGGTCCTGATTTTCATGCACTTTCATGCAGTGTATGAGGGACACACAAAGAGGCAGCAATACTATTATTGTCTTGTGAAATCACATTGACATTTTCTGTAATACATTCTTTGTCGCTTTCTTATTGTGTGTGCACTGAGCAACTTTCTCCAAATGACCTCAGACGAGGACGTTGACAGCAAAGGATGTCATATAGTTACATCATGCTTGTCAAAGGCTTTTAATTACTTGCAGGTCTCTATCATTAGTGGCAATAAATTAAAAACACTTTGTCCTTGTTGTTATTGTAAGCTTTATTTAAAGTTTTTCATTAGTTCAGATGTGTCACAGTTTCCCCCCCTACCATCTGCTCATCTTAGAGAATGTTGGGGTCACACTGTAGTAGATGTTCCTCCGCTCATCGTCAAGCTCACTTCATACTCGTAATACTTTATTACTTATTCATTCATCATATTAGTTATTTTATATTATTATAGCCATAAATATAAACCTCTAACTTTTTGATCCATCAGAAATGATCAGTCAGACATGCAGATCAAAGTTGCGTTCATCTATCCATACATCCATCCATTCATTCCTTCATTCATTCATAATGATTGTCTATCTAGGTTGTTTTATACACAGAGAGTGAATTTGTTTAAGGTAAATAAATAAATTGTGGATAGAGAATTGAAAAGACATTTTGCCGATGAAATGAACCTAAAGTGAAAATTTTTCATCTCAGATTAGAAGAAAAAGACGTGGCATGACTCTCATGAAGGCTGATGGGGTTTGCTGAGAAGTCTGGAAAAGCTGATCCTGATGTCCAAGATGAGCTCCTGGAATAAAAGAAAAAGAAATGTGTTTTCCTTTTGTTCCACTACAGAGTAACTAATGATATATATATATATATATATATATATATATATATATTTATCTGTTTGATTCTGCGGTTCAGACTTACATACGAACATGCGGATGCACATTCCGCACATGGCGACGACGCTGGAGATCTGAAGTGCCCTGCCGCACTCTGCGCTCATCAGACAGTCCTTTGTCTTGAGGCAGCACGTGGGACAGCTTTTCCCTGAGCTCTCCCTTTCCTCGTGTTTCCGAGGCTGAGTTTGCCTCGTGTCCTCATCCTCATATTTCTCATCCCACTGCTCACTCTCACCTTTTCCCATGATGCTTGGGTTGTTTTGTTTTTTTTTTGTTGTTTTTTTACAAAAGGCAAGTGGAGTATAATGGCTCGAGGATAGATGAATCAGATCTGTGAAAACAATGCAATATCGTATGTGTGCCACAGCTTCAAAAAAACTGAATTCTCACAGGGAATAATATAAACCATATTATGTGTTGACTCCCACACTGTCAGGCTTCACAATACAGGCTTTGTTAACAATAACAACATCCAGTGTCCAAAATGTCATAATGCCAAGATTTTTGTTTTGTTTGTTGAGACTTGGCAGCTCTGGCTGTATCAGTGAATGCTATGTGTCGACCTTTTGTTTTGTTTTCACCTCCATCTTAATACATACTGGATTTAGGAATATTTGCAACTACTCAGGTAACATTCCTGCTTCAAACACTTCCTTAAAACGTAGAGGAATAATGGAACATAGTTACACACAATATTACTCTATTAGGCAGGTAATATCTACATATATATATATATATATATATATATATATGTGGATTACTCCTTTAAAAAAAAACAAAGAGCAGAACATATGAAATGCACAACTTTTCAGTTTCATTAAAGAGAAATCATCTCCCACAAGTGTGAAACATTAACACTGCGGCCTAAACTTAAGTCCCTTTATGAACACCTTATTGAGTGAAGTCACATTGATTTGACAGATTAACAATTCTTCCACACTGATGATCATTTCTTGGGCCAGGAGTTGAGGCCCCCTGTTTTAACTGTCGGATACAATTGCTCCCCACAGACATTATCAGATATTAAGTGATAACCCTGATGGTGAAATAACGTCTTATCTGTGCCATCCGTTGGCTCCCCATTTATTACCACTGACAGCAAATTAGATTGCTGGCATCTGGAGGGTATACCGGCTTTTTGAGTGCACCTTTCCATCTCATTCTGCTTTCAAAACTCCATTGGTTTTCAATCATAAGTAATGAAATTCCATCAGCCTCGTCGGCCATGAAAGCGACTTGGAAAGGAAGTGAGAGACGGCCATTAAGAGTAGAGAAAACGAGCCTTACCCTTTGCTTTCAGAGTCGCCTTTCTTGTCGGTTTGAATCTTTCCTTTTTTGTAGAGCAGACTTTTCTTAGAGGAGAGTAGTGAACACACACTTTCACCCTTACAGACAATCGCAGGCTGTTATGAAGAACAGGGTGTCAGCCTCAACTCACATGAACAGAACAGGTGTGTCTGCAGGTTTAACAGGTTTGACCGGCCTGCCTCGAATGATTTTGTTTACAGCAACAAGCCATTTCTTCTTAAAGGTGCAATAAGTAATGCAAGTGTGAATGAAAGTTTGGCCCCACCAAAATAAAACTCAATCAATTTTAAATTCCAGTCTCTCCTTAAACACCAGACGGCAACTCAATGTTATAAATATTTTCTAATGCTATCATTATTGCTTGAAAACACAGCAGTAAAACCCTCATATTTTCAATTATGATAATTTCAGAAACATGTTTGTTAATTTTGAATCTATAAATGAAGGTTTTAATAATGTCCTAACATTTGTGTGGTCAAACATATCATTTGTCTTAAGATAGATGGACAGACATGACTGATGTATGAAGTGAAATTTCATAATTTTATTTGCATAATTCCTTCAATTAATTGATCTCCACACTCAGTAATATTGTCTTTTAATAGCCAATAACTCTTTCTCCTCAGCTGCGTGACAGAATATGTTCACAAGTGTGATTCTTCAGTGTTGCCGAGGAAATGCAATCAAGCTTTAATAAATAATTACACAGGATAATTAATTGATTAGACCACACATTTCATTTCATGAGGAACAATGATGAATTTAGGAAAAGCAATTTATGGAAGCAATTAAAGCACAAACATTTGGAATATATTCAAAGTATTTCATTCCATTTTGAAACTGAATAAGTTGCTGAAGCATTCATCATCTATGAATGTAGCAATATAAAATGCACAGCAATTCATTAATTTTGTCTCAACAAAACATGTGAATTGGTGAAGAGAGGAAAACATAGGTGTGTGTGTGTGTGTGTGTGTGTGTGTGTTGCAGTATTGTTCAGTGTCTGTTTTATAGTTTGTTGATTGGATTACATTCAAAGTGGCAGAAACGAGAAAACCACCCGCACCACTTTGCTTCGTCCTCACAGCTGCCAGGAGGATGTTTCTCTGAGTGTATATCTGTCAGCAGCCCCGGGAAACTGCGTAGCTTCAGTTAGCAGTTAGCTGGAGTTCAGCCACAGCAAGTCTTCAGGGGAACTGAAGACTATGTTGCTGCCGTTACCCAGGTTCAGCAGCCCGCTGTGACTGCTGGGGCTGGGGCTTGTTCTGGCTGAGCTCAAGTCTCTTAGGCCGCTGACGGAGGCTCTGCCGAGTGCCGGCTCTGCCGACCTCTCTCCTCCCCCAGCGGGCTGCTCTCCTGGCTGCACCGCCACAGGGAAATCAAGACGAATATGCGGGTCGTTTTCTAGTTTCTGCCACTTTGGATTTAGTCCAATAAACAAACTAACGTAACCTTACACAGACTACAGCCCCGGTTAACATCAGTGCCCCAGTAAACACATAATGGATCAGCCGCAAGTGAAGATTATAAGACAGCAGCGTTTTTGACCAGTTTGGTCGAAATTTGGTATTCTTGCCCACTGACTGACTCACAGTAATCAGAATTTATTTCGTAATTATTATTATTACCATCGTTTTCAGTAAACCACTTTTACAAGCCAGATAAAAAAACAATCAAGTTTCTCCTCCACTTTTAAAGTAACCTTAATTGAGCAATTTCTCATCTAATACCTACAACTATGGGGCTTGCTGCTTGCGCCACATCATTGTAGGAGCCATTAAAGTTATCTTCTAAACATTTCAAGGCTAATGCACATTCAACTTTGTGGCTAGTTAGCTGCACAGGCTAGTGGCTGCCATAAGTAATGCCCATGGAGGAGTCACATGCCATCAGACTCAGAGAAATATAAGCATTTATTTGGAGTTGTGTTTCTGTCCATCCAACAAATGTTAGCCCAATATTCACTTCATAAATATGACTCAGTAGGTGCTACATGTTCCACTTTCTTCACCAACTATACACTAAGTGTGGCTGTTGGCTGTTAAAGCATAAAGTGGATTTATCAGAACTTTTTCACTGAAAACAGCTTCCTGCTTAAATCAAGGTTGATTAAAATGATGAGCGTGAACAAAAACAGTCAAGCTGTGGGCCATAAAACCAAAACAATGAGCTGAAACAGTCAATAGTACTAAGAGGAACTCAAAGCTCTACAGACAGCTACTACGTACGTGTGATTTCTGAAAAGAAATCTACTGTGTGTTACGGAGTGTTCAAGGAGACAGTAATTCACATGGACAGCCAGGGTTCAAGCAGCTGTGAAGTGTCTTTAAGCAAGACACTGCTGGGTTTCTAGTGATGGAAACAAAGGGTGGGGGACAACAGCATGACACATGCAGGATGCTATTTTGTTGAGAAAGCAAAAACACTAGGGCCTACACATGTTCATCACAATACGTTCAAATTGCATAGAAGCAAATCTTAAAATCCATTTCAGTCCTGTGCAGAAACACAACATGCATGTTTCAGTGCTGCTTCTAGCATTACCAAGTGTTAGTGTTAGTGCCTCTGTCACAAAGACGACCATCGCTTTCCATTTTTCTCATTTCCCCCCAAAACAAACGCGCAACTGCGGCGTTGGTAACATGTTTTCTCTCTGTTGACTTGCAACTTGATCGATCTACTTGTTCATATATTGTTAGCAAATGGCTACCGCTAGCAGCCTGGCTAAAGTTACTGTCCAAAGCAAGAAACAACCATAACAATCCCAAAGAACTATAAACCCTGATCTCAGTGCAATGATAAAGGCAGAGTAAAACTCTAATAAACAATAATTAATAAGTTGGCAGGTTTGTTACTTCTTGATCTAACGCTAGCTTAGTAGAAAGAAAAAAATTTTCTATTACTTTTGCTCTTCACGTTCTTTGCCTCCTCCGTCATCAGGGCTCTTTTCCCCAGGTAAAGTTTGCACAGTTACTTACAATTACTAGGGTTGTTCAGCTACCTGGAGATAGCTACTGTAAGCTATTTTGTTGAGTTGGCTCCCAAATGTTCTCTGGTAAGCAGTAAGCCCTTATTTGCAGACCATTTGCGACCTGGAGGCAGACAGAACTGCATAGTGAAAGCGAGGCTTATAGGGAACCAATCTTCACGCCGATGATGACAAGATTCTATAGCCATTACATTGTGGAATTAACATTTTCTTTACAATGATAAGTTCAAGCAAATAGGTTGTCTATTGTCACTTTAACACCTATATATTGGGGGGATATATTGCTTACTTCAGCCAAAAGAAAATTGGAAATCAGAAGCATTATTTGAATATAATTTCAACAGGTGGTTTAATGGTTACAATATGAAGCAAATCTATAGAAACTCAACTATAGTCTGGGTAGCCCATGTCTATCCATACCACTTGTTGTATAATCATAGCTGTGTGGCAGCAAGAAACCATATGGCATTTGCATTTTCACTCCCTCCATTTTTTTTTCTTTTGTCTGTTCAATTGCTCTATTACCCAAGCAGGCAATATCTTTCAATATCTGGCAGAAACATGACAAGCAGTCCATCTAATCGGAGCACGAGCCCGCGCAGCCACCACTCTCCCAGGATGCACTCTGTCAGCTGTTATTGTACACAGCCACTCGTACTGGTTTTTTTTACTATTTTTAGGGCTGTAGGAGAGGTTACATCTACAGCAAGTCCTGGAAGGAAAATGTTGAGCTATGATTTTAAAGAAGTAGATGAAGGAAGAGTATGCTACCCTTGACAGTGTATTATTCTGGCTGATGGTGCATCTGTCACCTTCATTCTTTGTACAACGAAAACCGCATCAGATGACAGAAAACTCCGCCTTTATATCTGGTTTGCAGTCCTCCAAAAAAAAATCTCAACTTTACAAAAGTGTGACTGGTTTTCAGCTTTACTGTCAAAATGTCAGAATTGAATGTCGGCTTCTGCTATGCTGTTATGCTTAGTGAGATTGAACAGTGCTCGCATCCAGGAAGACCCGAATATCTTTCTGCTCTGCTGGTGGTTTGCTCATGTAACGCCATTCTAACTGCTTTCAAGCGAACATGTCAAAAAGTCTGCCTCAGGTCTGTTTTCCCCTTTCCCCTGCTCCCTGCAGCCACATTCTCACCTTCCCTCTGCATTGCCGTTCTCAAAACATCCACTAGATGCCCTCAGACTTTCCCACCTTTTCTAGTCATCGGACCCTCACTTACGCCTGCTCACCCGTTTCCACTTTCGCTCATCAGCCCTGCAGGACTGGTCCATTCTCATTTGTTTCCTGCTGGATAGTCAATGTTGCTTCTCGTCTCGCTTTCCAGCCATTTGAACCTGAACCCTTTAACCTAAAATATTCTGCCTGACTGTTTTTATGGGAAGTTAATTGATAATAAAATGCCGCTTAATTTATGTGAAGATTTTGCTCATTATACTCTAGGTTTATTGTTTTGTTTTTAAAAATGACCTTTCCCACGTTAGAAATCTGAGGAGCAGATCAGTTTTCGACAGATTGTATGTCCCCTTCCACCTTAAACTTTAGAGTTGCTAGAGGACATTTGACAGTAAACAAAGTCATTTTGCAATGTTAACGGATCAAAAAGTGCTTACAGTAATAGAATGTGAAGAAAAAGTGTGAAGAAAGGACATACGCACTGCTGATTATGCACCAGAGACCTTTAAAGGTTACAAACGATTGAGATCATTTGCACTGGAAATTAATAGAAACATTTGTATTGTTTCCTTTTTATCGGATTTTAATGCACTTTTAATAATCAACACATCAGCCAATTTCCCTTTTAAAGATTTTTAAGCACTTGCGCTGTGGAACAGAACACGTTTGTTTGTTCGGGAGGAATTTTTCGTTCATTTCTACGGAAGTTGAACCAGATATTGCACTGTAAGTCACCTCAGACAAAAGGCCCTGCCAAATGTTATGTAAATGTATTGTAATGTAAAATATAAAGTCTAGATCACTCAGCCAGCCCACGTGGAATATATTAATATGTAAAAGTCGCTGACAATAATATCTTCCCCTCTACAGGAACACAGTCTACATAAAGTTTAGTTCAGTCAGCAAACCCACGTGGAATTAATTATTATGTGAATGTAGACTATGTAAAGCTAGACTCTGACTTCATCACTTTTCATATTGGAAACACCATTTAAAGCACAGCAGCGAGGGATAGTGACGATAATAACTTCCCCTCGAGGGGAACGTAGACTTCTACAGGTGGATTCGTCAACAAGTCCTCCAAATTAAACGACAAAGTACGTCGCCTCGTAACTGCCCTGTTTGACACGGTCAGTAGAATCGTTTTTGAATCGGACGCCCCTATGATTTGTCTGTGCCTTTTTAAAACCGTTACAAACTACCATTACTGTGGTGGATAGTGAGGCTTTTTAAATACTACAGTATACGAACAGCAGGATCAGTGTGAGCAGAGCAGTGACGCCTTAAATACAGAGCCATAATGAAAAAGGTGTTTTGGTAAATGTTTTATGATATTAATAGTTGGTTTAACATTATTAAATTAGTCAAAATCTTTGTTTATCTCTACAAAAGTTAGGTGTATTTTTCACTATGTTCAAGGCGATGACAGTTCATTTCACAGTATTGATACTTATACATGACCTGATTGCACTCTGTTTCTTTAAATTGAGCTTTGCAATAAGTGGAGAGAGAGAAAAAATCTGTACATGTACAATATAAAGCAATTAAGTGTGAGTCTCAAGTGTTCATTGTCAGTTTATTGTCATGCTAGAAACGATTCAGCAGAGAGCCACCATAACTCCTGAGCTACTTCAGAAGCTCAACTCAATTTAAAATGGTTATTTTCTCAGGTTATTGCCTTTTCTGCGTCAAAATGTATTTTATCTCATTCCACTGCTGTTCCTTGTGTTTTTATTAAACTGAAAATGATGGATAAATTAAACAGAGGGAAGATTCACAGCTATTAACTTTTCATGTTGGGAATTTGGCCTTGGGAGGACTCGTCTCTAGTGCTTCTGCTAGTTTCATCTACCCATCAGTACTATTCTCCATCTGACAAAATACTCTTTCATCATGGTGACATTCTTGCCTCTCTTTTACTTTGCTTGCC
Organism: Bovichtus variegatus; assembly: GCA_943593645.1. Classification (NCBI taxonomy): domain Eukaryota; kingdom Metazoa; phylum Chordata; class Actinopteri; order Perciformes; family Bovichtidae; genus Bovichtus; species Bovichtus variegatus. The sequence continues at coordinate 9,002,252 of CALSCE010000091.1, read as the reverse complement.
ATCTCTCCGCTGAAACGTTCATCTCTTCCATTGCTCTTGTACAATTCGTACACATTAGCCAACCATATTTTGTATTCTACACTTGCGCTGTAAGTATGTTATTATTGTTTACACACAGGAGTTATCTCACAGGGTACACGTACAGATTCTGTGTTGCATCTGAACAGTGCAGCCGCTTCAATGGCTGTCAAACATGCAGATGTGACCTTGATCATCCCCGAGGGGAAGAGGTGCTCATAAATCCAGCTATTATGCCTTGTCGACTCTATTAATTCTACTGCAACACAGATGTGAAATACAACCTAGACATTTGTCGAGATATGACAGGTAATCATGATATCACACAACAGGTGACACGTAATGTTAAAACAGAGCTGTGGTGCTAGTTGTTAGATTTGCATGCTAAGCGAGCCATAATAAGATATTGAAGATAATTACATTATGGAAACATTATTGCGGTAACACTTAATATTATTTCGCCTATTAACCATGAAATAGTTTCTTTTTAGCATGCATGTTAATAGCTTATTGGCTCTTTATTAGTCATTATAAAACACTTAGTAATGCCTTATTCTTCATGCCCATATTCTTCCCTCAATAACCTCAAAATTGCTGCTTATTGAGTAAGTAAGGAAGTTGTTGTTCATGAATTACAATTCTTATATGCTTTACTCAGAATGGGCCTCATAAGGTGGTAGTATCACACAAATAATTATTCTCCCTTAATAACACTTAATAAATATGGTCTATTCTTATGTAAAAAAACTAAAACTACAAAAGTAAATAGTGTCCAAATAACTCAAAATGAAGTTATTCTAAGGTGAGGTCTGACTCTTAACTAATTCACTAGTAGTTTTAAATGACATCTTTTATTTTTCTGCAATTCTATTTTAGTGAAGTTGTGTTAGTACAGTCAGCATGATTGCCAATTTTTTAATAGTTTTTAGTGTATGGCATGATTATAGTCACTCTTTTTGTGAACCCTGGCCGCTGCTATAAGGACTCAGCCTCAGCACATGGGCTGCCTGCTCTGTCTGGTGAGCTCCAGGGGCTCACAAAATACATTTTGAGCGTTGGTTACAGATTGTTTTTCGACATTGGTTTGGAAATAAGTAAGCGATCGTGTTCTTGTCCTTGTGCATCAGCTAATACAAGAAAGTAACAACCTGACCAGGAAGCACATGCTCAGCTGAAAATCACAGCCCGAGGTTAGAAGGGAATTTGACCACATATGAAACGCACCATTTAGCCCGTGTTTGCCATTCCTCCCTCCACTCAGCATGAAGATAATTGGATATAAAACATCAGTGAGAAGTCATAGCTCTCCTCCCTCTACCCCTGCATGGCCTCCAAATCACACAATAAAACACCACTAAACCTCATCAATGGCGCTTTAAATGTGGTGGACAGAGGGAGATGGTTCAGTAGTCCGTCTTATAATTCATGTGCATGAAATTCTCATTGACCTCAACCCCTCCTACTTTCTTTATGTTTCCTTCTGTATGTGTCAAATCTCAGCTTTCACATTGTTTCTCTGTTTTACTGTTCTTATATATGATTGAATTAAATGGCTGGATGACTTCAGACAGACATTTGCAATAACATATTGAAAAACTCTACACCTCACCAAAGGGACAACCCAGGTTGCAAATACTTTGATAGCACTCTTTTCTCCCTGATGAATGTCTAAAGATTATAGAGCAGAGGCCGCAATGACTTAACAATCGAGTTCTCTCTATGTTTTCTCTTTAGGGTGTCTCAAAAGGATAATTATTACGGACTTACTTGCTTCTTAGGGTAAAGCATTTGTATTATGAAGGAAATGAAGGAGGAGCGCTGCAGCGTGTGTTTGAGAGAGAGTGACGGAGAAAGGAGAAGAGATGGTGCTGTGAAGGCAACAGGCCCTTCCTACATCCAGGCCACGGTCAAACCATACACCCCAGCTCGCCCACTTCTCTCTGCATCAGCCAAACAGCTCGCTATTCCTTCACTGCGAGTGGGACCCAGATCCCCCTTAAATAAAACCTGCGTGTTTGCTATCCTGGCTCCAAAATGGTGGAATGAGCTCCCCATTGATGTCAGGTCAGCAGAATGTCTTCACATCTTCTGTCCCAGACTGAAAACCCATCTGTTCCAACAGCACCTTGGCCAATAATAAAATGAAAATAAATTCTGTATGTAGCACTTAAAATGGCTTGGCCTTTTTGAAGCTAATGTACTTGCATGATTCCTGCTGTTGTAACTTTGGACAAAATGTACAAACATTGGACAATGTTTCTGTAAGGTATTAATACCAATAATTTGAATGTAAACGTTATGAATGAAGCTTTGATCTCTTCGGTACAGCTCTATACGCGTGATAGGGATTTTATTAATGACCTTACAGAGAGACGGAGACTCTATATTGGTAGCATCGCCTCCACCACGTAACAAGCTACAAGCTTGTTCATTTCTCTCGGAGAGACAGTCGAACTAAAAGCTGGCCGCTGCTGTTTCTGAGCCGACGTCTTTCTCCTCCACGATGTGCATTCCACTGTGATATTCTTCTGTTTGAAAATTAAATTAAATTAATTGATTATTAAATGGAATTAGCACTTTACACGTTACAACAAAAAAGTAATCTGATTACCAGCAGATCCCCCAACACTGGTCGGGAACTGTCTGGAACTGCTCCGTAGACAGTGAATTTGGAAAGATGTAAGAGATGATGCTGAGAGCACCCAGGAGAATCTTCTGAGTATATGGGAACAGTTTCTGTTTCACACCTCGGAATACTGCAATTGAATGAAGCTGATTTGGATATAAAAAAAAAAAGAAAACAAACCATCAACCATCCATTTTCTATGGAGCAGCTCCAGACGTAACATTGATGACATCACACGTTTGAGACTTCCTTCTCTAGTTTCTGGCTTTGAGAGAGAGTAGCTCACGTTCACAAATATTGATTGAACTTCACGAGGCCATGGAAATAAAATAGTGGATTTCTTAGTTTAGGCGGTGTTCGCCTTTAACACCACCACCGTCACCAGCCTTAACTTCACGATACAGTAGCAACTGACTCAGGAGGACCCTACGGTGAGGGTGCGTCTAGTCAAAGCTGTGACCACTGTATCTCATACTCATCTCATATTCATAGGCTGATGATGGAGTCTACATACTGTAGCATTTCCCCAGTTTTTAGGACGGGATGAAACGTCAATCTCCAGGGATGAAAGGCCTTCCTTATTAGGTTATTGGGCTTTGCAGCCTTTACTGGAAAGGGAGAAAAGGTAGGTGGGGAAGTGTGCGAGTATGTGAGTGTGCAGCAGGTGTAAAAGCATGAAATACAGCGGCAGGTGAAGCATAAACCTGGCCACTCTGACTTTTTCTAATTTGGATTGGCAAGTCAACTGCTAGGATGGCAATATTTTATCATCAAGTCGTTTTCTGAGTATCCCGCTCTGAAGCAGAGTGGCTCTCCATCATGTTTGTCAGAGGGGACTTTATTGAAGAACACTGAGACCGGATTGGATGCTGGGCACACATTGATGTGTGTAGAAGGGGATGTGTGTGTGTTGGTATTGGTAGAGTGATTATATTGAATTTGCAGCCATCTGAGTTTCTTTGTCGCTAACAAGCCGTCCCCTCTGTCGATCCATTTCTTTAGCAAAGAGTTTGTATAGAACCGTCATGTAGTGATTGGGCTTAGGACACAATAAACTAGCATTATTCAATTTCCGTTGACAACGAAATGGCCACAGCAAAAGAGTGAAACATGTTTACCCTGAGACTTTGTCTCTGAAGGTCTAGGGATCACGTCCTTGCTCTCAACAGCATATTTCCCACATTATTATTGAGGAATAAAAAGCATTCACGATGCCATTCACATGCATGCAACTATATTATATTCTCTATGCCACTGCCTCGTGTTGTGCGGTAGTTAAAGAGTAAAAGATGTTTAACCATCATCAGTTCAAAAGTACACTACTTATAAACCCTTTGGATGAGTTTGTTTCTTTTTAACAGTATGTGCTCTTAATGAACAAGGTGAGCAATATCAGAACCCATTCATGAAAGTGGATAATGTTCCTTTTTTGGCATACTTGTCTCATGTACATTTGCTCACTCAGACATGTCAAAAGAACCAAGGGCACACTTTTCAAAATACACAGCTTTTTAAAACCATACAAACAACTTTCACATCCTGTTGTGGCGCTGAAAAAGTTTTATTTACTGTATATGCACTTAAATCTATTTCTAGGACGCATCCAAGACAGCTATACAGCACATCCAACAAAAACAGATATAATTAAATAATTTCTAATATTAACATTAATAATTATAATGATAATAATAATAATAATTAATAAATAAATAAAAGTAATAAATTCTTCAGGCCTACAGCTCAATAATCTAGAAAAAGCGACCAGACCTTCAAAAACAGCTCATTTTATCCTTTTAAGACCGCCTGTAATCTTTCATGGTGATGGGGTTTAAAATCTCTCTTGGTTGGAAGTCTTTGATCCAATTGTGCGGGATGCATATTCAAGCAATTTAAAAGGAGCTTGTCAAGAAGTTTGTAGCAAGATGCAGGCAGATGGCTTATATGTACTTAAAATTGTGGTGTTGAAAGGACATACTATACAAAACACAGCTTTTAAAATACCAAATAAAAACAAGTTTTAATTGCTGCATTTTGTGACAAACATGGTGGACTGTACTGGAATCATTTGGGTTTTGTGTCGGTCCTGAATGTGTTCAAGGACCTCTGACTGAAATATAGTGCTTATGAATCCCCAAGGTAATGGAAAAGATGCTCTGCTGACAGGCAGCAGAGACCCAGGGTCATGTTTTTCCTTGCACACATAAATCTTGGACTCCTCTTGCCCCCTGCCCGCCCTTCTCGTACATCTGTAGCCGGAGCCGTCTTTTGGCTATCTTGACTGATTGAGAGGCATGATTTATATCACCGCGCCAGGACTATAGTAACAGAAAATTCAATTAAATGGAGGAACATAAATAGAAGATAAATGAATAAGTGCCCTCACCTCTTTGCGTGGCTCTTTCCTACTGGCCTTTGTCAACATGAGAATACATTAAATGCATTTCTGTAAAAAGATTGTTTTCAACATACAGTAACACACAGTATGGTAATTATATCACAGTAATCTTTCCAACACAAATGCTGTTTATATAATTAGCCCATAGTAATCAGGTATTTTGCTAACTGTTCATTTGGATATATTTTAGATTACATTTTTATATTAGGCATTGATAGCCTATAGTTTATTTTCAGGCCTAAACATTTAGAAATACATTGAAACCACCACCAAGGTCTTTACTACTTACGTTATATTGTATTTGTAAAAAGGGAAATAGTGTTTTAGGCTAAAGCCTGAATATAATTTTAACTACTGTCAACTATATTTCATATACAGTAGGTACTGTGCTGTTTTATATACTCTTTCCTTTGTACAGTAATTTGAAAAGCGTGTGAAACGGTGTCGACAGTGTCTCTGAGCTTGCATTGGGAAACAGGAGATCTTTTTAAACTTGAAAAATATTGTGGCAAAACCGATAACATGCATACAATGGTTAACCTTCTGATGCATCACCGGGCCTCAGTGTCTGCAGCTGCACTGTATTTAGAAAAGCCCATTCAATTTAGTAGAAAGCAAAGCTGTCCCTTTCATTACTTTGTATTCATGTTATAAATGTCAATAAGTTAGAAATCTGCATGATCGCTTATACTGATCAGTTTGACCTGGACAGACGTGATCACTTTAAGAGGTTTCCACTGTAACAGATATGTACAGCGGTGGGTAATTGAGCTAAAAGGACGTATTGAGGTATTTGTTCATACACACGCGCATAAGACACTGCATCACTACACAGAGAAATGTACGTCCTTGAGAGGAAAACAGCTGAGATATAAACCGTAGCTGTCCTAAAGAACTGGACACATTCCTTCCTGTGTGTGGCAGGAGTCATTAGTTGTTCATAGTGTGGTGAGGAGGACAATAGCATCTCTCTCACTCTCCTCTTGGTTGCTAAAGTGACTTTTGAGATTCGATACTTAAACCTTGAAAGATCTGTTTCCCGCTCCGAATTTAGACCTGACCTTTCCAAGCAGCCGGCTCGACTACACCTCTACTCGTAAAAATAGGATAAACTTGGGGAAAGGAAGCAATCAGTCTCTTATGTGCTCAGGCAAAACAGCTGATTGTGAGCCAGCATGTGCGCTCTTACAGTATTGACATTGCTGCTTGTTTTACTGCTTAATTTGTCAGGCTGCTGAAGTATTTATAGACCTTCCCATCCAAATGCGCCACATGTAAATTAAGCTTCATCATAAATAATCCATTGGCAAAATATGCGGCACTATAATTGGAAGCAGGTACAAAATACTTGTTTCCTGCCTTCATAATTGTTCCAGGGAGTTTATTTTCTGTCCTGCAGCGTTGTGGTTGTTTTGCTTCCAGCGATGATCATTAATATATGACTCCCCATTTTTTTCAGATGCCCTTGCTCGACAAGGAGTTCTAAATCTGTGCAAGTGGTTAGGAGGACACTCATCTTAGCTTTGTGGGGCCAAGCCTGTCTACCAACTTAAGTAGGAACTAATTTATTCCCGGTGATAAAAAATACATAAAATAGAAGCAAGGAGTAGCCCAGGGCAAGGAACAGCAATAAGAGGTGTGAGCCTCAATGGCAATAATTCACAGTGATTTATATCTCGGTGACAGGAGGGAAAATGTTTCACCGGCATGTCAGTACAATGCATCCCCGTCATCATGAACCGAAAAGACGACCAACACATCAGAAAATGTTCATATTCATTTTTATTATTTCACTTTTCTTTCCCCACTCACACTCACAGGCACAATGATTGAACATGTATTTGTGTTAATAGTATATGCGTGTGTATGCAAAACAAAAAAACACAAGGTAATTGCCAGAGAATGTGTTGTACTCCCTGAAGTAAAGACAATATAGAAATCTGTAATCTTTATTTACTAATATATCATTCTCCCCCTCTATATAATGGAGTATGGTAAAACACATGGCTCATTTGCATGATTGGCAGTGCTCTTCATGCTCTGCAATTGAAAAATTGTCAGGTTGTGGGGTCACACCTGTCTTGGCTGAGAATGACAAAAATAATATATTCACAATAACATTCGTTACCGGGCTGGTCAACCGATACTCCACTGTGCTTTATAGTGATGAACCACGCACAGCACTTAAAGCTCTGCCAACACTCTTTATTCAAATTCTATATAATCCTCCTCTTCCTCTGTACAACATGTGGGAAGTTAGGCAACTGAGGATCAAAAAAGGCTACTATAGAATGATGCTTCCAACAATTTGCGTGAACAACTCTTGCTATGAAAATATATAACGTCTTCGCATATGTTTATTCCAAGTGCCGTTTTCATTGCGATATTTTCAGATTAAAATGCCCAAAGGTCGGCCCTTGCTAAACCCCAGCTGGCAGGCTCTTTGACTCCGTCGCTCCTTCTCTCACACACACATTAACACACGCAATTATGCAAAGAGAGACAGCAGAATGTACAAGTGTTGATGCTCATGCACACTCACGAACACAGCCAGACATGCCTGATGCAAAGGTGAGGAAATGAAGGCTGTCGCCATGTGCGGTGCAGATAAGAGCGCCGTTCCTTGCTTTACTCCCTCTGCTCCATATCCATAGCATCTGCTCTGCCCTCATTAATCAAGGGAGAGGTGGGCAGGGGGCTGCCACTTGAAATAAAGCTTGATCATCACATGGAGTGCTGCGGACCACATCCTGGCATTAGGCTAAACTGCTTTTGTCGCGTGTCTTACCCATCTTCCCTCAAGGATGCACTGCTTGTTAGTTTTCCTCATACGCTGTGTCACATAGCCAGCTCGACATGGGCCCAATGCCATCTGTTGGGGGACATCACCCTGCGACCTAGTGGAGAACATAAAGGTTGTTAACCCCCTGCCCTTATGTGACGTTTAACTCGGACTTGACAAAGTTGCCACCTCAAGGTACATTATCCCAAGAGGGTCTCTGACTTTCTACAAAACATGAGTGATGCTCAAGACACGCTGGTATATTCCCTCAGCAGTCTGGTGGGACCAGCAGACTGTGTGTCCTGCATTTTGCTGCTCATCATTTCAGAGGAGAATAAAATTTCCTTTGAGGCACTCTCTGCCATCTCACCATGTTGTGTGCTTGGTTGGCCGGAGGCTACAGAGGCTCATCACAGACTTGCTAGCGTAGACATATGTCACCAAAGACACAAGGACAGGCGTTTTGAAGCTCAAGGACACCATTAGGGGGTTCTCACTGCCAAAGCAAAACATTTCAGAGTGAAAATAGTAAAATGAGGTCTTTACTGTCCCCCCTGGAGGTTTAAAAAAATTAAAGTTTTATTGAGACGCGCAAAGACGGAATTTGAAAAGCTAAAATCCATTTTTGTGTTTTCGCGATCAATTGCAATGATATTGGTCTTACAGTTGTACGAACTTATGTAATACTCTAGTGAGAGTAAAAATGAATTTGATAATAGGAACTTGTTCATGGACATTTCTGTTTGTTGCAGCTCACTAACCAGGAAGTCGTAAGTGCCTTTGTTACGGGTACATTTAGTGCTTCTTAAACACAAGCTATTGTTAATTATAGGTATTAGATTTTATATTATGTATAGATATTAGATATATATTCAGTTTTTGTAACTTTTTTGGAAGCTTGGTCGGAGCGATGCATACCCTGGGGGATGGTACTGCCTGAAGTTTCTAATGTAGTTGTTTGTGTAAATTGATTGATTTTTTTTTGGATGTTATAGTTTGTTTGACTTCATAAACGTTCTAAATTGGATTAGGGAGGGATTACTGTAAAAATAACTAATTGTGGAAAACGGTGGTGATTGCTTTCTTGAAGTCAGGAAGTCTTTGAATTTGAAAATATTTTTAGGTCTCAGTAATATTTGCCGGTTGCATTTGCATTAACTATTTCCAGGAGCGACTGATCGCTAAATGGTTGTTGCGTAATATATTACTGTAGCCATTCTGCTGGCAAACTCTGGTCTAAGAAGCTGCTCTATGATGATATGAGAGTCGCCAACTCATCAGCTGAAACCTGTAAAATAAGCAGGTAATCATTTTGTTAAATGATCGGGTATAGAAATATGGAATGACATGTCAGAAATAAGTCTACCACTTCCATCTAACATCACTTTTTCATTTTGCATTTCCTTGAGTGAGAATGAGGTTATCTCTTTTGCTCATATTGATGTTCGTTTTCATCTGACACACATAATGAGCTTCTCTGGAGCCACTTTTTAGAAAAATTCCCCAGGTGAATAAATGCAAGCCAAAGCATACACATAACTCCTAAAGGTGTTTTAATCTTATGATCACCTTGACTTCATTTTCCAACTGTTTTAATGATGGCATTATAATTGAGGATCAGAGCTGCCAAACGACAGCTCTGTGCAGCTGCTGCATCCGTGTGAGTTGCAGGGAGCTTTAATGAGCACACAACATCATCTTCACTGTGGATCCATACCCCCACATATATACGTACAGAACCTTACCTGTAAAGACATCTGTCTGACCAACTTAATGAAAGCTCCACAGACGTTTATAGGGGCATGTCATTCCCAGCTCAGTGATAACTAAGAGCCTTGTCACAGTTTATAATGTATCATGTGCTGCAGATGCAGTGAGTATGTGTTACCTTTTGGGTCGTTTAGAGAGACTCATGACACCTCACTGAGACCCTCCATCATAGTACCTGAGAGGGCTGTCATAGGCATGACAGAATACAGCAAAGCCATTTGTATCCAATCATGACAGCAAATGACAAATGCCCATCACAGTGAAGCTACACGCTATTAAGTGTCGAAGGATAAGAGGCTCTGGAAGGATATGGGAGCTGCTAATGGGCAACAATGGAAGTAGCTTGATAGCAAATGACTGCTGCGCTGGAAGCCGCAGAGATTGTTGTCATACTAAAAATAATTATGTGTGTTTCAAAGTCCAAATAACATCTCGATGATGAAAGTGCATCTCACCATGTGCTATCATAATAAGCAGTAATTTCCACGGCGCCTGGCTTCAGTTCAATCTTTCGAGTGCCTCGGAAGGGCTAGTTCCGGGGGGTTTACACTACGACCTTCATAATCAGAGCTTCCTCATTGCCGCCTTGTCGACATAAACATCACGTTTTTTTTCTTTTTCTTTTTTCTTTGCTAATTCAGATTTCATTTTATTCATGAATAATAATAAGGTGTTAGGATTGGTTTAAAATGCTACTGTATAATACACATGCACTTTTCTAACTAAGGTTGAATGTTAGTAAACAAATATTTTATTATGTTATTTTTGTTTGTCTGTTAAGTGTGTAGGCCCTGTTCTCAAGTTAACTTATTCACATGACAATAAAAAAACTTTTATTTCATCCCAGAAATGCAGCACAAAGTGCTTTACAACCAGAGAAAATATACATAGATATCAAATTATTGTTTCAATGTACTTTAGCTTCTACCCAGTACCGTAAAGGTAAACAGCTTGGATACAGTACTTTTTTAGGCCAGAAATGATTTGTTTACTTCTAGCGTACTTTTTGTTTTCCCTCAAGAGCCCAAACAACCCAGTCCTACATATTGATCAGCAGATGCCTTTTGGGGCCCCGAGCAATTGTAGAGAATTGAGCACTGCCTTTTTAATGGAAATCAGGGGTGAAGCATGTATAATCTATACACATGCTTTGAATGATTTATTACCAATTATTTTGGTATGGAACCAATTTGTTTCATTAAATGCATTTGTTTATTTATTGAGCTGTTGGGACGAGGTTAAAAATTAATAAGCAAATAATTGCCAACAAAAGCAAGGTTTCATGCAAGCTGCTCAGTGAAATATTGCTTTGTAAAGTGATCCGGAGCGACCCCCCCCCCTCACACACACACACACACACACACAGACACACACACACACACCTAATATGCACAGCATAATTCCTCCTGCAGTTTTTATTAAAAAGCCCTTACATGGCTAATGGAGGATAACATAAATACTCCATAACTGATGCTCAATTCATCCAATGTGAAACTCAACATACAAAAAACACAGAATGTTTAATGAGAAATGTCCATGTGTTTTTTATTTTTTTATTTATTTTGTTTAAAAACTTTTCTAAACCCCCTGCACTACACAATAGCCTGTGTGTGTGTGTGTGCAATGTTTATTAGCTACTCCTTCAGTGTGTCTACATTTCTATTATTTTTCATACACATTCTATGTGTGTGGCATAAAGGGCCTACAGCTGTTTTTCATTTGCACATTTCTATATTGTTTAATAATAATACTGAATCGTGAAGCTTCTCCCACTTGACTAACGCAAATCTATTTAGTTTACGATATTAAAACAAGCCATACCAAACAAGATTTTGCTGTGCTGTGACTTGCAAATCTGGCACTAGTGTGGTTACAATTTGTATAAGCATTCAATGTCTTTTCTTTGTTTGCTGATCGCTTTATTGCCTTGTGAAAATATATATGTGATTTAAAAAACTAAATAATATAATGGCTAGTTCATTCCTTGAGATTTTTCTTCCTCATCATTAATTAAACGCTTCCTTCACCATTTCTAAATATAAACATATTTACAAAGTTTATAGTGGTTATAACTCACGGCACAACATACAAGTATAATATATATATATAAATATAAAAATAGGGAAGCAACCCAATATAAAATATTTCATTTGAGTGACATCCAGCAGTGGATGTCTTTTATAATTTTCTGCAAGTACAAAATCATGAAGTACATTGAATTATTTTATACTATGCAAAAACAGTATCCTATGAAAATGAGTGTATATACTGTACTGCGTTAGTGTAGTTGTATATTGTGCAGAACTGGGACACAGCTCACGTTTCCTCCATGCTTTGTTCTGCGACACAAAGAGCCAAGTAATCAATTTAAGAGCGTAAAGGCCAGGTAAAACCACTATATCTCATTCTGTGTGTGTGTGTGTGTGTGTGTGTGTGTGTGTGTGTGTGTGTGAATCTCAGTGACCTTTAAGTCTTCTGAAAGAGCCACCTCCTTTTTAAGAGAGTGAAGGTGGGAGGCTTTTAAAAAAAGACATTTTAATGATAGTTTGGGGTTTAATGAGGTTGTTAGACCAATGTCTTACCATCAAGGTCCTATTTAATAACATCATTTTATATTGTACCGTTCTGTCATGAAAAGCAGAAAACACATCATGATTATACTGTACTCTAACAATGTTGGGACTTCTGCGACAGCCACGTTTAAAAATTGTTGCAAAGATACTCTCAGAACTGCACGAAAACAGCCACTGCTGCAATCTTCATAATGACAATTTAAATATCATTTAATGGGATTCAGATATGAACTCCTATGTTATTTACAGACATGGCAAAATGGCACAGCTGGAAAAATGCCATGCTGACGAGCGTTGCTTTCATGCAGCTGGGATGTGTGTGCGTGTTTTGTGTATTTGAACTCTTGCTGGGGAACTGAAGTGTAAATGCAAAGCTCATATTGGATTGTGCGCAGGCTTAACCAGGAAATAATTGAAATCACTTACAGTAGGAGGTAACTTTGATTCGAGTTGATGAAGATGAATCGTGACAATAAAATAAATCTATGTGCTCTTACTTGTCCAGCGCGCCTTCATGTGGACAATATCACTTTATGTCCTTATCTCTCCAGTCCATTGCAGCGCAATAAGCAATTTTCTTGATTCTTCTAAGTAGTCGCCTGTGCCCTGATATTTCCCCTGTTTCTTCTTTGGCCACTGGACAGAATCATTTGGGCTCTGTGACTTTCACAGAAGCTGGCCCAGAATTAGATTGAAGTCATGCTCAGCTGGTCCCGTCTCTTACCGAATGTCATTGTTGTCATCGGTGGCACAGAGGATTCTCCAGTCAAAGGACCTCAGGTTATTCCATTTTCTGTCTTTCCTTAGTGAGACTGTAGATGTGACAAGGTGCAATGCAACATAAACGCATATTCATTCGACGTTTTAAGCCCATTTGACAAACTTGTTACAGAATATGACACGCAAAATACTTGAGAGAAGTTCAAGCTGTTAAATTAATACTTGGTGGAAGGGGTTAATGGGACCACTGCACTTTTATTAGCCTTGCAAGTGGCATGGCTATATCACAAAGTCACTACTTTAGTCTGGACGAAATATATCAACAACTATTGGATGGATTGCCAGGAGATTTTGCATAGATAGATACTACAGAGGATGAATGCTAATAACTTTAACTTTTTTTTGATACCCTGACCTCTCCTCTAACTCCAGCATGAGGTGGATCATTTTGTTTTTTAAAAGAATTTAAATGTGTTACCGATATCCATGATGCCTAGCGTATGAATCCTATGACTTTCTTGAATTCTTATCTAGCAGCATCAGCATTTCAGCACTCTCACTTACTGAGTGAAACATATCTGCTAGATGGAAATTTTGTACGGACGTTCAGGCTTCTTAGACAATGAATTCTAAAAACTTCATTTATGGTTTTGAGTGAAATGTCTTGACAACTGTTGGATGATTTGCAATGGCATTCGGTCCAGTCAGTCATGTTATCTTCCCGATAAATTGTAATAAATTTGGTGATCCATCCAACTTTTCAACTAGCGCCATCATCAGGACAAAAGGTTTATGTTTGTGTGTTAACGCACTAAACTGTGGTAAATATTATACCTTCTAAACAACAACATGTTAGCATTGTCAATGTGAGTGTGTTAGCATGCTGATGGTAACATTTAGTTCAAAGCACCACTGTGCCTAAGTACAGCCTTACAGAGCAGCTGGCATGGCCTTAGACGTCATCAAGCAGTGAGGATGATCACTTTTCGAAAGTAGGAAAATAACTGAATTACGTGGGTGCAATAGATACCAGTAGTCCAAAATGGGCCTAATGGATGAATGACATTAGCAAGAAGCTATTGTTTAGCTGTCTAGAGCACAATCACTGCTGTCTAATCTTTCGTACACCCTTTGTTTTGCAATCAGTACTTACCATCCCCGATTCCAAGCTGTTCTGTTTACACTCTCTCTCTCTGTAAACTGTAATGTCGGACGAGAGTTTCAGAGTAGGTGTGGAAATGTGATTGCCACAATGTAAGGTCTTATTTATTTTCAAACGTGCAACAATTTCGTACAAAAAGTATGGACTTGGTATGCAATGAACTGTAGTCTTGTTATTCATAGTTCAGCTTTGGATTTCGCCAGCGGATAGCATCATCTCAACACGAAACGCATGTATTGAACATGATTGGGCCAAATCTTTAATTGGATTTCCCCAACAGTATATTCTTCTATTTAATTTGTAAAAATTCAGCAATAGTTAGCTGAATGCATGCTAAATGAATTCTTCCATTCACACAGAAGCTATCTCCGATGCTACAGATATTGCTGCAATAGCCCAGATGTAGTTTCATTCTTGATAAGGTGCACATCAGCTATGGAGGTGCCCACGGTGTAGCTATGGCAGTACACGTGAAGGGTACGAAGCTGATGACTAAAGCACGTAGCCCCTTAACTACTGGTACAACAAACAACCTATTAGCTGAAGTACTGGATACACAACAATGGGCTGGTGCTAATTTGTTAAATAAAAGATAGTTCTGGCTGTTCAATGCAAACTGTGCTGCACACCTGACTTGGCTTCATTAGCATTTACCAGAAGTGAGAAAGCAGCATGGCTCATGACAGATGCAGGCTCCCAGTGCAACATTGTGATGGATAGAGCTGTTGACGCATTGCTCCCAACAAAAGCTCCTCACTTGTCATCGCTGTGTTGTGGAGCCAGGTGTGGCATGATAATTCATTTAGTATTTAAATGTTTTGTAAGGCAGAAGGGTGAATTGATTGAAGCATGTTGGCCATGCACTTAACACAAAAGCTGGGCTTCTCCTCACATCTGCTTTCTGCCACAATTATTCAAATGGATCCACCAGTAAAACCTGCTTTTACCGAACGCAGCCGGATCAACAGGCTGTTTATGTCATTTTGGATTCATGACAGGCATATGAGCCAAACCACTATCTTCAAGCATAGCTATTGGATCTTTGTTAAAAAGGGCATTTTTTTTCATCTACTTTTATGTCTTTTTATGACTATGGATAGAGCATGAGTAATCGCTTGAACCATTGAAGTAATAAAAGGGTGATCTGGTAATTTAGGATAATCTTTATGTCTGTTTCACCATCTGTGGGACAGAAGTGTGTTTGTGTGCATAATGATAGGGTGGAGGAACAGGACACGGGTGAGGATAGGACAGGGAGACAGGTAACACCCAACCGTAGCTCGACAACATGAGAAAAGGCAAAGGAGCATCCACAAAATTCACTCACAAAAATCACTGTCATTGCATCTCGCCGCACATTTCTCCATTCGCTTCCTTTCCCCCAATTCCTCCTTTTTTTTTTTCTTTTATCAAAGAAATTGAGAGCTGCTTCTCAGAGAGAAAGAAAAAAAAGAAGTCGGTCTCACTCCACTGGCCAAAGTAATAGCGAAATGACTGGAGCAACAGGCAAAGGTTATTTATTTGTTTAGACGTTATCTAGTGCCGGGACTGAGGAAGGGGAGAAAAGCAATATTCATTTTTTTAATGGGCTGCCCTCCACAGATAATGTCCCAGTGTTATTTCCTTTCTCCTGGATTTATCATGCAACAAAGTGTGCTGGGAATGCAAAGTGCTGCTCTTGTTCTTCCAACCAGACACAAATGAAACCATTCTTCATTAGAAACTAAACTATTATGCACAAGGAAATCTTCCAGATTTTAATTATATGGATAACAACGGTTTGTTTAAATTTTTCTTTGCTTTGTAACATCTTGATATAGCATGAGGCCAGTATGTAGTAACTATTAGAGGGTTTAAAAGTTTCTTCCTGACCAATTAGCACAACATATCCAGTGTATCACACGTGATAATTGCCACATCGTGAGGAACATAACCACATCTGAAGAGGGCCTGCATTTAAAAAAAAACAAGTTTATCCACGTTCCTCCTGTCTTCATGCAACTGTCTAAAATAATTTTGTGCAATAACTTTATCACAGTTTTTACACATTGTGCAGTGGGACCACTCATTAAGGCAAACTGCTGTAGCACTTTCAAATGAATGACACTAAATAATGTGTTACTCTAAATGACAGGGTTTCCTTTTACTAATGAGCTGCTTGTGTGGTGCTCTTTGGAGTCCCTTGTGGAAAGAGACATGTTGTCAAAGCTAGATGGACTGACTACTGCCAGGTTGATCCAGCAGGCAGGCTGTAACCAGCTAACACTTCCACTCATCTAACTCCCTTTCGCTCTGACTCTGCCTTTCATTCATTTTCCCATGTCTTTTTTGATCTGGCTTTTTTTGGTTGACTTGTTTTCTCACAACTTTGGTACGTCTGTGTTTTATTTATGTTCTGTTTTGATCTCGGATTCTCTGTCCTCTTCAACTCCATCTCTTACAGTGCATTCATGTCTGTATGAAAGTAAAATGGCAACAAATGGAATATAAGATAGTTAAGATAGAAAAAGTCCTAAATAATAATACTACTACAAGTTTCATGAACCCCCTAAAATAAAAATAAAAAACAAATTTAGAGTGATAATACAATGTAAGGGAAAGTACTAAGAGAAGCAAAGCTAATGCTAAAACTAAATTATAATGGAAACTGCTTTTTGACATCTACATTTATCTTTGAGTTTCCACATACGCCATGGTACCTGTAAGGTAAAAGTGGCATAAGCAATCTCTATGTAAATGAGAGAATTCCATCTAACATCATTGCGGTACCCAAGTCCTGAAATATAGAATATTCCATCTTGTGAGATTTCTCTTCATAGATTTAATTGATCTTATCCAAACTCTAAAATATGTTCCTTATCCTCTCTGGCGGACATTTAACATTTTTGGCTCTTTCAGTATTGTGATAGTATGATACGGAGCTGCAGTAAACATTACAATACCCTTCACAACCTAGCTTTTTTTTTTTTTTTATATTAACATGATATCAAGTATATGTTCTTCCAGCAGCAGTTAGAAAAGTGCTTTTACGACAGGAATGTTGTCAATCCCTGGATCAGCAGTATAAATCTGAGAGAGAAAACTGCAAGAGTAGCACTTGCCCATTGGTGGATTATGAGACAATGGGCCCCTAGGCAGAGACATGCAAAAGGCCCCACCACCTTTCCTGCATAGGAGCAAGACACACAGACTTTATAACAGTTTAGTCTTTTTTTGTAGTTGTTTTGTGTCTCTTTGTAGTTGTTTTGTGGTCATTGTGTGTCTCTTTGTAGTCATTTTGTGTCTCTTTGTGGTCATTTTGTGTCTCTTTGTGGTCATTTTTAGTCTATTTGCGGTCATTCTGTGTCTCTTCCTGTTTGGTACGTGTCTCTTTCAGTGACATATTGTGGTTGAAGCCGTGCCCATTAGGCCTGTTCAGTAATCCATCAATGGCTTGCCCCTCGCCCATTAACAATGGCGAGTTGCCCATGCATGGGCAAGCATAGCTTTCAGTGAAAATTCCCTAACAAATAAAGATGAAGAAAACAATCTGACACTGACACCAGGATCTCATTGTTAATGAGTTTTGGACACACTGGGACACAATAAGAAGAAGTAGTCACAATGTGGCATTTGGAGGTGAATGAAAGGGGGTGGTATCCCTGTTCTTCAGAAATGCTTCGGATCAAAGCATTTGGTCATGCTTATTTCAGTGCACTCTTGGCAAGATGTACATTTACCTTACCTCAGACCATGTTATATTTAAACATCTTATTCAATGTTTGGTGTTTGGACGTTTGCAAGTAATTTAAATCTACAGGGTACATTTTCCAAATTTTCTACCTTCAGAGGAAAGATGAAACAAACAGATGAAAGGAACAGATGAAAGAGGGTGAACAATTATATCCCACCCATTAATCTAATGAAACTCAGGAAAAGGGAAATGTTTTTAAGACTACACTGGCTGTTCAGGCTTACCTTTGCGGCTCATAGAGACGGCTAATGATTTGTTTGAAAGCTAGCTCACTGCTCCTGGGTGGGAAGCATGAATAGAAAACAGTGAGACAAACAAGCCCAACCAGGTGTGCACGCCGCTACAGGCGGCGAGATTAGAACAGAGGTGCAGAGCCAGCCAGCATGGCATTCAGATAGGTGTGAGAGGTGCCCTTCTCTGCCTCTAATGCATCCGGGGGTGGTTGATTGATTTTTTACGCAGAAGCGGGTGTCTTAATGTCCTAATGCATTGCTCTGTCACAGAGGGCTGCCTTGGCAAGCTGCCCTTTCCACAGACTGATCTGCCGCTCGATTGGATGAGACCAGGGCAAATAAATAAAGAGGGAGGCTGGGAGAGGAGGACTGGAGGAGGAGAGGGATGGGCTACAAGCATGATTACACTACCAGATAAACATGTACACATGCACACACACACACACACACACACACACATGCACACATTGTTCTCCTATAAAACACGCTTCCATCCTATGTCAAATACGCACACAAGAAGATTATTTCTCAACTATGTTTGTTGTTTCTTCACTGGGAATTGATTTGACAAGGTGATGCCCGGTTCATTTCAGGCCACAGGCTCCTGTTGTTGTTCTGTTCCTGAAGTAGGTTGAGACTAAAATCAATATATTGTTTGACAGCATTTTCTTGTGCTTTTACTTTGGTGAAAAGATGTCCCGATGGCTTATACTTTTGTGTTATTTGAACCATAACTCCTTAAAATGATTATCGTATGCATCTTTTGTGCTGTAGCAATTTACATTATTGTCAAAACCAGTGCAGCAACAACATTTTTAGTACAAATTTCGGCTCTATCATAACTCACAATGTTCACAGACAAAACAATTGTCATTTGCTAGTCAAGTTTTCACCACATGCCATCATACGGCTACGGCATTTTGCCTGAAATTAGCCTAATGGCTACCAGACTCATCCTCTAATTGTAGCTTAACAAATGATCATTTATACATTTGCACAAAGTCGTTTGTTTTTAGTCCTGTTTTCATATTTTCTCCTAATCATCTTGTTGTTTGTCGTGTTCCGGAAAGTGATGTCAGCGCATACCCTCTACAGGAAAAGAAAGTAATAGCATATTCCACGGATATTATTCAGAGTGTCAGGACATTGTTCCCTGTAAAAACATGTTGGATATTTTTAATATAACACTTGATGAAGTTCCATTCACTTTCATATATTGGGGTCGCTGTAGAAATCTCTTAAATCTCTGGCCACAATATCTGCATGGCTAGGTCAAGTGAGAAATGTTCATTTCTTTGATAAATAGGGTGAGCCCAGTTGACCCTTTTAAGATCTTATGGGTGCTTTGTGTCCGTGACGCAGTGTCCTGGTCGCCTCTTGATCCATGACCACGATTGTTTTAGTTGTCGAATCTTTTATTCAACATTTCTAGCTTCCCTGAACATCTATTGTAATAATAAACAACTGAAAAGCTTTTTGAAAAATACAATCAGTGTGAATGTGCTGTCTGTTACGGTGAAGAAAAGCACAATCCATGTGGCATGATGTTTCCCTCGCATATATTTGACAAAATACTTACATATGGACATAATTAATGTGTAGGAAATAAGGTTGCATATTTTGAGGTGGATGAAGTCACATCTCTCTCTCCCTCTCTCCTTATTCTGCTCTTGCTTACTGTAATGTTACTAAACTATTAAAATTAATGAGCGCCACTCAAGTCTTACTGTTTATGGCCTTTCATTAACGGCTTTTACTCACATGCCGTCTAATGAGGGATTACAGTAAGAAAAAAAACTCAGTCTTATCCAAGTCATCTCAGAGACTTTCAAGTGGGAAAATTGTTCATTATTGCCCCCTTTGTTCTGATCGATGTCGACTGTGTTGGGCAAAAACAACACAGTTTTCATAAACATGTCTCAATAGTTTTACTCTCACCACAAGTTTTCAAGATTTTCATCCTCATATCGAGGGGATCCTTTCAACAACAACTAATAAATAATATGCATTATATGGCTAAGATATTTAACACGTCTGCAGACTGTAGGATCTGGCATCCTACCGCTGGCAGCCAAGTCCAGCAAGTGCCAATTTCTGTCTCGAGCGAAATAACTCTTCAAGAAGAGCATTTGTGTTGCCAAAAAATTGTAATTTGCGGCTTCAATGGAGTGTTAAAATGTAATGACCCGAGGTGGAGCAGTGTGGAGAAAAAAAAACGACTTGGGAATTAGCCTGCATCAAAGGAGTCTTTGTGCGCTCCTTCACCCCTCCCCACCTCAGTAACACACAATAAATACAAACAATAATTGTTTGAAATTATGCGTACGTGCACAGAGATACTGCAAGTAAAGCGCTCTGTAGACTGACTGACGCACATACACACATGTTGGGATGAAACAGACACTGACCAGACTCGCCTCCACTCTGCCCTGCCCCTGTGCCCTTGCACTGTAAACTCTGTAGTGCTCATGGAAACTACAGTCAGGAGGTTTTATTCTATAGCAAACAACACACTCACTTGACTGCTCCCAGTGGTACTGGAGGAAAACCAATATAACATTTGAGTGCAAATGGCAAACTCTCACTGCAGGAAATGTAAACTGCAGGGCGCTGTCTCCTCTCTGCTGTGATGTTGAAGTGAGCATTGAACTCTCAACCCGCAATCATGGAACCCTCCCTGGCCTCTTCTCTCTCTGTGTCTGTCTATTTTTTTTCCCATTTGTTTTCCCCTCTCTCAGCGCAGACTGCAGCATCTGTAGGGTAAACACAGTAGGTCAGGTAAAAAGGGTTTGCTTGTTTGTATTTCTCCTCAAAGCTCCGGTGAGCAGCTACTCTACTTGCTCGCTACCGTGGCTTGCTTTGGAAAAAGTTCCCCTTCAGGTGCCAGCATGACTATAGCCTCACAGCAAAGTGCTCGTGAGGGCTGTCTTAGTACTGCAGTGGATAGCAAGCATATGTAGAAAAAGAACCCTGTTTGTCCACCGTTTTGTGTCTGCGAGTTGGGGCAAAGTGATTCACTCCTCCCTTATGCTTCAAACACATTACAAACCCTGTCTTTTCCCTGTCAGTAGCTGGCTGCGAAAGAAAAGCCTCCCCAATTTTGCAATGACATGTGCCAGTGGTTACGCAGCAACCTCAAGATCTGCAGCCTGACATTAATGCCTTTTGGCTTTAAAGTGCACTCCGTATCCTTCTCATCCTCACTGTGCTGGAAGCAGGGTTGAACAGGTAACTTTCAGGATGTAGAAATGTGAGCCAATTCGGATTATCGGCACACTTTAAAGTACACAGAATCCTCTGGCATGCACACATTTAGCAATCCGCTTTCTGTCAGGTGTTTCTGGATTCCTACACAGCTGTGGACTGTACACTAAATTATTAAATGTTTCGGCAATATGATGTCTAGGATTTTTAAAGAGCTATGTAAGAGTTACGGGTAAATGTAGAGGATTACAATAAATGTAATCACATCAATTTATTCCTATTTTTTTCAAATACTAGTTTACAATTTATTTTAAACTCTGCCAGACGTATGGAGTTTAATTCAATGTATTTGCATAATTAGGTAGTCATGTAAGATAAAAGAAACACAAAGTACACTGCATGGGCTAAAATGTGCAATGGGCCCCTTTTGACCCCGACCTCCTCTTTTCTCCCACTCTATCTCTGCCTGGTGATGTATTCCAAATGTGTTTAGCACAAATGAATTGAGTAAAATGTACCCCAATCCCAAACTGAAATAATAAAGGCCTTGAAACTACATAGCTCAGGGCGAAGGGCAACATTGGGTAATAATGCAGACATTGCTTTAATGGTTCATGACTCCAAACCACAATTTTATTTAAATGGGCAATGTTTTGATTTAAGTTGATCCCCATTTCAGTTGTGGTTTGGAGTCGTTTGCAGGCATTACTCATTTCATTTGAACTGTATGAACCACTAAAGCACATTCTAAACTAACACTACTTTTCTCATCTATGCTGATATTCAATAGCCTAGAACCGACATTTGATTTCCATATAACTTCTAAAGCATACATTATTAACAAAAACATGCCATCAATGAAATTACCACAGGCTAATTGTCACAGAGTGAACTTGAAACCTTTGTGCTCCCCGTGGGTCTGCTGAGTTGCATGCTTTAACTAGTTGGTAACAAGCAGCAACCTCCGGGTCTGAAAAGTGAAGCCAATGCGGAAGAGCCTTAAACCTGCATTCTCTTTATTAGCCAGCAGGAGGCGACACCACTGGTTGCAAAAAATAAGTCTGATTGTATAGAAGTCTATGAGAAAATGACCCGACTTCCCGATTTATTACCTCACTAAACATGAGTTTATGGTCTTTTTCCTTTCATAGTTCATTTTGTAAACTGTGGTCCCATTTAGAGTGAAATAGATGATGAAGCAAGGTATGCATTATGGCATTGCTACCTTGTGATTGACTACCATGGTATCCTGTTGTCCGTGTTTTTGTCTTAGAACTTTACCCCCTTTCACATTTCACATTTTCAGATGATAAAAGTTCATTATAACATGTTGGTCTCCTAAAAATGTCTTGTCATGTTGAAACAGGAAAGGGCCTTTCCAAACTGTTGCTATAAGTTTGGAAGCACATATTGTACAAAAGATCATTGTATGATGTAGCATTAAGATTCCCTGAACTGGAAGTAAAGGACAAAACACCAAACCATGGAAAGAGACAAACTGAAAGTACACAAAAGTCTGTGGACATTACGTTGCCCATATACTGGCCTGTATGCACACAAGGACTTTGACCAAGGCTTTTGGTTATACTGTTGTTGAGAATTTTTGATATTCAGTCATGAAGTAGTGGAATTATCTAGTAGTGTGGGAAGCGATCATCAGTCCCCTGGCTGTCATGGCAACAATGCTGTTTGCTGCCTCCATGTTTGCTTGTGACGTGTCATCTTTCAACTTCACTCACCCAGTGGTCGCCTGGTTGAAGTGGTAATGGTCAAAAATGGAGGTCAGATCACACAGGCTCATTATCCCAAAAGGCACTTTAGATGATTATCTCTGCAGCTGTTCTTTATGGGTCACTGTAGACTGCTGTTAAAGCTGTCTGTCAGAGAGAAAATAAGTCAGCTCCTCCCTGCAGTAAGGGCTAATCTACAATATGTACACCCACACACTACTAAATGTCATTGCACTCACTGAATGCAAAAATGAAAATACAGACAAAAAAACAACCCATCAGTGAACCCTCCTTGATGATGATGCCCAATCTTTTTGTATGCATGCTAGACTTTTTGATTAATAATATACACTTTTGGTGTTAGGTGTTAGAATGGCAACTCCCTGTCCATTTGAATTTCACAGAACGGCAGGAGGCAATTCAGGTTCCAGGCAAGGTCAGATGAGAAGAGTCAGACGAAACTATAGGGAGCGCATAATCACGGGCAAGGCACTGTATCTGTTCCTACAACTTCATCAGCCCAGCCACTAATTAAGACTAATTGGGAGGCACTGGGGAAACAGGCAGGCTCAAAAAACCTAATTAATGTGAGGAACCATGATGTCTGGGCATAACAACTTCCTCAGCACCTGCTTAGCATGAGACAGCACATTAACCTACCGTTGCTCACAGGTCTCTAGACAGTCCGCAGACCTCCAGCAGAATCTTTAACCAGTTGATGCAACCCGACCTCGCTCTATCCATAGCAATAATCTAAGTCATTATGAGCAAGAACGCCCCTGTAGCCTGCAGTCATGTATTTCATGGATTATCAAAGTAACCTTTTTAGGAATGTTGTAATGTCATTCCTCGTCAGCATGATAAATAATGAGTTGCCCCTGTGATTCTCAGAGAATGGAGATGTCAGTAGAAAGTGTG
This sequence comes from Bovichtus variegatus, assembly GCA_943593645.1. Classification (NCBI taxonomy): domain Eukaryota; kingdom Metazoa; phylum Chordata; class Actinopteri; order Perciformes; family Bovichtidae; genus Bovichtus; species Bovichtus variegatus. The sequence continues at coordinate 8,978,388 of CALSCE010000091.1, read as the reverse complement.
TGTGCCTTTGTGTACGCATGCACATTGTTAATGAACACCGATTTATCATTTCAGTATTTATAGTACATTCATGTGCATATTTGGATGTTGGTAAGAAAGAAAGACTAAAAAACTTAAAGAAATGTCAAATCAACAAATCGGTACTGAAATGAGAAACTATTGACAGACTTGACCTTTACAAGGCAAGGGTCATGTGATCCATATTGACAAAGGTGTCAGTAAGCTCATTTTTGGGAGCCTTGCCAGCTTGTCTACTTGTACTGTAAATGCAGAAGCGCATACGAATCACTACAGCAAATGAAAAAAACAAGTTCACCCTTGTTATCAACCTGCCACGTTGCTTTAAATGTGATTTTAACAATGCAACATTTTTCAAATGAGATATTATCCATAATGCAAATGCAAAAAGCAAACTTCTTGTAAAACAAATTTCATACAAATTTTACGGATACCTTCCACGTAAATTGCTTTCCAATTGCATTGCATTTCTCGCGTTTTCAATCAACTTCTAATGCCTCGCAGGTCTCAATTGTATTTCTATATACTTTTAAGATCAAAGTTCTGTGACTAAAACCATTAAAACCACTTTTAAAAAACCTTCTCTCAAATGTTAAGATGTGGTGGCCATGTGCAGTGAGGGAAAAGGCGAGCCTCTTGGTGAGTTGAGTGATGCAGAGGGAGCCAAGGTCAAGGAGAAGAGTAAGAATTGACAGCATTGATGTTCCTCCAACTGTGTTATCGGGGCCTGACAGACTGCCGAGTCACAGGGAAGCAGCCCTCCTATTAGCTCATTTAGGAAGATATTACACCAAGCCATGTCGACAGGGCACCTGCTGAGCCAACCTTCCTCTGACACCAACTGGAAGGGAAAAACCGTTCAGAGACATTATACTCTAATACAGTGTCAGCAATTAGGGATCTAATATATCCCTGTAAAATATCATGATACAAAAATGGGACATTGGGGAATTGAAAATCAATTATGATTCCCAAAAAGGCATTTATTTTGTTTTGCATATGGTAAATACCAGAGGGTGCAGTTAATGTCCTCCATTAGCATTGTAAACTGTGAGAGATCTCACCTGCTGATTGAAAAGCTTATCATTTTAAGGGATTGTCTTTACATACTTGAAAACATGCTTATTGTTGCCAGGAATTAAATATGAAGATGAATGACATTGAATATGAAAATATGGCCGGGAAATAGTTAATTTAGCTAAGCATAACATGGAAAACATGGCTTTGAAGCTCACTAACGGACATGTTATATCTTGTTTGTCTATGATGTGTAAAAACAACATTTTGTGGATTAGCTATTTGTTTACCCCGCTTCCGTTTATTTTAGCTTTATGCTAAGCTAAGATAAGCGTCTCCTGGCTGTAGCTTCATATTTAGTATGAGAGCAGTATAGATCTTCTCATCTGACTCTTGGCAAATAAGACTCAATTTTATTTGCATACAGTGAGTGCCAGAGGGTGCAATTAATGCCATCCATTACCATTGTGATCAGTGAGAGGTCCCAGCTGCTGCCTGAACAGCTTAAAAAGTCTTTCAAAATGCACTTGTCCTTCACCAGATATCTAAAACCTTTTGTGTGCAGACATTGGACAATGTTACTCCAGTCACACATGAGCTCTTTGTAGTTTATGAGGTCATTCTCATCTTGACATTTGTTATTCTTTTGCTTTATGTAGATACTTATCTGCTTGTAAAAAAAACTGCTTTGCTTTTTTTAAATTTAGATTCTATTACATCCGTTTCTCATTTACACCTACACAAAGTATTTTAAAAGTTGAAACAAAGTTTTTGTACATTTTATAACTAAGGAGGAATAGATAAGAAATGCTTGTGAACCCTTTATCATACCGAGGCGTGAGCTGGCAATATTTCCATGTTGAATGTCTGCAGCTGAAAAACAAAAACCACGACTCTTCAATATGCTTTGTTGTAGATTAATGTCAATTTTACCACTAAATATTCCTCAGGCAGCTTGTAACAGTGTCAGTGTTTATATTGTATATATAAACCGCTTTGTGAAGCAGTTGGAGTGCGCAAATGGCAAGAGTGTAGCTGTCAGACCAGGAGCTGAGGATGATGGGACGTGATGACCTGGTACGGGGAGGGGGTGAAACCGATGAGTTTGCATGGTTTGACACTGGGGATCACATCTAGCCCTGGAGCGGAGACACAGGAGCAGTGAGGTGGAGAGGTCGGTGTTATTAGATAGCATTAGATGCGATGTGGCACACTCCAGTTTCTTGTTGAACACAGCAGAGGGCAGTGGGGACCTCGCAGGAGAACAGACGTCGGCCCTTGATTGACATGGCTGCAAGCTTTAACAAACATAGGCTCCTTAAATGAGGGCAAAACAAAGAAGGGTGGTGAAGAAGGGTGATAGCCAGAGGTCAAATGTGCTCATTTGAATGCCAAGGAAGGGCAGAGTGCTTGTTTTAGACTTAATTAAGAGCCACAGGATCATAGTGATTATAGCCTTTTCCAAACCAGACCAATGAGATAAGCCTGATGAAGATAGTGACACACAAGTTTCCCTCTATGTCAAATTATTGGCCACTTCTAAGCCCCGATATCCCATAAAACGAATTCATGCTCATTTTGCAAATTGCTGCGATATCCTGGCGGCCTATTTTGTTCCATTCGTCTGACAGCGCACGTGGCAGCAGGTGACAGGTTTAAATAGGTTTTGCATCTGAAACCAGCAGGAATGTGATTGTAATTTGAGCGGGGAAGATGGCATGAAGATTGTAATAGAAAAGAGGGGGAAAATGGAAGGCACTGCGTTTGACCTTGAGAGCAGAGCGGAGAGGAGAAAGACGGCGGGCAAGATTGACGGAGAGATTTAAAAAGATAAAGGTGAGGAGATTAAGGAAGGCACACAAAAACACTGCCTTGTAAACAATAGCTTTGGGAAGACACCTAAACAATATACACATACAATAAGCCAATATCAGACATTTAATGTATTCCATGCCTGTAGTAAATGTTTAAAGAAGACATTTTAATTATGTATAAGACATACTTTGAGTGATAAGTTAACATATTTCTATAAATATGTTTTGCTATTCTTCACATTTAGGCTGACAATGTAATTAGTAACTGAAATAAACTTGGGATCACTAAATTGTAAAGAATAAGATTAAATTATGTTTCCTATTTCCATCAGAAAAACAGTAAGAGACACAGTGCGAAATTATGTATGGCTTAAAATATTCAGTAGGATTGTTGAATACTTGAGTGTAATTTGAAAACCTATTTTTGTCTCATCTCTACGCAGAGGAATTGTTTGAGTGATATGGCATCATTCTGCCTGTTACTATCGGACATGTAATGTTTACACTGCATGAACAAATACTTGTTGTGACTGCAGCTTCAACCTCCCTGCAAGAGGAAGAATTGTGATGTTTCTAAAATTCCCATTTAAGTAATAGAATTATGAATTTGAATGCTTATCAGATGCCACAGCACAGTGGTTTCTAAAACTCTGAGGAAAGATTTGACATCTCACAGTAGCAGTCATTTTATATTCAACATCATGACACTCGCAAGGCAAAATAGTAGACATACAAAGTTAACATTACAAATTAATCTAGCAGGAATGTGAGCTTGCTCGTTCAATTTTTTTGCCTGATGACTCTGTTTCTTTGGCCATAATCAGAATTACACTGTGGTATTGCTACTTTTACTATAATAAAATTAGGAAGAGTACTGCTTTGAGCTAAATGCTTACGTCATGTTCACAATGACAATGCTAATGTGCTGATGTAAAGCAGGTATGTTTACCGCCGTTGTCTTAATTTACCGTGTTATCATACTTAACATTGGCTTATTAGCACTAAAGTGCAGCTAATGGGAATGTCATTCGTTAGTCATAAACTAAGGTATTGGACAAATAGCTCAATGAAAAGTGAGAGCATCACTAAAGCTATTACAGTTCATCCCGAGGCGAACGTGAATCAACTTTTATAGGAATCCCTGACAAGAGTTGTTATGTTTTTTTAACTCCGAACAGCAAGGATCAACCTTATTGATGTATTCGTGGAAAAGTTAGGGGATCATTAATCTCTTAAGGCGTCATCCTCTGGGGACCATGAATGTCTGACAATCCTTCCAACCTGGACCAAAATGGTGGACCAACCTACGGATAAAATTTCCATCCCAAGAGCCACTCAGCACAGCAGTATTACGAGAAAAACGATCGACTCTTTGGTTCCAGTCGACATAACATACCAACATGACAGAGACAACGTGTGAAGAGAGTTGCAAATGTCTCTTAATTTGAAGGGATCTGAAGCCGAAAAGTTTATGAGCCACTGTAGTAAAGGTTGGCTGCAATGTGTTTATCAAGAACAAACCAAACTTCCAACTGAAGCTTTTCCCTGCTTTTCTGAGCGTATCCCCTCGTCCTTCTGCCTCTTTCTTCTCCATGACAGCACGGAGACAATGGTGCCTGTGTGTTTGCTGGGTTCAGTGGTCAGCTCGTTAATGGGGTCTGTCAGATGGTCCCATTATAGAAGGCTAAATACTGCAAGGTGTCATCAGGCTGGTTTTCATCTGCAGTTTTCTTACAGACAGGACTAATCAAGACCCAATGAAGTGTCACAGGTTGTTTGACTTGGTTGTATATCTGTGTTTGAAATGTGAAAACCCAGAGAAGTCTCTTCCAGTCAACCATTTCATTAATTGTCTCTCTAAAGCTGAAATGGCCCTCTTGATGGAAGCAGAAATGGCAAACAATAATATTGGGTGCCTCATCAGTCACAAAAACTTTATTTTTGTCTCTTGCGAAATACTGTCGGCCATTTTTACAGTGCTTCTTTTTTCCTGTATTCTCACTGTTGGCATGGAATGATTGATCATACCTTCTTCCAAGGTCTGGCTTGGCTCCCTTTAGCTAAATACTGTATCATATTTTTACCCATTGTCTGCCTGTAGCTGGCAGGTGGAATCACTATATCTCCTGGTGACTCCTCATGACACCTTCATCACTAAAACCTCCTCTGTCCTTGAACATTGATTGTACCACAGGCTTAATCTAAACACTATATAGTGCCTGCCAGAAAGCCTTTCAGCCTATTAACGTTTTAGCCCTTTTTTTCCCCCTGGCTTTTGTGATCATTCCATCTCTGACATTGTTTCTCCCCTATGTTTCTCAGCATGTCTTATGGATTGTTGGACACCAGTAGGATTAAGGTTATAATTGGGTACGGTTGATCATGACGTTTTACAGCCTGATGCTTAAAGCGCAGATGAATCGCATATGGAGGAAGCGCAGAGGGGAGCTATGGATCCACATTAAATACCAGTGTTTAACAAAACAAAACATAAAAATCCCAGCAGTTACACGCCTTTAATGGGCCAGTGTGAAGTATTTAGGGGGATCTATTAGCATAAATGTAATACAATACTCATAACTATGTTTTCATTAGTCTATAATAACCCTGAAATTAAGAATCAATGTGTTTTCGTTAGCTTAGACTGAGCCCTACATATCTACATAGGGTCCTTTTCCACAGAGTCCGCCATGTTACACAGCATTGTTTGTTACTGTAGCTCAGAACAGACAAACCAAACTCTGGCTCTAGACGGGGCCTTTCGCATTTTTACGTAACCTGATGGCCTGAACGCTTGTTAAAAATCGTTAATGCCAGCCACCGCCTGAATTTAGTTTCTCCTAGAGTAGTGTTATTGTAAGGATGGCCTCTGAGCGAGGCGAAGGGCCTGAAAGATACCACGGTGTTACCACGTTTTTGGACTCTGTGGCTTGTTACCGCAGTCTTGTTAACGGAGGCCTGAGTGGAGGGGTATCCAGTTGGTTGCTATCTGCGAGCGCAACGCTAGATGCCGCCAAATCCTACACACTGTCCCTCAAAGAGATCCCAATTCATGCAAGAGGGAGAGGCAAACAGAGTAAGCGATGGTGGATGAGGCTTCTCCAGGGGGAACGTGTCAGTAAATCAGTCACTTAAAAAACAAATAACATCAAACAAGTGCCAATAGCCTTGTCAGCAAAAGGGGCCATCATGAAGTAATTTTATATGCTGTACCTTTATATCTTTCGCCTCCTCAATAAATAAGATACGGGGTCGGCATTAAATTTGAGAGGAATGCACCTGAGTAATAAAAAACGGCTGAGTTATGAATCAAAATACATTCATACAAGAAGGGTGGGAAGAGAAATGAGCCAGCTGGAGGTGCAGACAGATTTAAAATGCACTGTCGCTGTGTAATGATAAAGCATGGCTGCACAGTGGCAAAGCACGGGCTCGCTCTCCCTACGAACACGCTCAGATCAAGTATTTGTCAGACCTTGTTTCGTGGGCGTTTTGACTTATTCTTATTCCCCGTTATTTGCTCTTTCTCAATAACGGCCGTGGTCTCCATTTTACAATGGTAAAATTATGCTGAGCCCTGCAGGAAAGCGATGAAGGCACAGCAAACCAATGAGGGTGCTTACAAAATAACTATTTTAGGTTCAAAGAACACAGGCTGTATGTGTGAGTGTCTGAAAAGACAGCATTTGAAGGACGGAACAGTGTAGAACAAGAGGATGCAAGAAAAGAGACGAGTGAGAGCAGAGCAATAGGAGAGTAAGATATTTAAAGGAGAGAGCTTTTTCCTTCTATTGGACGAATCAGTCTCTGAGTTTCTTTTCCCACTGAGGGCTGTGTTGCCCAGAAGCTGCCTAAGTAACACAAACTAATCCCTCAATCCAAGGATTGTAGAACGGGTGATTTGTAAAAATTGCCCTTTACAAATCAGTTTCAACCTGCTTTTTACTTCTTCTTTTTTTTGCCTAATATCGACTGTTTTTCTCCTCTCTCCCTCCCTTCTTTTTTGCCTTTCTTCCCTTTGCACATAATTCAGAAACATGACTGTGCCCGGGTTCATGAACTGGATTGATGTCACTGCACCCGTAAACATACTTAACACATTCAGTTAATATGGCTTCTTGTTCCAGTTCATTAAAGTTTCCTCTCTCTCTGTTTCGCTGACTCTTTCTCCCTTTCCCTCAGTGGAGCAGAGGTCTAGGGAGATACAGTGGAAGGGGGATTAGTGTTTGCTTGGTTCATTTCAATGCCTCCAAAGAATCAGAGTCTAATCCTGGCCTCAGCTGCCTTGATGCTTCTGCTCTGTTAGCACTCAAAGGCTCTGCCAGTGGGGCGCAAGTGTGGCAGGGAGATGCTACAGAAACAGCCAAATAAGAGGCTTTGTCCTTGCACATAGCACTAATTTCTCCTCAATCCAGGTGTCCGTGCTGCCTTATTTTTCTGGGGTTTAAGCCAGCTTGGTTTTAGGAGAGTTAAACCCCTGGAACAGGGCTGCGAAATACATTCAGGGGATAAATATATTTCACGAACACCAAACAATGTCAATGTTGATGTGGTAAAGGATGGTAATTATTCTCAAAGCACTCTAAAAAAAAATTCATTCAACCTCTTGGCCCAGAAGCTGTTTTCACTTTCTATATTTCTCAGCTCACGGCATCGTCACTTCATGTCATGGTCGGTTCCTCCCAATTTACAAAAAAAACAAAACAATTTCTTACTTATGTTACAAATTTGGCTCCAATTTACAAATGTGCGTAGAGTATCGATTTTTGGATCTCAACACACACAAGATGTATAAATGTTGATTCAAATGATCAAATTAAACAAGGAAAATAACATGCGTGGGTGTGTTAAGACATGGGATGAGTGGATGGATGAGTGAAGGTTGGTGTGAGTGTTGTTGCACAGTGGCAAGCTTTTAGCAATTATGTTTGAAAGGCATGACTGTTCGCTCGGCTTGCAGATGTGCTCAGCTTGTCAGTCTTGACAGATTTTGTGCCGAAACTAGCAACCGTATATTGTCACATGATCAACTACCAGACACTTGACATTGGACATCCACATACATATTACCCAGTAATCATCATTACATATCTGTATATAACAAACATACCAAAGAAAATAAATGAATATATACATTTTTATAGTCCTTGGAGGATAAGCATTACATTTGTTTTGATTGCTACTGGCTGTTTTACAGAAACAAAATAAACCCACCAAGGACTTGCTTGAAAACCACCAAGGACTTGAAAAAGGACTTTTTGGGGGTGGCATCTGAATCACTCGTAAGGGCCCCTTCTCCGCCCAGCACGCTGTTTGCGGAACCGCTCTGTCTACGGGCCCCACACACCCCACGGCCCTAGTGCAAGCGCACTGCCTATGTTTACGCCCCTGGTTGTTTAACATCTAGACTAAAGTCAACTAAGGTTAAGCGATAGAGAAGGAAGTGGAGGCGAGAGAGAGACAAAGCTTATTTACTCAAAGCCACTCCCATCTCTAAGATGCAGCCTGTTCTTCCTCTATCCAAGACCCTGGATAGAGGAAGAACAGGCAAAGCACAAAGAGACAGGAGGGTAGGCTAGCTGTTACATTTAGCTGTAGTGGTAGCCATGTGGATAATTGGATTTTTACTAGCCCAGGTTTTGCCACCTCAATACAATGGAATAACAAAGCAACAAGCAGCATCTCTTTGCAGAACCAGTGTCTCCTCTACTGTGTGTAACCACTGGAACACCCTCTGAACTCTTTTAATTATAATTACTTTCAACAAAAGCCATTGTTTTCATTTAAAACGCTTGCCAGCATGTTCTGTGGATTAGAGTAGGGCAGTCACTGTTTTAGTAAAGAGGTTTTTCAATGGCACAATAATAACATTCCATTCACTGCCAATGTATTGGGATGGCAGCAGAAATGTGGTCAAATAATCCCAAATGATCTGCATGACGAGATACTTCTCGTCATGCCTCTGGGGATACAATATGTTTGTTTGTAATATGGATGAACTGACCCTCAGTTTGCAGTTTTTACAGATTTTTACAGTAATATTCCCTTAGATTTCACTCGGATTATACTGTATGTCCACACGCAGCAAAAATGTGTTACCTTTCCTGCCTCAAGAAACTCATTGTACTTCACAGTAAATTAGGTCCTTTTGAGATGGGCACAGCAAAAATAAAAGGTACTTGTAAAAAAAAAAAAGTTAAGAGAAAAATGGGGAGAAAATACAAATGGACAAAGTTACATTCTTCAAGCAGGCACACATTGGCTATTTTTTCACTATCTTTTCATTCTAATACTCTAGTAAAACATGAATATTGTCTCCAAGATGGTTGTAATTAGAAAGTCTTTATACTGTACCTTCGATCTTCTAGCAACTTTTGGAATTGCAGTGTTCACCCTGATACCTTTTTTATTTTTTGTATTTAGAGTTTTAATTCACACGCTTGCCTTGGAAAACCGATCTGTTCAACAGAGATAAGACAAACCACAGGCATGTGATAGCTGCTTAACCCAGTGGTTCACAAAACTTTTCAGCAAACCTTTTTTATACAAAAGTGTGGTCTTTTGTATATGAAATATTTTCAACGGGCATCATTTATATTTAACCTCGCAGCACCCTTCCTTTTATAACTGGCCACCCCACAGTCTGGGAAACCACTGGCTTAACCTGTAAAATCCATGGTGGCGCATGGAGGCTGGCAATACATGTTGGTAAGATAAATACACTGTGGGTTTTAGCCTCTTCAGGGGGATTGCTAATAGTAATAAAAACATGAAATATTCCAACGTTATGCTTAAAGGTCATACATTTAAGGTTGTCTGATAATGTGTATGGAGGGGCTTTTTTTCCTTGTTTTGCCTTGTCTTGTAATTTGTCAGTGCTGTACACTGTGTGTGTGGGTGGGTGGGTGTCTGTATTTGTGGGTGTATATGTGTGCACATGTCAGTGAGTGCATGTTTGTTGTTATGTAATCTTTGTTCACTTGTTGGCCTGGTTGGGTTAAGTGGATGATTGTGTGGAGAGATTGGGAGGGAGTGCTCGTGTTCCCGGTCACGCTGCTTGTCCAGCTTGTTTATTTTTTTTCTTCCCTCCTCGTAAACCAGAGTGTGTTTCTTGCAGAAGAACTCTGCCTCCCCCAGCAATATAGCGAGGGTATGAACATCCACACTATGTATCACAGTTTTTCCTTCTCGAACACACACGCCTGAGCAGCAGTCAGAGCCCTAAAGGCTGATGAACGGGCCATAATTCACTGGCTGCTCTGTGACTGGACTTGGACCTTGTTTAATGGGGGAACTGTTGGCAATTACCAACCATCTATGTGCTTGTTGTGCTTTTTTGCTGGTCTGGAAGTCAATAAAGTTCAAACCTGCTGATTGAATTGGGGTGTGCTTTCCACTGCTAACTTGATGAAAGACAAAAAGGAACTGAATACAACATTTCAAAGAGCATAACAAAGTCATTCATTTTTATCATATTTACATCAGTTAAACACCAGGGATGCAATCCAATATAAAATCTTACAGTTATTTGCTGTTGCTTCTTTGCTTTGCCTGTTTGGACTGTCTCTAGTCAACTAAAATCCAAATGATTAAAGTGAACCTGTTGCCTGTCCAGCAGTTATTTACTCTTCTTTTGGTTTCCAACATTAGTAGAAACATATAAGGCTCTTTAACTGCTATATCTTAGACTTTTTATCCGAGCCAGCTGCTAACTTTGTCTGTGTGCTGTTTTGTGCTGGGCAGGCAGCGTAGAATACAGTGGGTTAAGTAACATTTAAAAAAAAAGAAAAGGCTGGAAACGAGATTCATGAGAGCGGAGTTTAAAAATTCCAAACAATAAGCTAAAAGAAGACACATTTTGTGACATATAGCTGAGGGGAACAACAGATCCAGGTGATAAGTTACTGCTGGTTTGCCACTGCAAGCGACACCTTCGGGAGGGATGAGGGCTGGGGTCTGATAAAAGACGCCATTGAATTGCATTATGGGGAGTGAAGGATCCAGGGTTTTTTGAGCTTGACATATAGTAGGGGCAAAATGGCAGGATATGTTGACTGCTGCTGGTTTTCGACGATTCTTTTTTAAATGTCTCCTTCTGAGCCCCGAAACTTTATCTACTCTACTAGACGCAGAAGTACCCTTTGAATATAAAAAAAACAAAAAAAAAACACATTTGAATTGTTTCCGGTTTCTGTTCTACGTAGTGTGGTGGACAACTTCTAAAGATATAAGCTGAAGCAACTACTTTGCTTTGATAGAAAACAACAATACCAACAAAAAACTAAAAAGCAAGCACATCATTGATACCTCTGCAACAGTAAGGAAGATTGTCTAACTTTGCCAGAACTATCACACTGTGTTTTTTACTGCAGTGCAGGAGGAATCTCTGGCAGAACCCATTATTATTCTGCAATGATAGTAAAGTTTTTGACTGAAACTCGCAACTGGAATGTGCGTGAGCTATTGAATATACTCTGTATTATTCAGTAGACATGGACCAAATCTGGTTTGTCCTTGATGACTATTAGCATTTTACAGACATCTACTCTAACAGTAGGAATACAAAATTTAAATTCCAATAAATATGGCATTGATTTACCATTTAACAATAAGGTCAAGCTTTACTATAGGGCTTTTAGTTTGCTGTATCAGCGCATGTGTAGGAAGGGATTTGAGGGTCATTACGGATGCCGCACAGACAGGTCTGACTCTAAATTAGCCGCTGATACAACACACCTGGGAGATACCGGGAGAGAAACGGCAGAAATGTTGAGTTATTTCACCCCAAGGTGATCTTGGAAGGGCAAATTGTTTGAATTGTTGAGTTGTTTTAGACTGTTTTCCAATTTGGAAACTTTGCCATTCACCCTTTTACCTGTGAAATAAAACCTGAACTCTCTACATCAGGTGAAGAGTGGGCTGGCCTAAACCCAGAAGAGGCCTATCCTGATGGAATGGCTACCATCACCATTTGCCTCATGTGAGGATGTTGCATAGTGTGTCCAATCCAGCAGCCAAGGGTGAGTTATAAACCTGTTTGCCGCACTCACAAAGGAACCAACGGGAACATCCACACATCGAACTTAAAACACAAAGACTTTTTAGGTGGCAGGCATGTTAGGTTGAAAGTCGGCCATGTTTCTAAAAAACAGTAAAACAAGCACATACACTTTCCATTCTTATTAACACTCTGTCTTTCATTATCCACCATTCTTTTGCTGCAACATGATGTCATTTTTGGATGCTAGCTAGACTTGGCTTTGACTAGTTTAGCTTAGCCTAATTATTTGGTTCCACATCTGCCTTAATTTTGAGTCTTGGAACATTGCAGCAGCTCGACTGAACAAACCAGGGCAGGCAGACAGGAAAAAATACAAAAATTAAGAACGTTTTTATTTATTTTATTTCCAGATAAAAGTAATGAAAGAAGTCAAAACATATGCTTGTTGCCACTGCCTCGGAAATAAAGCTGTCCCCACAACTGTATGAGAAAAGAAACCGTCTAAAGTCCTGCAGGTACAGACTGATGCAAAGGGCAGAGAACAGTCCCACAAGGTTTCCACAAAACTTACTTGAATAAGCTTTATTCAATATCTTCCTTTATTACCACCACAATGTGCTTCGGGCCACAACTACATTTCTTTATGCCTGAACAGATCTTAATTTCAATACATTTTATTCAGCTGTGGCTGATTGTGTTCTAAACCAATTAAGATGTCATACACCTTCACAGGCAAGGTCATAGTGTCTGGAATCTGCATCGACAATACCAGATTTTTAAATCAATTTGCAGCTTTATAAAGCTAAATTACAAAATGGAAATAGTCCATTCGCAGTAAGGGATTTAATAAGGCCAGCAAAAACTGCAGCCAGTAATTTAATTGTTGTTTCATTCAAATGAAGCACTTGCTGTCCTCTGGGGTTGGCTGATTATCAAAGGCTCCTTTCACTCCTCTAGCTTTACAGCTCAATGTGTGTCGGGCTAATGGGCTTCGGCCAGACAGTTATAGTATATTGCTAATGTATCTATCTTAAGAAAAACCAGCTGCCTAACACACACTCACAGTCCATATCCTCGGTATAATGAAATGGGCCATTTTATAAATGTTTAGCTTGGTCTTAAAAGCAAATGAGATTCTCTCATTTCATTCTTGCATACAAACACTAAAGATAATTTGAGTCAGTCTTTAAAATAAGGGGAGCAGAAATGATAATGAACAACTCTGTAGTGTATTGGTGTTTCTGTCTTCTGACTTTCTTTGGTCCTTTTTCTCTCTGGTATCGTTTTCCACTCTCCATGTCCCTCCCTTCTGACTCTCCAGCCCCTCTTCCATCCTTCTCACCGCAGCCCTCTGATCGTGTTTAATTCCCCACCTGCTCTCCGTAGATTAACGTCTCCTTGTGTAATCCCATTAAGTGCCCTGTGTTTCCGCCTGGTGCTCATTACTCCACCACACCAAGGCAGAGTCTGGAATTGACTCAGGCCTGACATCCAGCCCCGCATGAGGCCATCCTCAGTCCCTTCCCCCTTCAACATTTTGCAAGATCCAGCTGCCCTCCAAACTTAACTTTGCTTTGTCCTTATGACAAGGAAAGTTTTTGACTCACGTCTAAGGAAAAGTACATAATAGGGATAGAAAAACTGAGGACTTCTCTCCATTAGTCTACTATTACTTGCTTTACATATATTTTGTAGCTATACTGGCGCCGCTGCTGTAGCCATGGTGTTGGTCAATCGGTCCACCACTTTGGTCCAGACTGAAATATTTGGATGGATTGCTATTAAACTCATACTGATATCCAAGGTGCCCAGAGGATGAATTCTAATCACTTTGGTGATCCCCTGACTTTTCATCTACCACCATCTGGTCAAAATGTAATTTGTCCAATTTGGTTTACGATCAAATACATCAGCCTGAGCTGTACTTTGTGTTCAGTGCTATTCAGAAAAAGTTAACATGCTAACATGCTAAACTAAGATGGTAAACATGACACTAGAGATAGAGAGGCATAAAGTGGGGGGCCAATGGCCCCTTCCCCACTTCCTACCCCTCTATTTCCAGCCCTTTTGCTTGGACCACACCCATTTGCACGGTCATGAAGTAAGGGTCTGTTGGCTCAATATTATCTGCATGGCAAAATGTTTACATGTCTGCAGCGTTAACACAAACCATCCTCTGTTTTATTAAATATTCTCTGTGTGTCCTCCCGCTTGCTGTTGAGGCTTCTTGTCTGATCGTGACGAATAAAAGCACTCTGGAATAAAGTTACTGTGGGATGCAGTTTGTGTTTGGTGGCCTCGAGACTGGGCAGTATGCCTTGCAGTCTAGCAAAATCATGCGGGCACACCGCAGTGAAGCATTCTGAGAAAATAAGTCTCCTCTGCACCTAAGTGTGATTTATGTGCAGCAGGACACCAGTGAGAAGTTCTTAAAACCTGACAAAATGCCTCCTTCTATGATCCCTTCAAGGTTGGCAGACAGTAGAAGAAATAGTCTTTGGGTGTCAGTCGCTCACCTTAAACACTTCCACTGACACCGGTCTTGTACTATATATCTGGGGCGATGAGAGGCTGTCTGCTCCGCCTGGGATCTAACAGAGGTCTTTGAATGTTTTTTAATGGGAAGATGCCGGAAACACATCCCTGCTGGACCAGCAGCCAGTAACTAACTCCCGCTGTCTTTAAAGTCCGGGCAAGCAGGAGCACTCGTTTACCCAAGCATCATTAATCTTACTTTTCCTTGGCCTGTCCTCCTTCCACCTCCTCTTCTCCCAGGGTGGTCTCCCTCGGGCACTCGTTTGCCTCCCCGGCTCCTTTTTGCTTCTGTGAAACACACACACATACCACACACACTCACACACACTCATGCCCTCAATTTCTCTCGCGTCCTCCCTCTCCCTCTCTCTCTCACTCTCTCTCTCTGAGCCCAGCAGTTGGGAGTACATGAGCGGCAAATGTCCTGAGATACTGTAGCTCAGACAGGGCCGGGCCAGAGGAGAGCTCCAACAGACACAGACTGTGATTAGATGAAACCAGGGAGGGAGCACGTCGTACTGATTCAGCACCTGAGCTCTGGTCAAACATGCACATTACAACCCTATTTCCTACAAAATGCATTTATACAGTGTGACCAATTAGGCTTTGGAAAAAAAGTTATTCCTCTGGCATTTTCACTCTTGGGTGTACACAGCGCACACAGTGGAGACCCACATCTTTTTAGGTTTCGGATAATAAAGCACTCAAGTCAGAGATGCTTTTTTTCAATATTTAAGGGGGGCCTTTATCTTTCCCTAATCTTGACCAAATACTTTGAGGTGTCCAAACATAGCCATAAAACATTATGTATGCCTCTCTGCAATATCAATATTCTGGCCAATAATTTGAATTGCACTATTTAGTCCCTCTACTATATTTTGTTTCTTAACTTTTAACTTATTTATACATTTTTTTGTACTTGCTTTTCTTTACTTCCTCTTGTTGCTGCACTGTCCCTTTGCTGCTGTAACACTGCAAGTGTCCCTATTGTGGGACATTATCTTTTCTATGTTGCTCTACTTGAGGTTTCTTCCCCTTTTCCTGTTGAAGATTAAGAAGAAAATCCAAATCGTTGGTGTAATGATCGTGTGTTGTACATTGTGTAAGGCCCTTTAAGGCAAATTTGTGATACAGGATTTTTTGGCTAAATGAAAATAGGCTTGACATGACTTGATAAAAATGTACACAGAACAGAACCGAGCGACACAGATTTCACAGCTGATTGCTATTAACAAGCTATTAACAAAAAAACTAATTGTCAAAACAAAACGTTGCGTCTTACCTAATATACCAATAGCACTTCTCCCCTGTGTTTGGCCATGACACATATAATCCATCCTTCTTGCCAAGAAAGTTGGTAAAAAAAATCTGTAAAGACCTCTACTGCGTGCACGTACGGTACATATGTCCTTTAAGGCATGGTCGCAGAGACGAACTCTGTACATCAAGTTGCACCTGCCGCTGCTTGAGACGGTCTGCTTCTGTTTCAAAGATAAGGCTGTGGAAATAAAAGTGTCATGAAACAACAGTGGATGAAAGAAAGGCAGACAATGAGACAGCTTTGATGTGAATAGGTGAAGCTATTGGCCACTTGATGCAGGGGCCTTGAAGTCTCACTTTTCATATTAGTGAGTTTAGTGCGTCTCAATTTGAAGAGCTCTTCATTGGTAAGCTTTTGTGAGATGATTCAGTTGTTGTGCTGCAGCCATTAACTGTTGTTGCAGTTCACGTAGCGATATTCCTGGAATAATCAAGAAAGCTGCATCATTGTGTTGACAAGTATAGATGATCCATTTTACTGCTGTGTTATTTTGCTGTGGTGGCTTATGGGTCTTTTATTATCAGTAGTCAAGATGTTTTCTTAATGTTTTCCGACCTTGTTCTGAAGCTCATTTAAAAAACCTGGATAGCTTTTTTGCTTATTTATTATTCACTCTTATCCAATGCAGCTGCAAAGCTCCAACACATTGACGTGACTGTAACACTAAACGAGTGATCATCTTTTACAAAACCCAGTGAGGAGGCACCATGGAGACGAACGGCGAATACAGGCAGATTTTTTTGTTTTTTTCAAAGGCATGTTTTTAGTAAAATGAATGTAGATGAGTGCTTTTAAAAAAAAATTTAAAAACATATGGTAAATAATTAGTATTAATTAATTCACCATTTAATTGTTTGTCAACAGTAAAATAAATATCAACTACAGTTCAATAAACTAACTACCATTTATTAATGATGGTTAATAAAGTTAAAAGTAATGTGTCCTTACCGCAGGGGCCCAGGTTCGAATCCGACCCATGGTCCTTCGCTGCACGTCATCCCCTCTCGCTATCTTCAGCTGTACTATAATAAAAAGCAAAAAGCCCAATATATAATAAAAATAAATAAATAAAACTTTTATTCTTTCTGACGCAAAGAATAGAAAGATATACTCAAAGAAAATCTAAACTAAAAATGATTATTAACAGCTGACATTGGGCTCAGGCGGAGTTCACCCTGGACAGGGCGTCAGACAATCACAGGGCTGACACAAACACAGACTCAGTTCAGTTCAATTCCATATTCTACCTTACTGTTCTCTCAAGGAAAGTGTTTCCATGAATTACACACAAATACAGCAATTTATACCAGCTTAGAACAACATAAACAATACAGACAGAAACATTTAATTCAGCCGGAAATTCAATATCTGCCTTTGGTGTTACAAGTGTTTCTCATCACTGCAATGTGAGAAATTTCTCTATTTCAGTAGAGTGTTAAAATAGAAAGAATCCAAGACAGAAAAAAAAACATACAGGAATTAATTAGGTGTATGTCAGTGGGACTAAAAACATCAGAAACAAGAGTTTTCAGAGTTGAGTTCCAAACAGAGTTGGATTCATGAGGAGAAAATCAAGAAGCAACACAAAAGGCTCCTTTGGTTAAAATTAGCTATTCACCTGTCAAGTTTTGCTATACTATTATTATAAGTCTCCACCATTTTTATATTAAGTGATAGTAGAACAATGACTTAGAGTAAAAGCATTATTAGTCCAACAGTGGGGACTTAAAAAAACAGGCACAATACAATATAATACAAATACTTTGTGTTAAACTAACAAATGCGGATTAAAATAGAGAGTTGCGTAGAGTTCTACAATTAATTTATGTCTGCAGGATCATATTAATGTGGTTACTTTGGATGGTTTTACTGTATTTATGCATCTTTTTAGTGACCAATCCCTCTAAAACACGAGTGCTGCTCACTAACTACTGCTCATGACTACTGCTACTTAAATACAATTTTAAGGTAGTTGTACTTAAACCTTTTCCAAGTAATGCCGATTTATACTATTTAGTTTTATACTATACCCAATACGTCTAAGAAATCTGTGAGTTGTGAGCTGCATTTCCACATCTATAAACCTATTTGAGCCCCAAAGAGGTAAAATTATCCAATAAAGAAAAATTAGACACATGTCGAAAAAGATGAAAACACATATGTGTGGCAGATTCTATTTCTTCTTTCATACCTCATTAATTATACCTTATTCAATATATTATGACTCGTAAGATTTATCTTGTGACCTTTTATAACGTATAAAGAGTGGATACAGCGTTGGAGGCGGTGAGGATAGTTACTCATGAAGGCGCATGAAGCCAAAATAGCTCAACTTCCCTGACAAAAGACTTCAATAGGATTTAATTGTAATGGAGTATTTCTACATTGTTGTAATATTAGTTTTTACTTCAGTAAAATATGTGAGTACTGCTTTCACCACTGTAGCAGAGACGGCTATTCCCTGTATGTCATTGTTTAGCCCTGCACATCCTTGCACTCACTAGCACACATCATATTGAAGGTAAATAAAGGAAAAGGACAACATGAGGTCCTTTCATTATTTTACAAGATCCTGTCCCCATAGTTACCAGGTGGCGGCAGTGATTTGGCTTTATGTGGATCATAACTCCCAAGCTAATTATCTCAATTACCTCTTGCCCCGGAGTCATGCTACCACTAATACATTCACATGTACCCTATGGTTTAAAACATTTGGGTTGTTTTTTTATTTTTCGGGACTTTTCTAAGGCTAATTGATGCATGCATCTATGCACATAGCACATAGTTAGCGCAGAGCTGCAGAATGGGTTTTAATGATCTCCTTGGGGCAGAAAAGTCAGTTGGAGCGCCATAATCACTGTTATTATAAAAGAAAGTGAAGGTCACTAGGCGGGAAGTCACAGTAGTGAACAGTTTCTTGGGTGGAACAATACAAATCCTGTTTTTAAGGTACTGGAATTGATGCCGACGATGATCAGACAAGATAATACTTTCACAAAAAAGTATATGATGAAGTGCAGAAGACCTTTTGATTTTGTTGAGGATTAGGGTAAATCATGATGTATGCAATGAGTTTATCTTATTCATCAGTTTGTTTTTCACATATACATCTGGGTTTTTCTGGGTAAAAACAAATAAACAAACAGGAAAAACCAATGCATAAATGAAATAATCTGTTTTGGCTTTATCTTCAATCTTTTGTGAAGTTTAGATATTTGCAACCTGTGAGTCACTGACTAACACTTAGCTTCAGATTGTGAAACTTTCCAATAATTGCTCAAGCTAAAATATCATGCGAGGAAGTTTTATGTCACATTCTCTGCCACTCCACTACCTTAAGCATTAAGGTTTCCCAAGGACGGCAACTCACCATGTCTACATCTGTGGATCCATACAATTCATTAATGGTAGAGGTACACCTTTTTATTGTCATTTTATTGGCTTATACCATTTGAGGGATCACCCTGGTCAGATTCTGAATGCTGACTGAAAGAAGAAGCAACAGGGCAGAAAGACATTTAACAGTGCCCTGCGTATTTAACCTTTGCAAAGTAACAGTATTTAGCACTATCCACCGCTTTCATTAATTATCTATTTTTATTTATTTTTTTGTCTTTTTAAGTGCGTTCATTGATTTGTTGTTCTCATCAACAACTGCCTCTCCGATAATTTGGGGCAGTTGAGGGGGGGTGATCATTAAAAATCCATTGTTTGAGAGAACAACTTCAAAAGCTTAGCAAGACCGCCGGCCCATCTCCCAATGACTGCAATTAATGTTCCCAATGGCTGCTAATAACAACGAGGTGAAGTGCAGCAAACGAGAGAGAAAGATTTAGAGAGAATCAGATCTTCAGCATGGTACCAGAGGAATGAGGAGGGTGAAAAAGCTCTTTATGGATTCCGCCCTAATTGACTGCCTTATTATGAGTTATTCACAGCCGCCTTTTGGGAAACATCCTCCTGTGGCGCTTTATAAAGACCAGAGCTTGATTGCCCAAGAGGACAAGAACAACAGGTGGCGCCCTTCCCAAACTACTGCATTGTCTCCCACTTGCATTCAGAGCCTGTACACATGTGCAGCTAATCAACAAATAAGGAAGAATTTACAGTTTTGTGTTAACCACTAGATGGCTAGGATCCAAGATATCTTACTCTTTGCCAAGATCAGACTACTTGCCTGATGCATGATTAGATGCGGTTTAGCAAAGAACTATACTTGTTAGTCTTCCCAGTCAGGGACAACCTTCACTGACTGTATTAAACCTTCCAAAGTTGTTGTCTATGCAGGGTTGTTTATTTGAAATGTAAAGAGAGTGATCTAGCCCCTTAGGTAATACAAAACTGAATAAAAAAATATCTTCATTTGCTGTGCTGCCATGGAGAACATTTAGAGTAAATGTAACGCGTTTGGCCTTGGTAGCCAAATATTTACAGTGCATGCCACATAACCGTAACCACCGCTCTGTCAAGAAAAGGCGAAAATGCCCAAAAAACGAATCCAAAATAAATAAATGGTAGTGCTGTTGAAAATCTTACCCAGGAAATTATAAACAGCTGTTGGTCTTTAGAGCCCTTTGTTCTACTGTCACACATACACCTGGACTGTTAACTGTTGCTTTATTTCACGAGTTAAGAAAAGTTCTCTATGTTAAATGAGAAATTAGATTTACAGTTAAATTAAGAATGCAAACTTCTATATTGGTAGTACACCATATGGCCAGAACAGTGAGCACACATGAGTCCTGATGAACCATCTGCAGTAGGTGCAACATTTCTTTTCTAATCGTTCTGGGTGCAGAACGCTGAATCATGCCAACGTACATAAATATGCAAAACAAATGTAGTCAGTGAAGTAGTTTGCACACTATAATGCTCACAATTAAACTTTCAAGTGAGATTTTTAAAGTTTCAAAACATGACATGCCCAAAGATAGCAAACTGTTATAAGGGATACTACAGTCTAATAATCCATATGTTATGGATGTTTCATAAAGTTGCAAACAATTGTGAAGGAGCTTCACTCACTCTGTCACCAAGCAGGTGATAAGCCCTTTTATAAATGAGTTTGTTTTTTAAATGTGTCTTTTTATTATGTAGTATGCATTTATCATCTAATTTGGGATCTGGTTTAGTTGAACATATTGTCTTTATTTAGGTTGTTTTCATTCAAGTATCTGTTACTTGCTTGCTTTGATTTCTAATCGCACATGAATGCGTTCTAATGTTCCTAAAGGGGAAAACTGTTCATTGAATTAAAAGATAAAGAGCTATATATATATATATATATATATATATATAAAGCGTCTTGTTAAAAAAGAATAAACACTATACCAGCTAAATGCCTTGCCAAAAAGTCAATTATAGATGTATGATAAACTAGAAAAGTGCACTCAGTAGAGTGCAGAACTCCACCAGGTGTGGTTGACTGTATGGCAGGGCTCCAGACAAACTTCTTTTAACCACTGTCCCTGAACAGTCTGGAAAAAAACATTTTAAAGTTAAAGTAAACTCTCTCAAAATCAAAATGTTATTTACTTTGTTCACACTATGATTTCATTTAAAAATAATCCAGGAGGAGGAGTCAGCCATCAATGACGGTGTAAAATAGTCAATAAAATAGGTTTTTCAAAACTTGTGAATCCCCACAACCACGAGAGGTCCTTGATCATACAGTCATAAATGAGCTGAAGACATACTTGGCTGATTGGTCAACCTATTGAACAATTCATACAAACATAAGATAAAATCTACAGTATAACCTATGCCTTGTTCGAAAAGTGGTGGCAAGGGATGTAAAGAACCTGAGGAACAAGATGTAAAGGGGTGAGGTATGCTATGTAGAAGGGTGGTAGGGACCGGTCCGGAGGGACAGGATCAGGATGTGTGGGTGAGTACATGTGTATACGTGACTCTGGGTGGTAGGGGGATTGGTTTTGCAGAGCCGGGAACACAACATAATTGGCTGAATTAACAAGAAGCTTTGCCGGGTTCACTGCAGACAGGAGGGGGACATCCTTAAAGCGATATAACACCTGAGGCTCCACCGCAGGGAAGAAGCAAACGATGAGCCCAAATGACTGGAATAATTGGTAGATAGTGACACATCCGCTTAAGCAATAGCATTAGTTCTCCTTAACATCTGGGAATTACAGGGGAGGGGGACACGAAAAGGAAGCAACTCAGACAGTTGTTTCGCCCCTCCAATCTTTCCTGAGAAACCCTTGTATCTGTATCTTTTCTAACTATTGTGGGGAATTTGGCTGGCAGGGAACATTTCTTCTGAGTGTTGCTCAAAAGAATGAATTGACTTTCTCATGTTCCTCACTGTCATTCATTATTTAAACCCTCTTGTTTGCTCCTCGCCTCAGGGGCAAAGCTTTTCTTGCCTTTAATAACCTTTGTGCTGGTGCTGCAGGTCTCACTGTTGTTTTGTTTCGAACAATAGTGGGATGATGGTGGGGATGAATAAATGAAGAGGAGTACTGGCTGCTCCAGCTGTGCTTTTGCTCACCTCTTACAGGAAGAACAATCCTAAGTGACTGTCAGTTAAAGGTATGGAAAAACAGACTTCAGAAAGTCTGACTGTACAACACATAACCCTCGAGGTGAGGACAAGGTTGAGGAACTAAGGGATGGAGCTATAAGGAGGGATAGGTGGAGGAGAGGGGGTAGATGATGGAACGTGAACTGCAGAGTAGATGAAATCTGTTGGCTGAATCATCCATTACTAAATACAACCTCTACAAGCGGTCATTTGCTCGTACATCCATTAGCTCTGTTCCCTGTCAGCTGGTGTTAGATCAACGCTTTCTTAGCACCCCTAATGCTATGTTTGCTTTGTTCCCTGTCAGCTGATGTTTGATCATCTGCATAGCACCGCCAACGCTGTTAGCTTTGTGAACTGTTTGCTAATGTTGGATCACTTGCAGCTTAGCCCGGCTTATGTAATATTACCTTTGTGTGCTTTTAGCTTATCTTGGTTTGACCGTAGTTTGAGTCCGGTAATATTAGCAACTACCACTGTGCAAGCCAGGAATGGGAATACATTATGATGTCATTCTCAGTCCCCCCCTCAGTCGTCATGCTGTGTGACCCCTGGGACCCCTCTGCCAATAAATGAGTCCGGACACGTGCCTGATGAAGACGTATGTGTGTCCTTTTTTATACATTACTGACAGCAGCACGCACAACTGAATTATTAATGGTTTGAAATGAATTCTAGCGCAAAACTTATTATCGTTTTTTTTTTTTATAATCATAGCAGCACATCATGAAAACCTATGTTTTTTTTTAACTTGAATTATGACATTTACTAAATATAGTTGCTGATGAATTCTATCGGTAATTATCCCGTAAACGTATAAGATAAAAACAGTTTATCCGGTCCACTATATTTTACAGTATGGCCTTAGCAGGCACAACAGAACGCCCCCAGCACTCCCTCTTCATTTCACCCATCCAACAATTGTCTCCTCACACAGACTCCCCTCACTTCATCTATCCCCCCCCCTCTCTCCTCTCCAGCTCCAACACAAAACACAAACCTTATTCTCTGCCTCACATCTAGTTAAGAGACTGCTGTGCAGCTCTTGGCTCTCCTGCTGCTGATGTTGATGTTCATGGACGACTGGGTGAACAGGCAGAGCAGACAGTCAAGGTCCCCAAGGTGTGGAGGCCTGCGCTGGCTGCACTGATGCTCACTGAAGCCAGCAGGTTAAACAAAGTCATCCGAAACTACTGTATTGGTTTGCACTAAATGCAAACATATTTTTTCAGCATCATTTTTACGCCTTGAACCATGAAATAAAATGGTAGGCACAGTCAAGAAATAAACAAATCTCTCAGGACTGTTAAGAGTGAAAGAAAGAGAAGAAAAAAAATGTTTTGAATAGAAAGAAATGCTAAAATGCAGAGGAAGTCAGGATGAAAGAAAAGAGGCTGACACACAGAAAATGAAAGCTCAGTCGCTGAACTACAGTGAATTCCAATTACTTTCCCTTGGCCGAGACAAGTGTCAGACACGTCGTGACTTTATCAAAACAGAGGAGGTGGAGCTGGCACATTCTGAGTTTTCATTTTATTTTAATGCATAGAGGTGGAGGGGGTCAACGCAGATAGCTGTCACACAAGCGCAGATGCAATGCACAGAGATGAGGCAGCTGCAAAATATTATGGTCTAGTGATGTGAATATTTATGATGAGAAAATAAGATACTGGTGAATGTTAAAAAAAATATATATATATATATATAACTATAGACATGACCTAAATGATGATGGTTACATTTCAGAGATTTCAATCAAATTTTCATCATGTTTCAGTAAGTGTCATTAGAAAAAATATTTAGTAGTTGAGTATCCTGTGGTACGCTCCCTCTCCTCTTTTCACTCTTCGTCCCCAGTAAACTTTGTTTGACCCCGGGGACTCTCCGTATCTGAAACCACAGTAAGCAAGACTATCCTGGCCAGTTGAAATAGCATAAGCGTCCGTTCGAGTGTTACTCTCTTTGTTTTGTTTGCTTTTTAGACAATGTTGCGTGTTTGCATCCTGCAGTGAATCCTGCCACTTGCTATGCACTGAAAGCACAAGGTTTGCAACTCGCATTGAAAAAAATGTGAGGCGCTTGATTTACGATAAGGACATGTATTGCACAACACTTTCCAAACACACACAAAAAAAAAAACACAAACGCACACAAAGAATAGATACTCATATCCACAAACAGCAGACATAAGTATGCAAAGTAAACAATATCCTGCTTGGAGCCTGTCTAATTAATGACCTACACCGTATAAGACACACCACTGCGTTCTGTGTCTTTCACTGAGGGGTAAAAAATGGAAATGAAGAGGATCATTATGCATAATGCATCATTAATGAAAGCATTTTGTTGCACTTATGCAAAAAAACTATACAAACCAAGCTGAGATGTGCCAGAGGGTAAAAAGAGAAGAGAATATGGGGCAGTGGGATATTATTTTACCCCCCATTCTATTAAACCTTCGACTAATATTTCTATGTATGCTTCCATTCGTATTCTGGCTCACCAGGGATTCCAGGTATTCTGAGGGTGTTTCGTAGAACCAACACCAGTAAAAAAAAAAACTAAAAAAAAACTCTGAATGATTATTTAAAGTTAGGTAGCTCTAATCATACAATGTGATTGGTTCATGGTGATATAATACACACATACTACAGCTATGGCGTCTAATTCATTTACACTTCCAGTATCACTCAAAGGCCAAGAAAAACAATTTAGACTAATGTGTTAACGACAGGATCACTTCCGCCAACACTCTCCTGGCGGGCCTCACTGGGAGTGGATTGAGCATTGCCCATCTCCAGAAAAACTCAATGGCAATATACAAAAAAATTTGACTAAATAGCCAAATAATGAAATCAATATAGCGCTATCCTGTGATGAAAAAATAAATATGGTAGCTGCTCCATAGCAACCTCCTAAATGTGCAGGCAGCCAGCCCAAGAGAGCCTATTTTATTGTAAAAAATATAAGTTATCAATAAATAAAATTCCGTTGGAAGGTGTGTTTAACTTTCATATTGCCAAACTTGATGAGCGTTTTATAAAAGCCAAAGCTCACGACAGGCCGTAGAATGTTGTGATTATATCACAGCTGAGGGGCGTTGCTCATTACGACCTGTCAATTATATAATCACAACATACCACGGCCTTTTGAGATCTATTGCTGAACATGAAGACAGTTTATAATTACACAGACCTGGATGATTCCATATTATTAGTTTTTTTTGAGCGTTTTTTTACTTTGACATTTCCTACTTCCATCACAGCAGAATAACTGGCACAGTAGGGGAGCATTACATGCATTCATTAAAGCTTCCTAATTTCACTGAAATTGTTCTTAATGCGAAGTAATCATACGACGTAATGTGAATGATGAAAGATGTGCTGCAAAAACAGAATGAAAACTGCAACCATTCTCTATTTGTTGGTTGCTATGCCAACCCCATGTTCATATACATATATTTACCTTGTTTACCTTGGAGAACATTTCATCAAGTAGACTTCTACTGGTAAAGAATGCATAAAAGCTTCTTTTTTTTCCTTCTGTAATTGCAGGCATTGCATTTATGTAACAATAACAATATACAGTAAATAAGAACAGCTTGTTGTTCTCTTTACAAAGTAGGGTGTGTTTATCATCAACCTTTAAAATATATAATGAGCTCAAGTGTGCACGGAACACCTCTACATGCGTATTTTCATTGATAATGATTCCATTTTAATAATTTTTTTTTTTCACCAGTATGTTGGTACAGTGAATGGGACACCCTCAGGGAAACGGTGCTCACTGCTGCAAGATGGGGATTAAATACCTGATAGCAGTGCTTCCGGTTTGGCCCCATAAAACAAAATAGATAGTGTCACTGAGTGAGAAGCCAGTGAGGGATTGTGTCCTTGTCACAAGGACTTTGGTGCAGAGAGGTGGGGGTGGGAGGGTTGCGTTTAAGGTGCAATGGGGGTGTGAAATTGTATTTCCAAAAATTTTTGGGGGGAAATACAATTTCGCACCCCCATTGCACCTGCACAAAAGTTCCCGCACGAAGCAGTGCCATGTACATACCGTACCATTACGGTCTGTACATGGCACTGCTTCATGCGGGAACTTTTGTACATCAAAAGTTGTGTCTTGACAGATACAACAGATGTGCTTGAAAAAAAATCACACTCAACCACGCAGACTTGTCTAAAACTCGCAACTTGAGCCCACACCTCAATCCACCAAATCAAGCAGACAAAATATTGCTAGCATTTGCTGAAAAACAGAGGATCAATATTATATGTAGTTGGTATGGATTTTATTTCTACAAAAAGAGGAATTGATTGGCTACATTTTTATTATAACATTTTTTTTTTTTTTATCATGGCACCAAATAAACAAAAATGAGTTGCAGTTTCTGCGTAATTATTTAAACTCACACTTTTCAGGGAAATGAGTACTATATTTTTTCCGGAAAAACACTAATTCTAAGAACCTAATTCTGAAGAGTGTATTCTGTGCAACTTGTTTCCGACAGATTAAAACATCTTGAGTGGAATAGGTAGACTGACGTACACTGCTGTCGAGACTGGGACTGTGTCACATGGAGAACTGGTAAAGCCAATGGTCAAGAGATCCAGCCTCAGATCAAGGGTGAGGTTACAGATTTAACACTGTGTGTGTGTGTGTGTGTGTGTGTGTGTGTGTGTGTGTGTGTGT